>NW_024121566.1:2619647-3238632 GCF_016745375.1 Pimephales promelas | reverse complement strand
GGTCACAAACAGATAGTCCCGCACCAAACGAATACTATTCATTGTGCATAAACAACAAACAAACCAGAACACTTGCATCGTTTAAATATATTGTGTGTATATTGTGTACATTTTATATTGTATATTGTGGGAAACTTTTGCAACTTAAGAATTTCATTGCATGGTGTAAATCTGTGCATATGACAAATAAACATCTTGAATCTTGAGAAGGAATCAAACTAGAAATGGCTTGTAGTCGCCTCCTCATTTTAAGTTGGGATACATTTACATGTATACATTTTGCATAAACTATAATCCAAAGCAATTTACATTGCATTTAAGACATGCTTATTTTAATCAGTTTGTGCTTATGCACTAAAGATTAAGCTTCAAAGAATTACTGTACAAAAGTTTGGGGCAAGTATGATGTTTTTGAAAAAAAAAACTGTATACTTTTATTCAGCTAAGTATGCATTCAATGCATCATATGAAAATAATGACTTAAAACTGTTACAAAAAAAATCAATTTTGATTTTAATTTTGATAAATTCATATTTTGAACTTTCTTCTCATCAAAGAATCCAAAAAAATAGTATCTAAGCTTTTTTTTTTTTGGTAATGTATCATTTGTTCAATGATGGATTTGATTCCATGTGATAACTCAAACTGATAAGATGTATACTGTTAACTGCTGTTGATACCAATATTTGAAAAATAAATACATGCAGATGAAAATGGCCTTAGTCCTTAGTGGATTGAAAAGAAAGTAAGTGGCACTGCTCACAATTTAGAGCCCAAATCATCTTCTTCAGCATTACAAGAACACTCTGCAACCTGGTTCCTCACACCAAAGGCTGACTGGTAGTCGCCACTGATTAATGCTGGTTAAGATTACTCAAAAGATTACTCATTATAACATAATAAAAGTACAGATGCAATTACTCCAACAACTATTAGAGTCTGTACCATTATGGATGTGTCTGGAGGATCATTTAAAGGGATCCTCCACCCAGAAAATGAAAATGCTGTCATCATTTAATCACCCTCAAGTTGTTGCAAACTTGTTTGAGTTTCTTTCTTCTGCTGAACACAAAGGAAGATATCTTGAAGAACGATTGGAATTTTGGCACCATTGACTTCCATAGTATTTTTTTTTTTCGACTATGGAAGTCAATGGTGCCAAACAACTGTTTGGTTTCAATCGTTCTTCAAAATATCTTCCTTCGTGTTCAGCAGAAGAAAGAAATCCATACAGGTTTGCAACAACTTGATGGGAAGTAAATGATGACAGCATTTTCATCTTTGGGTGGAGTATCTCTTTAAGAGAGAACGTACTATTAATTTGCCAAAGAAGACAAAAGTGGAGCATGGTAAATGTCAGGCCCATGCACTTAAACTAGCGCCATCAGCCAATCATAAGGAAACGGAACAGTTGTGTAACACAAATGATCAGGTACTGTGAAGAAGAGACATTTCCAACTGGCCCTAGTAGTGAAGCAGAAAGAACAAAGACACTTACAAACCCAACTCATCCCGGATTTAAAATAATAATGAAATAATGAAATCTATATTTACCCCAACGTTCGACTCCACAGAGGTGTGTGTTTGGTGTCTGTCTTTGTGTTGGGCCTTTGTGTTTTATTTGTAACCCATGAAGAGACATACATTTGAATTTGGCTACTGGTTCAAAATAACAATTCAGAAACCTCTGAATGAGTATATGCTGCATGTACTGTATGTCCTTGCAGTGAAATGAACAACATTTTAACAAACTCCAACTTAACAATGCTGAAGAATATTTCATAAGCACCACACAATAGGTGTGGTGCGAAGAGCAGAGATGTTGAAAAAAGGTCATTCACAGACAAACCAGTAATTAACCCTTATGTCTTTATTCATCATCTAATTGGAAAATACATAATGCAAAGGTACTTTACAGATTACTTGATTTAAAAAGTAATTAAGTTACTTTACAGATTACTTGATTTAAATTACAGATTACTTGTAATTACAGATTACTTGTTACTTCCGGCGCATGTGCAGACCGAAGCACCCGTGCCATCAGATCATTTTGTCATGGCTATGATTACAAGAGGTAAAAACGATATAAATACTGTTTGTTTTCTCACGAAAACCGCTCGTTTCGTGTCTTAGGCCATCAATGTGTACTTACATATACAAGTCATTAAATCATGTTTAATTTTGACTTCTGTGCATGCTTTTTGGTGGACCCCCTTAGCCTCCAGTGTATGACTGATAGACAAGAACGGTTTGACTGAAAAATGTCAAAATTGAAAATACTGTGGAAACAAAGACATCTACATCTTGGATGCCCTTGAGGTAAGCTAAAACATATCAAAAATTTATTTCAAAGTGAACTATCCCTTTAACCATCGTGTCTCTGAGCAGTTTCGTGACAATAAGAGACTTTAAAATACAATTTAGGGAAATACATACTTCCACAGTAGGCTTAAATAAAATTGCCACTGAAATATTTTTGAATGTTTACAAATATAGCCGAAAGAAATTCAAACTTTAACACATGTAAACCGTATCCGGTGTAGACTATCTGGCACTTTCAAGAAGTTTAGCCTTTACCACTCCTGCAAAACTGACAGATCTAAATAAATAAAGCCTTGGTTCATATCAGAGCAGCACCATCATCAAGCTGTTCAAGCTCCAGCGTTCCCCAAACCTCTCACTGAGTTTTATGGATCCAATTCCAGGTGCAGATATTTAGGTGTATTTCACTGCCAGCGTCAGTCCCCATCCATCCACCAGTTAGAAAACCAGCTAAGTCATTGCTGATGGAAGTTGTGTGAAGTCAATTTAGTATGATATCCATATTCATAAATCCTCCCCCTCTCATTTCTCCGAGAGAGATCAGAAAGCACTAGCCAACTTCACAAAGGCCTCGACGAGTGAAATTTACTGTGTGATTATATACGACAGATATACATTCTCAGCCAGACGCAGTTATTGATGTCGTAATGAGTGATTTCAGCAGGGATCATAGTACTAAAGCGGATATCAAAAAACGACAAACCAAAGAATGTATGCTCAGTCAAGAACATTCACAAAAGAGAAGCAATGACGGGAAAAAAAAAAATGAACACACGAGTCATGTGACCTGTGGACTCGTAGGATAATATTGTACCTGTGAGGTTCTTAAGGCCGAGCTGACGGAGACCGAAGTTGCCGTCTCTGCGGTAGTTGAGGAATACAGCCAGGGCGTAGCGGTCTTCATACAGCCTGGTGCCGCGGACGATGCGAAGATTCTCCAGGGGCAGATATTCAAACTGATTTAGAGCCACAAGCACATAGCCCGTCACCTCACGAATGGACTGCAGACAGAATAAAGCACAAATATCAATCAACAAATATTGACCAACCAATCAACTGGAACTTCTGGAAATAAATTAGATGAAAAAAAAAATCTTGATTTAGAGGGAAACAAATGCATATTAAACTTTGCAAGGAGGTGGATACAGAACACACCACACCATTATTTACACTGTTAACCACTCTGATACTGCTATATCAATTGTATAATGAAGCATGACACTATTGCATGTAAGACATTTTCTTTACTTGTTAAATATAGTGGTAATTGGAATTTAGCAATTAGAAAGTAAAATAAAAATCTGTTATTTAAAAATTGGGTTTCACTTTATTTGGATGGTCCCTTTAACACATTCAGTTGACTTAAAGGGTTAGTTCACCCAAAAATGAAAATTCTGTCAGTATTTACTCACCCTCATGTTGTTCCAACCCCGTAAGACCTTCGTTCATCTTCGGAACACAAATTAAGATATTTAAGATATTAAGATCGCTCCTGCATACAGTCCATGGGCTTCTTGAGGGACTGGCTCTTGCTGTCCCCGAAAAGTCATTAAAGACATCGTTAAAATAGTCCAAGTGACTACAGGGGCTCAATCTTAAGTTTATCAAATGACGAGAACACTTTTGTGCGCAAAAAAACAACAAAAATAACGACTTTATTTCAACTATTCACTTCCTTCTCCATGAGCCTGTAAGTCAGTTAACGTAGTGTGATTGCGTAGAGCTACGTCACACGTAGGCTCACTATTGGCCGACGCTGGTCATGTGTGTGTGATGCGTGTGACGTACAATAACAGAAGCTTACGCTATTAAACTAGTAACCTGACTCGCGCAGAGGGAGAAATAAACGAATAGTTGAAATAAAGTCGTTATTTTTGTTGTTTTTTTACGCACAAAAGTGTTCTCGTCGTTTGATAAACTTAAGATCGAGCCCCTGTAGTCACTTGGACTATTTTAACGATGTCTTTAATGACTTTTCGAGGACAGCAAGAGTCATTCCCTCAAGAAGCCTATGGACTGTATGCAGGAGCGATCTTAATATCTTAAATATCTTAATGTGTGTTCCGAAGATGAACGAAGGTCTTACGGGGTTGGAACAACATGAGGGTGAGTAAATACTGACAGAATTTTCATTTTTGGGTGAACTAACCCTTTAAAGTAACATTGCACCTACATCTCTACTAACTCTCATTAGAGTGTTAGTAGAGTATTAGTAGACTGGTAGTGTTAGGGATAGAATAAGTTGACATGTAGTTGCAAAGTTACTTATAGTCTGTAAAATGTACTGTATGTTGGAGGAGCATCACAATAAAGAGTTGGCAGATATTGAGCAGTCTACTAATACTCTAATGAGAGTTAGTTGACATGTAGTTGTAATGTTACAAAATGGACCATCAAAATAAAGTGTTACCAAATTTTGTGTTTCACAGACATACTTTGCAAATTTAATCAGGTCCGAATCTACCAAGTCTGTTTTTCCTCACACAACGTTTGTAAAAATTCTAGGGCAAATTACCTACTGTCTTATAGGTTAACTCAGTGGTCATCTGAGAAATCTAATCCCGTCTGAATGCAAATGTCTGTGATTGCTGACATAGTATTTTGACCTACTTGAGCTACCGTTTGCGTACCAATCTTTTAATTTGGATGGTATGGTCTGGGGTAGGGTCTGCGTCTCATATTAATGCTAAAGGATGCCAGTCACCTACATGATGCATTGGGTTCTGACGCTAAAGTGTGCCATGTGCGTAGTATTTCGACAAAATGTCATATGGCATCACCTATATGACGCCAAAGGATGAGAACGGGCTCCAGTGTCAGGTGAGATACGTCTAGATTTCGTTGCTCCTTATGTGGGTTTACTATAAACAGCCACTTCTTGTAAAGTTTACTTAAAGCTGCAGTCCGGAGTTTCTCCTATTTGTCGCCATCTCTGTTCGAAATCTGCAATTGCAGACATTCATGGAATTATCAATTTAACGTGAGTTGTAATTCGACACGGCACAGCGCTGATGTGATTCTGGCATTCAGAATAACAGATTACTCTTTTTGGAAGTATGACCAACAAAAGAATTTGAACCGGAAAATGTAATCTGAACTAGCAACATCCACTTTTGTTCTGGTTCTGACATTGCAGTAAATTGCGCTGATTAAATCTAACAATTGCTCATCATAGCACGCAAAACCGTTCAAATTATACTTTGTTCTCAATTTGTTAATGTTAACAACGTCCGCATTGCGTGACTGCATGTAATGTCTTTCCGATACGTAGCCTATCCTTGTTTCCGCATGGGTCCGGTTGCAGGTCTAAATACGGTTTTATAATCAATTAAAATTATATCAATAAATAATCAATTAAAAAAAAAAAAACATACTTCACATGACCTGTAATCCTCACATCTAGAAAACACACACTTTCTCTGTACATAAAATCACAAACTTTGAGTGATAAAAAAACTGTAACTCAAATGTCATTTAGAAAACTAGTCCTGTCAGAAAATAAATTTCTGAAAAAGATCATCTTCCCATATAATCCTGCTGAAATATGTGTATATCTCAATTATAAAGGTGAAATCTAAAGTGCAGCATACAGTCATTAGCTGAAGTGTTGGGAGTGGGTAGTAGCAGTAGAACAGAATAAGCCAGAGGGTCTTGGCTCTCTCGTTCTCTGTCTTGTTCTTTTTTATTCTCTCTCTCTCTCTCTCTACCCTCTACTAGACAGATAATGATCACGAGGATGACTCAAATTCATCCAACCACATCCGTGAGACCCTCGCCGTGACATACTGGTGCCGTCACCATGCCTGTCATTAAGGCAGACACAGTTTCATTCATTCTGACAGAGCGCCTCCTGCTGTGAATGATGACACCAAATGTGTGTGTGTTGGGGGCCAGAAGTAGCCTTGAGGAAGTGCTAACAGCGGGGAGTGCTCTCACTGACAGCCGTCAGTTAGCGTGAGCATCATCTCGGGACCCATGCAGTGTGACAGGGCCGGTCCTGCTGCTGTCATCGTCCGCCATGTCCGGCTAATGGGCAGAGACGTGAGCTCTTTTTAGCAGCAGCGCTAGAAGGCCAGTCAGAGCCTCAGTCATTTATCTAGGCTAATGAACTCTTCTAATAGCTGCGGGCACATTGCAGGAAGAACTTTGTGTGCGTATACGTGGGGTATCACTGATGTGTGCTGTGAGTGTTGTGTCAAGTGGGGTTACAGGACTTACGACGAGAAGGTACGGAGAGCAGACCAGATGGAAATGGCATCACAGCTGTAAGCAGAATCAGTGCTGCTTCGGTACACGCTGTACAAAGACGAGATTGCTTTTTTTTATAACTCTGATACTACTTCAAGAGCACAATATATTAACAGAACATAATGCAAATGTATGTTAGGACGAATTTTGTACTTTTTTAACGGTGTCTGGGCCTTTTTATATTTAAAAAAGGAAGATGCAGGAGAAGTAGAATGAAAAAGGTTCTTGATATTATTTATTTTGGACAAAATGTAACTTTTTTTAACTTGAGCACCACAAAAAGATGCAAATGGCATATGTGAGTGGAATGGTCAAACACATCTGTCTGGTACATCTGTTTACATGAAAACACTGGAAATGCAGAATGCAAAAACAGACTTTCACCATTCAGAAAGTGAGATAAAATCTGTAATGTACTATCAAATAAATGGGCTCTGGGAAAATGTACGACAGCCAAAGGAAAAGTTTTATTTTTTCATTTGATTTTTTTTTTCATAAAGACATGAGTTTGAATTAAAATGAACTATAAAAATATATATATATATGTACACAGCACAAACATTAAGATTCTCTAATATCAGTGTTGTTTTAAAATGAGGCAAAGTTCTCACATTTTTTTATATACTGCATGAAATATAAATGTATGTCAGTTACACTTAATTTTCCTGGTTAAATAAACATTACATAAAAAAAGAGAGAACAAATACAAATCTATTTTGTATTTTTTTCTATAACTAGTCACCATCAAGGTCTTTTGCAGCACAAGCGCCGATCTGAACGGTGTCTAACATGCCGTCTTTCTGTGCAAAAGCTGGTGTTTTTATTACAATAGAAGCATATGGAGGAGTGAGACAGCTCTCAGATTTAATCAAAAATATCTTCATTTGTGTTCCGAAGATGAACTAAAGTCTTACAGGGTTGGAACAATATTAGGGTGAGTAATTAGTGACAGAATTTTTATTTTTGGGTGAACAAAGTCAATTGGGACAGAGGAGGTGCATCTCCCACTGTAACTCCACCTGCGGGTGTTGCTGTTGGACACTGTTACTTTATAAAAACGACTGACTTTTACACTTTTTAATGTCACATTTTGTAATATTTGTGCTGTTTTATTTGATGCAAAACCGATATTCCGCATCTCTACAATAAGAAGCTATGGCTCTGATTGCGGGCTTGTAGAGGCAGCGTGTAGATTATGGGCTGCATTTCTGCATAAAGTGGCTCTTCTCACATTTGCAGAGGCAACGTGTAGATAATGGGCCGCAATGCATAATATGCGCAGGGAAGTGAGTAGATGGGAGATGCCCCTTTCTCTCATTCTCTTATGATTGTGTGAAAACTAATTTCGTATTCTTTATTGTTTGAGATTATAATATGAGGTCTATATTAATACACTATTTTCAGCATTTCAACTTGACCGTTTCTACTTCGATTGATATTTGGCTGCATTTAAGTTTTTGAGAAAATTAAATATGTACTCATCTAATCTTTGAGTTGAATGTCTGTATTAATATACTATTCAGCTTTTTCATCCAGACTGAGTTCATTTGTCCGGTTGATATTTGGCTGCCTTTAATTGAGAAAATTCAATATGCACTCATCTGATCTTTGAGGAGTCATTTAATTCTGAGGAAATAAATGGTAGTTCCCAGGGGAAAATGGAGAACACCTCATTATAGAGTTCTAGTTTCAGTGTCTGACTCGATGAAGGTGGGTTTAAGAGGGGTCAGTTTGGTTATTTCCTGCCGCTCATCCGTTTGAGGACGCTGGATTGGCCTCTCAAGATATTGAGAGGCTGGTTCCTTTTTAGTGGTTTAAGCCGTAGTCGTCATGGGATAAAACATATCTGAGGACAGTTGTTATCTCAAAGAAAGCTTCGACCAAAAAAGCTTCGACCTGACGCCGAGGCTATCAGGCTTGTGAGAGTGGCCCCTTCGGGGAGAGATGGGTTCGAGAATCCGTGTCTCCTCGGCACCCTATGGGGGGGGGGGGTACTCTCTGAGGAGGGTTAAAGCTCTGCCAGTTTGGTTGTTCCCTGCCATTCCCTGCTGTTCGCTGTTTCAGGGCACTGAGGTGTCAACGTCCCTCCGAGGGTCGTTTGAATAGTCAGTTCGGTTGTTCCCTGCCGATTCGCCATTACAGGGCACTGAAGTGGCTGTTCGACCAATACCAGAGGGTGGACCCCAAGCAGGCTCAGGATATGTATCATTAATGGGAAGCGACTCTCTCAGGTGGGTTCAGTTGTTCCCTGATGGTTTGCCGCTTCAGGGCACCGAAGTGGCTTTTCAACCAATACCAGAGGCCAGTCTCGAGAGACTGGTCCCGTTACTAGATTTTCTGACAGCCTGTAAGCTACTTCCAAATATATCTCATTGGGTCCTGCTCACTATAGAAATGGTTTCAGAATTCAGTTACGTTTGGCCTCCTGTACATGAGACCCCTGCAGTGGTGGCTCAGGAACAAGGGGTTTTCTCCAAGGGGAAATCCGTTTCGCATGATCAAGGTCATGGGGTGATACCTACGTGCCTTAGTCATGTGTAACAAACCTTGGTTCCTTCTGGGGCCATACCTACATCCCTTAGTCATGTGTAACAAACCTTGGTTCCTTCTGGGGGCTTCTTGTCGACGCATATGCTATCGACGAATGCTTCCCTCATAGGTTGGGGGGCAATCATGAGTGGTCGCTTGGCGAAAGGTCTTTTGCAGGACCGTCGACTTTCTTGGCACATAAATCAGCTAGATATTACGTCTGTGCTTCGATCTCTCAAGCACTTCCTGCCAGACCTGAGAGGTCACCATGTGCTTGTCTGCACGGACAACACATCAGTGGTCTCTTTTACATAATCCAAGAACCTTTTCGCATCTTAGAGAACACACACTGCCCACTGCGGCTGCGACAACTACTCTGGGGCTGGTCGCTATGATGCAGATGTGGCAGAGGTCACATCTGTATGCATTTCCTCCGATATCTCTGCTCTAGGGAGTTCTGGAGAGAGTTCGTCAGGACAGGGCACATCTTAGCCCCATGTTGGCAGGCCCGGGTACGGTTCTTGGACCTTCCCTCTACCCAGAATTGTGGAAACTTTGGGCTTGGCCTCTGAGGGAGCCCAGTTCATAAGTTCAGATCATCCTCAACTACAGAGATCCCTCCATGAGGAACCTCTACACCTTGAAGAGGAAATTGTTCACTTTCTGGTGTGGAGAGCACACAGTTATCTGCCCTGTGGTTGCAGTGCTGGAGTTCCTGCAGGAGCATTTCTCTGCAGGTATATACCCCTCCACACTAAAGGTGTACATGGCGGCCTTAGCTGCTTACCACGTCCCTTTAAGTGGTGTATCTTTGGGGAGACACCCTGTAGTACGTTTCCTTCGCGGCACTGTGAGGCGTCTGACCAAGATACTAGGAGTATGGCTGCCTCAAGGTCTATGACTTGGATTTAGGCTCCACTCCGGGCTCTAGGGTGCTTGCTTCTTAGTGTGCGCAGTGACTTCACACAGAACAGGCATTTGCTATTATGCCATAGTGGGTATAGAGTTCGCACAGCATCTCGACGCAGCTCTTGTTCCCTTGAAATTGAACGTCTCAGGTTACGATTGCAACCCTGATTCCCTGAGAGGGAACTACGTCGCCCTGCCATACTCCCTGCATGCCTGTGATCGACTTACTTCGGCCAATCAGAAGTTAGCGCAATCTGTTTCAGGTGTGCTTTATAGTTTCGTGGTCGATGACGTCACCCGCCTATGACGTCTCATCTCTCCATTGGACTGATTATGCATGTGCTTCACAACACAATCACACAGGGGGATTCCAACAGCGTCTCAATCCCTCTCAGGGAACCAGGGTTACAGTCGTAACCTGAGACGTTTCTTTTACTGCCGAACGAGGAGCAGGAAACATAAAAAAACTCCACTACTCCACTCACATGCTCTGATTCCGTCACAGCATCTGAATTTGGATGAAAGCATGAATACTGGCCAAGCCTTTGACCTTGCCGTGGTCCCTCCATTTCCTCTTCCTCTCCTTACGGCCAACAAAAAGCCACTGCACTTGCCACATCCTGCCAACAACCCCTTCGCCCCTGGCCATCGGGAACTAAACCCATCCCAGTTACCTAGCAACCTCTGGAACCTGCTTCTGTCTAAAAGACATGAGAGAGGGGGAAAGTAAAAGGTGGAAGGAAAAAAAACAGCAACTTCTTTGTTGTACTTCTCCTAATTTAATTAAAGGATTACTTTGCGGAGATTTTCCACACAGCCTATTTGGCTTCCCGCACTTGCTTTCCATCACCATTTAATTCCTCTTTCTCAAACTAATTTGTTATTTTCAAGCCAGTGGATCGATACTTTCCAGGGTGGAGAAGAGAGCGGAGGAGAAGAGAGAGGAGGAGAGGGATTGAAAGGGGACCTCTTTCTTCTTGCTGTTTGCTCAATAATGAATCACATATATAAGTAAGGTAAACACCTTTTTGTGATTACAAGCATTTAAAGCTAATGACGTGGCATCAATGAGGAGCACTTTCCAACTGTTGTTAAACATAACACAACCAACCTGAGCTATATAGAGATCAATGGAAACACAAAGCAACAGCTCTTTCTGTTACAACATCAAACAGTCTCTTCACCTCTAATGTAAGGGCACAGTTAAGGCTCTGGGGTCAAGTGCACCTGTAACACAAGGATGACTGTCACTGCATCTTTGTTCGGGATTTCTGTGTTCATTTGTAAGAACTTTCAACCTATTTGTTTTAGTTGTATTTGGAGTAAGAATTGTTTGTGTTGCACCCAAAAGGTCGATCCTCTACAGAGTGAAAAAAACAAAACCTAAAACTTTTTTAAATTCTTTTTTTTTTTTTTTTTTTAAGTTTTTTGTTGTTGTTGCTGCAAAAACACATACATCAAAAGTTTGGGGTCAGTTTAAGATTATTTAATATTTTCAAAAGAAGCTGTAATCTTTGCTCACTAATGCTGCATTTATTCTATTCAAAATACTATAAAATTAGTAATATTGTGAAAAATTATTGAAATCTAATATTGCAATGGTGATAGTAAAGCTGAATTTTCCGCATCATAACTCCAGTCTGTAGTGTCACATGATCCTTCAGAAATCGTGCTAATTTGGTTCTCAATATTTACTATTATTAACAATTTCGAAAACAGTTGTGCTGTTTAATATTTGGAGATAACAGGATTCTTCAATCAATATAATGGTTTAAATGATCAGCATACATCCCAAGACATCATATAACTGACGTCTTGGGACGTCTTTTGACCATACGTCAACATCCGCCTTTTTAGGGTACCCTTAAACGTCGGTTGGATGATGTTATCGGATCCTAACCCTACCCCAGACCTAAACCTACCCCTAAACCTACCCGTCACCTAACCGACGTTAAAGGTAAAGCGTCAGTTGTATGACGGCCCCGGATCGTCAACTAACCGACGTTTAAAGGTACCCTAAAAAGGCGGATGTTGACGTATGGTCAAAAGACGTCCCAAGATGTCAGTTATATGATGACTTGGGATGAGACTGTGTTAGTTTGGAACATAAATCTTTTGTCACTTTTGTGTCTCTTTAGAAAAAGAAAAATGTCTTTCAAAAAACAAACTAACACATTTTGAACAGCATTTTATATACATATATATATATATATATATATATATATATATCCTCTCTCAGCATTTCCACGTATCCTATCTGCTGTACTTATAAACTGACAACAGACACTAAAGATGCTTTTAGAAGCCAACAAGAGAGACTCTTATACATGCGGTCTAATAGAGCACTTAAAGATACACCCAGGGCTAGGGACCATTTGAATGATGCATGTTAAAGGTAATAGTCCTGATAAAGCCAATCTATAAATACAGCTCATGTTCCTCCATGAGATGTGCGGAGAGAGCAGGAGATATTGTAGTCCTGATTTTGTCTTTGGAAACTCTGATGACAGTGGTCCACTTAAAGCTGTCGGGATACAGACAGGAGAAGGACATCTGAGATTTGACTGCTGGTAAAGCTACCGTTATATAGCCTGGTAATACCAAACTCTGCTACTTAGCTATGCTTCATAGACAGAGTCTAGAATGCCATAATTGAAAAGTGTTTTCTTTATCGCGAGAAGGCGCTTGTCTGAAGTACTGTATAAAATCATTGGTTATCCGTAAGCCAGACATAACGATTGGTTATGACGTGTGTTATTCGCCAGCTCAGCCGCATTGAACTTCCACTGTAAACACATGCAGTGTATGATGTGAAAACGAAACCATCAAGAGAAATACCATCGAGAAACCATCGAGAGTGAACATGGCTGACCCAGTTTTGCTGCCTCCTTAAGGCCAAATTATACTTCTGTGTCAAAGGTACGCCGTAGGCTACGCACGTAGGCGACGCCGTCGTGAGCATTTATACTTCTGCGTTCAGGTCTTCGTTACTCTGCAGTACTGCTCCGAAACGCTAGTTGGCGACGGAGGGTTTTAATGTTCGACTGTGTTTAGATTCCTTGCGGCTAGGTTACTACAAGCAATGGCGACTGAAAGACAGCGGATCATGTTGGAGTTGGAGGTTATTGAGGTGGAAAAACAGTTAATTTTAGTGAACTTACTACTAAAATGCAGAAACGAGGGAAGACATCAGAGGAGATGGTACGTGCGGAAATGTGTAGGAGGAAATGTGATGCTACCAAGCCGACCAATCACAACTCTTGCGGTCCGCGTCGTTACGACGTGTAGTTACATTTTTGAGGAGGTGCACGTTAGGTTACGGCGAAGGGTACACGGTATGGTACGCATCTGTGCGTATTCTACGCCGTACCTACTGCGCGCACCCTACGCAGAAGTATAAATTGGCCTTTAAAGAGTTAGTTCACCCAAAAATGTAAATTCTGTCAGTATTTACTCACCCTCATGTTGTTCGAAACCTCTATGTGTTTATTTGTTCTGCTGAACACAAAGGAAGATATTTAGAATATTGTTTTAATCAAACAAATCTCATTCCCCATTGACTACCATAGTATGTATTTTTTCCTACTATGTTAGTCAATGGGGAATGAGATCTGTTTGATTAAAACATTCTTCCAAATATCTTCCTTTGTGTTTAGCAGAACAAATAAACACATAGAGGTTTGGAACAACATGAGGGTGAGTAAATACTGACAGAATTTTCATTGTTGGGTGAACAAACCCTTTAACCTGATCCTCCATGAGTGCAACCAAGGGGGACACAATCACAACTATATAACCAGTTTAAAAACAGTTTCTCTCTGGCGATTGGTAATAGTTGATAAATTGGCACATTTCCCAAAACCTTTCGATCGTTTTCAATTTCCCTAACCAAAAATACAATCTTAAACTCCGTGCTTAGCGTCTACATCATGGCTCTCAGCCCGCCCTCTGTTCATTGATTGGCCGGCTGTTTTCAGGCCGGAGGAAAACTGAGAGACATGTCGATGTCTCAGACTGAATATAAAAGCGAACTGAAATAGAGCGGAAGTCTGACACAGTCAGGCTAACCGTTATATGGAATAAAAAGTAATTTCCAGATATAGGAACATATACCAGATTGCCTGCTGGCAAATTATCCTACTTTACAATATCATTCAAATTACAGCCTGGACTCTGAAAGATCTCGATTCTAAAAATGTGTCCGCTTGTAACGTTAACGTTTATAACGTTTATCTCCATCATTCAAAGAGTCACTGAACGTGTTTCTGCATGTGGTAAAATATAATGTGCAAAAGTCACCACAGTTTAGCCTATTCGCCCTGGGCCTTCCATTCAAACGCAGTCAAAGAAAACAGCAGTGAACAACGTAAAGGCGAAAGATACGGACAGATTCTCAAGATTTCCAGGGATTCTCTCTTTTCTCAGCGGTAGAGTGTCGGAAAAGAGGAAGTGTGCCGTGAAAACAAAACCCCCTTTCACTTCCCGAGACGTGCTCAGTGTGGAAATAAACTCCTGCAATTCACAAACAACAGTGGAATGGAGAGAAAAACTGGGAAGAGGAGAAAGAAAGAGATGAGGATGAGGAGAACGACAGGGCTGCAGTCAAGTGGATCATAGTCATAGTTGCTCCTCTGTATATTTTAATGCATAATTAATACTCCACCTGTTCCAGTTCAGAGAAGACGACAGAGGGGTTGAAAACGAGAGAGGAGTAGGAGGACAGACTAGACAAAGAGAGATTGAGAGAGATTTAAAAGAGAGTGTAAACATATAGCAACACCATGGCCCTGTGTATACCATTATGCTAATTGGTGCTCATTTACATACATATAGATCTTGTTGTGTCTTTCGGAAGAGTGGGCGGAGACATACATAGAGGTTTCGGTGTTTGGATCACTGAGTGTCCTTATGCTAATGCATTATAACCTCAAAAAAAGCACCTCTCTGCTACATTTCTATACAGTTTAATAATGAGGACATGTTTATCATTATTATGCAAATACTTGTTCTGATGATTATAATTACTTATTAGTAGAGTTGCTAGTCATCATTCATTAGCAAAATTCTTTGAATCAACATGCAGGTGGCATTTTCCATGCAGTTGGTGTGTTGTACTTTTTTAAAGGCATATAGAGGTGAAAAACTAGTTTTTTGTAAGAAACTACCAGAAACGTATAGTAACTATTCTGAAACACAACACTTGTCTGTATCCCTCTGCCATCCCATCCCATCTCAAATGTCTTGACCTTCTCTGTATCGAACAGTGAATGTAATACTATGGCATAATCATGAAAAACATCAATCTAACAAAAAGGTTCCATGCCCAATATTTTGTGCAACTCTGTTACTATACCTTTTTACTTCAAAAATGACCTTTTCATGTGTTTATTTTTTAACAGTTCTACAAAAAACATTGCAGAGTTTCCCGCAACTACTATTATGCTAAAGTGCCACAGAAAACAAAAGGGGGTTTTAGTTGTACAGGAATCGATAAAGATCATTTGTTAATTGAAAATCCTTATGCTTCCCATACCGAAAAATATATGTGTAGCCACAGCCAAGGGAAGATTTGTTATGTTCCAGAGTACGCCTGGTTCAGATTACACGATTTTAGCCCGATTTTGGCACGATCCGTTTGACGTAGGGTGTCGTGGAGATTCGTAAACGACAACGGGTGTCAGGACAAAAGATTCGATCGTATCATCTCGTATATCTGTCATAGTGGTTGACAACCTACGTCGCTTCTGCGATGCTTCACGAGATCACGACAAATTTTTTAACGGTCGTCCACGACGGTTCCGTCACATGTATGAGGTTGACCAATAGGAGCACAAGCTTTTCCGTACACAACTTTCAAAAATGGCGAAACGAAAGAGAGACGATGGTGCTAACGTTAAAACTAAAAGTAAAAATACATAAGAAAACAATATTTTACCTCAAGTTCCCTTTGGAGATTGACAGCCCATACTGTCCTCTTCGAGCAATCCAGGAACGTGTCAATTGTCGGGTTTTCTTTCTTTTTTTTTTTACTTTTATCTGAACACAGGACAGCCAATACCACACTCACCGCTTCATCCATTGTTTACGTTCGTTTCCGGAAGTCACTCGCTACTAGTTTCGCCTTCTCGATGACATCACGCTCGCCATTAAAGACGACATGCGATGACTGGTCAGGAAGCAATGTGCAGTCCACGACACGACAAGATGCTAGGAGTCAAAATCGCGAAATCTGACACAGTGACTATCGTAACAGACAAAAAAAAAAAAAGTGTAATCTGAACCAGGCATAAATGCAGTCCTTAATCCTCTCCTGCTCCATTTTTACCCTTTATTTCTCTTCTTAAAGTTTACTTCAAAAAGTGACACTTGAAATAAATAACGCTTATGGCGATATTTTGATCTCACAAAGATGTGTCTGATGTGTTTCATCTCACCCTTCAACCAAAAAGGGCATTCTATCTTGAACAAACTAAAAGTACAATAAAAAGAACTAAAATCCCCTTTTAATTTCCTTCACAAAGACCGTATTTTATGAATGATCATTTTAAAAGTAAACAAACTTTTGAGCTACATCAAACCAATTACCTTCTTTAATATAACTTCTTTGCGGATATCCCTGTCACCATTAGAACATACAGCATGTCATTTGCCTAATCTGTGTGGACTGACGGAGACGCCAGACTTCAACCGCGAAAGGAATTGTGAATGAGAGGCGCAGCACAGTGCTCTGTTTGATTCTCATTGGCTTAGACAGTGTGCAACAGACACATGTCAGGCTTGTTGATAAGCAAAGCCTGCAGGATATGTTGATTACCACAAAACATTCTGTGACAGCAAATATTTGAAAAGACATGACAGACAGGGAGGTGTTCTCTCTAATTTCATAATGTATGCTAAAGAAATGGATTGCTGCGTTTTGGAATCCCTTGCTGCTTGTACAGCCATATTCTGAGATAAACATGCACACACCAGTTCTATTAGAGAAGCCCAGATACTTCAAGTGCCTTGACTCATGTTGTGAAACAAAAGAACATGGTAACAAACAATAAAACATTGTCTCACAATGATGTGAGCAGATTTACAGTAACTCTGTAAGCAAACACGGAATTCAAACAGGTCATTTGAACCTTTAAAGGGGAAGTCCACTTTGTGTATACAATAGGCAGTTTGACTCGACAAGTCGAACCACGAACGCTGTTCATACAGTTCAGAAGTTCGCTGAACTTCGTACAGTTCAGCTCCCTTGGCACCTCGTTCGTGGTTCGACTTGTTGAGACTGTTTTCCAAAGATGGCTGCTGCCTGTACTCTAAAAAATGCTGGGTTGGTTTAACTCAATTTTGGGTCAAATATGGACAAACCCAAATGTTGGATAAAAATGCAATTTAAAAATGTAACCCAACGGCTGGGTTTGTCCATATTTAACCCAAAATTGGGTTAAACCAATCAAGCATTTTTTAGACTGTGTATAGACGAAGTGGACTGTCTTTATAAAGTATCTTCTTATTGAACTGTCTGTACACTTACAAAGTTCTCAATGTTTCGTTTTGCATGTATGGACCCTCATTATGTTACTTTGTTAGTGAGTGGCTATTTTGAGCCTTGTTAGTGGTATTAACTAGCGATTTCTTTTTGCATGCCCCCATTTGAGTTCAACCATTTAAACGGTAAAAAAAAGACAATAAACCTGAAAAAAGAGACAATAAACTAAGATTACTGTACTATAGGCATACAATTCTTTCTAAGCTAAATGTGTAAGAATAAATAAGCCAAGGTAATATGCATTATTGGCAAAACTTTAGATTTGGGAATAGTATGAACCATAATTTGCTTATTAGTATGCGTATCACTAGCATACTGGCATTATATATATATATATATATATATATATATAGCCAATATGCTAGTCGATTAGCCACATGTTTAGCCACACGTTTCCTGGATTAACTTGCACAACATTTCCCATCATGCACCTCCCTGGACTGATTACACCAAACATCATACCTGCACTGCGCTGATTACACACACCTGCATCTCATTCACACACACACACACACACCACACCAGTGCGAAGACTTGACTTTCCTGGATTTCATTTCTGAGCATTATTTTCCAGAGTTTGATTCCTGTGTTTGACCTTTGGATTGTCTATTGTTGCTGACCCTTCTCTGCCTGCCCTGACCCTGGACTGTTTACTGGTCTCTGATTCACTCTGCCTGCCTCGACCCTTTAGCTGTCTACCTGGTTTATCTCAGCCTTGCCTTCTCTGTTTTGTTTGCCACTGTTTGACCCTGCCTGTCTTGACCATTCTAATAAATGCTGCGAATGGATCTCCTCGAGTCTGCTGATTCGTTACAATAGTTAATTATTTTCCCCTAATCTAACGTTTTACCAATAATGCATTTTCAGCTTATTTATTCTTACACAACTAGTAGAAAGAATTGTATGCTTATAGTACAATAATCAACGTTTGATCACATTATTTGTGCATATGGCAATGGGAAATGCAACATCACTGAAAGACATTTCTCATATTTTCAATCCAAAATGTGCATGATTAGCCTACACACTATCGGAAACAACCGCATTTGTTGTAAAACACCATATTTACGCTTTAATAGCTACACCTCCAGCGGGATCAACCTGTCATTTTAGAGAAGAGAGAGTAGGATGACATGTTTTGAAGGTGGAGTGAGCTGTTGTTAAGAGCTGACAGCCCTGTAAACAATTCCTATAGCGATTCCTTCGCACTGCTGCAATGGACTACCATCTCACACACAGTAGATGCCACGGGAGCAGACAGCAGCCCGCCGCTACAATGATGTCACTGATTATTAATGGAGCTTTGGGCTTTGTTTTAGCAAACATGCATTTTCAAACCATCTGGCTAAGCGGAGTGTTGATGCTCCAGTGTGATATCTTTATATTTCACCGCCTGAATTATGTTTGGGAAACATGTCTGGCACAGGAGCGCTCCATCTGTGTGCACACAGACGCTGGTTTTGAGATACAGAACACGCTTTTCCAGTTGTATTGATACACATGCCCAAAGTAAAAATAAATAAATACATGTTTAAAACATATGGGGCAGGTTTAACTTTTGTTATGCTTCCAAAACCGAAATTCATTATCATGTAAACATGAAAGGAAGGTTTTTAATCCAGGCTTCGATTTTTTTTCAATTAATAGATCTATTGGTAAATCGATACAATTGGTAGCACTATCACTTTACACTTTGTTAAGTAAATAAACTACTTTTGGAACAGAACGCCTTTTTATTTGTCACGTAATTATTGCGCTACGTGGATGTGTTTTACTGTTGCACGGCATCTCTCTGTTTTACCATGTAACCCCTTCTTGTTCTACTCACACCGCTGAGAGTGAGATTCAAACCGAACCATCGTTTCTGGCATGGGAGGCGGGTACGTTAACAAGGACACTAAAGACCGCACACTCTTGCAAATTCTCGAAAATTGAGATCAGGGGAGTGAGGTTTACCCACACAGCTCTTATTATCTGGCCCCCATTACACTCACCCTCCTAAAACTCACTCCCATTTAGGTCACGCCGATTTGAATGATGAATAATGAAGGCTGGCTAGAAACCTCAGTCCACTGATATTAAGAGGTGTACAAGCGAAAGACGCAAGAAGCTGCGTTCTTTAGCATCCTTGTTAGCGTTAGGGCTGTCGCGGTAACCGCAATTTTGTAGTACCGCGCTTCTGACAAGTCAACCGCAGAGGATTGCACGTAACCGCAGCAACCGCGATATTCACATTTTTTTTTTTATAAGGCTATACCCTTCTTGTTTTGAACTTAATGCATGTGTATTGAATGTTAAACAAGTTCCTAATGATAACAAGACTGTTTATCATGGTGATGTGTAGCCTACAGGCTTCACACAGACAGTGAATGATCGGCAGAACGCGTGCAATTCTGCGTCTGTCTTTGAAGTCGTGAAAAGCTTGTCGTGTCAAAGGGAAGCGAAATATTTGTCGCATCATCATATTAACGTTCTCTTCACGGATATTTTCCCATAAATGCGCATCAGCAGCAGCGCTGGTCAGCATCCCATAGCACAAGGAAACCACGGGGAAATAAAATCAGTGAGTCACGCACTGAGTCTCTCATAAGTGAAGCATCAGCTTCAGCGTTGCCCATGCGACGCATTGCTGCTCAGCTGAGCCTTGAAAAGTTGAACCTCAAAGTTAAAAATAATTAACATCTTGTTTTTTTTACATCTCTTTTAATGAATCAGCTTTTTAAACGTGTTCGTTGAATGAACGGTTCAATGACTCGCTCAAAGTCCGTTGTCATAACAATATGCGCGCTGAGTGAAAGTCTGTCAATGCGCATATACTGTGTAGACGCTGTTTAGTTTCGGTTACATTGGTTACTGAAAATGTCCTCATTTTTGTCCACATCGTAAACTTTATTTATATAGCAACAAATACATATAAATTAGACAAATAAATAAATGGCGGTAATACCGCATATCGCGCTATTGAGCCACTCAACATTACCGCAAGGGAAATTCCATAACCGCGACAGCCCTAGTTAGCGTACCCATCTCCCATGGAAATGCGGGGCAAGTACATGTGCATACTTTTTACTTCGCCAGGGACCAATGGTTATAAAAAGGTGTTTCGAACTCCAAACAAAGTTCATTTTGGCCTGATTTTGTTCACAATTATTTTTTTGACGTATATCAGGGCCTATATTCTTCATATAAATGTATAGCTCACCAGTATAGTCTGAATCATAAACAAATGACTTTTATGAGTTCGTTCTTTTTAAAGAATCAAAAGTTCTTCTTGACTGATCAAAAAAATAGTGATAAGTCAAGCCCAATTCCCACATCTAATGATCCTAATGACCAGGTTCAAAAAGACCGGGTTCAATCAATCTGAAACGCTGTCTACATAATTTACAGACTTAGCAGACAATATGGACATTCTAAATGAAAAATACCCAACTGAATCTAAATTGAAACGAGAGCTGTGATACTATACTATATAGGTCAGTCCAATGACATACTATCTCATGTTTCTGCTGTAGAAGGAAGATCACAAGGTTTTGTAATAGAGACATTAAGTGCTGTGTATCTGCACTACGTGTGCGCTCTGCACAGTTGTTCAGGATAATGATCAGTTTAAGCATAATTAGCATTCTGGAGAGGCTCTCCAATAGTAAGTTTGCACTGCACAACATCAGCCCTTCTTACAGTAACTGAGCATGCAGCAACTTCCTGTCCGAGCTCTTGTCATTTCTAGACTATTGCAAAGCTCCTCTGGCAGGACTTTCAACATGTGAGATCAAACTTCTACAAATGACCCAGAATGCAGCAGCACGACTGGTCTTCAAGGAGCCCAAGTTGAAGACAATGACATCAAGTTCAAGACACTGAAGCTTGCGTACAGAACAAACAATGGATTCTACATCCCCTCCAGCGCCTCATGGTACTCTACGAACGAGTTACAGAATCACTTAAGAACATTTTCCTTTAAAAATGTGTAATATTCTGAATTGTGTCTGAAACTTTGTATCACTTGCATTTCTAATGTTAATGCCTCTTTAAGATGAATCGCTTGGTGAATTCCTCATTTGTAAGATGCTTTGGACAAAGCACATGCTAAATGAATACATGTAAATGTAAACATCTGCAAGGCCATTCACAGGTGTGAAGCTGATTGAGGACTGGTCCCTTCGGACCATACAAACTCTTTCATCTCACACTCAGAGGGGGTCGGAGAGTGATGGGCGCTCTTACAGTGAAGCCCCATTCTAAGATGGATGCTGGCTGGGACTGTGTGTTAAGACCCTTGATTATTGCGAGAGAAAGAAAACCTGTCACTCTGCAGGAAGTCTGTCTTGTATCCTGCTTCCTCTACTTCCCACCTTTTCCCTGTGGACTAAGAATCGCAAAAGCAGCACTGCTGTGGCACTATATACAGCGCTCTCAGATGTGTGTGTGTGTCGATTTATTGTGATTTGCTGTAGGGAGATGCCTCGTGAAAATAGAATGTTCCCTCAGATGTCTTAATATAATCATTCATTCATTTGTTTTATCAGCACTTTAAAAAAGCTTTCACGCACACAGACTTTAGCACCCCACAATGAACTATGCTTGAGTTCCTTTCGTATTGATTGGGCTCAACAGTAATTAAGAATGATATCCATCTCTTTCTGCTGACTCTACCCATACAGATCACTTCCCTTTGCTCTTTTTCCTCAACATGTGCTCACAGCGTCAGTTGTGACGCTTCACTGCCATTAATAAAATCTCTCCCATGGCCTCATGGGATAATAAAGGGCCATTGAATGCGCACAGAATCTTGCTGGAAGTAGTAAGTCACCGATGGTCTGTTCCGCCTTTCTGTTTTTTTTCAAAAAACTATGCAATAATACTTTTGCCATTCTTTTTTTTCCTGCATAATTTATAGTAGGTAAAGTAGGTAAAGTATTCGATTTTGGATGCAGTGAATGTTTTTCAAACCTGCCACAACACAATCGTCTGATGAACGGAAATCAATGCGGTGTCAATGACATCAACTACATATTTTTAAAGCAAATAATTATATTGTATATTTTTTTAAAAATAATACTTGAATTTTGATATTTTCCTCTATCAAAGTGCTTCAAAGGATATATACTACCATTCAAAAGTCAAGGGATAATCCTTCACAAACCATTCTGATATGCTGTACTGGTGCTCATGTAATATGTAACAATTATAAGTAATATTGGAAAATAAATAGTAATATTGGTAATAAATTATTACCAATATGAAAAATTAAAAACAGATGTGCTGCTTAATTATATATATATATATATATATATATATATATATATATATATATATATACGTATATACGTATATATATATATATATATATATATTAGACTACCAACTAAATATTACTTTCTAGCCCCTCCCATTCCAAGGGGGTTTTAACTTCTATGGTGGCCGTATTATTCCAAGATTAACAAATCTTCCAGTTTGACTTCTTCCATGAGTGTTCCTTCAAGTAATAAGGTTACTTTGAAAAATATTACAAAGTGCATTTAGTTATTTCAGTTAACATGTATATGACCTCTATGTAAAACGAATAATAGATTGGTACCATTTCAATGCTAAAATCAGCTATCAGTTCCCCAAACGGATGCAAGCTAATGTTAATAAAGTATCAGTGCTATCGTTATGCAGTATATTGTACAATGTTGGTAAGAAAGCAGGCAACTTCAACCCTTTTAAAATCCTTGCTCCTCATGAGCACTTTCCATGTTGGAAAAGCCACTCCAATATTGACTTTGGTCTTATTGATTTGCCTGTCGCGTTGTTGTTTTAATTCTCTCTTTCGCTTCCTTGGCGACTTTGTTTCTAGGTGTGATCCTCCATCTTCAACGGGCTTTCAAATCTACCGGCAGTCGCGAGTAATCTCCACCTCACATTCGTCACAGTGCCACTGACTGTAAAAGCGCGAAAGTCGAAGCTCAAATTTCCAGGTATGTCCCTCTTTGGCTAATGTATTTTCAAGATGGAGGCGCAACATGGCTGCTGCCATTCGAGCGACTCACTCGTATGTATTCTTAATGGCAGATTCTACGCTTACGATAATACTTGATTAGTTGGTGGAAGTAATAGGACATATAATTTTGAAAGAACAAAGTGGTTTTTGCCACAGTCAGTTTCAACTTAAATTACGAAGTGTAGCTTTAAGTTATTCTGTCAAGATTGTTTGAGGAATAGAAAGTTCAAAAGAATAGCATGTATTTGAAATAGATTTGATATAAACATTCTAAATGTGTTTACAATTTAGATACATTTTAATATAACTTTTAAACTTTTGAAAGGTTGTGCAGTCAAGGACTACTTTTATGTTTTACGCACTGTTTTTTTTGTTTGTTTTGTTTTTTTGGAGCTTGGCAGCATATCTCAGACATTCAATTTTAAATTCCTAAAAACAAAAGTTCTACGATGGGGTCAGAATGCCATGAGTGTGTGTACACAAATGTTTGGGTAAACGCACCCTTTAAATGGAGATGTCCTGACACTGTGTCTGTCTTCTTATCCCCTTAGTCAAAGTGAATATGTCTGCTCCATTTTGTCTTCAAAAGTATCTTCTCTTTGATTCAGATGACAGAGTCTGTCTGTGTCCGTTTCCTTTTTATCCTGTCCTCTGCACGCTGAGATGTCAAATATGTGATGTTGACAAGACGCAGAGTGCTCGAGACAAACCTTCACATTTTTATTTGATCTGCCACTGCAAGAATTCCCTTTATTGCAGTGCCCAGTTCTAGAAGTACTTCCTGTGCCGCTGTTTCAAATGCTTGGTAGGTTTCTAACTGACTCGATGAACCTCGTTATTTTTTTTTTACCTCTTGGTTTAAAAAGAAAAAATCCATATATTTACATTTTGGAAAGGTCACCCAATGGAAAAAAGATGATGTCTAGAAACTGTCAGGAAATGATCAGCTGTGCCTCTGATGCATTAACCTTAAACTTTGAGGTTTGGCTCTATGTGCGTAGAATGTTAAAATGTGCCCTGCACTGCAGCTGAACCCGGGATGTCTTCAGAAGCTGAAGAATTTCCAACTTTGTGGGCGCTGAATCTAGGAAATGACATCATCGGCAGCGGACAGTGATGTATGAGCTTTGCCCTGGCAGGTGGCAGATCAGACTCTCTGTCTCTAAAGCAGATGTTAAATTGCGATTTAAGAACGTTCACTCTTCTTGAGTTTTAAAGGTCTCTTCGGCTGGCTTGTTACTAGAGTTGAAAGGTAGATTTTCCAGACATGTGAAGGATTAAGATACTGCTCCATTGTAAGGGAAAAAAAAACTCAAACATTTAGGATCTCACATACTTTAAGCCACTTTGCGGTCTTTTCTATAATAACACCAAGATGTCACTGTATGTTCCAATGATTTTGTTGACAGAAAGGATTAAACACTGGATATGGTACAGTATATCATACTACTCTTATGTATTCAATCAGTAGTATGTGATTTTTTCATGTTTAAACAAAATAAAACATGCATGTGTGTGATTGCTTTTCTTTTGTGCTTCTGAAAGTTACTGAATAATGTGTAAGTTTCCATGGAACAAATCCTACTAAATAATGATACAACTGGTTTTGAGTATATATTCAGAATATGTATACTAAACATATTACTACATGGTCTGACAATGCAATGTACAAATGTCTAATGTTTCAAACGGACCAGGACCATCACTAACATTTTAGTGATGGTCCTGTAATATTGAACCACTTCCACTGGGAATTCTAAGTGTATATCCAACGCGTTCTCATCCTTTAACGTCATATAGAACGCTATATGACAAAACGGCGCTATACTACGCGCATGGCACACGTTATCGTTAATATAACACGCGCTGTGAGGGCTAAGTTTAGGTGTGGGGTAGGGTGTGCGTGTCACATTCACGCTAAAGGATTTATAACGTCTTGGGTTCGCGTGTTATATTAACGATAAAGGGTGCCATGTGCGTAGTATAGCGCCGTTTTGCATATAGCGTTCTATATGACGTTAAAGGATGAGAACGGGCTGGTATATCACAGAGATGAAGTTTCAAACAGAGGGCCAAATTAATTTAAATTTATAAAATTTAAATGTATTATTTATTAATGTATCTAAATATTTATTAAATATGTGTGTTATTACATGTTGCTTTTTCCGCTTGGAAAAAAACGAGCGTGTCGCTTCCATCATGTGCGCGCATACCGCGCACATACATTTGAAATAACGAACTTATGTGCGCAAAAGATGCGATATGTGAATTCCTCCTTCATTTATTTTGATCACATCAGGAGGTTGCTTTATGATCTGTTTGGTGGGAGAAGTTCAGCTCTCCTAGTCCAAATTCATGAGAGCGCCCCCTAATGCTGCTGCTGTCCCCTGACTCTCTGCTAAATTCATGGTGCTCATGAATAGTCAGGAGACTCATCTGAACTGAAACATATTGCCAACTAATTTGTATTTATTCGTAAATATTTCTGAGCATTTTAATTGTTTAAAGGAGTAGTTCACTTAAAAAAAAAAAAAAAAAACTTTTGCTGATAATTTACTCACCCCCATGCCATCCAAGATGTCCATGTCATTCTTTCTTCAGTCAAAAAGAAATTAAGGTTTTTGATGAAAACATTCCAGGATTTTTCTCCATATAATGCACTTTATTGGGAACAAAATGGTTCAAGGTCCAAAAGACAGTTTCAGTGCAAACTGTTCAAAGGGTTTTAAACGATTCCAGACGATGAATAAGGGTCTTATCAATCGAAACGATCGCTCATTTAAAAAAACAAAAAAACAACAACAAAGTTTACGTTTTATAAGCTCAAATTGCTTGCTTTGTTCTGTGATGCGCATTCGTGACTCTCCTGTTCGAACTCATCCATCAAAATTAGTGAATCTTTTTTCAAGTCATTTGGTTCATTACAACGAACAGTGTTGTAGTCGAGACCACCTCACTCGAGTCCGAGTCGACACCGAGACTAGAGAGAGTCGAGTCCGAGTCAAGACCGAGTCCATAGAGAGTCGAGTCCGAGTCGAGTCCGAGACCACAGACGGTCGAGTCCGAGTCGAGACCGAGACCAGTGAGGGTTGATTACCTAATTTACTTTTATTTACTTAGAGAAATCTTTTTTTTTTTTTAACTGAATTTACTTTTTTAGTAAAGTTTAAAAAATATGATCAGTTTAGGGTAAAAAGGCCACATAGTAAGTGGTGTTAAAAGTAATTTTATTACAATTTGTCATGCGCAGTTGCGCACTAGAAAATCACTAATCACTGGGCGTGTCAATCAATTTAAAGAAATATTTTATTAACATACATTAATAATCATGAAAAATATTTTTAATTGAACTCGAGTGGACTCGGGAATAATTCCGAGTCCTAAAAAAAATGTTCGAGTACGAGTCAATTCCGAGTCCAAATGGACACGAGTCCATGACAAGACCAAGACCATTCAAATATGGTCTCGAGACCGAGTCCGAGACGAGTCCGAGTCTCGAGTACTACAACACTGACAACGAACGAAATGAACGAATTGACTCGGAAAAAGATTCGTTAATTTTGATGAACGAGCTAGAACAGGAGAGTGACGAACGCGAGAGTTAAAGTGTTAGTTCACCCAAAAATGAAAATTCTGTCAGTATTTACTCACCCTCATGTTGTTCCAAACCTCTATGTGTTTACTTGTTCTGTTCTGCTATACACAAAGGAAGATATTTGGAAGAATGTTTTAATCAAACAGATCTCATTCCCCATTGACTATGAGATCTGTTTAATTGAAAGCATTCTTCCAAATATCTTCCTTTGTGTTCAACAGAACAAATAAACACAGAGAGGTTTGAAAACACACAGCAGGCATCAATTATTTTGAAAAACCCTGCCATATAAAATCTAGATCCTGGGACACACCAACCCAAAGTCAAAGAACTAACAGCGGCAAAAGCTGACTGTGTTGTTGCCTCTCATCGACTGTGTCTAGCCCAAAAAGCTGTGCTTGAGCACCCCAAAAGGACAAAAGGCAACTGTCAAAAGTTAATATTTGTCTATATCAGCAGGTATCAATAGTCGGTTTTCGTCATTGAATAAGGTAAAATGGAAACTAAGGCTGCAGCGCTTGCTTACCATTTTGAATATCAATCACACTAATCATTTTCTTTATTCCAGTCAGCTCATGTTATTATGAAAAAATGTGTGCTTTCGAATGCTATTCATTTCCTTGATTTTATGTCAGGTAAGATGACATAAAATTATAACAGCCTTCTCTCTGTGCCATCTTGACGACTTTGCTCGCTGTCATCTCTTTTGCTTTTATTCTCATGCAAAGTTACCACTAACGGCATCTGACTAGAGCCAATGGAGGAACACACCGGAACAACTAAGGTTCCCGACGTTTAAAAACGGCCCGAAGGCCGACCGTTTCCCAGCCTTTAGGTGACTTAATTTACTCATCACAGAGACCAAGACAACACTGCTGTTTCCCCCCCCATCCCAGACAAGAACCATCAGTTCTTTTATGTTCAACATTAGTTTAGATGACTCTAGACATTAAAGATGTCCTTTCATGCCAATCAAATTTCATTTTCTCTGTCTCAGGGATTTATTTATTATTTCAGGATAGATGATTGAGCAGAAGAGAGGAACAGCCCGTACAGATCTACGACTTTGACACTCCAAACATCTCCTTGAGCAGTGTAAATCTATCGGGGAGCTAAAGAAGAGCAGTGTCTCTCCTCCTGGGAGCGGGACTCCATCAGTACTCTGATAATGAGGCGCTCTCCTGCAGGAATTCTCAAAATGGAGTGATTTGTAATTGATTTGGTGCATTAATTACCGTCCGGTTCTGCCTGTGTCATGGTTAATATTGCACACTTCTGATGAGAGGAGGATCCGCACTGGGATCGTTTGGGCGAATGGCAATTATTCAATTAGAGTTGAGGTTACCGCTGCACATCTTCATTCAGTAGTGGTAATCACACCAGCTGATTGTGTCTACAGCAGAGTACGCTGCAGAACGTCCACTTGTTCATGATATAATGATATACTGCATATTAGTGCTAAAAAAAATATCTCAGTCGTGAATAATCGCATTAATGTCATAGTTAACTCTCGAATAATCACACATTTTAATCTGTTCTAAATGTCTCTTGATTTCTTTCTGTCCCATTATGTTTTTGCTAATTTTAATGCTCTTATAAAAATAAAAAAAGTGGATCGGCTTGCTTTGGGTTTTTTATTGAAAACAACATTGACAATACTGTGTTCAATTTCACACTTTTTTTTACGCGGTTTGGCCGCTTGCCACACAGGTCACTGAAACATTTTTGAAAACCCCTGCCGGGCTGAGTTTTTTCAGAAACGCCGGTTACAGTGTTATCCGCCGTTATCCGCCTACCGGAACGTGTAATGACTTTTTGTTAGGCTTCTGATTAGCCAACGTGGCTTTACGGTTAGGGTTATATCGCCACCTTCTGGTGTGGCATGCTTTTGACAGCGTGTTTGTGTGTTTTCATGTGGATGGGATTTTTTTTTTTTTTTTTTTAAACGCAAGAGGAAAAACACCCATGTCCGTGTGGACAAGGCCTCAAACATTCTCCCCTGGAGCAAATAATCTCTTACACAATGTAACACTGTCCATCAATAAAAGGGTGAAAGAAATACTGACGAGGTCCTGATATTTACGAGGGGGCGGATAATTCGCATCAGCTGTGTGTGTGTGTTTGGCCATCAATGATAGCTCAGTTCACAACGACAATGAACTAAACTTTCAATTGTGAAACTTATTGGCATCCATTTCGGCGTCTCGCGTTCATCATCCACTCAAAACATAACGTTAAAGGAGTAGTTCACAAAAAAAAAAAAAAAAACTTTTGCTGATAATTTACTCACCCCCATGTCATCCAAGATGTCCATGTCTTTCTTTCTTCAGTCGAAAAGAAATTAAGGTTTTTGATGAAAACATTCCAGGATTTTCTCCATACAATAGACTTCATTGGGAACCAAACGGTTTAAGGTCCAATTGAGAGTTTCAGTGCAGCTTCAAAGGGCTTTAAACGACACCAGGCGATGAATAAGGGTCTTTTCTAGGACCTGAAATAATCTGAAAAAAGATTTGTTCATTTTGATGAACGAGTTCGAACAGGAGACTCACGAATGCTCATCACAGAACAGGGCAAGGCGAGCATTTGTGCTTATAAAACGTAAACTTTTTTATTTATTTTTGAAATGGCAGATCGTTTCGCTAGATAAGACCCTTATTTATCGTCTGGTGTCATTTAAAGCCCTTTGAAGCTGCCCCGAAACTCTCATTTGGAGTCCATTATATGGAGAAAATCCTGAAATGTTTATCAAAAACCTTAAATTCTTTTTGACTGAAGAAAGCATCACCATGACATCTTGGATGACATAGGGGTGAGTAAATTGCAGCAAAAGTTTTTTTTTTTTTTTTTTTTTAAAGTAAACTACTCCTTTAAGCTACTATTTGGCCAGCTCGCAACAAGTGTGTTTCCGGTCTAAATAGATCCGGTGCTTTTAGACAGGATGTGGAATGCACAGCGCTATGCCAGTTTTCAATGCCAAAAAGTTTCTATTGGCCAAGCTAAAGTTGAACTATTTAAACTTTTTACCATGGTGTGCGCGCTGCTGCTCTAGCGCTTTGGTCAACGAAGCAACAAAACGTCCTCGCGTGGCGCAAGCCATTGAAATGAATCGGTTTCACAGCACATCACCACATGGCGCATCCTGTTGCAAAAGCATGTGGAAAAAGTTTGCTATTCCAAAAAAAAAAAAAAAAAAATGTTTATCTCATAAAAAAACGAGTCGCCAGTAATTCCAGTCTTACTTTCGGCATGAACCTATAGGTTTGTAACAATTTGCATAATGCCAGCTTATTGTCTTCATTGGCTGCTCGCGAACAATGTCTATTTTGACCCATCCTAAAACACTGTAGTTGTAGCTAACATCTGGAAGACCTTGGTTCACATTCTGACCATGTCAAGAAAATGCTGTTTTCTGTGTTGAGAACGCAAATCCATTTTGAACCGTTTCCAACTCTGTGAGAACAGAGGTTTTGCTGCAATGTATAACATGAGAAAATGTAAGTATTTTCGAATGTGATGCATGACGTCCGAAACAAACTTAGGAGCCTTTAAAATAGCATAATAGGGCCACATGAAAATAAAAATGTTGCATTTTATAGACAATAAATGTCAAACTTAATTTATACATTTCATGAATGATATAAAAAAAAAACATGATATTCAAACCATTATCCATATTTTTTTTTAAATTGTATCCTTTCCTTCTCTATTACTTCTACCTCTCCCTTTTTCTGTTGACATTTTAAGGTTTGCTACAAAAGACAAAGTCAAGTAGTCCTTGAGAGCCGTCTCTGATGACTGAAGATGGAGATCACAATGAAAACAATATGCCTTTCAAACGGCTTCATTCAGTCATTTAGAATCACAAAAAGCTTGTTTATGACTCTTTGGCCATTTAAAGCTTCTCTAAAGAAAGTGATACGTTTGTTATTCACGAGCTTATTTCAGTCATTGAAAGGTTTTGTTGAGCATCTCACGGGAGATGGCCTAATGTGAAATGCAACTGAGTGAAACTTCTCAGAAAACCTGTTACTTCTGATTGATTTTGAATGACTTTTCCCCTGCTATCAACAACAGCATCAGGTTAATTGCTTATTTTCAAAAGTATGAATATGCATAAGATCGGCAGCATAGAAATTAAAACGCCAAATGAAGTCTTTGTTCATTAGTTTAACCCCTTCAGGCGGCATGAAAACGAGAGAAATGTGCCCTGTGAATGCATGGCCCTGTCATATTAATTCAAAATAATTACAAAATGATAAGAGTGTTTTAAATTATTTACTTGATTTGTGAATATCACAAACGGAAGTTATGATGAACATGCTTTAAGGGTTGTAAATCTAATAGTCACTCTGGAATGAGTTGATGTTACTGAATTACGGACCGATTTCATTTAGCCGAGAGAGTATTGCTCATTTAGTCATACAAACTAATTTGAGCTGTTTGTCATAGATCTGTGTTATGAGGATGAAATTGTATGTCTTATTAAACTACATTGGAGAGATATAAGCTTTACTTGTATGCCTATTTTAAATCTAAACACATATTAGCCATTAAGATAATCTTTGCAGCTTTTCTTTCCATTTGCAGGCATTTATTTCATTATATTTGACAATATCAGAAAATGAATTTCAATAAATACTGCAGACATAACCACTTTATATATATATATATATATATATATATATAACATTTGTTTCAACAATAATTTTTTTGACAAAAACGAGATGACTATATATATATATATATATATATATATATATATTATGACAAAATCTACTGATATTTTACAATCAGAACTACACTCTTTGCATGGTTGTGCATGATTGAATTGAAACGTACCAATCTACCCAGCCAAACCTAAGTCACACATGCTGCATGTCTTATAAAACGTACAACAACTAAAACCTACAAAGCTAAAACAATTCAGATGACTGAAACTAAAATGGCATTTTAGTCAAAAGCCAAAAACTAAAACTAGATGAAAATTTGCTATCAAAATGCTTTCTAAGTATGTTTCTTTTAGTTAGCCTCATTTCTTATTCTTTTTTTTTCTAACAATACAGAAATAAAAACAGGCACAAGTGCAGCCATAGGCTCTATCTGAAAGCGCATACTTCCCTTACTAGTAGGTGAAAAAAGCCTATTTGACATGAGTAGTATGTCTGAATTCACAGCACTCATAAAATAGTGAAGACCAGGATGACCTACTACTTCAAGCAAAGTTGTGAAGTGTGCATCTGATGGACATTTACTATCACATGAAGCCACAGGAGAACATTTGTGAATGGCAGTGAAGTAATGCAAGTGACACTGGTAGGCCACAGGGACAACATGGCGAATGTAGTACACCTGGAATACATTCATACTACACACATTCATACTATTGACAGTGATAAGTACTAGGCCTATAACTGATTACATGTAATCTGAAAAAAAAAAAAAAAAATGTAATCTTCCAAAAAATATATTTCTTGTAACTAGATTAGATTTTAAAATACTTGTAAATCAGACTACAGTTGTTATTATTATTTTATTACACGTTATTCTCACAATGGCAGTACATTTTTTCTTAATTCAATGATTCGCCAAACTGCCTCTTTTTTATCTTTTAAATTTTCCTTTCTAAAAAAGCCTAATGTTTATATACGTTCAGAAGGTATTCCAGGTTTGTGGAATTACACACACGGACCAGCCACTAGTCAAAACTGAGACCCATATAACATTTGATTACTGGATTTACAGAAATCATTTCTCAACAGAGCACTTTTCTCAACATTGCGACATTTTATATCCAATCATCTCATTTAAAACGTCCATTTTTATATGATTTATCACTCAGTGAGTCATTTAACAATTTATTACTGTATTTGAAAGGCTTTTGTCTTGATTTATTTATTTATTTATTTATTCGTTCATGCCATTTTACAACATATTATTTTATTTCCATGAATGAAAAAAGGAACAGGATGAAGAAAAAAAAAAATATTGTAATACCTGTAAGAAACAGAAAAAAAAATATTTTTTTAAAATGCTTTATGAATGGATCAACCCCAAATTTAGTGTTGTTAAATGATTAAAATATTTAATCGCGAATAATCGCATTAGTCATACTGTAGTTAACTTACGATTAATCGCAATTAATCGCACATTTTTATCTATTCCAAATGTCTCGATATTTCTTTTTGTCCCGTTATTTTTTTATGTTCTTATCAACATGGAAAAGTGAATCGGCTTGCTTTGTGCAAACATTTTTTATTGAAAACAACATTACTGTGTTCAATTTCACACAAACACTCTGAATTGAAAATAATCTCTCACACAATGTAACACTGTCCATCAATAAAAGGGTGAAAGAAATACTGACGAGGTCCTGATATTGACGAGGGGGCGGAGAAAAGATACACTCAATCAGATAATTTGGTCTCGTAATTACTAACTTAATACATTATTTAATGATGTAAAATTGTATGATGGCTTCAGAAACTCTAAATGAAAGATTACAGGGATTACTTTTCTCAAGAGTAAAAGCAGGTGCAAATGTCTTGCTGCTGTCCAGGAGAAAAAACTAAGATATTGATGAGACAACATTAGTCTAAATTCCAGCAGTAATTCACAGTGGTCCTCTCCAGCATGCCAGTGTTTTTTTAACAGCTACCACTAATGGGAGACAAGACAGTAAAGCATCTGAGGTCAAAACCATCTGTCTCAGTAGCACCTGCAACTTAGCTGTCCCCATTACTGTAAAGACTGTTGGGACGTAACACACTTTAGCACATGCACTTCTGATCTTTTAACTCAAACAATATAAGTTATTTTAAATAACATATGGGCTATAATGAAAACGTATATGCTTTGCACTAGGACTAAGGCCTATTTTTAACCTTACAACATCATCACTGCTAATAACTATGCAGTGTGAGCAGCTGTAGCACACTTGCTAATGCTAACTAGCGATAGCCAGGAGCTAAGAACACCTACTGTATTGGTCTTGTTGTATTATAGACTATTACACTGAACAAATTTAAAAACGCAATACTCATTGACCCATTGAACATGTTTTAGATGCTCTGGATCAGCGTACAGTATACGGCAGTGTGTTCCAGGTCCTGCCAACATCCAGCAACTTCGCACAGCCATTGAAGAGGAGTGGACCAACATTCCACAGGCCACAATCAACAACCTGGGGTGCGTTTCCCATACAATTATGTAGTTTGCTGCTTCACTGCCAAAGTACAATGCATCATTGGAGAAATTAACTAGCTAGTCATGACTGTTTCCCGAAACCCACTGTCTCAAAGTATCGTTCAACCACGTTGGTTTCGCACGTGGTGGAGTAATAACTACTTTTAATGAATCTGTTTGAAATCCAATTAACGATAGATTTTTTTATTTTTTTATATACAAATTACAGACATGTCATCTGAGGACTATTTCTAATTGTTCTCAGTTATTTTGCTTTATTACCAGACTCAATATTTGGCTCGTTCTTACATAGTAGAGCACGTTCGCACATGCGCACTCTTCAAAATCAGTACTTTAAATCTTTGGAAAACTAAAAGATGTAAATTACATTTGTATGTATTCTAAATAAAAGGCACTGGTTGTACTGAATGTCTTATTTTGCTCAAGATAAGGATTTATTACGTCCAAATGCGATGCAATATAGAAACGACCCCTCTAACCACAGGTCGAGAGCTGTCGTTCAAACCACCCAACTTTGCGATGCTGTTTGCGAATGTTCGTTGGAACGATTGTTTCGGGAAACACCGATTCGTTGAACTATGCTGATAACGACGGAACTTGCGACCATAGTTAGCTAACGATGCTTTCGGGAAACGCACCCCTGATCAACTCTGACACCCAAGTTCTCCCACTACAGTCCTCCCTCGATTAGTTAGTACTAATGAAAATGTTATTCCTGATTTCAGAAATAGACATCTTTTATATTAATATCAATAATTCACATTTTAAAATAGTAAAAATTTAATTATTGATATAATAAAACGCATCCTGTGAGTTAATAAAAGCTAAAATGGCATGCCATGGCATGTCACTGTGTTTTAAATAATAAAAAGCAACAATTGATACTTGATGGTTATGATTTCCTGAGGGATATTGACCAGTATGTCCAGCCAATCAACATTTTAAATGCAATAGTCTGTCAATATATTACGTTCCATCTTGCTTTATTGCAAGAGTTGTAACTAAACTGACTTGGAGACTAGATAATCCTTGTCTTGTTTTAAAAGTATGAGCGCCTAATCAGGAGTGCCATCACCCCCATATTGTACTGGTAACTAACTGATCCCATATATGTTTTACTGGAAAGTGCGCGTTTCATTTCAGGCACGCGCATATGAACTCATGGTAACTCGCGACGTGGTTATTTTTTCCGATCTGCACCGTTGCCCTTTGTATTATCAAACGTAATCTTGTGAAAGTGTGTATCTATACCAAAAATTAAATTCCTCGTGCTATATACGCCCAAAATGATGTTGTTGTTGTTGTTGTTGTTTTTTTTTTTTTGCGTGCATATGGTACGTAGTGTAAATCTCTTGGGTAGGATTAGGGGTGTGGGAGCCCGTTCTGATCCCAAGGCGTCATATACGACGCTTTTGCCAAAGCGTAGACATCCAACGCAGATGGCACCCTTTAGCGCCAAATGAGACGCAGATATATATGGGGCAGAAGGCGCCTCCTAGTGGTCTAACCCTACCCCTACCCCATACCTAAACCTACCGTAACCGAAGCTACGTCTCATTTGATGCTAAAGGGTGCCATGTGCGTTGGATGTCTACACTTTGGCAAAAGTGTCGTATATGATCCCTTGGGATGAGAATGCGTTGGGTGTGGAGTGCGCGCATACACGCCAAAAAAGTCTTGAGTGAAGGCTTGAGTAATTTGTGCGTAGTGGACGTATAGGGAGGATCGGCTCCGCACTGCATGAGGCAAATGGTCACACCAAATACTGGTTTTCGCTATAGAAAAAGTCTTAGATATTTGAGTTCAGCTCATGGAGGGGGCAAAATGGGGGCAAAAAATATAGTGTTGCATTTATAATTTTGTTCAGTGTAGTTGTTTTGTGAATTGCTTCGCCGGCTTTTTAAAGTGCTCAAAGGGTGGGATGTTTCCTGTGAAGAAGGCTGATGATCTGAGAGCTAATTAATCTAACCTCTGTTGTGTGTTTTTCTTAGCCAATCATTACCACTGCTGAGGTGTTTTCAGATAGAGTGTCAAATCATGCTGAGATATTGGCGAGCCCAGGTTTTAGCTTTGTGCCGCAGGGTTGTTATCCTGATGCCAACAGAGATTAGTTCTGTTTAATAGATGCAACCGTGATATTAGCTAGTATGCTGATAGGTTTTGATTAATAAAAGAGCTGGTGAGAGTTTGTCTCTGTTCTCTCTAGCGGTCAGATACAGACAACAAAGACTACTGAGAGAATGCCCGGCATTTACAACAGATTTCCCTCAAGAAATCAGCTTGCAAACTCTTCTGAAGCATCTACATAGGACTAACTGTTTATCTGCCCTTGTGCCGCCCTAGAAGAGGAAAAAAAGTGAGCTTTTACGACTCTGTTCACTTTCCATGCACACGCTATTAAGGGATGTTCACACTAACAGCAACAAAGCAGCAATAAGTCATTAATTTACAATGAGAGCTGTGCATGATGGGGAAAAGAACAAGATATATATCCTGTTTTTATTCTTGATGCAGGATTCTGAACACAACAGCACAGAAACTCAATGTGGTCATTCCTGTAATTTAGTATGCAACACATTCTCATCCCAAGACGTCATCTAACTGACGCTTTTGACCATACGTCAATATCCAACGTTTTAGGGTACCCTTTAACGTCAGTTAGATGACGATATCCTAGGGCGATATCCTATCCTAAAGGTAAAGCGTCAGTTAGATGACGGTAGGTTTAGGTCTGGGGTTGGGATTAGATAGCGTCATCTAAAGGGTACCCTAAAATGCAGTGTTGTGCAAGTTACCAAACTGTAATACATTAGGTATTACTTGTTACTGTTATTTAAAAGTAATTCATTACCTTACAATATTACTGTCTCAGAATTGTAATGCGTTACATTACTCATGTATTACTTTTGAGTTACTTTCACCAAAATAACTAAGTAGAACTTAACTTTTGGGCTGTAACGATATGCAATATAAAAACCGAAATCGCGATTCGCCACACGACTCAGATCCACGAACCTACAGAATCGCGACACACCTCTTCCAACTCCAGCGTTATTCTCCTTACCGTCCAGATCCAATGCTGCCTTATCTTTAAATTAGGCTATTAGTATTATTTGAAGTTAACATTATAAAATACGTATAGACCTACACCACAAAACTAGTTGAGGATAAATTATTGAAAATTGGGGAAGTCCAGCATAATGGACATGACATTTGCAGTCAAAACTTGAAATAAAAATTCTCAGAAAATACATGTATTGAAACGTACATAGGCTACTTCCTTAAAGGACTCCAGACATTAGACAAATATCAGTCTATGTTTTATTTTTAATATTAGGGAAAAGACACACATTCATGCGTGACAAAAAAATAGGAGGCAAAATCGATTTTTTGTAATTCTGTTAATTACACTGCGCAAATCGGATGAGGAAGGGTTGGCTCTCCAGTCTCCATAGAACTTAAAATATTCATTTTATTTTATTTTTTTCGTGTTCGCATTTATGAGGAAAAAACAATGTTACAGACGCGACCGCTCTGAACTGGCACTAAAAGACTGCTTTAAAACTTTCACATAGTCTGTTGCCTTTAAGAAGTAAAAGCAGACAATACACTGTAATACAACTGTAATACAAGCCTCACTGAACATGTAACGAGTAAAATATTACAGAAAATTGATTAGTAATGCCTTACACTACTGTGTTACAGCAAAAAGTAATATGTTACTGTAATGTATTACTTTTGTAATGCGTTACTCCCAACACTGCTAAAACGTCGGATGTTGACGTATGGTCAAAAGCGTCAGTTAGATGACGTCTTGGGATGAGAATGGGCTGTAGTATGTATTGAACTCTGCAACGATGTAATTTTAAAAATTATTTCTATAAAGGGGTAAAGCAGATTTTCAGAAATATGTTCTGGTTAAGACTCTGGACATAAGCTTCAACAGTGACTCATTTACACAATTAAAATGAAGAGAATATGTCCGGAATTAAAGCTAGTAATTTTTTTTTTTTTCCAGTAAGGGGCTGAGAGTTAGTATGCATGAATATTATGTAGTGACGTTGAACTGCGTGCGACTGCTCCTCCCAGTCTGCACGTTTGTTTTGAGTTTTGTATGGAGGAGATTCAAGGAGATTCTGTGCTGCTTTTGTGTGCGATTTGTTGACTAACGAGGTAATTAACAAAACGAGCACCCAACGCGTATTCAGAAAGGGGGGGGGTTACCCGGGACATCATTTAGACCCTGGTTTGTGCGGTGTAAAGTACCACCCCAAAGTTCCTAGTTCCTGGGGAAAGTTCCTGCGGTGGAAACGTGGCTTAACTGACGCTAAAGGTTGCCATGTGTGTCAGATTTAGACGCATGGCCAAAAGCGTCAGTTAGATGATGCCCTAGGATGAGAATGCGTTATATTAAAAAATTATATTAAAAATTTAGATATTATACAGTTTCTGCTTGATTAATAACACAGAATACATTGATACCTACTAATGATAGAGTTGTGAATGCAATACGTTACTTCCTAAGGGTCTTATCAAGTAACTTTTTTATTAGTTTGTTTTGGAAAAACTAACACAGTCTCATCCCAAAAAGTCATATAACTGACGTTTTGGGACGTATTTTGACCATACGTCAATATCAGCCTTTTTAGGGCCCCCTTAAACGTCGGTAGATGGCGATCCCGGGCCGTCATACAACTGACGCTTTACCTTTAACGTCAGTTAGGTGACGGGTTAGGTTTAGGGTTAGGTTTAGGTATGGGGTAGAGTTAGGATCCCATAACCTCATCTACCGACGTTTAAGGGGGCCCTAAAAAGGCGAATATTGACGTATGGTCAAAAGACGTCCCAAAACGTCAGTTATATGACGTCTTGGGGTGAGACCGGGTTGGAAAAACATAATTACTGATTAAAACAACATTCCCTAAAAACTAAATTGCTTGAAGTGTTCCATTATACAAATCGATGTACTTCTACTCAAACTAGACTAGGTTGTTTTAATTACTTAAAAAAAAAAAAAAAATCAATCCATGTTCACTTAAATGTGATATTATATAAAGAAAATCCCATCTTTTTGCACAAATTTAGTCTATATATTGGGGCATGAAAATGTGCTACCTATGTAGGGAATGACCCAGTGGTGTCAGGATGAATGCTTCTTTACACAGAGCCAGGTTGCACTTTAACATTCAACAATCATTAATTCGATGAGCTTGTGCTCACCTTATAGAGAGTTGATGAGGTCTGCTTATTGATCAGAGCACATGAGACACAAAGTCTCTATTGCTCTCTACATTGATTTTTTTTGGCTGTAATACAGATTTAGTAACAGTTTGCTGAAAAACAACCACTCTCTTGGGTTCAAACAGAGGGAACGGAGTTTATAAGGTACCCTGATCCAGTAGCAACAAAAGGAAACTAAAAAACAATTTTCTTATATTCACAGTGACATATTTACAATGCTCAGGTGCACTAGAAGTAAAATATATGCAAAATAAGACCCAGGGCAGTCATTGAAAAGACCTGTACCAAATTACAGTGACCCCAAAAAGTATTTGGACACTTAAGCTGCCATTAAAATGCAAGCATGTCTTGCATGTCAAGCATTATCAAAATATAAAAACAAGTATAAATTATTTGAAATAAATAACTAAGCAGGAAAGGAAACATACATGTGTTTGGTTTTGTGATGGTGGCACGGCACGTTTTGGCACAGTCAAACGTTCCCTTTGAACAGTGTGCTCACCGTCCCTACAGGGGAATTTATGAGCTTTCCTGAGAAAAGCTCTCTCGCCCAGGCAATAAATTCAGGCTCGCATCCATTCAGAGGTCTAAGGCATTATCATCAAATTTTCTAAAGGTTGCAATGCTGTCAGAACTCCGTCCGGCCGCATCCAGATTTACAGCCGGCTCTGGAAATAACTGGCTTTTCAAACGTACATTACTCACACAGCCACTTCACTTTCCCGCTCACTCGTTTTTTTTTTTTTTTTTTTTTACCATTATTTGAATTTGACTACTTATGAACAAAAGAAGAAAGAGAACGAACAATTTGCTTTTCATTGCTATTCGTGCCTAAAACGATACAAAACGTCTATAATTACCCAGCTCTGACTGTATTTATGAGGGAAAGATGAAGTCCTAACACTGGTGTGGGGAGGAGCTGGCACGCTCTGTGACAATGCTTTAATTTCACAGTAAAGGGCTGTAATTACACGGCCGTTCTCTCTTTCACTCCCAATTTCTCTTTTTCCCTCCCTTTCTCTTTCTTCCTGTGCCACTGCCCCCTTATTGGTTCCGTTGGCGCTCTTATCGGTCCTGCTGTCAGAGTGAGGGATATTAGTGCTTTTAAACAGCATCATTAGCTGATGAGCAATTAAATTAGTCTGTCGACTCTATTTAAGGCAAGATCTGAGGAATGCATCTTAATCCCCCCCCTTTCCATTTCCGCGAAGTACCCTTTGTTTTAAAATTTTGCAATGAAAGGGGACGGTTCTCATATTGAACTCTTTTAGCCAGCAGGGCGGCATGCTACTACGTGGAGCAAAGCTGAATATATCTGTGGCTCGTTCCATCTCAATTATACCCCTGTTCATTAGCCCAGGTGCCGCGCCACTGACTCCTGCTCCCACAAATCAAAGTGAGGTTACCGAGTGTCCTCGGCACTCGGGACAACTACAGTGAGGGGAACATGCATAGCAGATCCTAAATTAATTACAGTGCTTGCAAGGTGAGCACTGTATTGAACTCCCTCATATGTGTTTTAGTTATTTTAATACACTTTTTTCTGAAATAAATTCATCAACACCTCCATTCAAACTTATTTTGGGCATCATTTCAACCCTAGGTGCTAGTTTACTTTACACTTTATTGTCTATTCAGTTTGGCATAGAACATAAGTTTGCATTTGGCACTGAAATAGAAACAAATAATCAGACAGTGTCATTGCCAAATACAAGTTTCAACATTATCGAAAACTGAATGAACAATAAAGTGCAAAGTTTTTATATATTGCAATGAAAATGATTCACAAAAAAGTAGAAGTTGATCATTTTAGCTTTGTGTGATAAAAAATAGACATAGACATAGATAAACATACGTGAAATGTATAATATGTATACTATTTTTAAATAAATGATTAAATGAATCAATGATTGAATGATTGAATCAATGGAAATTAAGATTAGATTTTCTGTCACAGAATGCAGAGCAACCACTGCCTTTTTCTTCAAAAACATGCCAATCTAACCAGTGGTATAAAGTATTCAAGGAATAGCTCAAGGTTTTCACGAAAAACTTGGAAAAGTCATTCCATGTATGTTGAAAATGGTAGAAAATGAGCTTTTTCGCGAGTAGAATCAGTATGAAAAATATAAATTATCCTAATCCAGTAATCACAAATGGCTGTTTAAGAAATGAATTAAAGCTGTGGGAAGCCAGATTAGGAACAGTAAAAGTGGTCTGTACGACTTATGTGCTATATTGGAAGTCTTCTGAAGCCACATGATAGCTTTGTGGGAGGAACAGGGTGAAATTCTGGGGGAGGGATTATCAATGAATAGAAATTGGAGCAGGTAGGAGCACAGAGATATTGCCGTGTGATTTTTAGCCCACACATGCTCAGGGACGAATAGTGTGAGAAACGGCCCAGGCAGAGCCTGTGCTTTTTTGTTGAACTTGATTAATGGCTACGCTAGTCCTAGTTAAAGCCATAATTATAGCCCAGCAATTGGATTTCAGAGGGTCCTCTCTCTGCAGAGAGAGAGAAAGGGCAACAGGAGAGAGGGGAATGTGTGGCGCTGTTGTTGTCCCTATTAAGCTACACAGGAGGCAGCCTCACGGACAAGCACTGCTAACGCCTCAGGTCTGAAGCAGACAGAATGAGGGGGTGTCAAAAAGAAAGAGAAGGGCAAGATATGAACAAAGAGCAATAACGTGAGGAAATGATAAAAACGCAGGAAATGGGAAATATAAGCATTTAAATGAGGACTGAAAAGACATGTAATCAGGTTACAGAGAAAGATCAGGGGAGACCGGGCTAGTTGTCACACTCAAGGAAATATTTCATAGGGTATGTTTTTTGTTTGAAAGTCTATGTTGAGCCCCTTTCACACAGCACGTTGATCCCGGCAAATTGCCAGAATGCCTTCTATGTGAACGCAAACACGACCCGGGATTGATACCGGCATCGATGCCCGGCAAATCACTGGCAGTGTGAATGAACCGAAATCAAACAATCCCGGGACAAATGCCGGGTCACATTATCCATGTATTTTCCGGAATCTCTGTGTGAAAGGGGCTTTAGTCTTGGCAAAAATAAAATAAAATGAAATAAAATAAAAACTACTGAAATTGTACAGGTTACAGTTACTATTACAGTTATTGCCCAGGACAAAAAAAAAATCACCTTGTGTGACAATTTCCCCCAATTGTGTCACTGCATAGGGTAAGATGTCACAATGGAATATGTCATTAATCAAACAGTAATACATTACATGCACATAAAAAGTAACACTTATAGAGAATGAGTTTAGAAGGCTAATCTGTAAGGATGCTAACTGCTAACACAAACAGAGACAAATCTTCAATTTGTGGAAAATGTACCTTTTTTGACAAAATGCCCCAATGGGCTATAGACCATTTCACAAGATGTAAACAACACTGGCCCAGAAGCACTTCCTGTTTTAGTTTTTTAACAATACATAAAAGCTGGGATAAAATACAACCAACAGAACATTTAAAACTGAATCAAAAAGTTAAACAAACATCTTTAAGATGTTTTCTTAACATGTGAAATAAAGAAAACAGTTACAAACTGAAACAGGAAGTGCTTCTGGACCAGTGTTGTTTACATCTTGTGAAATGGTCTATATGCACGCATAAGTTCCGCATTTGACGCAAGGATGCTCGTCAGTTTCCGGTTGGGGAGATTAAAGTGGAGGAAAACCGAATAAAATGGGATTATGGCAGAGTCTTCAAAATTTACTGCATCCCACTGTATGGGGTAAGTTGTCACAGTGGAATCGTGCATTTAATAAAACTTTTATTAGGAACTTTTATTTTATTAGGATTATTAGGAACACCTCTTCAATTTCTCATTAATGAAATTATCTAATCAACCAATCACATGGCAGTTGCTTCAATGCTTTTAGGAGTGTGGTCCTGGTCAAGACAATCTCATGAACTCCAAACTGAATGTCAGAATGGGAAAGAAAGGTGATTTAAGCAATTTTGAGTGTGGCATGGTTATTGGTGCCAGACTGGCCGGTCTGAGTATATCACAATCTGCTGTTACTGGGATTTTCACGCATGACCATTTCTAGGGTTTACAAAGAATGGTGTGAAAAGGGAAAAACATCTAGTATGCGGCAGTGCTGTGGGCGAAAATGCCTTGTTGATGCTAGAAATCAGAGGAGAATGGGCCGACTGATTCAAGCTGATAGAAGAGCAACTTTGACTGAAATAACCTCTCGTTACAACCGAGGTATGCAGCAAAGCATTTGTGAAGCCACAACATGCACAACCTTGAGGCGGATGGGCTACAACAGCAGAAGACCCCACCTGGTACCACTCATCTTCAATACAAGTAGGACAAAGAGGCTACAATTTGCAAGAGCTCAACAAAATTGGACAGTTGAAGACTGGAAAAATGTTGCCTGGTCTGATGAGTCTCGATTTCTGTTGAGACATTCAGATGGTCAGAATTTGGCGTAAACAGAATGAGAACATGGATCCATCATGCCTTGTTACCACTGTGCAGGCTGGTGGTGGTGGTCTAATGGTGTAGGGGATGCTTTCTTGGCACACTTAAGGCCCCTTAGTGCCAATTGGGCATCGTTTACAATTCTGACAGCTGAACATTGTTTCTGACCATGTCTATCCCTTTATGGCCACCATTTGCACATTTCACAAAGCTTGAATCATTTCAAATTGGTTTCTTGAACATGAAGTTCACTGTACTAAAATGTCCCCCACAGTCACCAGATCTCAACCCAATAGAGCATCTTTGGGATGTGGTGGAACAGGAGCTTCGTGCCCTGGATGTGCATCCCATAAATCTCCATCAACTGCAAGATGCTATCCTATCAATATGGGCCAACATTTCTAAAGAATGCTTTCAGACCCTTGTTGAATCAATGCCACGTACAATTAAGGCAGTTCTGAAGGGGAAAGTGGGTCAAACACAGTATTAGTATGGTGTTCCTATGAAAGTTATATATAAGAATTAAATATAAATATAATAAAAAAAAATGTTTTAACAAATACTGTAATTAATAAATTTATATAATTTAAAGCACATTTGCCAAATTTGAATCAAAATCTGACTCATGTAAAACCCTGTGTAACCACAGTCAAAGCTTTACTTACATATATTTCTCAGCAGAAGCCGAGTTATGAGTCTCACACAGGAGTAATGATGACGTCTTCATTTGTTTTAAAAGAAGTTAATTTGGCCAGCACAGGGTCAGTAAATGTGACCGGCCCCTCAGAGGGCAATTTCACCTTGCCCCATGGACCCTTTTCTCAGTCATTATTTTCAGCTACACGAGAAATTGCCCATCGGCTAATCAACATTCAGCTCTTCCAAGTGTGTTATTACACACAGCAATTGATGGATGGTACAATTACACCCAATGTCACTTAGCTAAATGGCTATGTAATTCTAATGAGTTCTTATTTAAACAGCCACTAGTTATTGTGTGAAAGTACAGGGAGGGATGGGGGGTAAACAGACCGGACGACGCGTAGAGCCATTCGTTTACTAAAATGATTACGGTGAGGATACGTCACACCATAGTTTAAGGAGAATAAATGGCATTTTAATCTCTCTAATAAACATCTCTTAAAGGCAGGTTAAAAAACAGGCCCTTTCTCTCACATTCCCCCGCCTTAAAACAAGGTCAGAGGGACAAACGCCGACCAATCATAATTAAAGTCAAGCGGCACAAAAACCAACCCTTCGCACTCAAGGACCCCTCGCTTTAATAGAAACAGAGGAGTGCCGTGGCTGAGGCCTAGCTAAAATAGCGTAAAACATGATGGATTCCCAGCCATCCCGGAGCCTGCCGCCTCTCAGTCACACGCAGACACACACATGCACCTGTCTGACTGTCACCCTCTCTGTGGAGAGCCGGCCTGGCATGGACACGCCGCTCCTATCATGCGTCAGAGCGTGTCGCATCTGTTCAGCCCTCTTTCTGCAGGTATTAGTCTTCATTTCCATTGTTTACCCATTCCGTCCTTCCTCTGAAACTCTGTCCTCAGGGCCTCCTTCTACTGCTAGCTCCTTTATCTTGACTGCTATAAAACCAGTAAAACCCCCAAAAGAGGACATCCTTCCTTGTTACACAAGCTCAAATACAGGGTTGTGTTTTTCTGCTTTCTTTTGGCACCTTTGGAGATTCTAAGTTGTAATACCAATTTAAAAGTCAACATCAATCAAATTGATCTTACTTAGATTCGTAATACACATTTATGGTCGTACTGTGCATGATTCATCAGTGCATGTTGGAAATCATTTATCAAAATGTAAAAATTCTCTACCTCTGTAATTAACTTCATTTTCAATTAAATCATTCTAACCTTGAGTGAACTTGACCTTTGGACTTCTTTGTGCATGCTCTTTGAGGTGGTGACCATAGACCTCCATTATATGACTGATAAACAAGAACGGTTTGACCTAAAAATATCAAAATTGAAACTACTGCGGAAACAAGACACCTACATCTTGGATGCCCTTGAGGTAAGCTAAAACATACCAAAAATTAATTTCAAAGTGAACTATCCCTTTAACTAATGCTAACAAATACAAACTTTGATTTGTATATTAGTAAATGTTGAAATTAATCTTGCTCTAGAAGTATTCCAAGGTATACTTAACTAATGATCCTTATTTTAAGATTTTTTTATATATATATAAAGTGTTACAGATTGTTCGTGTTTTTGAAATAAGGTCTCTTATCTTCACTAAAGATCAATTTATTTGATCACAATTAAAAACAGTTTTAGCGGTACATTAAAAACAGTAATATTGTGGAACATCATTACAATTCACAATACAATTCAATAAATGTAATTTACTCCTTTGATGGCAAAGCTGAATTTCCAGCATGTCTTCAGTCACATGCTCTTTCAGAAACAATCAAATCTTGATCTTATTTCGATTCGTAATACACATTTATGGTCGTACTGTGCATGATTCATCAGTGCATGTTGGAAATCATTTATCAAAATGTAAAAATTCTCTACCTCATGTAATTAACTTCATTTTCAATTAAATCATTATAATCTTGAGTGAACTTGACCTTCACCCTCCAAGGTTATTAAACAGTATGATCAACGCGGATTAATATAATATAATCATTTGATTTTAATAATTAAAAAAAAAATGATCAAATGAAATAGTTTATTAAAATTAAATGTTTAGTGGGTTTATTTGTAAGTGAACCCTTTCTTGGCAACTAAAAAAGAAAAAAAAGACTACAGATTTACGACATGATTATGACTAGTTTCCCCAACACAGCTCCAGTCCAGAGAACCCATTAAAAGCCGTCTCATAATATGAATGAAAACGTGGGTGGTGGGTGGGGGGGATCTTCACTTAATTCCAGATGGCTTTGTTATCAGGAAGCAGCGGTTAATAAAGTATGTTCAGCCATTATAAGCACGTTGAGCCTGACACGACCCATACTGAGAGCCCGGACTGAGTGCTGCTATTGTGTAAATTGATTTCATTTAGCGTGCGAAAGTGGTCTAGTCCCAGATTCCCCCTCTCGCTAAGGAGAGTGGAGAAAGGACAGCGAGACGGCTAGCATAAGTGCGGCTCCCGGACAGGCTATTGTGACTCCCTTGCTGCTTTTCCTCTCATACTCTTTATTCAATGACCGGTGTTCTTTTGAGATAAGAAACCAACGCTTCTTCTCCTCTTTATCTCGTTTCTCTCTCTTTCTCTTTGACTCTTTATCTGTCTGCTTCTCCATTCTTTGCGATTGGAAAGTGTATACGAGGGACGTGAAGTGCTTGTCAGGTTGCGCTCTGTTTTGGTGGGTGTAAGACATCTCAGTTAACACGGAGAAAGTTCCTGCAGACATACAAGTACAGCGGAACATGACATGCCTCCGCACTGCTGAAAGTCACCTTCACTAGAGGAGAAATTGTTCTCTAGTGAATATTTCTCAGTATAGACACATAAACTTTTGATTTTTTTGCCAACACTTTACAGTGAGGTTCATTAATGGGGGTGGTAATGGCGCAGTGGATAAGACACATGCCTTTGGTGCGAGAGACTGGGTCCGAATCCACTGTTAGTTCTACACTTTGAAATGAATTTTTGGTATGTTTTAGGTTACCTCAAGGGCATCAAAGATGTAGGTGTCTTTGTTTCCACAGTAGTTTAAATGTTTATATTTTTAGGTCAAACCGTTCTTGTCTGTCAGTCATATAATGGAGGTCTATGGTCACCACCTCAAAGAGTATGCACAGAGAAGTCAAAATTAAACATGATTTAATGACTCGTAAATGTAAGTACACATTGATGGCCTGAGACACGAAACGAGCGGTATTTATATAGGTTTTACCTCTTGTAACCACAGCCACATTCAAGTGATCTGAGGGGGCAGGCTCTTTGTGGCTGTGGTTACAAGAGGTAAAAACGTAATAAATACTGTCCGTTTTCTCACACAAACCACTCGTTTCGTGTCTTAGGCCACGAATGTGTACTTACATTTACGAGTCATTAAATCATGTTTAATTTGGACTTCTCTGTGCATGCTCTTTGAGGTGGTGACCATAGACCTGCATTATATGACTGATAAACATGAACGGTTTGACCTAAAAATATGACAATTGAAAATACTGTGGAAACAAGACACCTACATCTTGGATGCCCTTGAGGTAAGCTAAAACATACCAAAAATTAATTTCAAAGTGAACTATCCCTTTAACTAATGCTAACAAATACAAACTTTGATTTGTATATTAGTAAAAGTTGAAACTAATCTTAACTAAGATTAAGCATTTATGCTGTAGAAGTATTGTTCATTCTAAGGTATACTGAACTAATGATCCTTATTTTAAAGTGTAACAGATTTTTCATGTTTTTGAAATAATGTCTCTTATCTTCACCAAAGCTTAATTTATTTGATCACAATTAAAAACAGTTTTAGCAGTACATTAAAAACAGTAATATTGTGGAACATCATTACAATTCACAATACAATTCACTAAATCGTAATTTATTCCTTTGATGGCAAAGCTGAATTTTCAGCATTTTTTGATTACTCCAGTCTTCAGTCACATGCTCTTTCAGAAACCATTGTAATATGCTGATTTGGTAATAACATTACATATTATCAATATTGAAAACTGATGAACTTCTTAATATTTTTGTGGAAATTATTTTTTACCCCAAAAAGAACAGCATATATTTGAATCTTTTGGAACATTATACATGTCTTTACTGTTAGTTTGATCATTTAAATGCATCCTTGCTAATGCTAAATAAATCTATTAATTTCTTTAAAACAGTTAACAGTAGTGTACCTTAAAGTACACTAAGCTAATAATTCCCTGCTAATAATCAAATGCTTGAAAAATGACATATTTTATAAGCCTTTCTCAATTATCGAGATTAGTGATCGACCGATATATCGGCCGGCCGATATATCGGGCCGATATTTGAGGTTTTCACGTGTATCGGAATCGGCCGATACACCGCTGCGCGTTCGCCGATAGTTTTTTTTTTTTCCCGCCGTTATTTATAGACAGGCGGCCACGGGCAGCTCCGTGCTGCTGGAGATGCTGCAGTTCACGTGCCCCGCCCTCCTCCACTAGCAGAGTGCAACCTGCTCTTCACGAGAATGGTAACTTAAACTTTCAAAGGATCTTTTAAATGTTTGACTCCTGAAATATTGTCAAACACTTTGAAAATGGAAACACGTCGCCCTATAACTGTTATGTGCTTGCAACTAAGCAAGTTTGTGGGTCCAAATGGAAAACGCGAATGCCTCGTCTATAAAACTTAACTGCTTGCCATTGTATTAAGAAGCTGCAAATAAATAGTTAAGGTGTAGGTTATCCGTTCAGTATGCATTAGGACTGTCTATGAATATTCTACATTCGAATATCTATTAATTTTGAAGGTGAAAATTAATATTTGAATGTGGAAAAACACGCCCGCGGTTGCAGACTAATAACGTTACCACAGCTGCACAGCTCGCTCGGAACGCTCACTGTCGGTTCTATACTGTGAAACTTCAATCACTGAATGAACTGAAGCCTGCTATATTTGGGACAAGAGTCGCGACTCGCAACCTTAAATTGCTTGCACAAAACTCTTGTTTAGCACTCAACATTTGTTTGTTGTTCATTTAACCGACGCGCAGAGACCGTGAGGGCGAGAGAGAGAGAGAGAGTGCCTGAGCGAGTCCAGGGCGAGACAGAGTGAGCTCTGCGGTCTTGGCCATTAGTTGATTTACTTGCTTTTTAATACGTTGTCAAATATGTTTAAACTCAAATAAACCATCTAATACTAGTAGTTATGTCTCTTTTTATTAATGTGTCCTGTTATTGATGTAATGCGCGTCAACAACAAAACGCGCAACGGGATGTTCGAATATGTTTTTTAGAGGGAATATGCAAACGCCATTTGAGGAATTTTGACAGCCCTAGTATGCATACGGTAACGAACTCTGGTCATAGGATTAAGGAATGCCAACGTTATTCTGTGCTTTTTGTGGGAGATTTATTCAGCGCTCACCTGGCTGAGGTTTGGGGCGTGTGGAGTTTGTCTCCCTCGCAATCGCAGTAATATTAGAGACTAGACATGCTCATTTTATTTTATGTAGGAAAATTGAAACCATGCAGTACATAGTTCGTTTCTTTTAAAATGAAGTACAGTGTGCACTGTGCACTTTATTATGCTGGTTGCTACTGTGTGCAATAGTGTAATTATTTAATTTATGCTTAAATATTCATTTTCAGCACTGAACTTTTTTTGTTCTACTTCATGTTTTTAATATTTTTTAAATTGTTTATCTACTTGTTCTTGTTCTACCTCACATGTTTTTACTATTTGTTAAATATTAATTTTTGAAGTTAGTTAAATGTTACTTTTATTAAATTGAGACCTGTAACATTTGTTAACATCATGTTATTTTTAAGATGTAAATTGAGGGAGCAAAATGTATCGGCTCCAAATATCGGCTCAAGAAAATCGGCAGCCCGTATCGGTCATCGGCTAAGGCTGATGGGAAAAAAATCGGTATCGGCACTAAAAAATCCATATCGGTCGATCCCTAATCGAGATTCCCAATCAACAATCCAGATCAATAATGGTTCCAAATGAACTGCACGTCATTAAATACACTGGAAATGAATATATATTTCAGTGCAACTATTAAAAAAAAAAGAGTAGCGTGATTGAACTACTTTAACTGATATGTAGCTTGCAGTTTGGCAAGATAGTTTCAAAGTACCTTCCTCAACACTGATGTGATGTAAAGCAACAGTGGAACGATGAATCCGACTGTCCATCAGGGCATGTAGCATCATTAGTGTGCACTGTGAGGTGGATGTGCCCTGACTACAGCTCATACATCTTCCTGACACACACAGTCAGGACAGACCCTGTAAACTCCAGCCCTCCCAACTAAACACTGACCCAGCCATTATTTAACACATGACCAGCACAACCTCAGCAAACTTTCCTGCTGCGAGGTTATGAAGGTCACGTACACCACCTACTACATCATAGATGAGCGGACGACGACAACCTGAGTTCATTCTGACAAGATATGTAGAACCTTTAAACTTTACAACAGCATTTAAACTGCATTCAAGTCACGCTTTATAATTCAACCACATAATTCAACAGTCGGGATTCCCACACTTTCCCCATAAATCAGCTGTGGTTACCATAAGACTATTAAAAACAGTTCGAATTAATAGATTTATCATACAACCATACATGAAGCCTGCTTCCTCCTCAAAATAATATTCTAATATAATGTAATGCATCAAATTTATCAAAAGCGACAGTAAAGTCATTCATTGTGTTATAAAAGGTTTCCATTTCAAAGAAATGTTGTTCTTTTGACCGTTTTTTTTATGAAAGGTTAAAAAAAAGGTTTCATGGTTTCCACAAAATAAATAAATACAAACAAGCATAAATACATAGATAAAAATGATTAAAAGCAACTTTGAACAACTGTACAACATTCATAATAATAAGAAGAAATACTTCTTCAGCACCATCAACTTCTTTAAATTAAATGTTTTGATTTAAAAAAAAAAAAAACTTTATTTAGTATGCTCAGAACTATGAATATAGTTCCGCCTCCACTCACTCACACAGACTCTTCTGTTGATGTACAGTATCAGATTGGTAATGCGCTATTAAGGAGAAAATACTCAGGAATAGTGTCGACTTATGATTTTGCACATGGTTTGTCTTAAATAATATTAAAAACACCACCTAGACATATAAACAAACTTGATTTTCACCACAGGGGGGATTTATGAAATGAAAGGGGAGGTACTTTATTTTCTGACTTCTATTTGCCTTCTATCATCCACAAAAGAGAGATAAACCTTCTGCTGACAAACACTGACTGGTCCCAAACACATAAACCAACAATATAAACAAAATTCTATAATGCTTGCCTGTAACACTTGTGCTTGTCTCACTAGATCACCGTCTCTCGTTTCAGCTCAAACACCTGCTCTTTCTTCCACACTGTCTCCTGAGGTGTTGTCGCTCAGCCAGAGCTGGACGACACTCATCATTACGGCAAGTGAGACATCCCTGACTGCAGCACTGCTGTGTGAGCCGAGCCTTTGAGAACGTGAACCTGTGCTGACATTCGCCGCAGGCATGAGAAGTGAAGATGCAGTCGAGAAACAGGTTTTTACATGCATGTTTGGAAGTGTTTAAATTTCTTCTAAAACTCCATTAAACTGAGTCCATAACATGAGGCAAAAAGTTTTAGTGATTCTGGTAGTTTTGTTAAAAGACCCCGATAAAAATGCAAATAAAGTAAATAAAAATGTTCTCAAACACTGACATTTTACAAAAATGAATAATAATAATTGAATGTTAATTTAACATGAAATAATAAATTGCTTTATTTTATCTGAAACATACTGATATTCAGTTAAAGTGGTATTTTTCCTCTAATTGCACCAATATTTTACTAATTATTCCCAATGCTAATGAAATTCCCCTCCTCTATTGCTCCTTCTCTCTCCTCCCCGTTTACGCCCGTCTTCATGTCATATTAAAGTGATGGAAATTAACTTGAGAGTTTGCTAATTGCGATTGTCAATCCCATCCAGGCAGAGCTGAAAGACATGGACTCCCAAACACTTCATCAGTCTTCATTAATATTGAAGGGCACTGTGAAAACGTCTCTCGATCAAATCTGATCTAACGTAGCACTTAGCCCTGGAAAAAAATATTACCTGGGATATAAAGTACATGAACGTCATTACTGTACTGTACATTTTCCAGGAATTTAGAAACACTATTAGGGGTGTGACGAGATCTCGTGTCACAAGATCTTGCGATAATAAAATATGACTATTTCTGGTTGAGGTGAAAATCTGTCTCACGATATCAGCATGAATAAGTTGAGTTTGTAGAAAAACATGTTACAGTGCTTGCATTATATACAGTAGTTCTGTCTTTACTTTACTTTGCAGGCATTTGTTATAACATCTAATGTGGATAAACTGATGGTTTATATTACTGTATATTACTTAATGTATAATGACAGTGCTGCTCAATAAAAACATAAAATTACTTGTTTTTTTATATTTTTTTTATTTAGTTGAACCAATTATTATTGCCCTGTTGTTATACATTTACTCAATCATTTATCGAAAATCATTTTAAATGCTATTGTTTTAGTTTTATTACTATATATATACTATATACTATATATATATATATATATATATATCCAATTACTTACTTAATTGTCAAAATAATTGACCAATTACTCGATTACCAAAATAATCATTAGTGACAGAAATAGATTAGTTAAATTATAAGTAAAATACACCACATTGTTTTGCATTTTGGCACTTTCCGTGGAATCAAAGACAATTTCCAATTGACTGAGTCACTGAAGATTTCTTAAAAATATAGTTCCGTCTTGTACTCCTTAACTTAAGCAATATTGTGTTTCGTCACACCCCAGCCTAAACACTATTGCAGTTGATTTTTGCTTAGTTACGTTTCCAATGCAAAAATGATACTTTATCCTTTTTTTTAAAGTGCTAGGTACTTTCAGCATTTACATCACTCCATCTTCATATTAAGCCAAGTTTAAGCCAAAACTACAGGATTTTAAGTCTGATTTAAGCCCAATTTGCAAATCGTTGAGCTCGCCGACAGGTCAGGGTGTTATCGCGTGCAAATCGCGGGGGATTATCGGACGATGAACACTTGCCAATCTGTTAGAATGAAAGAGCCAACAACGCATCAAAGACGCTCACAGACGCTTCGCAGACGCGTTGCCGAGCCCAGAAAAATATCTAGCATGCTAGCACCTCAGTGATGTCATGAGCTCCAGCCAATCAAAACAAGGCATGATTTGAGGTCACTGGGTAAATCTTATTTATTTATTTTTTTTTTCTCAAAGCAAATCATTGCGCAAACAATTTGAAGCACTAGTTTCTGTCTGACGTCCATATTCACATGTTGTGTTCTCTTCATCTTCGCTGGGTATTGACGCACATGCTGTTTTGCGCCATTTCCGGTTTGTCTTATCGCGTGATTTTTCGTGACAAAACGTGGTTTGTAGACAAGATAGAATCGTTGGGTGACAGAGTTGTTGTCAGCTCGTGTAGTGCGTTACCTCCTGTTGTGGATCAATCACGTTGTGTTGTGTGGTGTGAACAGCTCAACAACTTTCACTGAGAGCAAGTCATGTAGTGTGAACCGCACAGTTCAGTCCGTCGTTTTAAAACCATGTAGTGTGAACAAGGCATTACCAAACTAACACACGAATAAAACTGCTCTCATTTTTTTTCACAAACATCACAGTCTTTTATTTAAAGCAATATATAACCATTGCTTTAAACAACTCTATGCAAAAATCAATCAACTATAATCAGATGGTGATGAATTTAAACTAAATTGATATGGTTCTATCACTACTGTCTTTAAGCAGTGGGATATATATGAAGAGTTCAGATGCAAAAGCCTCTAAATGCCATTTGAAATTTTCTTCTTTAATGATGATTTTTATGAAACCTGTATATTTAAGTTCAGTAATTTCACTTAAATAACAATTAATAGGTAATTATCATTGCCATTTAAGTGAAATTACTGAACTTAAATATACAAGTTCGATAAAAATCATCATTAAAGAAAAAGAAAATTTCAAATGGCATTTAGAGGCTTTTGCATCTGAACTCTTCATATGTAGTTTACTAGGTTTTTAGAAAAAGCTAGTGAGTCATCCATTACCAAACAAAATAAACAAAAATGATTTATTTTCAAATCATTTGTACCATTTTAAAGTTTATGAAAGTAAATTGTATCTCATCATCATGAGACACATTGTATATTCCCAGGTTTGAATGGAGAACCAAGTATTCACATCCCACACAATAACGGCTGCTTAGACAATATTTGCCAGGAAAACAATCCTAAAATGTTCTCTATTTCAAGGTAAGTTTGATTTGAATCAATATTCAGAGTCAGTAAACAAATAGGAAAGTTTATAAGAAGTGGAGGTGAATGTTTCTGCGAGTTGCAACCTTCGGCCCATCCAAGCTCAGAGACGCCTCGGGCTGAGAAAAACAATGGAGGACACTGAGATTCCTTCCCTGTGTGATTGTTTTATTTAGAATTTGCTTATATAAGACATTAAACACAGTCAGAATTGTACTCCATACAGCCTTTTATGGTAATTCGACTAATTCGTAATTTACATTCAAAAGCTGTCACGACACTTTAATTCACGTTTCCATATTTGGCGGAACTACTGATAAGCATTACATAATATTCATTAATGACTTTTTAAATACTCCTAGCAATGTTTTATTATGCTCCAGCACTAAATCTGTAAAATGTCACTGACAGTTGAAGACTGGTGACCCTTTAGCAAAGTCACATCAGCGCTACAGGGCCAAAACACAACTCCCGATCACTTCAGCTCAGGATCGGAAAGCTATTCTAGGAACATTGCTTGTTTGGGCGAGCCACTTTAACTAGATCAGACAACATGAAGAGAAAAGAAGGAAAATACAATGAAAAGGACGAAAAAAAAACAGACAATCAATGAGAAAAAGAGACATGAAATTAAAAAGAAGAATAGTTCCGGTCCCTGTCAGGGCGCCATGGCAACACCGTATATCCAGTAATATTTCCTATCAGACCTCAGACTCTAGGCACTCTGTAGTATCTAATCTTCAGCCTAATGACATGCTGCCTTGTGGAAATATTTACGCTTTCCTCTTGGAAATGATAACCGGTTATTAACTCTATATTGGCTCATTAAATCCTGAACTAAGCATATAATGTATCATATGCGGATGGAGGGTCGAAAGATGACCTTATCAAAGATGGGGGGATCTTGCAAGAGGGTGTCAGTAGCTGGATTTCCATCCAAATGTTTTACTTTTTTTAAAGGTGGCATATGTAATAATTGAGGTAACAATATACGAAAAATGAGCTACACGCATCAAAAGAATGAGAAGAAATAAGTGCAAAGATGTCATTAAAAAACTGACAAGTTATAGTGCTGCCGAGATATTAACCTGAATTAGCATGCTAAATTACTAGCCCCGGCCCGGCAGGTATCGTAATACCAGTTCCGGCCATGGGAGGCGGTATGCGGACGGGCAACGTTAGCACCAGCCAAACTGCAATAGACGAGTGAGTCGCGCTCGCGCCGGCTTGTGTGTGTACTTGAACCTGATGTCAGTCGTGTGGAAATACAGCCCACTACTACATTTCAGTTCAGGGAAGAGTTCAAAAAATGATTGGTCGACATTATGCATGAGGAATACATTTTGGTAAGCATACTGTTAGCATACTTGTAGCATACTGTATCTTTCAACAGTGTTCGTGTTCTTTTTCCAGCTAGTAGAGACGATCGGTTCACGTGCGCTAGGGATCTGTAGTGTAACATGTACAAGCGCCAAAACGGTATTTATTCTTTGAATTGCATAATAAAATTGACAGAATCTGAGAGCTTAACTAACCTGCTTGCTAAGTGTCAATTGCGTGTGTCTCACGGTGAATTCACGGCGCTAGCTTGATCAACATCAGTGAATGCTGTCTGTCAAATTAATTCACTAACAATAAAAGTGTAATATGAACAAAACGAATACCATAAACTTCAAATAATTGCCCAAGCTTTTATTTTCCCATACCGTCGAAATGCACCAGCTTGTTTTTGAGATCTATGAGGCGGTCTTCATCATTTAGTGTTGAGATTCATAGTGTTTAGTTTAGTTCACTCTAGTGTTTAGTTCATTGAGTCTCTGATCTCTAAAAATCTCCAAATGTTCCACGTGAAACTGCGGTCTTCCAACCTTTTACTATCATGTCAAATGATTTGAATAACATGCGCGTTGGTAGGAGCACAAGTCATTTTTTGGAGGTATACTGCCCCCATCTGTTATGGAATATGGAGTAGGATTTGATTTATGATGTTAGATGGCACCTTTAAAGAGGTGATGAACTGAGAAATGAAATTTTCCTTGAGCCTTTGACATCTAAGAGGTCATCATATTATAAGAATATCCTGTAAGTTTCAGAACTGAAAATGTCCTTGTTAGTCCAATAAAAGCTTTGATTGACACCAGCCGAAGCAAACGACTCATTTTTCAAAGTGGGGAACTTTGTCGTCAAAGAGGATAAAACACCACCCCCAGAGAAGATCAACACCTACTTCAACACGACCGGTTTAGCCCCGCCCACTGATTCGCACATTCACGCATAGCTAAATAACATGCCTATATACCTCGTGATGACAAACTGGATCGAGCTACCAAGCAATACAAAATATTGTGCAGCGCCTGGTTGTGGAAGAAGACAGTTGCTACATAAGCTTCCTCTCGATTCCAATAGGACTGCATGGATAAACTTTATTTTTTATGACGTTCCAGCTGATGAGGTAAACATTGTTCGTCTGTTCGCTTCATTTCACTGAGGATTGTTTTGTAAACAAGACTGGATTTGCAGACCGATTAAAATTAAAGAACGGTGCTGTGCCGTCTATATTGGATCTGATAGGAATTGTGCAACACACGGACTCTGGGTCGAACATGTATGGGCGAATCATTCCGGTTGCCATTTTACAACATTGGACGTTTTCAAAACAATTTCCCCGAAGTGTATCGACGGGTGAGTTGAAACTCATTATAATATGCAAAACTGTTCTCCACTCACAGCAGTGGGCGTTTACTTCCAAGTGTTCAGTGCAAGACGCCCATAAAAACCGAGCGTTTTTCAACTAGGCTCAAAACTAGGGTAGAAAATAGCCTATTACTTATTCATTTTGATGCTTTTGAATGTAAAAACCAAGCAGACGTCATAAGTTGACCTCAGACAACAATATAATAAAATTTAAAAAGCCAGTTCATGACCGTTTAATGTATTTCAGAAAATTTGACAAAAAAGAATGTAAAACATTGAACTTCATACATTTGCAACGTGTTTGTCAACTTTGTAAAGAGTGGAAGATGTTTCCAAATAATGAAAATACGGCATCCGTTTTGCAAAAAGAACAATTTTTTTCTAGTACCTTTAACTCCACCTCAGCTTAGCCAATGGATATTTTGATGTTTATGTGAATATCAAGTGTTTAAACTCAGCGCAAATTTAAAATGTGCATAAATGGAATGGAAAACCAGCAACTGTCCGCTTGGACTGAACGTCCATGCAAAACATCTAACTCTAAATTGCGATGTAACCTTAGACTTTAAAAGAGAAATGTGGAATTTTTAAGAGGGCAGAATTACAGTTATTCATCACATATGGGGTCTAATTCATCAGCCCTGAAGGCACGAGAAGATGAACTCTGTTTACCACTAAAGCTATTCTGGCTGTTTTGGAAGTGGCCATCAATCTCCAGCTATCTTTAAAAAAGAAAGCATCAGTTTCAATCACCCAAGAGACGGCTAGTCAACTGCTGAAAAGATTTCTCTTCTCCTCCTTGTCTCTTCAAGGTGAAGTTTCCCCAACTGACGTGAAGACCCTGGGGAAGCGTGATATTAATGCTTTAAAATATAAAAAATCCTACCAAAAATACACATGTGACTCCACTCTTTGGCCCTGCTGTTGTTCTCAATTAGCAACTTCAATTAACCTGTGCAACTGAGGCCTCTAGATACACCAAGACCTCATTGGCCTACAAAGATGGCAGTCTAAATGTGAAAGCATTTTCCTACAAGTGATTTTCGCTGTGCTCTATCATCTCCTATGGTGCGGGGAAATAAACATGGACCGGAATTGTTTTTAGATTGATGTCTAAGACCAGAATGTTCTTCTCCCTAACCATCATCCTATTTAGCCTGAGCAATAATATGACTTTGTTTATCAGCGCTTTTACTTTGATACTAGCAATTGCATTGGCCAATTACCTCAGCGGGAGGCCAGTGTTGCCCTGCTCAGTGTGTTGTTGTGGCAAGAAGAACAATTAGTAATGCAAATCTCTGTCCACTGTGAGGAAAAAAAAAAGATGTGATGGACCTACAGGGCTGGCATCAGACAGGACAACTGGGAGTGCTGTTCAGGGGCCTGTGATGAGGGGAGTCCACAAAGGTCCTATCTATATTTGAGTCTTCAAAACAATAAATCTCCACAAAATCAAAATGATGACATTATTGATTTACCCTCATGTCATTACAAACCTGTTATTTTTTAGTCTATACATAAAGATCATACTGACCACATCTTAATATGCATACATTTTAAATGTATGCAGTTTAAGCATAAACTTAAAAAAAAGTTCCTACAGTTGTGTGCTATATTCAAAGTACTGAAGCCATAAATTAGCTTTGTGTAAGGAACAGACTGAAGTTTAAGACTTAGTCATTGAGTCTGTAAGATTGGAGCAAATCAGTCCAATCAGCGAATCATTCAATGAACCATTTACACTGAAACTGAAGAGATTTGTCTCAAATAAACAATTGGCTTTATGCCCAGCTGCACTACTTCCTGAACTTCAGCCAGCTTCTTGTTTCCTGTCTGCCATTATTGGCCAAATTGATTAATTCAGGTGTGTCTGATTATTGTTGCCATGACAACTGAGGTCAGGCACACCTGGATTAATCAATTTGGCCAATAATTGCAGACAGGAAACAAGGAGCTGGCTGAAGTTCAGGAAGTAGTGAAGCTGGGCATAAAGCCCATTCAATCATGAATTGAACACTCCTAACTTCAGTGAACAAATCATTCATACTGTGTTTTTTTTTAAAGAATGTTCAGATTATGAGCAAATATATATATATATATATATATATATATATATATATATATATATATATATGAAGAGTTCAGATGCAAAAGCCTCTAAAATGCCATTTGAAATTTTTTTCTTGAATGATGATTTTTATCAAACTTGTATATTTAAGTTCAGTAATTTCACTTAAATAACAATTAATAGGTAATCATCATTGCCATTTAAGTGAAATTACTGAACTTAAATATACAAGCTTGATAAAAATGATCATTCTAGAAGAAAATTTCAAATGGCACTTAGAGGCTTTTGCATCTGAACTCTTCATATATATATATATATATATATATATATATATTAATCTAAGCTGTTCATTGGATCAATTAATCCAGTTCACAAAATGTCTATGAATGCTTTGATCACCAGAAGTAGAATTAGTCTTAAAGAATGAATTGTTCTTTTGATTCATTTTTATTTTTTTTTTCAATGAAGAATTTTTCAAATTAAATCAATTGAAATTGGTCTTAAAGTTAGGCAAGGGGCGATGGGAGTGCCAGCAATGTGTTCACTAGGAAGTTTAGAAAGCCTTACTGGTCACGTATGAACACACATTATACACACAATATTTACACCTGTGTTCTACCTGAGGAAGAGATTCTGACCTTTCTCAGAATACCCATTATCCACAAGTTAAGAGCTGTGGAAGATAGGGCTGTTGAGATGGGGGGAGGTGAGCAGTGATGTCTGACTCCCATCTAGCTCTATTTTCTTCAATAGTGTTGTCATGAACAAAGCAATGTCTAATCTTTTAAGTGAACAAATCGTTTTTTATTCAATTCCATGCACTTACAACTCAGAAATCTCTCCTGTCACAGAAGTGCTTTGGTTAATTTTTCCTGACTTCAAAGACTTTATATACAAATAGCATAGACATGCCGTAGCCTATAATTGGTTTGACCAACTGAATGAATATGGCCTTTACTGAACTACGTGGAGGAGTCATACTTGTACACTATATGCTAATCTAGCATGTTACTCTTATTATTTTTGCCATATGCTTTCCTAATTTCAGCCTTAAAGTAGAGTCAATGAGACATCTTGTCTCGAAAATGAACTAAATGAACTGGGACAGGTCATTTGCAAACGAAATGAACAAAGAAGCTACCTCTTTTGTGAACAAGAATTTGAACAAAAAAACTAGTAGGCTTGATTTCGTCACACATTTGAGTTCAGAAAACTAGTTTTAATGGCTGGAACGTTTTTTTCAAGCGGTTACTGATTATGGATTGATAAAAAGAGTTATCAAAAATCCCCTCAGTAAAAACTCCAAACGAATGTGAAAGTATTTAATTAAATATAGCCTCAGTTGCATATTTAAAAAAACATTTCAGAAAACCTGTAATACAAAACAAATACCATAATGTATTGTGATTACCACTCGTTTCATGTCTTGGGCCATCAATGTGTACTTACATTTACGAGTCATTAAATCATGTTTAATCTGGACTTCTCTGTGCATGCTCTTTGAGGTGGTGACCATAAACCTCCATTATATGACTGACAGACAAGAACGGTTTGACCTAAAAATATCAAAATTGAAACTACTGCAGAAACAAAGACACCTACATCTTGGATGCCCTTGAGGTAAGCTAAAACATACCGAACATTAATTTCAAACTGAACTATCCCTTTAATCAACCGATGAAAGAATAGTGATTTTAACATTTAATTTTAATTTTAAGAAGAGTAATTTTAACTAATGTATATATTATATATGTGTTAGTTTAAATGTTTACACTGTAGTGTCTTGCTTACGAGGATTGTGTCTCTAGCGTCATAACAACCGTTGCAGCATTGGTAGAAATTGTAAATACACAAAGTCTGTTGCTTTACAACAACCTAACAAACTGAACTCTGAAGCCAAACCAGGCAAATCAAGTATGGTAATTAAAACCGTGAACCTTTGATAAGGCACAGAGTATTAGGACACTATGGAAAACATAAACTATTAATATGAAATCTGAGATGTCATGTCGGGAATGGCCTGTAATGACTCACACATACTACTTACCCTAAGAAAGGACAGGTCACGACTGCGATCGATGCTGGTGATCTCGAGGTTCCCCATCACCACCTCGCAGTTCTCGTAGTATTTACGAAGGGTCCGATACTGCTGGTCCAGGTCTGACAGCGTACTCAGTTTATTCTCTGTACCAGTACACACTGCAAAAATAAAAATAAAAAAACAATAATTACGTTTTGATGTAAACAATGCTGGGACTAGTTGATGCAGGAACTGGTTGGTGCTTCAGTCCATCCAGCAATACAATTCAATCATGCCTGAAGACAGACAAGGAGGCTCAAGGCCCAGACGGACAACTTGACAAGTAATTAAACAGAGCCATTTCTGCTCATCAAACTCCTTGCACCAATCAAAGATATTTGCCATCTGTTGCATCAGCTGGCAGTGCCTTTGAGCCAAGAGTGTAGCCCTCCCTCTCACGCCTCACTGAACCACTGTCACAACATCCACGAGCAAATCCACGCCTATCCCATGCCACCGGCTCTCTGCCCACCAGAAAGACAGAGAGAGAAAGAGGAGTCCGCTCATGACACCATGTGATTAGACTAACTGACAATGCAACTACACAAACTGTATTATATTTGAAATACAGCTACAGATGTTTGAATAATGTTATGCTACTTTCTTACTGTATATGCAACAGCAGAGACCTTATTCATCAAGTGCTCATTACCAAACTCACACAAAATGAAGCGGGGGTGGTTGATTCATGTCGAATAAATTTTTTTTTTTTCTAGGCCACATCTCCAAGCCTTCAATTTAAAGGAATATTTGACCCACAAATCAAACGTTTGCCATTTACTCATCATTTACTTTCCCTGTGACTCGACCACTGAGCTGAACTTCAACTCAGTATGATTCATGATTCAATCATTGAGACTGCATTTCTTACAATCAGTGTCACCCTAAGTAGATTGTAGAACCATTGGCACCAATGTTGTCTACTATCAGCTTAGCTCACAATGCTTTTGACAACTGTTTTTGTGAACTGGCTCAAATGAGTCATTGGACATATTTGACTCAAAATAACATCATTTACAACATCTTTACTTCTCTTGTAAACATATAGCTACGTTAGATGTCCAGTATTTCAGTGAATCACAACTTTAATTTCAATGAGTTCAATTATATAGATTCAGAAGTCTTGAAACACAGACTTTTATTATGTTTTATGTTGCTTTTGCATCATTTTAGAAGCTTGAAAGTTTTTTTTTTTTTTTTTTTGGAAAATGAAGGAAGAATGAAAGCCTACAAGAACATGAGTTTAATCCTCTCTTATTATCCTTGGAGTCAATTTGACCCCATTCAATGTTTAACATCCATAAAGTTCACATGACATGTGACATAATTCTCATAAGAACTCATAATTATTTCCTGTGCCATGGGGGAGGGGAAAACATCATTTTTGCGAGATTGACCCCAAACATAACTCATGTTAACCTGTTAACTGTCACCCCCCTTTTTTGAATAGACATGAAAATGCACATTTCGAACTTAAATGGTTGTAATTCAAGAATGCTTTGGAATATAGACATATGATTGGTCTTGTTTTAAAGAAGACATTTGGAAGATTTTTGTAGAAGTGAAATAAATTAAGAAAGTGAAACAGAAAAAAAGTTATAGAAGTTTGAGTTTATGGAAATGTACAATGTAAAAATATTAATTATTCATATTTTACATAAAATATATATTTTCAAAACCTGGGCTACTCTAAAATGGCAGAAAGATCAAAGCCAAAAATCTGAACAAGTTGTGTTTCAAATTTTAGGTTGATATCTCAAAAAATGAGCTTTCAGTAAGATTTTGTTTGAGCGCAGTACCAAACTTTTTCACTAGGGCACAATCAGACTCCATTACTGCCCATATAAGGGCGCCTGCATTTCCATTCATGTTTTGAGTGATATGAACCATTATTTTCACAATTTTCATACAATTTCTGAAGTAGAGATCCTATTCAGAAGTAGTATGGGAAGTTTGGCAGATTTTGATATGAATTGAACCTCTAAGAAACACATACAAAGAACACGCATGTAAGTCATAGCTAGCTGCCACGTCACAAATGGTGAATTTATTATTTTTTTCTTGATATTTCAAACTTTTCAGACCTTTTTTTTCAAAAATAATTGAATGGATTCTATCTTTTGAACTTTTGGCATGAAAACAAACTGAGGTATCTACCATTTTTTCATGAATTTTCATGTTTACTGCTATTTAAAAATAAAGGTCTGAACACGCCTTATGACTATGAAAATATTCTTGTTTTATATTGATAAATTATGGCTCCTCTGTAATATATTTTGAAAATCAGTCAAAAAATATGGAAACTAGAGATTGTAAGCTTTCAAATGATATATAGTTTGTCAATATTATTTAAGGTATTTATTAAGATATTATTGTTTTAAAAATATAGTGGCAAACGTCCCACCTGTGGGACGGTGACAGTTTATCCTTGATAAAATAAATTGTTTTTCTTTCCAAATGTTATAGATTACAAAAAAACTATAGGCTACTTAGAAATATTATAAAAACAAATAAAACACCAGATATATTGGTACTTTCCAATTTTAGGTCAATCAGTAAGATTTTATGTTGATTTGTAAATTTGTCCATAGCCGTGCAATGGGTATTCTGGATGTATAAGGGGTGGTGGGTGGATGTCAACTTAAAAAGGTTACTTAAGTAGTCAACAAAAGTAGTTAAAAACAAAATCATAATGTGGAGGTTTAAATTACTGGGGTCAAATTGACCCTAATGGGTAAAAAGTGTTTTCAGATTTGAGGGTAACTGTTGGCAGAATATTCATTATTTTTTACTTCAATCACACTGTTCAAAAGTACTATTTATTTCTTAGTCTAACCATTTTAATGATCAACAAATTACTGAATGCACTTTAGGAAAGTATGATTAATTCTGATTTTGTGTTGTCTTTTTTTAAAGACCTCAAAGCTCTAAAGTCTTCATTAGTAATCAAGAGAAGCACATAACAACCCTCCATATTCTCCCTCAAAATAGTTCCCCTAAAAATACAGATTTTGAGAAGAATATAAAATGGAGAGAGATTGAAATACGTTGAGGTCAGGTGTTAGACTTGGGTCTTTTCAATAACCCTTAACATGCATTAGAGCGAGGGAGGTATTATGAAAGAAGCTTAGATGTAATAAACATTTATTGCACCCCGAGGGGATCCGACGCGAGATTACAGGTGAATTGTGGGATATAATGTTGTTAGAGGGGATGTTCCTTTCTATACCATATTTCTATACCCAAAGATAACCCAGTTAAAGAAAAAAAAACAAAAAAAACACCAACATCAAATTCATGAGGGAGACAAAATATACTGCACAGTTTAAAACAAACAAACAAACCACCAACCTTTTTACCACCAACCAGCTTAGAGTTTTTTTTTTTTTTTTTTTTATTATTTGTGATCATTTTCAGCAAACTACCTCCCTTTTTTCAGAGCAAGATCTACGTATAATCACACTGATCATTAGGAGCTAAGATGTGCTGTGTGTTCCTGCTGAGCACTTTACACACACATTTTGTGGGTAAACATTATGTGAGCATCACAACATATTTGAGACTTATAGATTGTACACTTCTTTGCCATGGGCCACAGTAGATGTTAAAATGAAGCACGTCTAGCTTACAAACCCCCACGTTTGTCTTTTTCAATAAAGAAGAATACAGTCGTGCTTGCCCTTCAGCAAACCTCCTGACTGACGCACATAGGCAAACAACACGCAAAAAAATGGTGTCTTTATTTCCAGTTTATGCCTCTGACTGCAGCTTGATTGAGTTTTTTTTTTTTTTTTTCATAAATGATGGAGCATGAATCTTTAATTGGATTGGATTAGGGCAAATATTTATAATCAATCTTAATTTTTCACATAGCTCATTGCAGTGCATTATGGGACTGCCACCACCATTTCTTTTATAATTTAGCCAAAAGAAGAAATCTAAGAACTTGAAGACATGATGGCATTGTCTATCCTTTAAAAAAAATCGAAGATACCTTTAAATCTCACCAGATTTTGGAACAGAGCTTTTAGTAACAAAAAAAATAAGTTCATATGAGCAAATAATGTTTTCTACCACTTTTTATAATGACATTATTTATCACAAAGAACAAACTTGTAAAAGTGGACGTCCACAGTAAGAGAATAGAACATGAACAGCTCTGAAGCACTAAGCCTTGAATATTTTTCATTCATTTTTGCAAACATATGTATGATTTAAAGACCTCAGCAAAACACACACTCAAAAAGCATTGAGAAAAAGCGTTTTAAAAGACACTGTTAACGCTGCTTTGTAACTTTGGTAGTTTTTTATCCCAAGTTCTCATCCCAAGGCGTCATCTAATTCAGGGGTTTTCAAACTTTTTTTGTGTGTGGACCACTATTTGTAATCAAGATTTTTCACGGACCACCTCATAATACACATATTACGATATTACATATTATAATCAGGTTCATTTGAACAACAGGCTTATTTCCATAGCAATGGAGTATGAAATCTATACAGCAATAAGAACACTTGGATAAGGTCAGCATTTCAAAACCTTTAGCGATTTTAGGGGATTATTAATGGTAATCTTAAGAGTTCTACAAGTCCTCAAAAAGTAGACTTGAGAACATATTTGCCTCTGCCCTATAACGTTACACATTTAAAAGAAAACACAGTAGGCCTAACGTTATTCCAGGTTGAAAATAAAGTTGTCAAAAGGAAAAGCTATTGGAGTCTATTTGCCAGCCCGATAGGAACGTAATATCCTCCTTTGTCACCCTCCACATCTTTCCCTTCCTCTTTGTATCGACTGTCTAATATAGACCAATATAAAAAACAAACAACTAAATAAATGCTCACCTAACCTGTTGCTATCCACCGATCCGGTGTTGTGGTTCTGACGACACGGAGCTTGAACGTCACGACCGAGCGCCACTAGCCTCTTTTAGTAATCACACAATAGCTTGACAATTTAATTTACATTTTATATAAATATAGACCTATGTTAGGTTCTTTCCATTAAATTTTCAGGAGACATTCGTGAAGTCAATAAAGTGTCATTTATTTGACGGTAACAATTAAGGGTTGACCAGACATTGTGCAAAAACCAAAGGTAAAAAAAAACAAAATAACACAAACAAACTAATAAATGAGGCAACCACAGCACATTACTGAGTTCTGGGTCTCAGATGTTTCACGAGGGATCCCACACCAGAACTAACTCAGCCACAGACATGGAAGCACTTTTAACAGCCCAGAACAAACCATTTGGATAATTACAGGGGTAAATCACAAGACTTCTCATTCCATTACATTAAACATAAAAAAGGGGGAAAATATATACAACAATACACGGACCTGAATGAACATAAGAATAACATTTACCATAAAGCCATAAAGAAAATACACTTACACATTCATACATAAACACCTCCTTTAAACACATGTGGATTAACACACAACCCAACCCCTATTGTCCTAAAACTACATTTCCCATGATCCTCCATGAGCTATATAAAGGACACCAGGAAAAGGCCGCACCCTTTTTATTCCAAACCGTTCCATGCTGCAGTCATGGATCCCGGCGAAACCAAGGGTAAGAAACATATAACCAACTTAAATAAAACTTTAAACCCATATTTTGGTTGTGGTTCTTTCATTTACTCTAGCGTGCACTCTAGAAATAAATGGTAGTAGATTTTGTTACTCCTTGATGTTTAAACCACTGCAAAGACAATGTAACTTTTCAGTTCCAAGGTATGGGTAAATTAAATTCAAGCAAACAAATTACTTGCAAAGAAATTCATAAATAGACCAAAACAGAGAACATTAATTCATTAGACCAAACAAAAATATACATTCTTACATACAAAAAAAAAATAAAAAATAAAAAAAAACTAGAACCAATGCAAATGTTCATTCAAGTGTGGCCTTAGCCATCACAACCTACATATTCTTTTCACTTTTTTAATGGGAATTCATTGGTAAAATATTTTATATTTTATTTCGCCTTTTCACGGACCACCTGCAGTACCCTCACGGACCACAGTTTGGGAATCGCTTCTGACCATGCGTCAACATCCGACGCACATGGCACCCTTTAGCGTCAATATGAGACGCGCCTCCTAGTGGTCTAACCCTAACCCTACCCCAGACCTAAACCTACCCGCGTCATCCAACTGACGCTAAAGGTTGCCATGTGCGTCGGATTTAGACGCATGGTCAAAAGTGTCAGTTAGATGCGCTGAAACCGGGTAGCTTTGAATCATTTTTATTTAGTGCTTTCTATATTAATTTTCTTACTATAGCAGATGCACCTGATTCAATCCCACCACATGTCTAATGTGTTTCATCAAAGAAATAAAATGCTCTCTTTCCCTTATTCAGTCACAGATACACAAACAAAACTGTTTATCATCCCCCTCTAACTCCTGCCGGCCTTGCATTTGTCAGGAAGGTGTGTGTATATCCAACATGACCGGAATACATAAAGCTCATCCTTATCGCTGGGACAGTGAAATATGCATTTAGACCTGCGTCTGAAAGGTGCTGCCTCCATGGGAATCTAAACAGTATCGCGGCACCCGTTTCCTGTAGACATGGGAAAACTAAAAGAGAATTATTAAAAAAAATTCTGCCATTACTTACTCTCAAAGAAAACTGTGTGAGACTTAACCCCTATTAAACCCGTAAACCATTCTACAAACTGTTTCTGATATTTGGTTTGTCGAGGGACCACCATATTTGTCATCACAAAAACAAAATAGCATTTCAAATCACACCTGCTAATAAACAACTTGGCATAAACACGACCTCCAATCTCATCAATTCCGATTCCACTCTTGTATATGTAAATATTCCCATTGGAATTAAACATGCCTCTATTAGTCGATGCATTTCATAAGCATTGCACAAAATGACTTCATCAATGAAGAACGGGGGTTTATTGAACATCAATATAAGCGAGGAAAGAAGTCGGAGTCTCTAAGGCTTACTGGACCCACAGCAATGGCAGAAAAGGTCATGCCGGCAACTCATTGAGCTAAATAAAGTTGCAAATGTCACTTCCTGAAGTAAACATCGTCAATGCATTGGTTTAAAGGACGTGAGCGGATTGGAAGATCGGAGCTGATCGCCAGAGGGCTGTGGTGATGGTATGATCCACGCAAGCGTATTGCAGTTAGGTTTGGTCGGCTGTTGAGAGGGCATCTGGTGAAGGACTAAATGGTAATAATGACAGTCATGATTGCATCTCTGCGTGACGGTGCTACGGTCCGGTAACCATGTCCTCTACAGTCCTCCCAGTCACTAGTCTATGGGTTTGCCCTCTCCAAATGGGACCGGCTGATATTAGTATCATAAACACTTTAGCGGTCCGACTCGGCTGACGGAGCACTGGAGCTTTGAACTCACCCGTGAGGTCAGGACACGGTGACATTAACAATTGTCCGAAGGCTTGTGCACCTATAAATAATAGGGTTTATTGCTCTCCGAATCACCCGAAGAGACGATTTATCAAGTAAATGTCTCGTGAAATGATCATGAAAATAGTATCAGATTTACTAGAGGGATCAGACTAAAATAGAGTTAAACGTTTTAAACTGGATGCCATTTAGCTGTCAGTCCAATTTGAACTGCCCTCCTGTGTGTCCTGGAAGAGGACAGCACAGTCCAAAAGCTAAAGGGCCCCTTTTTTGTTGTTTTCTCTGTCTTTTCTAGGCCTATAAATGTGAAGACAAAATACTGGAGTTCAGAGTGTTCTCGGTCGAATGGGCTGTGCTGACCAAGGTCCACGCCTTATTACCTATAATCCCATAGGCCGTCTCATTCACACTGGGCAGAGAAAAAGACATACCTCTGGGAGAGAAGAATGTATCAGGATGGAAACTTCCACTCTTAAAGACCTCCGCTAAGCTTATCCTGACAAGAATTCGAAGAGAATAAGCTTTGGTTTATCTCTACTGAGCTGTGGCGGATTTGCAGTGAGAGCGGAACAATTTCGTCGAACCAAATCGTATTGTTTTTAAGGATTTTATTTCACATGCTGAATACTGAATTATATCATACACGGGTGAAACAGATTTCCATTTATAATTATACATTAGAATCAAATGGATTTAGTAATTTCCTGTTTTCATTTTGCGAGTACAGGTTTTTGTTTCGGCCATCTGATTTAACAGACAAACTTTAATCATTTATTTTAACGATGTGTACGTTAATCTGGTAAACTAAATTACTGACAACAATGGCATCATTGATAAAACGGATCAGTCAAAAATATGTATCGTTACAATAATAAAATTAATTTAAACTGTTTAATTTAGCTCCCAACTAAAATGTGTGTACAGCACATATGATAATATAGGGCTGTCAAACGATTAATCGCGATTAATCGCATCCAAAAAAAAAAATCTGTGTTTTCATAATATATGTGGGTGCATGTATAATTAATTTAAACACACACATGCATGTATATTTAAGAAAAAAAATAGTATTCATATATAAAATATTTATATTTATATATAATATAAATTATATATAAATCTATATATATACTGTATATATATATATATATATATGTACATGAACATATTTCTGAAATATATACAAGCATGTGTGTGTATTTATAGATATAAAATAATTATACACAGTGCACCCACATATATTATGTAAACACAAACTTTTATTTTGTATGCGATTAATCGCAATTAATCGTTTGACAGACCTATGATAATACATGAATGATTCAACAAGTATACCAGTATAGTCACATAAAGCGCTATATATAGCAAATCTACACTGCCTGAACTTTTTCATTTCACCAAATGTAACTATATTATCGCCCAGTTCTTTATATAAAGATGGATATATAAGCCACACTTATTTGTATGCTGCTTGTATTGATGCAAAATGTCAGCTTTAATCTGCTAAATGGATAAGGCATAAGGATATTATATTATAGGCATTATAAACGTTAAAGGGGTCATGAATATTGTATTATATTGTTGTCTGAGGTCAACTTAAGACGTTCGCTTGGTTTTTACATTCAAAAACATCAAAATGAATAAGTAATAGGCTATTCTCTACCCTAGTTTTGAGCCTAGCTGAAAAACGCTCGGTTTTTATGGGCGTCTCGCACTGAACACTTGGAAGTAAACACCCACTGCTGTGAGTGGATAACAGTTTTGCATATTATAATGAGTTTCAACTCACCCGTCGATGCACTTGGGGGAAATCGTTTTGAAAACGTCCAATGTTGTAAAATGGCAACCGGAACGATTACCCCATACATGTTCGACCCAGAATCCGTGTGTTGCACAATTCCTGTCAGATCCAATATAGACGGCACAGCACCGTTCTTTAATTTTAATCGGTCTGCAAATCCAGTCTTGTTTATAAAACAATGTTCAGTGAAATGAAGAGAACAGACGGACAATGTTTACCTCATCAGCTGGAACGTCATAAAAAATAAAGTTTATCCATGCAGTCCTATTGGAATCCAGAGGAAGCTTATATAGCGACTGTCTTCTTCCACAACCAGGCGCTGCACAATATTCTGTATTGCTTGGTAGCTCGATCCTTTTTGTCATCACGAGGTAGGCATCTATGTTATTTAGCTATGCGTGAATGCGCGAATCGGTGGGCAGGGCTAAACCGGCCGCGTTGACTTGATCTTCTGCGGGGGTGGTGGTTTAACCTCTTTGACATCATAGTTCCCCACTTCTAAAAACGAGTCGTTTGCTGAGCCTGGTGTCAATCAAAGCTTTTATTGGACTAATAAGGCCGTTTTCAGTTCTGAAACTTACAGGATATTCTTATAATATGATGACCTCTTAGATGTCAAAAGCTCAAGAAAAATTTGATTTCTCAGTGCATCACCCCTTTAACGTCATGATTTTCTTTAGAGTTTCTTTGATACTGAAATTTAAAGGACATTATCCCTTAAAAATGACATTTTTATTATCCATAATAAAAAAATATATTATCAATTACATTCCGACTCACATATTCAAAAGACAAAAAAAAAAAAATGTAAAAATATGATACTTCATCTCATCTTCTATGGCAGAGGAAGACGGTACACTCTTGTTTTAACCCTATCAGCGGGATGTCTATGTGAGGCAGTTTCCTTTCAGGAGACTCTGCATGGATGACTTAGAGGAAAGCCACAAACCCTGAGGTACAGCGACCGCTTAAACCAAGGACAGGCACGTATTCCCATCCTCCCATCTCACGGAGGCCCAAATCCTATTTTTGGTGATGTTGATCGAGTCATAAATCCATGTCATCCGCTAATAGCAGGAATATTTATTATCACAGGCCCATCACACTGAGGCCACAACCAAAGGCATTTAATTTGCTGCTGTATGGCAACTCTCACAGTTTCAGAGCACTAGGTCATTGGCAATTAGAGAGTGCAAGAAATGTGCTGACAGCTGGTGGGAACTCAGTCTCAAAAAGCAGTCTTTGTGTCTGAGGAGCACTTCTGTTCTGTTTTCAGCATTCTCTCATGCTGGTCTATCTGTGCAGGCATCAGACGGGTGAGACTGCAAACCTTCCTAATGGCTTTTACAGCACATTTACAGCAGAGGCGTCCCCGTCATCAATTACCCCCCTGCCTGCTCTGCGGTGTATCCTTCATGCGGGAGATCGTCTCATCCCTTCACGGGGCCCATGAAATGAATCTTCATCTTGTAAGCGAGCAGTCCTCATTAATTACAGCGGCTTGAGCCTCCGCTCCGCCCCATCTTCTGTTTCGGTCATTAAAAAGGGGGAGGCATTTCTTCGTGGATTTTTTCTCTGGACTAGACACACGAAAGCTGGAAGGGCAAGGGACATTTCTTTCTCCACAAGGGAAAAGCAATCTGATGTGTGTACATGTGTTTGTGTTTTGTTGTTGTGTTGAGTTGTGTGTAATGTAGGTATAACGTGGGACTGATCACACTCTCAGAAAAAAAGGTACAAAAGCTGTCACTGGCACTTTTGTATCCAAAGGCTACATATTGGTACTTTAGTGGTACATGTTAGCACCTGAAATGTACATATTAGCTCATGAAATGGACATATTAGCACCTAAAATGTACATATTATCACCTAAAATGTACATATTAACACCTAAAATTGACATATTACTACCTAAAATGTACATATTACCACCTAAAATGGACATGTTAGCTCATGAAATAGACATATTAACACCTAAAATGTACATATTATCACCTAAAATGTACATATTACCACCTACAATTGACATATTACCACCTAAAATTTACATATTAACACCTAAAATGGACATATTAGCTCATGAAATGGACATATTAGCACCTAAAATGTTCACATTAGCACCTAAATGTACATTACCACCTACAATTGACATATTACCACCTAAAATTTACATATTAACACCTAAAATGGACATATTAGCTCATGAAATGGACATATTAGCACCTGAAATGTACATATTAGCACCTAAATGTACTTATTAACACTTAAAATGTACATATTAGCACCTAAAATGGACAAAAGTTTACCTTTTCAAAAAGGTACAGCCCCAGTGACAGCTTTTGTACCTTTTTTTCTGAGAGTGCAGGAGAAGTAGCAGACAGTAAATTAATTAATAGCCCCACAATGCCTATTTTGGAGTTTCCAGACCAACTTCTAGGCTTAAAAGAAGGGAAGCAGGATGACTCTAAAATGGATTTCATGTACAAAACACACAATCATTATTTTACATGACAATGCCTCATCGATAACTAGATTGATATATTAGAGAACGTAAACGGCACATGACCTTGCTGCCACAGTTTCATTGGTTGCTTGTTGCTTACAGACACAAGTATTAAAGCTCACTCCTAATGTCCATGATCTCACTCACGATTACTAGAGACGAGGCCTTCTAAATTAGCTTGTTACGCGGAATGTCTCAGATCGTCACGCCATGCACAAATCCTTGTGCTACCACAGCAATGGGCGAGCTGTTAGAGGTAACACTAATCTCTGCGATCCATCACTGTAAACCAATCATGACAGGGTAGGCTGTTCTCCTCATTTCTCTCTTCATCTGTCTTACCGCTTGCAAAACAGGGGTCTGACCACATCACACTTCTCTTCCTCCCTGGACCATTACGCTAATTTCGTCTGCTTTCCCTCTGTCCGTATCTCTATTATATTGAAGTTCCTGCAAGAAACCATCTGTATCTAGTAAAGCGGTCACGGGCACATTTAAAGAGAGGAGTGAAGTGCAATCAATTCAAAAACCAACTCATGAAAAAAGGAGATCCGATTCCCAACCTTTCTGGAATAATGTTCTTCAATTTTCCGGAATCAGCAAACTCTCATTTACCCTCACAGTGCTTTCTAATGGAAGACAGAAAATGGATGAACAGTTCTAGCATACATCACATGCTGCCTGAGGGCTCGTGTCGTTATAATAGCCGCGAGGGTTACGTGTAAGAGACATCATAACAGATGGGTTGAGGTGTTACGCAAATGCTTTAATGAGTGCAGGATTGCATTGGTATCCCTGACCTCTTCCATCATGAACATGAGCTTGTACAGTGCCTGTAAGTAGCGAATATTACTCCATCTCTGAGACTTTACATGCCTGAGCTCTTGTCTGTTTCCGTTTAATTTATGATATCTTGAATCGATTATAATTTGTTTGAATGCTGAGCAGAGGAATGTAAACTGCAAGTGGTTGGCATTTAAAAAGATATTCAAACACTCAGCCAATATAGTCATAGCAGAAACAACGATAGGATTTAACTGACGATGCAATCTACACCGGGCACAAATTCAACCAGTGGTATAATATATAATGTGGGTGAAAGGTCTGGCTGTGTGATGAAGAGCTCGGCAAACAGTATGAGCTATCAGAGCTATCAAGGGGAAATATCGCTCTCTTATATTGCTTGGCAATGCACTCACATTAGCTCCCAGAGATCAGCTCAACACTTTGGCCCTGAAAACAGCGATCCTTGCTTTATGCTCTAGGTTTCACATATGTGTGTGTGAACCATACCACTTGTGACTATCATTCCAGATTATGTTTTCTGCTTCTAAGGGATGCCAATTTGGTTGGTTTGATCTACTTTCAAGTGTTGATAGTAATTCTCCAATTTTCCAAACAAGTTTTAAAAAGACAACCCAAAACTCACAGCATTGTAGGGCTGGGTTTCAAATTAGATTTATTGATTCAATTCAGTTCTATTGTACTGTATATTTATAATTATCACTCTTTTACTGCTGCAAATTAGTGTTTCAAACTGATTCAAACCGATTATTGAATTATTAACGAAAAGAACTGTATCATAGTGTTGAGTCTTCTGTTTTTGAATCCAAATGCTGCAGAAGAGAAGCTCCAAAGAATTGACTTAGAATAATCCTTGGTAACACTTTATAATAACAAGCTAATATTCATTAGTTAAGAATGAGTAAACAGTTAATTCATAATACATAAAACATTAAAGGAGAACTCAGGCGAACAACGAACCTTTGGTCTTATAAAACATCGGTATATAGTCAACCGTTCTCTGAAATTTGTTTTCATGATAATCGAATGTAAAGAGTTTTATCTCTAAAAACTGTTTAGCGTATAATGCTAGTAATGGGGGCATTGACTAAGTAAAAAGAAATCGCTAGTTTATACCACTAACAAGGCTCAAAATAGCCCCACACTAACGCAGTAACATAATGAGGCTCCATACATGCAAAACGAAGCATTGAGAACTTTGTAAGTGTACAGACCGTTTAATAAGAAGTTACTTTATGAAGACAGTTCACTTCGCGTATACAGACAGGAGCCATCTTAAAAAATAGTCTTGATAAGTCGAACCACGAACGTCGTGCTGAGTGATCTGAACTCTATGAAGTTCAACGAACTTCTGAACTGTATGAATGGCGTTCGGGGATCGACTTATCGAGACTATTTTTTAAGATGGCTCCTGTCTGTATACGCGAAGTGAACTGTCTTCATAAAGTATCTTTTTAGAGATAAAACTCTTTACATTCGATTATCACGAAAACAAAACTCAGAGAGTGGTTGACTAGGTACCGACGTTTTATTAGACCAAAGGTTCATTGTTCGCCGGAGTTCTCCTTTAATAGACACTACTAAGCAGTTAATAAATATAGCTATAAATGCGTTCTCCTTGATTTGAAAGCATATCTATAATTTGTTTAATAATTGTATTTTCAACAATTTATCATTTCTAAATTAAGAATTGCGTAAGATTACTTAGAACGTGTAAGTAAACAATTAATAAACTACTTAAATGTACATTTATACATCTAATTATTCAGACGTATAGTGATAGTTACTTAGTGTCTTGATAAATGCTTTATTAACATGTATTTATGCTGTTAATTTGGGTAGTTATAAAGCATTTAGTAGTGGTCAGTTAACTATGTTTGTGAGCTCATCTAAAGTGAGGACTATTCATGCCTTAAAGCATTTATAAAGGCAATTTAAAGGCTGTTAAATATTTAATATATATATATTTTTTTTTTTACATTTTACTGTTTAGAAGATTGAAGAGCCTTTAAATCTCCTTTATAAATGCTTTACAAAGCATGAATAGTCCTCACTTTAGATGAGCTCACTAACAGTTAACTGACCACTACTAAATGCTTTACCTGTATTTACTACATTTACTTACACTTTCTAAGTGATCTTATGAATGATTGACAACTCTTTAATAACAGGTTTGTAAATAAAGCTACACTTTATTTGTAAATTATTAATTGATCATGAAAGTATGAAAATACAATTATTAAATGCATTATAAATATGCTTATAAATCAAGAAAAAAGCATTTATATTATTCATAAACTGCTTATTAATATCTATTAATGCTTTATAAATGATGAATTAACTGTTTACTCATGCTTAACTAATGATTATTAGCGTGCAGTTACATAAAGTGTTATCGAATCCTTTTGTTTGTGAATTGGGCATGTTTCGGCAACAGATTTGGAAAAAAAAATAAAAATAAAATCACGGGTCACACACACACTCACAGTTTAATGCAATCCCACCTGTTACCACCAGGGACAGATACATTACAAAACTTCACCTTTAATATCTCAAACGTACCTTCATTGACCAAGCAAATAAGCAAATCAGTTTCCAATCCTAAAAGTGGAAATTTGACAGTATCTCCAGCAGAAAGAGCCAAACATGAGCTCTATAAATTAGCTTCACGCTTTAAACAAGAACCGAATCGCTGAGGCAATATGGATGTGTTATTATTGTTTGAAAGTGTTCATTACCACATCACCACAAAGATGCTACAGGTTAAAGCAATTATAGCCTGGCCTTTGTACGTGCTGAATTGAAGAAATGCTAATTTGACATGTTGTTACAGCCAAGCCAAAACATCCCCGCCAAACACACCCGGGCAATTTCCTTCTCCTTCACACTAAGCCTTGGTGTTATATTACAGCAGGGTTGTGTAGGTGATGGTAATGCAGGTTGAACAGACCCACTACATCACCGTTACATCGGTAAAACCTATGCCGGGGCAATTATCAATGTCTTGTGTCTGTTCTAGTTTTGGGAGGAATGGAACAAATAGGCTTCATGGTGCAGAAAGAGGATGCTATTGAATACAACGGATTGAAGGGGGAAGACATTAATGCATTGCGAGACACAATACAGACAAAGGAGAATGGGTTTAGTGTCTTCTATTTAAAGTCTTGCGGGAAAGCAGCTGCGGGAATGCCACTTGCGGGAAAGCAGCTGACGGTGATATTAGGTGATATTAGGTGATACTGCTTTCGGGACGGGAGATAGTCGGTTCGGCACCGTTCACCAGTAACAGCGGATTATCAGTGAATCCCATAGTCTCCGACAAAAGTTTATAAAACTATCCTGTGTAAAATGATCACTACAGAGGCGGTGTTGGCGGTGATCCTCAGCTCTCCATCAAGGTGGCTCTTCACAAAATTAATCCACCTCTTAATATGGTCGTTTTTCGGAAATTTAAATAAGGACACGGATCTGTTTTGTAAGTGATTGCATCCAGTTAATGCGCATTTCCACGATGAAGGCATAACTAGCTTCTAGCAAACTGTGCATCCTCGACAGTAGGGGCGGGGCCAGGAGCCCAGCGACTCCAGTATCATTGACAGTAGGGGCGGGGCCAGGAGCTCAGTGGCTCCAGTGCGTCATCGACAGTAGGGGCGGGTGCAGGAGCCCAGTGATCCAGTCCGTTATCGATAGTAGGGGCGGGGCCCAGGGCTCAGTGGCTCCAGTGCGTTATCGACAGTAGAGGCGAGGCCAGGAGCTCAGTGGCTCCAGTGCGTCATCGACTGTAGGGGCGGGGCCAGCCTCAGTGGCTCCAGTGCCTCATCGACTGTAGGGGCGGGGCCAGCCTCAGTGGCTCCAGTGCCTCATCGCCAGTAGGGGCGGGACCAGGAGCTCAGTTATCCAATCCGCTATCGACAGTAGAGGGCGGGGCCCGGAGCTCAGTGGCTCCAGTGCATCATTGACAGTAGGGGCGAGGCCAGGAGCTCAGTGGCTCCAGTGAGTCATCGACCATAGGGGCGGGGCCAGGTGCTCAGTGGCTCCAGTGAGACATCGACCATAGGGGCTGGGCCAGGTGCTCAGTGGCTCCAGTGCCTCAGCGCCAGTAGGGGTGGGGCCAGGAGCTCAGTGGCTCCAGTGCGTCATCAACAGTAGGGGCGGAGCCAGGAGCTCAGTGGCTCCAGTGCGTCATCGACAGTAGGGGCAGGGCCAGGAGCTCAGTGGCTCCAGTGCGTCATCGACAGTAGGGTCGAGACCAGGAGCTCAGTAGCTCCAGTGAGTCATCAACAGTAGGGCGGGGCCAGGTGCTCAGTGGCTCCAGTGCCTCATCGACAGTAGGGGCGGGGCCAGCCTCAGTGGCTCCAGTGCCTCATCGCCAGTAGGGGCGGGGCCAGGAGCTCAGTGGCTCCAGTGAGTCATCGACCATAGGGGCGGGGCCAGGAGCTCAGTGGCTCCAGTGCGTCATCAACAGTAGGGGCGGAGCCAGGAGCTCAGTGGCTCCAGTGCGTCATCTACAGTAGGGGCGGGGCCAGGAGCTCAGTGGCTCCAGTGCGTCATCGACAGTAGGGGCAGGGCCAGGAGCTCAGTAGCTCCAGTGAGTCATCAACAGTAGGGGCGGGGCCAGGTGCTCAGTGGCTCCAGTGCCTCATCGACAGTAGGGGCGGGGCCAGCCTCAGTGGCTCCAGTGCCTCATCGCCAGTAGGGGCGGGGCCAGGAGCTCAGTGGCTCCAGTGAGTCATCGACCATAGGGGCGGGGCCAGGAGCTCAGTGGCTCCAGTGCGTCATCAACAGTAGGGGCGGAGCCAGGAGCTCAGTGGCTCCAGTGCGTCATCTACAGTAGGGGCGGGGCCAGGAGCTCAGTGGCTCCAGAGCGTCATCGACAGTAGGGGCAGGGCCAGGAGCTCAGTGGCTCCAGTGAGTCATCAACAGTAGGGGCGGGGCCAGGTGCTCAGTGGCTCCAGTGCCTCATCGACAGTAGGGGCGGGGCCAGCCTCAGTGGCTCCAGTGCCTCATCGCCAGTAGGGGCGGGGCCAGGAGCTCAGTGGCTCCAGTGAGTCATCGACCATAGGCGCGGGGCCAGGAGCTCAGTGGCTCCAGTGCGTCATCAACAGTAGGGGCGGAGCCAGGAGCTCAGTGGCTCCAGTGCGTCGTCTACAGTAGGGGCGGGGCCAGGAGCTCAGTGGCTCCAGTGCGTCATCGACAGTAGGGGCGGGGCCAGGAGCTCAGTGGCTCCAGTGCGTCATCGACAGTAGGGTCGAGACCAGGAGCTCAGTAGCTCCAGTGAGTCATCAACAGTAGGGGCGGGGCCAGGTGCTCAGTGGCTCCAGTGCCTCATCGACAGTAGGGGCGGGGCCAGCCTCAGTGGCTCCAGTGCCTCATCGCCAGTAGGGGCGGGGCCAGGAGCTCAGTGGCTCCAGTGAGTCATCGACCATAGGGGCGGGGCCAGGAGCTCAGTGGCTCCAGTGCGTCATCAACAGTAGGGGCGGAGCCAGGAGCTCAGTGGCTCCAGTGCGTCATCTACAGTAGGGGCGGGGCCAGGAGCTCAGTGGCTCCAGTGCGTCATCGACAGTAGGGGCGGGGCCAGCCTCAGTGGCTCCAGTGCCTCATCGCCAGTAGGGGCGGGGCCAGGAGCTCAGTGGCTCCAGTGAGTCATCGACCATAGGCGCGGGGCCAGGAGCTCAGTGGCTCCAGTGCGTCATCAACAGTAGGGGCGGAGCCAGGAGCTCAGTGGCTCCAGTGCGTCGTCTACAGTAGGGGCGGGGCCAGGAGCTCAGTGGCTCCAGTGCGTCATCGACAGTAGGGGCAGGGCCAGGAGCTCAGTGGCTCCAGTGCGTCATCGACAGTAGGGTCGAGACCAGGAGCTCAGTAGCTCCAGTGAGTCATCAACAGTAGGGGCGGGGCCAGGTGCTCAGTGGCTCCAGTGCCTCATCGACAGTAGGGGCGGGGCCAGCCTCAGTGGCTCCAGTGCCTCATCGCCAGTAGGGGCGGGGCCAGGAGCTCAGTGGCTCCAGTGAGTCATCGACCATAGGGGCGGGGCCAGGAGCTCAGTGGCTCCAGTGCGTCATCAACAGTAGGGGCGGAGCCAGGAGCTCAGTGGCTCCAGTGCGTCATCTACAGTAGGGGCGGGGCCAGGAGCTCAGTGGCTCCAGTGCGTCATCGACAGTAGGGGCAGGGCCAGGAGCTCAGTGGCTCCAGTGCGTCATCGACAGTAGGGTCGAGACCAGGAGCTCAGTAGCTCCAGTGAGTCATCAACAGTAGGGGCGGGGCCAGGTGCTCAGTGGCTCCAGTGCCTCATCGACAGTAGGGGCGGGGCCAGCCTCAGTGGCTCCAGTGCCTCATCGCCAGTAGGGGCGGGGCCAGGAGCTCAGTGGCTCCAGTGAGTCATCGACCATAGGGGCGGGGCCAGGAGCTCAGTGGCTCCAGTGCGTCATCAACAGTAGGGGCGGAGCCAGGAGCTCAGTGGCTCCAGTGCGTCATCTACAGTAGGGGCGGGGCCAGGAGCTCAGTGGCTCCAGTGCGTCATCGACAGTAGGGGCAGGGCCAGGAGCTCAGTGGCTCCAGTGCGTCATCGACAGTAGGGTCGAGACCAGGAGCTCAGTAGCTCCAGTGAGTCATCAACAGTAGGGCGGGGCCAGGTGCTCAGTGGCTCCAGTGCGTCATCTACAGTAGGGGCGGGGCCAGGAGCTCAGTGGCTCCAGTGCGTCATCGACAGTAGGGGCAGGGCCAGGAGCTCAGTGGCTCCAGTGCGTCATCGACAGTAGGGTCGAGACCAGGAGCTCAGTAGCTCCAGTGAGTCATCAACAGTAGGGGCGGGCCAGGTGCTCAGTGGCTCCAGTGCCTCATCGACAGTAGGGGCGGGGCCAGCCTCAGTGGCTCCAGTGCCTCATCGCCAGTAGGGGCGGGGCCAGGAGCTCAGTGGCTCCAGTGAGTCATCGACCATAGGGGCGGGGCCAGGAGCTCAGTGGCTCCAGTGCGTCATCAACAGTAGGGGCGGAGCCAGGAGCTCAGTGGCTCCAGTGCGTCATCTACAGTAGGGGCGGGGCCAGGAGCTCAGTGGCTCCAGTGCGTCATCGACAGTAGGGGCGGGGCCAGGAGCTCAGTGGCTCCAGTGCGTCATCGACAGTAGGGTCGAGACCAGGAGCTCAGTAGCTCCAGTGCGTCATCAACAGTAGGGGCGGGCCAGGTGCTCAGTGGCTCCAGTGCCTCATCGACAGTAGGGGCGGGGCCAGCCTCAGTGGCTCCAGTGCCTCATCGCCAGTAGGGGCGGGGCCAGGAGCTCAGTGGCTCCAGTGAGTCATCGACCATAGGGGCGGGGCCAGGAGCTCAGTGGCTCCAGCGCGTCATCAACAGTAGGGGCGGAGCCAGGAGCTCAGTGGCTCCAGTGCGTCATCTACAGTAGGGGCGGGGCCAGGAGCTCAGTGGCTCCAGTGCGTCATCGACAGTAGGGGCAGGGCCAGGAGCTCAGTGGCTCCAGTGCGTCATCGACAGTAGGGTCGAGACCAGGAGCTCAGTAGCTCCAGTGAGTCATCAACAGTAGGGGCGGGGCCAGGTGCTCAGTGGCTCCAGTGCGTCATCTACAGTAGGGGCGGGGCCAGGAGCTCAGTGGCTCCAGTGCGTCATCGACAGTAGGGGCGGGGCCAGGAGCTCAGTGGCTCCAGTGCGTCATCGACAGTAGGGTCGAGACCAGGAGCTCAGTAGCTCCAGTGAGTCATCAACAGTAGGGGCGGGGCCAGGTGCTCAGTGGCTCCAGTGCCTCATCGACAGTAGGGGCGGGCCAGCCTCAGTGGCTCCAGTGCCTCATCGCCAGTAGGGCGGGGCCAGGAGCTCAGTGGCTCCAGTGAGTCATCGACCATAGGGGCGGGGCCAGGAGCTCAGTGGCTCCAGTGCGTCATCAACAGTAGGGGCGGAGCCAGGAGCTCAGTGGCTCCAGTGCGTCATCTACAGTAGGGGCGGGGCCAGGAGCTCAGTGGCTCCAGTGCGTCATCGACAGTAGGGGCAGGGCCAGGAGCTCAGTGGCTCCAGTGCGTCATCGACAGTAGGGTCGAGACCAGGAGCTCAGTAGCTCCAGTGCGTCATCAACAGTAGGGGCGGGGCCAGGTGCTCAGTGGCTCCAGTGCCTCATCGACAGTAGGGGCGGGGCCAGCCTCAGTGGCTCCAGTGCCTCATCGCCAGTAGGGGCGGGGCCAGGAGCTCAGTGGCTCCAGTGAGTCATCGACCATAGGGGCGGGGCCAGGAGCTCAGTGGCTCCAGTGCGTCATCAACAGTAGGGGCGGAGCCAGGAGCTCAGTGGCTCCAGTGCGTCATCTACAGTAGGGGCGGGCCAGGAGCTCAGTGGCTCCAGTGCGTCATCGACAGTAGGGGCGGGTGCAGGAGCTCAGTAGCTCCAGTGAGGTCATCAACAGTAGGGCGGGGCCAGTGCTCAGTGGCTCCAGTGCCTCATCGACAGTAGGGGCGGGGCCAGGAGCTCAGTGGCTCCAGTGCGTCATCGACAGTAGGGTCGAGACCAGGAGCTCAGTAGCTCCAGTGAGTCATCAACAGTAGGGGCGGGGCCAGGTGCTCAGTGGCTCCAGTGCCTCATCGACAGTAGGGGCGGGGCCAGCCTCAGTGGCTCCAGTGCCTCATCGCCAGTAGGGGCGGGGCCAGGAGCTCAGTGGCTCCAGTGCATCATCAACAGTAGGGGCGGAGCCAGGAGCTCAGTGGCTCCAGTGCTTCATCGACAGTAGGGGCGGGGCCAGGAGCTCAATGGCTCCAGTGTGTCAGACAGTAGGGGCGGGGCAGGAGTTCAGTGGCTCCAGTGTATCATCGACAGTAGGGGGGGGGGGGCAGGAGCTCAGTGACTCCAGTCTGTTATCGACAGTAGGGGCGGGGCCAGGAGCTCAGTGGCTTCAGTACGTCATCGACAGTAGGTCGATGCCACCGTTTTAGCCCCGCACAAAAAAAATCATGAACACAGCAATGGTGAAAAACTGCAGTTCACAGTCTTTATAATATGTTTTAGCAATATATTTCTAACATTTATAATGTGTTTAGAATATTTCTTTTAGAATTGCCTTTACAGGGTCTTTACAGCTAATTTCTGAGAGTTTTAATCCAGTTCTAAAAGCTACAGGTTTAAATGTTCTAAATTAATATAAAATAATAATAATAATAATAAAAAATCTAATTCAGACCTCCATACAAGTCAGTCAAGAAGGTCCTGTGAAAGGTGGTCTCAAGTGTAATTTCAGCACAGGACAGACAGGAGGAGCGTAGCACACATCCCAGAAGTTCTTTCAGGCCAGCTCTAAATTGTCATCTTTCTCTTGGGGCTCACTGATTGTGTTCATCGAGAGCTCAGGACCTGCTAATTGTTTAATCTTCAAGGAGGTCAGTCTCCTCACTTACACAAATTAGCCCTGAGTCTGGAGCCATGGGAAATTAGGCCTCTGGCTTCTTTTCTGGCACAGAAGCCACTTTCGCAGCAAGAACTGTCGTTTTTCTTTATCTTTTCACATTTTCTGCTTCCCATCTCTTTGACACTCAATCTTGCTCTTTTCCCCTCTCACTGTTTTCTTATCAGGAATCAATATATCGCCTGGGACATGAGAATGAAGATGAAAGCAGAGTTGATTTCTTGGCAGACCGTGTCACTACTAATGCAAGATGAACTGTTTAACTCACCGCAAGGAAAAAATACTGCCATTGATCTTGGAGGTGTTTGAGGTAATTGAATAAACTTACAGATCACAGCTCTAACAGCTGAACAGAGCAGTTCAGTTCGTACAGCGCCAATGATCACGCAACAACAAGGCCCTTCAAAGAGCTTTGCTTTTAGGACATGGATGTACAAGGCATTTTACTGTGACTGTCTTGCCTCGATCGATAAAAGTGAGCTGTGCATAACACTTAATACTTTTGGAGATCTCAGATGTTTCTCCTAAAATGTCTTAACCCTCCTGTTACCCTCAAATCTGATGACATTTTTTTACCATTAAATTTTGAACATTAAATTTTGAGTTGCCCTGGGGTCAATCTGACCCAGTAATTTAAACCTCCACAATATTTATTTATTTATTTTTTTTTTTTTTTACAAAGGTTTCTCTCAGTTATGTCTTTGTTTACTAGTGTACTTAAGTAAACTTTTAAGTTGACATCCAACCCTCAAAAAAATGTATTTACAGATGTTAAACATTGAATGGGGTCAAATTGACCCCACGGATAATAGGAGGGTTAAGATAGATTAAAAATAAAGACATTTGTGAAACAATTGTTGAGTGCAAATATACAGTAGAGCAAATGTGAATTGCATAATTGAGATAATTTGGTCATGGAAGAATGTGTGTTCATTATGTTCATTTTACAGAGGTTGGTACCTTGCCAAATTTGAGCACAATTCGAGGCACTGTTCCTTCTGAAACACTTAATTTACAGGGCTTTTAATTCTCAGGAGAAAAATCCAAAAATCAACTGATCATAATTCAGTCTCGCTGCAAGAGAAACAACTGAGATCCTGAGATCTCTACTTGTGGAGATTCTATTTGATTATAATCAAATAGAATATCCATATATATATATATATATATATATATATATACTGAAGTAAAATAAAAATTAAACATTTGGGAAAAAAGAAACTTACTAAAAATACATTTCAATAACTCTAAAATGAGCTAAAATCAAATAAAAATGAGCACATATTGCTTTCATCTTTATTATTCAATAATTTAATATGCACAATGTATCATCTAACAACTATTTAGCTGCACAAAAAAATACTGAAACTACAACAAAAATAAACGAAAAATTGAATAATAAAATAATAATGCAACTATAATAAAATAATAAACTATAATAAATAAATTTATATATATATATATATATATACACAATTATAAACATATTGTATAACTAAAATTAACAGTCATGTAGTTAATTTTATGGAACACTTAAATTAAAAGGATTAACTGAAACCAAAATAGAAATTAAACTAAATTCAAAACAATAATAAACCTGTTTTATATATATATATATATATATATATATATACATATATATATATATTTTTTTGTTAACTGCTCGCCTTCTCACCTTTACAAAAGATACATAACATTCTCTCGTATCATAACCTCTGTCAGAGCTGCTCATCCGCCAGACCTTTGCCTGTCGTCATGTTTCCTCTTACCTGAAACTTAAGAGCTGAAGGGCTAGCTCTTGGGTTCAGGTAAAGAGAAAACATGAAGACTTGCAGTAAAAAAAATAAATAATAATAATAATTAAAAAAAAAAGCTTTAAGTGGAGTTCTTTTGACGAGCAGACTTCCCTTCCAGAGCAACACTACAGGAAAGCCAGTGCACTTTGGGCCCAATCAACTGAGACAGAAGTGTAGAAAACCTCCTCGCTGCAAAACAAAACTGGAATAGCTGTACTCTACAGCAGAAAATATACAGGAATAGGGATCTGTAACACTTGAAGATTACATCCTATTTTAACCTATAAGTATAAGGTGATGGGATAAAAATAAAGTGAATAAATGATAAAAAATGTAATCAGTATTTTTGTAATTAAAAAACAGTACCATGGCTCAGTGAGTTACATCACTAACCACTGGGCCATGACTCTTTCCAGATTCCACTCTTTTAAACTACTGATTTATGATGAACAAATTATGAGGAGCTTAACACCTGTAGCATCTGTAATAAATTATACTCATTTACGATCACTTGCTGAACACACCAACATTAATGAATCCCCCAACTAACTAAAACCAAACCCACACATGTGTACCTGAAGGTGGCAAGTGAGGGTCTAACCTGCGTGTGCCTTAATTGTTACATACCCCTTGGCTCCGGGCAGTTATGCTTCCTGACGTCAAATTAGGGACTAATGAAAAACAAGTCACAATGAATAAAGCTCAAGCTCACCAGACTTTCCATCTGCCACCCACCATAATGAAGAGACTCTGAGAGAACTGCAGGATGACTTTGGAAACAAGCTTTGAGACGGAGCGACGGAGTGAAGCAGGGATGAAGGTTCCGGTAGAGGGGGGCCGTCCGCTCCGTCTCTCACTGTTTCTCATTATACCAGCCCAGACACTTCGCATCTAAAGCTCACACGGCTGCCAGAGGATGACACAAAATGAAGGACTACGAGCTTCAACTGGCCAATCTTTACAACTCAATTTCTTTAAAGTGGGTTGACATGTGCTCTGACCTTTTATCACTGTCATTACAGAGAGAGCACGTCTGTGCCCATGCCTCAGCGGAGGTGTACCTGATCCTGAATGCAGTGGCGCTACGACGGGCAGGGACCCACACAGGGCGGCCGCAACTGCAACAACAGAATTAGTGCTGGCTAACTCATAATGCTTGATGAGAAAGGTTTCATTCTACTGTAGTCTCATGCTTCAGTCGCAACGTTTAATCCAGGGCCCATGTTATCCAGGACGCGGAGTTCTGTAGCTAAGCAATTACAAGCACTTAATTCCTCCAACCGGCAAAAAATTTCCTTAAAAAAAATCAAGAACTAATTTAAATAGAGGTGTTCAGATGATAATGCTGCAATCAGAAAATTCAATGCATTGGTTACATATTTAAAAATTATGATTACTTACTTGTTTAGGCTAAATCTGGCCAGTTAGTCCATATGAAGAGTTCAGATGCAAAAGCCTCTAAATGCCATTTGAAATGTTCTTCTTTAATGATGATTTTTATCAAACTTGTATATTTAAGTTCAGTAATTTCACTTAAATGGCAATGATAATTACCTATTAATTGTTATTTAAGTGAAATCACTGAACTTAAATATACAGGTTTCATAAAAATCATCATTAAGGAAGAAAATTTCAAATGGCATTTAGAGGCTTTTGCATCTGAACTCTTCATATATTGATTGAATTGATAGAATTACTGTCAAAAATAAACAGATCATGGAATTATTATCAAAAGTACTATTTAAAAAAAATCAACAATGCTATTGATCTGACTGTACTGATGCTGTTGTATGAAAACTGAACTGAGCAGGACGATGACATCGTTTTTTGCAGAATTGTTTTATGAAATGAACCAATTTAACTGATGATCTTTACAACAGATCTGAATCAAGACTAATCGGACTTTTATTATATAATTAAAAAAATCTTATTTTAATTAAGTCTACAACAATTAAGCAATGTTGTTTTACAAAAAAAAATATTTATAAAATCGCATAACCAAGTAACTAACTTTTCAGACTAAAATTGGCCAGTTAGTCCATTGATTGAGCTGATTGACTTCTTGTCAAAAATAAAATGAATTGAGGTATACAATAATTATTAAAGAGTAACTAAACCCTAAACCAACTTTTTTTTAGTTAATGATCTGTAAGAATTGATCTTTATTAATACCAGTCATTGATTTGAGTAACTTTTTTGACATTTGTGTATAAAGTGTATTATTTCTATAATATATGGTGTAAAAACGTCTTAGTGCTGCCCTCTTCAGGTTGAACAGTGGAATTTTCCTATTGGATGTTAGCGGTTCTTCGTGACGTACGCAACGCAGGTTTCAGCTCACCGCGCTCTCGGTACGCGCTACGCCCTTTGGCAGTATAAAAACCAGCTTGTTTTGCCAAAACCACTGTAGCAAGTCAGGAGTTGGAATTGCGAGTATTGAAAACCATCAGGATAGAGTGTTTTAATATCTATTTCGTCTCTTCTATCTCCACTGGGTTCAGCCCACTTTTTCAGCATTTCTCAAATATTGCCAGTGGGTGGAGTCAGGCTCTGACCAGGGGTTTAGTTACCCTTTAAATTATGAATCTTTAAAAATGTTGACAAAATAAAAAAAAAAAATCACATTTTAGTGAATATTTACAACTGATTCAGATTGTTGTCAGAGCCGGTATCTCTGCAAGAGACCCTAACCCAGTTTTATTTTCAGAGTTTAGAGAGGCTTTACCTTTTGTTATGGAAGCCAGCAACTGTGAGGGTATGTTTTCTCTCTCTCTCTGCCCGCAGTTGGCCTGGGGCCCTCCCTCCCTATGGCCCCTGACAGTGCAGTAATATTATCTGAGTGCGGTGGCAAAGCCTTATTGCTTTCCTCTAAATCTCATTTGAAGCATACGATGTGTGTTTGAGATTAATGATTAAAATAATATTGCTTGAAAATAACGATGGCAGTAAATCCATAGGTTCTAAGCGAGCCTTGACGGATGCATCTGTTTTTATTTGGGGAATGAAAACTGCACAATGTGACAGTTTCTGTCCATGCTTCCCTCTTAGACAAGTACAGCAGGACTGGTCAGACCGAACGAGCATCACAGTGGCTTACTTGGAGACTGTGGCATGCCAGGAAAAGCCCCCAGGAAATATAGGGAAGGAAAGGCAAGATGGATAAGATGCTTTTTCTACCTCTGTACACTTAAGGTTAAGTGAGAAATTTGTTTGGATTCTTCAGTGGAGACAATAGAGGGGGGGAAACGAATAATCAAATAAAACAAAAATCAAATAAACCAAGAAAAATGAAAAAGATAAAAGAAAAAAAAAAAAAATATATATATATATATATATATATATATATATATATATATATATATAAAATGCATACACTACATAACTACAAACACACAATTGACAACAGGCTGTTGCATAATAGATGCACACCTGAGGTGGTAATGCAGTCACAATGTGAAGCTGAGTATTTTTTCCTAAAAATTCAATGGCCCAGAGTCAATTATTCTGCTTACAGTCATCAATACAGTTATTTGAGAGAGAGAAAGAGAGAGAGAGAGAGAGAGAGAGAGAGAGAGAGAGAGAGAGAGAGAGAGAGAGAAGAAAGAGTTATCAAGTGTGTGTAAATTACCCGAATCTGTGCATATCTCAACAGTTTTCAGCAGCAGTTTCTCTATTAATAGCAGATCTATAGTTGACAACAGAGCCGTTATTACCGTCATCACTAGTGAGAAATGTCTTGTAGCTTTTTAAGTTGATAAACTATTTTACTGAAAAAAAATAAAAATAAATCAGAGCAGCACTAACAACACACTTCTGTGTGAGTGTGTGTGCCTAGTGTATATGTGTGCGTTCGAGAAAGAGAGCGGGAGAGAAACATTGTATGTCCAATCCTGTATAGTAAACGTAATTTTGTGGCAAAAAAAAAACAACATCGAAAATGTAATTTTTAACTTTTTGCTTACTATAATTATTTGCTTGGTCAGTGTTACCGTGGGGTTTGGTTCTTTTGCTGTTGTGGGCTGTAAATACCTTTAACCCTTCGGAGTCTTGGGCTATTTTGGCCCTTTTTGAGTATTTTTTTTTTTATTTTTTTATTTTGCGACATAAACAAATGTTTACCATACCAATTTTGTGGTACCATTTTTTTTCAGCACAACATCACCTATATGACCAGACAATTAGTTTATCACTTTGACGTACTGTATCAACATACTGGACCCAAAATTACACAAAAAACACAAAATCCGAATAGACAATATTTTAGCTTTTCTACTACAAAAAACACAAACATGCTCAATGAAGCATTTTAAAAGGTTTAAAATGTAAACACAAGTTGTAAATGTCAAAATATACAGGTAAAATTTAGATATATAATCAAGCTATATACAAAAAAAAATGATTTACAAAAAAGCTTTTTTTTTTTCCATTTTAGCTTTGAGTTATATTTAAGGCCTTGCATTCCCAGAATATGAGGGTTCTCAAATAGTGCAAATACAACATAAAAAAGGTAAAATTGAGATACAATGAAACTATATAGAGCAAAAAGTGGAGAGAAGTGGACGGCAGCGCTCAACGTGACTTTGTTTTTATGCTTCGACGTCTTAAACTGGACATGTGGCGTGATCGGCGACCCTGAAGGGTTAAAATAACTGAAATAATTTGGTGAAGTGATATGGAACTGTAATGTGTCCGTAAACACATAAGATTCCAGCATTCAACAGCCCGTAGTATAAACACTGATTATATAATTGATGGAGTGTGTAGAGTATGGAGTATCAACGCATCTCATCCTAGGGCGTCATATTGGTGACGCTTTTGAAATTGCGTCTAAATCCGACGCACATGGCACCCTTTAGCGTCAATATAACATGCTTCGGTTATGGGTAGGTTTAGGTCTGACGCTAAAGAGTGCCATGTGCGTCGGATGTTGACTCATTGTCAAAAGCGTCAGTTAGATGACGCCTTGGGATGAGAACGGGCTGGGAGTAATTCATTCCTTAAACAACCATGTAGGAAGATACATCATGGCCATATTCCAGGATTACAATGTCAAGATTCATCAGGCTCAAATTGTGAAAGAATAGTATGATGTTATTTCCATCAAGAGGTGCAAACATTTCTGGTCAAGACGATGCAAGAGTCCATCACTCTGTAAAGTCTACTCCAGCACATCCCAAAGACTTTCAAGGAATTTAAGGTCTTAGCTCTGAGGTGTCAATTCATATGTGAAAATGATTCTTCATGCTTCCTCCCAACCATTTTTCCCACAATTTGAGCCTGAGGAATCTTGACATTGTCATTCTGGAATATGGCCATGATGTGTCTTCCTACATGGTTGAAGAAATGAAAAGCTACTCCATCAATTAGGATTAGAAGAACTGTTGCCATACATATTGCATGCTAGAAACAGCATTTGTCATATTTAAATCCAAAAAGCAACTTTATTTTCTTTTCTTTTCTTTTTTTTATCTCAATGGGCACCGTAATTTCAGTTTACATTTATATTTCAAGTAAAAAAAGTTGTTATGGTTTTAATTTTAGTTAATGGGTTCTGAAAGTCTTGACTTCTGAGTCAGTTCCATTCATAAATCTCTCAGTGAGAAGATATAAGGGTACAATTGCCTGGAAGCCTTTACTCCATCCTATCATCATCAGGACTGATAAAGAGTTACACTGAAAAATATGATGGAAAGGCAGACACAGATTGAGGCTTTTAATAAAGAGGTATAGTGTATACATCATAAAGTTTGGGATCTGATTATCATAACCAAATACAAAAGCACTGGCGGGATGAAGAAAGGGAGATGGGCATCTAGAGCTGAATAAATCAAAGATTGTGAAAGGAAGATAGAATAATGGATAGACTGTCTCTATCTCATTCACATCTATATTTAATGCATGACAGACCACATTTCCTATTAACCAATTTTACTTAACTTAAGTGGCTGTTCAAACAAAATGCATAAAAAAAATGAATAAATGCAATAAATCTAATAGGAATGTGTGATGTGCATTGAAGTCAGCATGAAACGGACGTTTTTTTTTCTTCTCTATTGTGATGCATATCTGAGTTAAATGGCTTCTTGAACAAGAAAAAAAAATGTAGGGCAGGACTTGATTTTATCCATTGGGAATTGATTGGATCATTGGATTGTCAATGCACAGGTTGTCCTCGCGCAGAGAAACACATCAATGAAGAGACAAAATGTTGCTGCAAGAGGGAGTGGAAGTATTTTTTTTTTCTGAATTAAGATTACAAGAACGCATGATTAAAAAAAAAGAAAGAAAAAAAATTGATTTGATTTTGTCAATTTTGATTTCATGCTGACTTTCTCTTCCATACACCCATTGCTAATATAAACACTCAAGATGCTCCGTCCCCAGACTCAAGAGACTGCGTGTTATTATATTATATTAATAAAATAAAATTATATATATATATATATATATATATATATATATATATATATATATATATATATATATATATATATATATATATATATACTGTATATATATATATATATATATATATATATATACTGTATATATATATATATATATATATTATTATTATTATTATTATAGAGTGTTTCCTATATTATATTATAGAGTGTTTCCTATATGTAGAATATGAAGTGAAGGTGTCTGTCTACAGTTGCGGGCTCAACATAATCAAAAAAAAAAAGTTTTTATAAATTAAAGGCTATGAAATATCCAAGACTGAATAAGGATTTGAATTTTAGTTCCTTTTTTTCCTAACTTTTTGTTTGTTTTGTGAAGTGTTTGAACCATATCTGGTAACACTTTATAATAACTACACGCTAATAATCATTAGTTAAGCATGAGTAAACCATTAATTCATCATTCATAAAGCATTAATAGACATTAATAAGCAGTTAATAAATACAGCTATAAATGCTTTCTTCTTGATTTAAAAGCATATCTATAATTTGTTTAATAATTGTATTTTCATCCTTTATTAATGATCAATTTATCATTTCTAAATGAAGAATTGCATTTTTTATAAACCAGTTATTTAAGAGTTGTCCGTGGTTCATACGATTACTTAGAGCGAGTAAGTAAATGATTAATAAACTATTTAAATGTACATTCATACATCTTATTGTTCAGACATATAGTGATGGTTACCTAGTGTGTTAATAAATGCTTTATTAACATGTATTAATGCTGTAATTAAGGATTAATTTGGGTAGTTATAAAGCATTTAGTAGTGGTCAGTTAACTATTTTTGTGACCTAATCTAAAGTGAGGACTAGTCATGCCTTGGAAAGCATTTTTAAAGGCTGTTAAATATTTCCATGTTCTGTATCACTGTGTTGTGTTTGTTACATTTTACTGTTTAGAAGATTGACGAGTCTTTAAATCGCCTTTATAAATGCTTTACAAAGCATGAATAGTCCTCACTTTAGATTAGCTCACAAAAATAGTTAACTGACCACTAATAAATGCTTTATAACTACCTGTATTTACTACATTTACTTACACTTTCAAAGTGGTCTTATAAATGACTGACAACTCTTAAACAACTGGTTTGCAAAATAATGTTATACTTCATTTAGAAATTATTAATTGATCATTAACAAAGTATGAAAATACAATCATTAAACGCATTATAGATATGCTTATAAATCAAGAAAAAAGCATGTATAGCTATATATATAAACTGCATATTAATGTCTATTAATGTTTTATAAATGATGTATTAACTGTTTACTCATGCTTAACTAATGATTAATAGCGTGCAGTTATTATAAAGTGTTACCCAATATCTTCATGAGTATAAGTATAATAGACAATAAACAATAGCAAAATGTTAAACACTATATGAGATTGAGTCACACGACAACTGTTTGCAAACCATATGACTAATAAAAACCATAAAAAAATAATAATTTTATTCACACTTGTTGAAAAATTGTTTGTATTGCTCTCTCTGAGGATGGCCTGCGCTGAAACATAAGAGAGTTCTTTTTTTTGTTGTTGTTTTTCATGTAGCCAAAAGATAATAAAGGCTTTAAAATCTAGTGGAGTATGTTTTTAGAAGAAAATACTATTTCATTCTTTTCACAAAAAAAAAAAAAAAAACATTTTTATTTAAATGTGTTGCTGTTTCTTTGTTATTATTCCTGAAATTTACTAGCAATATCTGAATGAAAATCAAGATAGATCAAAACTAAAAGTCCTACACCATCCCAGTATACATGCCCAATGTGAAACGCCCCAAGCATATATGCACATGCATGTCTGTATTAGGAAGCCATTGCCCTTTGAAGAGGCCATTGTTGCTCCTTGACTGCCTCCTCATTTTGAATGACATTTTAAATTCCAGGTGAGCACAAGGAAAACATTGACCTTTCTTCCCAGAGGCCTGTGGAATCGATAATCAAGGAATTAAGTGAATTAAGCAGCGCCAGTGCCGCGTGCTAACCGAGGGAGGGTGGAATAATGTTGAGGTGTAATGATAAACTCAATGGCTTGTAAGTAATGCTCCATCATACGGCCGTCCACGAGTCACCGGGTCTCATGTTATTAAAAATCCGCCACATTCTTTTGCGAGGACTGCTCACCATTTAAAGTCTAGACATTTAAAGTGCTAGACATATGGAAGCTGATTTCTTATTGAAGTGCTTGGTAGCACTTGTAGGTTGTTAATGAGAATGAAACAAATCTACATTAAGCATCATTCCTACCCATTAACTCCATTATTTAATTCAATAAAATTACACAAGCCTCACGTTGAGATCAAGCTTGGGGGAATGACTGCATTCCATCATTGAAAGACTAGATAAATAGCAACACGGGGGCTTTTCTTGGTCAATTTGAGTCTTTTTCACTATTTATGCACGGTAATTCAACATATGTTTGTTTTGAGAAAGAGGCACAGATATACAAAACAAAGCTGTTTCAAAGTTCACAAACAGGAATAATCACCAGACTGTGCAGTCAACCTCATTTCTGTATTTTGCAAGGAGTGGTAATGTGAAGTGCCAGATTCCATTTAAAACCAGATCGTCTGCTTTCATTTCACTGCCGCCAGCATGCCTTTGGTTCCTTTTCACCATCTCTCCTAACTTGCTTCTTAGAGCTCAACAGCTTGTCACGACCTCTCTGAAGAGGAGTCTTAATTGCTGTCTGAGCCCTGTTAAATGGCACGGTACATTAAGGCATTCGTCATTTGCGAAACAATACTAAAACTCATTTGAGGAACGTGCCCTCCATCGAATTTTGTGTGCGTGTGAGTGTAGCCAGTAAGTTGGTGTAGGTGTTTTGGTATACTTCAGACCAAATGAGGTTACTGGGGCTCTCAAATGAGCATTTTTGACTGGATCACGATGTGTGGGAGGTGATTTGTCTGAAAATTGGATGATAATGATTCAGTTTTAAGGAAAGAAATGATGCATAAAATAGCATTAAAGGGATTGATTTCCATTACACGAGAGTAGATGTAAAAAAAAAAAAAAACTTCATGCTGATTTGTACTCGGCTTTCGACAAGATAGGCACAAACTAAGACTTAGCTTTACAGTAAACTATGCTTCTGCATACATTTACAGCGCAGTCTCATCCCAAGACGTCATATATCTGACGTCTTGGGACGTCTTTTGACCATAGTCAATATCCGCCTTTTTAGGGCCCCCTTAAACGTCGGTAGATGACGTTATCGGATCCTAACTCTACACTCTAAAAAATGCTGGGTTGTTTTAACCCAACTTTGGGTCAAATATGGACTAACCCAGCCGTTGGGTTAAATTTTTACATTACATTTTTAACCCAACATTTCTGGTTTGTCCATATTTGACCCAAAATTGGGTTAAAACAACCCAGCATTTTTTAGAGTGTACCCCAGACCTAAACCTAACCCTAAACCTACCTCGTCACCTAACTGACGTTAAAGGTAAAGCGTCAGTTGTATGACGGCCCGGGATCGTCATTTACCAACGTTTAAGGGGGCCCTAAAAAGGCGGATATTGACGTATGGTCAAAAGACGTCCCAAGACGTCAGTTATATGACTTCTTGGGATGAGACTGTGTTACCATTTACGCTTCTTTCCATATGGTGATGTGACTCTCCCTCTGTCCAGCGTTAATGGCTGCAGTGTACTTGGCGCGTCAGCACACATGACGGCTGCAACTACAGTGTGGTCTCCCTAGTGGACAGCACCAAAACAGTCTGGATTGAGCCGAGTAGGGGACATCTCTAGGGTCTTCAAGTGGGCACCTTCCATCCTCAGTGTTTCGTTGACTAGCCCACGACACCTCAAGAAGGCTTGACAGTGACTCTGGCATCCCAGAATTACCCCCCTCCGTCCCCCACTCAATTCATCCCAGCGCGTCATATAGTGACGCTTTTGACATTTCGTCTAAATCAAACGCACATGGCACTCTTTAGCATCAATATAACATGCACAGAGCTTTGTTCGGTTATGGGTAGGTTTAGGTCTGGGGTAGGGTTAGGGTTAGACCACTAGGAGGCGCTTTCTGGCCCATATATATCTGCGTCTCATATTGACACTAAAGGGTGCCACATGCGTTGGATGTAGACGAAATATCAAAAGCATCAGTATATGAGACCAGGCTGGACCTTTACATCCCTCCTGCTGCTGAGGTTGATCCATCCTCGTAGTTCACATGTGACCTAACCACAATCTCTCCGCAACCCAACCATACGCTCCAACCAGTTTGACTAAGGCTGTCGAGCCCCACTGTCTTCTAGGGCTGTTGGAACGAATTCCGAAATTCGAATATAATTCGAATATTAAAAAAATCAGTACTATTCGAATGCTAAAGTTATAATTCGAATATTGCTTTTATATATATATATATATATATATATATATATATATTTAAAAATAAATATATACTTCCGAAGTGACCAGGTGTAAACGACCCCTTATCGCAGCGCGGGACTAGCTTTCGCGTGGCACATTCGCAAGGTCTCGTTCACTCCCTCTCTGCCATGCACGCGCCGCGCGCTATGTATGTTATGTCCGGGAGACTTTAACTAATTTGCGGCCATCAGGGAGACGCTATCAATATGCGGGAGACTCCCGGAACTTCCGACGCGATATGACGATCACATCACCTCAGATCTGAGCCCTTATTAATCAAGCCAACACGCCGCAATCTATCACAAATCAAAGTGAAAGTAAGTCGCAGACGCTTAACACTACCATCTTCATTAAAAGTAAAGGCATGAAATGATATAGGGCTGTTGCTGCTCTCTCTTATTGCTGTCTGATTTTGAAATTAGCCGATGATCAATAAAATGCAGCTCAAATCTGTTGCTTTCGGGTGACGTGCACTTCATTACATCTGTATCAGTGATGCGCGGGTCAATGTATAAACAACCCGCAACCGACCGACGTTTTCAGCTACCCGCCCGCAACTCGGACCGCAAAAAAAGTAAACAAATATATTGTCCCCGACCCGCTTCCTGACCGCATTTTTTAGTAAATGTTCATGGGAGCGTTATTGGGCCATAGACGACGTGTAACAACACAGCATCGCAAGAAGACGTAGGCCTACACATAACAAAGGCAAAGCCAGCACTTTGGTCATCATCTTTCATTATTTCAGCAAATGTCTCCCACACTTTTACTCTTTCTATTTGTGTATTTGCGGAGCTTCCACTCCCCAGTCTTCACCTTTTCTCTTGCCGCCTCCATCTCTCTGCAGACTGTAGTGATCCTAGACATGGCCGGTTCGTGAACGAATCGTTCTTTTGAAACGGTTCTTTTTGGTGAACCGGTCGAACCAGTACACTGAATCGTTCGTCTTGCGTCAGTGCTTATCCAGAAGTTACTTTCCGACATGCCTGACAGTCGCCTACGAATCGAAATAAATCAATATTCTGAATTATATTTTACTCCAGTAACTCCAACAGTTCACTGAACCGAGACATGTGCCACTCTTGAGAGAAGTGATGAGCACGAGTAGCTGATACTGCGTATACCGAACGCACAGGGACAGCGGTTCTCGAATCACCAGTATAGAACCGAGAACTGTTTAGACTGAGCTTGTGTGTTATCTTCGTGCCAGTTATTCAGCCAATAATGTGTAGGGCTGTATATTTCATCAAAAATTGTGTCTAGTACTATATGCAAATGTTTAATTGGCATCTTTTTTCAAACGGCCCGACCGACCGCGACCCGAATATCATTAAAAACATTTTTGGATGACCCGTAACTGCGGGTAACCGCGGGTGACCGCAGGCACCCGCTCATTTCGGATCAACCCGCGCATCACTGATCTGTATATAGCACGGGAATTGAAGATCGGATTTATTTTGCAAAAACACATTTATGTGACCAGGTGTAAATGGAATCGTTTTGATAAATCACAATCCGATCTCACGGGAATTCGTATGAATTTTACGAGGTGGCTAATTCGTAACAATTCGTACAACCTCACTCGTACGAATTAGTACTTTTTTGTTAAATTGTACATATTTTACGAATTAGCTAATTCGTATGAATTCGTACGAATGACCTACCCCTGACCCCGCCCCTAAACATAACCGTCACGTGGGTTTAGACAAATCGTACAAATTCGTACGAGTGAGGTCGTATGAATTAGTACGAAGCAGCCACTTTTGAATCACTCGTACGAATTTTTACGAATTGGTCGTGAGATAGGGTAGGAGCTATCCGATCTGAGAAAACGCATGAAGTGGCCAGGTGTAAACAGCCCCTAAATGTTTATTGTAGTAATGTTAGATGTCCCTCTAGTGGGCCGAACGTGTAACAACAACCACAGACTATAGTGGCATTGACGATCCATAAGAATGTGTAATGTCGTAAATATTAATAATAGGATAAATTTGAGCATTTAATATTCGAATATTATTCGAATATTACATAAAATAAGGAATGGAATTCGAATAGTATTATAGAGGAAGATTGACAGCCCTACTGTAGTTTCAGTAGCAGCGGTTCCATATAGCATACAACCTACTACAAAACACAATATCTTCCCAAACACCAACCCTCATTCACACAATATATACAGGAACGTAATAACTGTAATTACTATTCCAATACTATTGCAATACTAAATTACTGTTACTATACTAAACCAACAGAATTTTTCAAGAATTCTACGAAACCAGAGCGTGGCGGCCTGTACACAGCCAGCCAGAATCTTTCCGTCTCAACCACAGCCAGTTGCTGCTCCTTTCTGCTGCTTCAGATAAGTTCTTTACTGTGCGACGCAACTCTTGGCCACTGAATCTGACGTCTCTGAGGAACTGGGTTGTAGAGTGTGCCACAAAACCCCGACAACCCACTTCCACTGGATAAACCTGGACTCTCCATCCTCGCTGTTCTGCTTCAGTGACCAGATACCGTAGGTTCAGATGCCTCATCTACCGCATCCTCCCATGGCATTAACTCTATCAGTGCAATCAGAACAATGCGTGCTGATCCAGACCACAAAACAATATCTGGTTGTATGTTAGTGGTGGCAATCTCAGGTGGGAAAATAAGCCGTTGATCAAGATCAGTCAGCATCTTCCAGTCCCTAGCAGCTTCCAGTTGTCCTGGGCGAGAATTGGTTTTAACACCCTTTCTTGGTGGTCGATCGCCTGGGCGGAGGGATAATTGGGATAGTTCACCCAAAAATGAAAATTCGGCCATCATTTACTCACGCTCATGTTATTCTAAACCTTCAGGATAGTTTTTTTTTTTCTTTTGTTGAGCAGAAAATAAAATTTTTAACGAAACTTCAAGTTTTGCAATTTCTTACTTACGTCTGTAAGATTTTTATATGTTCTTGAAATAAGTGTCATATGCAAAAAAATACAGTGAAACACAGTGGAATATTATGTAAAATAAAGTGAAATATTATCCAATTTAATATAACAGTTTTCTATTTTTAAATATTTTTAAATGTAATTTATTTGATGGCAAAGTTGGATTTTCAGCAGCCAGTACTCCAGTCTTCATCTTAAGAAATCCTTCTATACTGATTTGGTGCTCAAGAACTACTTCTTAGTATTATAAATGTTTATTTTTTTTTCTTTCTTTGTGAAAACTAATACATGGTTATCATGATTTTTTTTATTTTTTTATGGATAGAAAGTAAAAAATAAATACATGAATTATACAAAATGTACTTCCAGAGGTCCTGTTTTTATCATACAGTCTGATGTTTCATATATATTTGCATTAAAGAAATAAAGCGTTTTTTTTTTTTTTTTTTTTTTTTTTTTTTTGTAAAGTGCTTTGAGAAGATGCAAAGGAGCTATAAAACGCTTTCCGAATAATTTCAAATCAGAACTAAAATAAAATGCTTGGTAAATTGCAAATATTTATAAAATAAGTTACAATGAATATGAACATCCACATGTACAGTAATATGCTCCATATGTTTTGTTACCCACAATTTCCTAAATAAATGATCCATATTAAAACAACCTGGAAAGCTAAAAAAAAAAAAAAAAACCTACCTTTATTCAAACACAAATATAAACAGTACCCCAACCGACAAAAACGACTCTGTTCTGTCTACTATTCAGTTAAAAACCAAACAGACATCTGATGCTTCAAGGACACAGCGGTGCCGGTACTAAGGGAGCAGAGCTGCTGGTCAGGCAAAACATTTAAGAGCGCATCTGCTAAAACTCTACAGCTCTGGGAGAATCCATCTGGACCCGTCCAAAACAACCTCGCTCTGATTGACCCGCATAAAAAGTGAACTTGACTTGGAATTGCATCATAAAGTCATTTTTGTATCACATTAAAACCAACTCACACCATTCAGTTTCTACTATGTTTTTCCAGACTGTTGAAGTTAAAAACAGAGATCAGACAGAGCAGAGATGCAAGAGCCAAAATCCCTCCTAAGTTATTGATACCATGGCGTGTTGGAAATAAATCGAGTGATGTCTGAGGTGTTGTATCCCTGGGGCTATAGGAGATTCATTTTATTAAGGTACTGTTAAAAGATGTTTGTGAAGGACTCAATCTGTCTCTAATGTTCAGAATAGGATCTACTGAAAAAATATTTGGTGTAGGACTTAATTTAAAACGATTTTCCCAAATAACTTCAAAGAAATAACAAGTAACATGCAATGTTTAAGTATAAAGACTGAAATGTAACACTTCCTTTTACAGTACAGTACTTACAGTGTACTTACAGCGTACTTATACCTAAAAAGTACTGGCTAATATAAGGTAAGTTCATGGAACAGGGGTAGGTTTAGGGTTAGTACTAGTTATTACCCAGTAATTGTAGTTACTAAAATAAGCACATAGTATTTACAATGGACTGTAAATGGACTTTAAAAGGAAGCGTTACAGACTAAAATAGTATTTTCTTGAAAAACTTCTTAAGCTTCAAAAATCTTTTTTACCGTGTACTTGCTCAATGTTCAATGTGTATAATATATACAGCTCGTATAGAACAAATATGCATGTGTTCTGTAACAATAACATTATGTAAAAACATCTAAATTATTGGCGGTCCAATAACATAAGTTAAAATAAGAAATATTATATGATATTTGTTTTTTTTTCCTGGTGATCCTAGGCTTGATTTTCCTTTGTACTTTTGTTTCCTGAGAGGATCAAGCTCCATGTCTTTCTTTCTTTAGCGGAAGGTGCCCAGTAGCTTCTCACGCTTGTTTCACACTTGTGTCCCGTGACAGACATGATCTGCATTTGAACTTCAGTGCTTCTTGTTATGAATTGTATCCTATTTTACGTTATGACAGTTGACTATGCGAAGTGATATGGAACTGTAATGCGGTCAAGACCTGCCTGGAACTACTTTAGCCATGCGTTTCCATGAAAATAATTGAATTGGACACCTTAGAACGTTCATCAACTAATCAGATTCAAGCATTGGCCCTGTAATGTAAATCTAGATATTCTATGCATACTATATACTGCAGTAATAGTTATTTTAGAACAGTTTGCTATTTTGAACCTGAACACAGCCATGAAAGTCCATTGATAGAACATTAACAAGGGAATTGTGGGTGTCCCAATCAGCTCCAGACAGTGTTTTTAGAGCAGGGCAGAGCCAATGTCATCGCAGACAGTCATTTACTAGCTCAGAACAGCTGTGAGCAGACAGAACCCACTCTGTGACAAGAATCCATCAGAAACCAGATGACACCCAATGAACGAGGCCTCACAAATGTTTAGTTTATGATTGTCACGGATTGGCCAGGTTCTTCCACCACAATCACCCAGCGATCACAGTCACCAGAGTATTGACGAGAGACACCTGCATCTCATCAACTACACTGCTTCATAAGCACACATCACGCACCTCTCATTGTCCGGGCTCGTTCAAACGAAGCGGACTCATAGTGCTTCTCTCCGCGAGTTTCACTACCAAATCTAACCTGTGTTTCCTTACCAGTTTTCTGTGGCAATTCCAGTCTGTCCAGAGCTACGATTCAGCGGTGGGCAAGCCGTAAGCTTTCCAGTGCCTTCAAAGGGAGCGTGTGTGTGCCATCCGCCTGTCTGTCTCACACTACGGTGTGGATCTGGGAATCTCCGCCTGTCAAGTCCACGAAAGAAATCTTCACTATTCCATTCACGGACTAGTCTCAAGGATTGCTCTGATCTGAACTCTGCCATCTCCACTCCATTGTTGCCCATTGAGGGTTCCTGACATTCTGTTGTTAAATTAAAGACTATTCTCTATTACTTACCCTGTTGTCCGTCTGCTTCCGTAACAATGATGATGAAGTCTTGAACAATGCTATGGCTCACATCACATGCCTTCATACTTTTTATCCTACGGCACCATAACTGTCCAATCACATTTACGACAGTAAGTAGTCTCTGGCTGGCTTATTCAAAACGATGTAATTCATGTTAGATTATTTGTACAGTACACTACTTGTCCGTCTGCTTCCGTAACAGTTAGCCCGGACCGAAGAACAGTAACAACATGAGTGTTTCAGATCCCTTTCAAGAGCTGGTGGATTCGTTGAAGAGGGTATTGACATCTTCACCTGTCACCGCACCTCCCGCTCCGCCAGCATCAGCAATACCGAGCACTTCTTCGGACACTGCATCTTCCAGTCCTATGGCCCGACCAGCGCCCTACTCAGGCGGGGCGAAGGAGTGCAATGGATTTTTACTTCAATGCTCTCTCATATTTACCATGCAACCTTCTTTATATCCTACAGATCAGTCTAAAATAGCTTTCATCACGTCTTTACTTACCGGTCCAGCTCTCCAATGGGCTGAAGCTATCTGGATGCAGGCTGGCCCAGCTATTAGTTCTATTCAATCCTTCATTTCCCACTTCAAGGAGGTATTCAGCCGATCTGATGGAGAGATATCAGCTGGTGAGCAACTTTATCATTTATCTCAAGGGAATATGTCTACCCAGGAATATGCTCTGCGCTTTCGCTCTTTAGCTGCAGCCAGTGGATGGAACGAGCGATCTTTACTGATCACCTACCGGCTTGGTCTCAACCCCCAACTTCGTTTACAGCTAGCCGCATTGGATGATAGTATGGGGCTCGAGAGGTTCATTCAACACTCCATAAGATGTTCAGACCGTATACAATCTTATCAGCTTCATTCTAGTACTACTACTTTCCTTCACCCATCCGAAACCACTAAGCCTTCAGAGCCAGAACCCATGATCATAGATGCTGGCAAACTCACCGCTGCTGAACGACAGATAAGGATGACCCGGGGTCTATGCATGTATTGTGGAGCCAGTGGGCATGTTCGGGTGAACTGTCCGATTCGTCCCATACGTACCTCGGTGAGTGTATCCTGCTTTGATGAAGAGAAAATGCACCCGCTCACTACTTGTGTCCAAGTAACTACCCAGATGTTCTCTGTTTCAGTTCATGCTCTCGTCGACTCAGGGTCAGCAGGAAATTTCATCTCGGGGACCCTCTGTCGTCAGCTCCAGCTCTGTACCGAAGACTCGTCAAATGTCTACCAGATCCAACCCATAACCAAGTCCATCACTGCACGTCCCCGTATTCATCGGAAATGTGAACCCATTAGTCTACAAATTGGAGCCCTACACCAGGAGGAGATTCAGCTGCTGGTTCTGGAGGGAGCCAACGCCGATATTATACTTGGGCGTCCATGGCTGGTGAAGCACGATCCCATCATCTCTTGGGGTTCTGGGGAAGTGAAAAAGTGGGGAAAGGAATGTTTAACCAGATGCTTTCCATGTCTTCCACGTCCTATACCAAATCCTGTTCCAGTCTATGTCACGTCCGTCGAAAGTCCACTCGAGAAACAATCTACAGAGATTCCTGATTTGTACTCATCTTTCCAAGACGTTTTCTGCCCCAAGAGAGCTTCCCAGCTACCACCTCACCGGCCATGGGACTGCGCCATTGACCTGATTCCAAATGCTCCTTTGCCCAGAGGTAAGATCTACCCGTTGTCACTGCCAGAGACCAAGGCCATGGAGGAGTATATACAGGAAGCTCTCAGTCAAGGGTATATTCGACATTCAACATCTCCCGCAGCATCCAGCTTCTTTTTCGTCGCCAAGAAGGATGGAGGGCTGCGGCCATGTATTGATTATCGGACCCTGAACCAAGGCACAGTCAAGTTCAAATATCCCCTGCCTCTCGTTCCTGCGGCCCTCGAACAACTTCGCTCTGCTACCATCTTTACGAAGTTGGACCTCCGCAGCGCTTACAATCTGGTGAGAATACGAGAAGGGGATGAATGGAAGACCGCGTTTGTGACCCCTACTGGTCACTTTGAATATCTCGTGATGCCCTATGGTCTGGTCAACGCCCCTTCCGTGTTCCAGAACTTCATACATGAAGTCCTCCGGGAGTTTCTGCATCGGTTCGTGGTTGTATATATCGATGACATCCTCATCTATTCCCGGAGTGAAGACGAACATCGCCACCATGTTGCGAAGGTCCTCCACACCCTCAGAGCTCATCAACTTTTCCTGAAGGCAGAGAAGTGTTCCTTTCATCTCCCATCTGTACAGTTCTTGGGTTACCTCATTGACCGTCATGGGGTTCGTATGGATGTGAAGAAGGTTACTGCCGTAACTACCTGGCCAGAACCCACAACAATTAAGGAACTCCAGAGATTTCTTGGATTCGCCAATTTCTACAGACGCTTCATAAAAGGTTACAGCATCATCACCACTCCACTCACCAATTTGCTCAAAGGGAAATCCAAGAGTCTTCTCTGGAATCCCGAAGCGGCGACCGCCTTCCAATCTCTCAAGTCCGCCTTCACTCAAGCACCTCTCCTGACACATCCCGATCCAGAACTTCCTTTCATCGTGGAGGTGGACGCCTCGACGTCTGGTGTGGGAGCCGTCCTGTCTCAGTTTCATGGAACACCAAAATTACTCCATCCATGTGCCTACTTCTCACGGAAACTCAACCCAGCAGAGAGGAACTACGATATTGGCAATCGTGAGCTCCTGGCCATCAAACTAGCCCTAGAGGAGTGGCGACATTGGTTGGAGGGTGCCACTCATCCGTTTCAAGTCATAACTGATCATAAGAATCTCCAGTACCTCCGTGATGCGAAGCGTCTCTGTCCTCGTCAAGCCAGATGGTCATTATTCTTCTCAAGGTTTCACTTCTCCATTACCTATCGTCCTGGTCCTAAGAATATTCGAGCCGATGCCTTATCTAGATTATATGATTCCACAGAAACTCCTGAGACAACCACATCTATTATACCCAAAGATATCATCGTTAGTCCCATCGAATGGTCTGCTCCTCCAGCCGTCGCCACTCCTAACCCACTAACTCCACCGGGCTGCCCACCACACCGTCAGTTCATCCCTAGGGCACAACGGGTAGATCTCATTCACACCATTCACACCTCCTTGGGCACTGGGCATCCGGGGGCCAACAACACCATCTCGCTGCTATCCGAACGCTTCTGGTGGCCGGGATTGGCAGGGGATGTGAAGAGGTATGTACGAGGTTGTAAGGAGTGTGCCATGTCCAAGAGCCCCCGACATCTACCTGCAGGGAAGCTCCATCCCTTACCAATCCCTAACCGCCCCTGGTCACACCTAGGAGTAGATTTCATGACCGACTTACCTTCATCAGATGGAAATACCTGTATCTTCGTCATAGTAGATCATTTCTCTAAGTTCTGCAGACTAATACCCTTGAAAGGTCTTCCTACTGCCCTGGAGTCTGCTGAACTTCTCTTCAATCATGTCTTCCGCTATTATGGGATCCCAGAAGATATCGTATCGGACAGGGGACCCCAATTCATATCCAGGGTATGGAAGTCGTTTTTTAAACTCCTAGGTGTGACAGTCAGTCTCTCCTCTGGCTATCACCCTCAGTCCAATGGCCAGACGGAGAGGAAGATCCAGGAAGTGGGGCGGTTCCTCAGGACTTTCTGTAATGGCCACCAGAACTCCTGGAACCAGTTCTTGGGCTGGGCTGAGTATGCCCAAAATTCACTGCGGCAACCCACGACTGGCCTCACACCGTTTCAATGTGTACTCGGATTCCAACCTCCGCTATTTCCCTGGGATGGTGAACCATCTGAGGTCCCCGCAGTGGATTACTGGTTCCGGGAGAGCGAGAGGGTTTGGGACGAAGCTCACCATCACCTGCAGAGGGCAGTTCGCAGATCCAAGATAGTAGCTGACCGGAGGAGGAGTTCGGGTCCAGTCTACGCTCCGGGAGATAAGGTTTGGCTCTCCACTCGTGATATCCGTCTGCGTCTGCCCTGCAAGAAACTTAGTCCCAGGTTTGTTGGTCCCTTCACCATCCTGGAACAGGTCAATCCCGTCACTTATAAACTCCAGCTACCACCGCAGTACAAAATTCACCCCACATTTCACATCTCTTTGCTCAAACCTTTTCACAAACCTCTGATTCCCTCCACAGAACCTGGTCATGAAGAGGAACCTCCTCCCCCCTTGATGCTGGAAGAAGGTTCCGTCTACTCTGTCCGAGAAATCCTTCAATCCCGACGTCGTGGTGGTCATCTGGAATATCTTGTCGATTGGGAGGGATACGGACCAGAGGAGAGGTCATGGATTCCAAGAGTCGACATCCTAGATCCCACGCTCTTAGAAGAATTCCATTCCAGTCATCCTCAGTATCCTGGACCTCGTGGCCGAGGCAGACCACCACGGCGTCGGAGACCTCGGCCCTCAGGAGCGGGCCCTGGGGAGGGGGGTAATGTCACGGATTGGCCAGGTTCTTCCACCACAATCACCCAGCGATCACAGTCACCAGAGTATTGACGAGAGACACCTGCATCTCATCAACTACACTGCTTCATAAGCACACATCACGCACCTCTCATTGTCCGGGCTCGTTCAAACGAAGCGGACTCATAGTGCTTCTCTCCGCGAGTTTCACTACCAAATCTAACCTGTGTTTCCTTACCAGTTTTCTGTGGCAATTCCAGTCTGTCCAGAGCTACGATTCAGCGGTGGGCAAGCCGTAAGCTTTCCAGTGCCTTCAAAGGGAGCGTGTGTGTGCCATCCGCCTGTCTGTCTCACACTACGGTGTGGATCTGGGAATCTCCGCCTGTCAAGTCCACGAAAGAAATCTTCACTATTCCATTCACGGACTAGTCTCAAGGATTGCTCTGATCTGAACTCTGCCATCTCCACTCCATTGTTGCCCATTGAGGGTTCCTGACATTCTGTTGTTAAATTAAAGACTATTCTCTATTACTTACCCTGTTGTCCGTCTGCTTCCGTAACAATGATGATGAAGTCTTGAACAATGCTATGGCTCACATCACATGCCTTCATACTTTTTATCCTACGGCACCATAACTGTCCAATCACATTTACGACAGTAAGTAGTCTCTGGCTGGCTTATTCAAAACGATGTAATTCATGTTAGATTATTTGTACAGTACACTACTTATATATTATATATAAGTATATGTACTGTATATGCAAACAGAAGTCCCAAAGCAAAGATCATGTCAATGTCATGGCACAAAACAGGATTAGAGCCAGTGTAACTGAATTTCTAGGTATTACAGTATATTCTGTTGCAGGGATGTAGCACTATCTCAGAGCGTACACAAGTCAGAGGAACGTTCAGCTTTACTTGTGAATTTTCCCAATCATAAGATAACACTTAGTCCATTTTCTAAAACCAGGCCATTCCCACTGCAATTTCAGTTTTCAAAATCAGTTTTATGAGGCAGCAGAACACACAACTTAGAGTTCAGGACAAAGAGATACTTTGTAGCCCTGAATCATGCGAACACGGGTTTTGTGTCTTTGTAAAGAGGCCAATTGTTCATCATGGCTGTTTCTCATGGCCAGCTATCAGTTATTGGTTGTGAAAGCTTTTTAATATGTTTTCATCTCAGCACAAAGGGCTCATACCAAAATGATTCTATTGCATGGAAAAGGGCTACATTCTTTCTTGATAAAGAACTCTCAAGATCATGTTTCTTCGTAAAAGGCTGCAAGGAGATTTCCAAAAGTAAAAATCCCATTCATTTCAACCATAGAGAAATAGATTTTTAGCAATGTGTGATTTACCATAGAGACTACACACACATGTTGGTGTGTTTGTCACAATGGCCTTTTTTTTTTTTTACTTTTTTGTACTGTTCCGCACGGTTCTAATATAATTTACACATCAGATGTTTTCCCCAACAGTTAACCAATCATCCACTTAAGACATAACAGATAAAGTTTTTTGTAAATACTTGCCAAGACAGATATTTTTAAATACTGTAATTATGTGTGTATGTGTTGTATATCAGGATTGCACGCTGTCTAAGCTTAACGCTTCGGATGTGTCAGTCAATGCGAGTAACATTGTTTTGTTTACATCAGCATGAGTTTGAAAATCACATTCATTGCAAGGATTGCCAACTTTGGGACTTTGGGTGGAGTGAGACTACAAAATTCCAGTGTGTGCGCGAAAAATATTTTGGTAACCCTAATTTTAAAAATATCAGTCCTTGTTTACTTAGTATAAACCCTGATTTATGCACAAACAAAACAAAACAAAAAACGAATAGAATAGAAATGCTTTATCAAAATGTACAATTAATGTATTGATTGATTGATTGATTGCACTATAAAAAAATAAAATAAAGGATAATTAAAAAAAATAGATTAAGAAAGCCACCACTGGTCACATCTATGGAAGTGAAGTGATCCAGTGAAGTTGTGTAATAGGCGTAATTTGGGGTGGGATGAATGGGACACCAGTTTTTCTTAGGATCAATATTGTCCCCCACAACATTGAGGCATGGATATACCCAATACAAATAAATTAGGGCTGTGCAAAGATTAATTGTGGTTAATCGCATCCAAAATAAAAATTTGTCTTTATATAATATATTTTTGTGTGCTGAGTATAATTGTATATATAAATACACACACATGCATGTATATATTAAAGAAAATGTGTTATTCTTAAAATATTTATATTTATATATAATATAGATTATGTATATATATATATACAGTATATATATATATACACACACTCACAGTATTCACGTGCAAATAATTCTTAAATATATACATGCAAGCATATGTATTTCTATATACAAAATAATCATACACAACATACACACATATATTATGTGAACACAAACTTTTAAAAGTGAAATCACAAAATAAAATGCACACAAACGTGTCCCTGCTTAATATAGACTGTAACCACTGATGAATATATTCGGTTTATTAGATGAGAAAAAAAAAAAAAAAACAAGATCTACAAAAGATCTGCAAAAGATCTACCATAGACCATTTTAGAAGTCAAACAAAAAACGCGGATTTATTTACGGGTTGAGCAGCGGGCAGCGGTCGCACACCAGGCCGCCGGATACAATTTATAACAATTTATATATCAGATCAGCCCTCGCGGCCTCGAAACACAGGGAAAAGTCCCAACTCTCCCGATTGCCACTCTGCCCCTATAAAATAATCTATAAAGTAAATATAGACTAATCCTTATCAAAGCTGTAAAAGTTAAGTTTGATTAACATTAATGAAAGACAGCAGCAGGTTTATTAGGCTGCTGTCACTTTAAGACCTAGCGAACATGACGCAGAGCTGACACCTTTACCAACTCTTTACGTTCTTTTAACACTGTGCTTACAACAATACTCGACAAAATATAAATTTGTCCATTGTCCGTTGATGCCGTGGTCATATTTAGTGCAGGCAGATGACAGAAAACAAACAAACAAAAAAAAAAAAACGGATGCTGCTTTATTTGTTCTAAATATTATGGGGAAAAAAAAATTGCATGCGTTCACGCAGTCCTTTTTACAGCCCTAAAATACACATACGCGATGTTCATTCCGTGATAACGCCAGCTGTCAGTCGGGTGCTGAATTAGACGTAACGGTTTCTCAATTCATTCTCTCATTCCGTCTGCTGCTGTTGACCTTTGGTGGGAGCTGTTGCAGACATTTACAGCGGTGACTCATATCTGGTTCATCAGTACTGATAGCAAATATACTGTGGGAGTTCCTCTGGAAGTCATCCGCCAGCCAGGCATCAGGCAATCCCATGGTACTGCATGAGAGAGCAATGCTGAGATATCATCTCTAAAACGTTCACATTGCTGTACACACTGCCTGTGATATCCCAAACCATGATTCCAACACAATAACTACAGATGAACAGGCCTTTGCCTCAACATTGAATACAGTAAAACATTTATATCCTGCTGGAAAATAAATGCAGGCACCAACAAGTAATTTTCTGCCCTAAAGGATTAGATTTTTTTTTTGCCTCCGGACATCTACAATACTATATTATTCACAAAGACCTTCGCTCATTTTCTCCCCATGTGGCATTTTTATGTCCTCCAGATTCAATGGGGCATTTAGAGCCGGAGGTCTGAAGTTTGTAATGTTCTAGTGATTGACAGAATCCTGTGGATATGTTGTAGCAGCCCAGCAACCCTCTCTGCCCGGTTGGGCCATAATGAAAACATATCCAACAGAAAGCTTTGCTTTAGTTGATGTGACTAACTATAGTTCACCCAGCCATTGAGAACTGAAATGGAGGATGGCAGGTTAGTCGTAACAACACCGGGTTTTATGGATTGCTTACACTTAGGAATAATATTTATTTTATAAAGATGTGGTACAACATTAACACAATTCTTCCCCAGTGATGGGTTTGAATCAATAGCTGTGTATTTGGGGTATAATGAAAGAGTAAGAAATATGTCTTTAATAACTCAGTCTTAACGTGTTTCTGCACGGAGCAATAGTAAAACAGTCACGTCTCAACGTTCTATCGATTTCAAGATGCACTTGAGCCTTTCATCACAGAAGAAACGGCCATGAACAAGAACATGTTCTGTGTGAGTCAGGTCAAGTCACCTTTATTTCTATAGTGCTTTATACAATACCGATTGTTTCAAGCGTCAGTACAGTTAGATCAATAATATTGTTGAATATTAAGTGTCCCCAACTATGCAAGACATAGGCGATAGTGGCAAAGGAACCCAAACTCCATTGGGAGACAGAATTGAGGAAAAAGTCCAGGCTCAGTCCAGGGGCCAATTCTCCTCCGGCAAACCAATGAACATGGTGTGATAATGATTCCAGCTGCATCACATTGATAAATATGTTATATGTATGCCAGGTTAAAGAGGTGTGTTTTTAGTCTAGATTGTGATGTTCAAAGGGAGCCAATGCAGTGTTGACAGAACCGGGATAATATGGTCATACTTCCTGGTTTTAGTGAGAACTCTAGTTGCTGCATTTTGGACCAGATAGAGTTTGTTTATTAAGCACGCAGGGCAAACACCCAGTAGCATTACAATAATCTAGCCGTGAGGTCATGAATTCATGAACTCACTTTTCTGCATGTGTCGTCTTACTCCAATATAGTTTAGAATGTCTGTAAATGTCAATCCCAATGAGCCTTTTTCATTATGTATATTAAAATCACCATCACTTAAGATTTTACTTCAGCCAGTGCTAATTCCGATTTTTTCTTTATAAAGTATGTATTGTGCCCTGGTGGCCCGCATACAGTAGCCAGTAAATGTCACACTAGATTTATCACTTACACGCAGGACCTAAAATTAATACTCGCCATGTGAAAAATGCAAGTAAAAATCAGAGTTGGCAAGTATATAAAAATTGGTGTCAATCGAAAGTTGGCTGGTAATATAGTTTATAAATTCTACCAATAGAATTTTTTGAGAACATGAATGTAAACAAACATGAACAATACTCAGGAAAGTTGCCTGGCCATGCAGTGCTGCATTGTCACGAAAGTTTAAGCCTTGCCAAATAAAACATGTTCGTCACTGTGTGGGAAGTTTTCTGTGCGCAAACATATAAAGAGCACACAGAGAAATCCGCATCTCAGACAGCACGTGAATATTGAATTGAACTCTTTCACATCTTCTTGCTCTTGAAACTGCCCCTTATTGGCGAGTGTCCTTGTAAACATAATCAGTTGTCTTAGGTTAACATAAAGTATAGGTAAAGCATCAGTATATTGCATTAGCCCTTAAAGTGACATCAGCATAATAGGCTATCTGCAGCCGTCTATGCCCTTAATGTTAATCAAATAATGAAAGACGAAGAAAAATCACTCACTGCCCTTAACTGAATAAGTAACTTTTGGAACTTATATAATGATTTATCTATTTTTAATGTATACAGTACTATTTAAAATTTGATTATCATATATCTGTACCTGGAAATTGTGAATCTTAACTGTATTCTAAAAGTTTGGTGTTATAACCTGTTTTTGCAAAAAGAATTGCATGGCTGGTAAAAAAAAAAAAAGTGTATAAGTAAAATAGTAATACTGGAAATATTACTGGAAATTACAGCAACGTCTCCCCCTTTGCCTTTCAGACGAGGCGTATGTTTATAATAGTAATTTTAGGGGGTGGACTCATTTAAAGTAATGTAATAGTCTGGTTTTAGCAAGGTTTCTGTCAAACTCAAGATCATACAATTTACAAAAAGTGCTTTTGTAGAAAGGGATTTAATATTCAGCAAACCAAGTTTTTTCAGTGAGCAATATCCCATTTTTGTTCCTCAAACCTTTGCCACCAAAAGGGTCCTTAGGATGTTGTGCTTCAGACCCTATACGCACTGTGGCACAGAACCACCTCGTCCTTGAAGCTAATGAAAACAGAGTAACAAAAGCCTGCTTTTTCATCAGGCAAGTTGGTTCCAGAAGTATTTTACCCATTCATAATTTCTATAGGCATTTCCAAAAATTGTTCAATAAAAAACCAACCAATACTTTATGCTCTCAGATAAAGCCAACAATTCAGTCGAAGCAAAAAATGTTTTGAATTCATGAAAATGTATTTAATGAAATTCCAAATAAACTACACTCTAAAAATACAGGGTTGTTTTAACCCAACTTTGGGTCAAATATGGACAAACCCAAACATTGGGTTAAATATATATAAAAATACCCAATGGCTGCTTGTCCATATTTGACCCAAAGTTGGGTTAAAACAATCCAATTTTCTCTTTCAATTTCATGACTTCCTGTGGGGTGTCGCCAAATAAATTCAACTCATTAATTTTAAATTATGCCCAACCCTTCTGGATAGCATAAGATTATATCCCTAAATTATAGTTAAATGATTTCCCCTAATAATATATCAGTGTTTAGAGTACATTATTATGAGAACCTTTGAAAATGAGCACATTTAACTGCATACAGTACACAGAACCAAAATAAATGCAGAAACTGCAGCTTGTGGTGTGTGGGTGGGCCTTTCGCTTCTAGAACTCTCCGCAGACCAATCTCTTTTTATGAGGAAAAATAAGGTGTGAAATCAGAAAGCTGTTACTATTGGTAGAGAATGCTTCCCGGCTTAATGACTTGGCAGATGAGCATGGAGCAGATAACCCTGAAGATATCATACCCGACTGTTTATACAACCTACATCTATCACTTGGAGCTCCTTCTAATAAGATGGTCAGCGCATGAGAAGAAGCGATATATTAGAGGACAGAGAATGGAAGAGTCAGCTGGCGTTCGGGAGGTGACCTCTCCGTCGCAGTGAGAGATTGGGAACTGCCACAGGGAGACAGACAGTCGGGTTGGCAGCTCTTGAACGTTGCCCGAATCATGCCATCTGACACAGGGACGAGAGAGAGCAGAGAAACGGGCCTGCCAGCACTGGGCACACACATGGTTAAGGGCCGCCTGCCACGACTCCTGCCTCCATGTCATGACTTAGAGGGCTGGACAAGGTCCTTGCTATGGGTCCAAGTACTGTATCCTAGCGCCCCCCATCACACTCGCGATCAGTCCTTGAGTCCTCTTGTCCTCAAGCCATGCCATTCCTACATAATGGCAATACATCAAACTGGAAAGACAGACTCAGAGGGGCAGGCCAGGACATGTCACCTTGGTTTGGGTTTCAGGGTGTGAGGTCAGATCTCAAAGCCTGTCAGCTTGGTGCTGGCCTCAAAAGAAGGCCAAGGCCTGTCTTCAGCAGCTGTGGCCAGGGCCTGAGGTAAGAAACAGCCCGGCCCATACCTTCGCTTAACAACAGAAGGCCCGTTCCTCTCCAACTACACCAGATGAAGGTTAGGACCATGGGCCCTATCAAAGCAGAAAGACTTCTGAACAGAATATTGCAGAGAGAATGTATTGCAGTGTGTCGATTGGTGTAAATGAACTGCATTTTAAACAATCTGCCTTATATATTATTAAACAACGTGGTATACTACAATACTAAGCTTGCAAGAAAATGTTACAATTAATACCACGAATGTTGAAGTTATTACACGCAAACAGTCTAGCGATGGAGTAAAATAAAACTGATAGACAAGATATTCAACAAAAGTAATGAAGTCAAGGAAATCAAGTGTTGAAAAAGTATTCTTTAAATATGATGCAATATTAAATGGAAATATATTAAATGTAGCATAGGTGGCTATCTACATTTATGTAAAGATAGACTGAAAGAAAAACGAGCCCGTTCTCATCCCAAAGCGCCATATAAGACGCTTTTGCAAAAGCGTAAATATCCAACGCACATGGCACCTTTTAACGTGAAATGAGACGCAGATATATTTGGGCAGAAGGCGCCCCCTAGTGGTCTAACCCTTACCCTACACCATACCTAAACTTAACCATTAACCGAAGCGTGTCATTAGACGTTAAAGGGTGCCATGTGCGTTGGATATTTACGCTTTTGCAAAAGCGTCCTATATGGCGCTTTGGGATGAGAATGCGTTGGAAAAACAGGTGAATAATGGGTAAACAAAAGAATGATGGGTGGAATGATGGATAGACAGAACGAAAAAACAATGGATGAATGGATGGAATGAAAGAATGATGGATGGATAGATAGATACATGGATAAAAAGAATGAAAGAATGAGGGATGGATAGATGGATTGGCATATAGACTAAAAGAACAAATGATGAATGGATGGGTGGGTGAACTTTACTCTTTTATTAAAAATCTGACCAATAAGTTGTTATCTAATGTTGACCAGTTGCCAGATCTTGTATTAAAATCCACAAAATCCACACATCATATACAATTTCAAAAGACTGACCCATACCATTACCCAGTTAAGGCTGAACATTTTCATCCTGACTGTGTGGAACACTCTTGATGTGATTTACCCCCTTAGGATGCTAACTTATTGGGAATGACCCTTCTAGGCTATCTTTTCAGACTCTTTGTGAGTACCTGGTGATTATGCACTATATGAGCCCCGGGCACCTGCCCTTGGGACTTTGGTGTTGAATCCCAGCATGCACAGCGTTTCACACGGTGTTCCCCTAGCATAAGATATTACGCAGTACGAGAGAACTTCTCGTAAGAGAACATACTCCGTTACTAACGTAACCTCGGTTCTCTCTAGAAGAGTGAGCGGAGGAAAAAGAGCTTTAGTGATATATTCAGAAGGAGAGTTAAGATGAAAAGATGGGGTTTGTGGAAGATCAGAGGATATGAAAGGAAAGAGAGATGTCTGGCCTCTCTCGAGGGTCAGATATAAACACAGAAACACAACTCCCAGAACTGGGCTACAGTACATCAAGTAGCTTTTATGTAACATGTGCTGAATTAAAGATGCGTGAGGTGGCGACAGCATTAATTACTCTACTGTCTGTGATGCTGAATTTGGACGCAGGCGCTGTTTTATTTTGGTTTGATTCTCACATCTAAAACGACAGGAAAAGCGCTTTGATGCTCTTACTAATTAGTCTGCCAAACAAAGTGACCACTGTTCTACCAAACTAATGAAAAAGGCTTTTATAAAAAAAGAACAATTGCGAGGGAAAACATGAAGTTTCTGAAGTACGTTCTCCCATTCTATGTCTTGTCCCTGTGAATTGTCTACTTATATTCATGTTATACCTGTATGCTGATATTATATTCAATGGAACACAAAATGGAGAAAAAGAAAAAGAAACGCACCCCCCTTTTTCTTTAAGAATACACGTTCAATGATAGTGGCCACTTTTCTCCAGTGCTTCTGGTATCTGTTATGAGATGTTCACTGAGAATATGGCATATGAGCACAGGAGTCTTGAGGTCATGGATTCACAATATCTGGCCAATACCAATGCGGAGTGAAATATTGATAGAGGGTGCTTTCATATGACACATATCCACATAATTCTCCATCTGCACAGTCGCTCCGTGACATAAGTGACCTCCCATTGTCCTCGTGATACCTTCTCAACTTCAGTGGCCAGAGAAGAAATAAATAAAAATGAAAATTTCAGTGCATTACTGCTTCTAGTCCAACAGATGAAGCAGGAAAGAGTAAGGAAAAAGGCTTTGATTCCTGTAAGGAGGAAAGTGCTGGTCTAATAACAGACTTGGGATCAATACCACCTAAATGATTTGTTATTAGACATCAAGCTGGTTTTGACAATCACCTTTGTAGTCTGTAATTTAAGCTGAATGGTCAGTGATTCCTATAATTTCACCTTAATTGTTTTCCCATTTGCCCCAGGCCCCTGGTTCACGCATCCTTGAGTTCTGTAGGACAGGTTTGTTTTAGCGGCAAAAGCAGAATGGTATTCAGATTAAAGTTTAAAGGGACACTTCACCCATTTGCATTAATATTTGTATCTTTAGAAACCCAGTCACATTTTTGACTGGTCATGGTTTATTCCCTTATTCTCCCCTGAGATGGGACAAATAAGGATTTAAGTGTTTTTCTTCCTGCTTATTATGACGTAAAAATCGTCATTTTGCGTCATTATAAGCAGGAAGTTAAATTTCATTAAAAAGTGTAGAGACTACAAACATTAGCTCATTATTATTCAAGGGTGTGGGACCCACTCCCCCTACAGGCCTATTACAGATCAGTGGGTTGGACTTCACTTGAAGAAACTGAATCAATATCAGCCATCTTGTTTGGAAGCTAAGCTAACAAGCGCTGTGGAGATAGGAAGTTATCACAATGACGGAAGAAACTAAACATGATATTGAAGAAGAGGATTTTGAAACTCTGCTGCTCAAATCTGATGTTCGTGGCTATCTTTACGAGTCGCAGTATAGTGAAGAGAAGCTGAGGCTGATGGAGGAACAGGAGGCGGCTGCCTGTCGCGGTCGAGGAGCCCAGACTGGCTCGAGCTAGGCGGACTGCTGTGCATGTGATCTCACTGTGAACTACGAACACAGATAGTTGTTTGTGTTGGGATGTGAGCCATCCTAGTTTCGCCTGACTGAACATCCAGGTATAATGCAGTAATTTACCATTTAGAAATACATACGAACGAGGAGTAATTCACTAATGAGTTTTCCAATGTAAAGCTAACAGGGTTAAACAGTTAAACATTTTAATAGTAAAATGAACAAATACAAAACGAAAGTATATGCCAGCAGCCCCTCATTGACGACTGCTGTAACGTTACTCACAACAGAAACAAAACACATCATAAAATCAGGCCTGTTTCTCTCTCGATCTGCCGTCGTAGCTCCTCGTTTTATGCTTTCGCTCCTCTCGCCCTTAATCGTTTTGCTCGCCACAGCCAACTAACTTGAAATTTTGAAATTTCAAACTCTGGTGACAGCTAAAGTTAGCCTTGTAGACGGAAGAGTGATTTCTCTGTTTGCGCTGTTCGGATTAGTGGGTGTGGCTTGCGGAGCTGTGGTGCATTGTGGAAGTTGTTGTCTTACATACTAATGTAATGTCTTTTCTCAGTCAAGAGGGCACCACAGTCAAAAATTATTTTACATTTAGACTACATATATGATCCACTTTCAATAAAGATTAATGATGAAATTGGTGAAATGCTCCTTTAAGCTGAGGATTGCAAAAGCGATATTAGAAATTCAAACATCTGAGAGAGATATTATAATAATAAATTATAATAACTTTTAATAAAGTCAATGCAGGAATAGTTCACCCAAAATAAATATTCTGCCATCATCTACTCAATCTTTTGGGGACTTAAGCTCCAAAAAATTAGTCCATACTATATAGACCTTTTTTAACATTAACGATTGCAAATGATACAGGCTAGGTTTTTTTTTGAATACGGTTTAAGAGCTATGATAATAGGTCAATATTTCCAATTAAAATTGACTTAAATATATTCAAAAACTTCAGAAGACATAGATATGACAATTCATATGGTCTAAATCTAATTGGTCCTTTGCTCTCCTTTTATAGTCCCCCATAGTCACTAATTTTATCCCTTAAAGCTCATCTTTGATAGCAAAATGACATATTTATAAATGTTGTCCTATGAAAAAGAAAAAAAAAGTATTTTTGCCTTAAAATAGCTCTACATTACTAGGGTTGGGTATCGAGAATCGAGTATCGATTGGAATCGGGACTAACTTTTCGTTTTTAAAAGTTTAAAAGTTAAAATTTCGATTCCTAGTTTCGATATTCACAGTCCGCCGAGCGGAAGAAGAAACCGCTGAACAACACCAACGAAGAAGCGTCTACCGGAAGTGTTGGCATAACCGCGCGAGTCGAACATGAGTAGCTTACGTCGGCGGTCCAAAGTGTGGCTTCACTTTTCTAAAAATAACGAAATCTCGGCAAAATGCAAAATTTGTGACAAAAGGAGTATTTGTGACTTCAGAAAGGATTATTTCCTTCAGAAAGGATTATTTCCTTCAGAAAGACCGTTGGTTAGCAAGGTTAGCTAACCCTGCCTCTTAAAAGAATCGGAATCGAGAATCGTTAGGAACCGGAATCGAAACAAGGAATCGGAATCAGAATCAGAATTGTTCAAATTCAAACGATACCCAACCCTATACATTACGCAGAAAATGAATATGCAAATTAGCCCCACTTCCACTCAATCACACAAGCTCAGAATCCACTCTGTCAACTTTACAGTAAACGTTGCATAATGGCAAGTGGAAGTACTGGTTTAATCCATTGTATCGCTCTTTACAACGTTGAACACATGTTGGTAATTGATTTGACTAGCCTTTTGCTTGACAACGTTATTAAACAGTTAATAATGTGTTGTAAATGTTACACAAGCCATGTTCCCATTTGCCATCTCAGTCTGCCTTCAATAATCAATATCCTTAGAAATGCTTTGAACAACTTAGAACGTCAGTGGAGAAAGGCATAGTTCATCATAACATCGCGATATGCATCATATACATATTTCACCCGCTATATTGCTAAACGTACTAGATTTTTCATATCAACAGAAAAATATACCAGGATTTGCTTCTCTTGAGACTCCTCTGCTTCACAGCAGTTCACAACTGCGATTTCAAACCGTTTTTGAGACTGTCTTTGGTTCACTGCATTATTTTTAAGGAGAAAATACTCAGCAATGGTGTTCCCTTATGAATTTGCACATGGTTGGACTTAAAGCATATAAAAAACACCATATAGACATATAAATTTCATTTTCATTTAAATCATCTCTTTTGGTGTTCTATGGAAACTATAAAGATAAGACTGGTTTGGAATAAAAAGAGAATTTGGAATTTGGAGTTTGCTGACCGTAAATAGCGACTGAATTGTTGATGCATGAAAACTTTTTGGGGGACTTGTTGGCATTCCCATCAGGAGGGTCTGTGATAGTTAGTGGGGCTCAAAGTCAACCAAAGTTACGATGCCAATATTAAAAAAAAGGCTGTCAGAGTGTCAGCCAAATCTGCCTTCAGCAACGCTTTGTCCATGTGTGCTGCTGTGTGTTCAAAACAATGCCAAAGAGCATGCTGGGAGAAATAAAACAGAGATAGGTCTAAACATCTGGACCCAGCGTCACAGAACATCTCTAAATTATTCAAGGTCTGCTTTTGTATTCCGTAGAAGAAAGAAAGTCATTTTTTGGTGAATTATCTCCTTAACTTAAAAGACAAATGTGATGCTTTATATGTAAGCATCACAGTTCCAGCGATCGTATTTGACATTTCACAGCCCCTCCTATGATTGAAATGTTCACTCCCTCGAGCCCAGATGTCAGAAATCAGGGTGAGGAGCACAAGTCCCACAGACAGACAGAACAGACCAGCAGCACTTTGAGGAAAAACAAATTGAAAGGGCTGTCTTCATGACGCAGAAGCTGACGGACACGTACCACACACAAAGTGAGGAACGACACTCTGTCAGTCTTAGTTTGAAGCATCATTGAGATGGTGAACCATAGGCTGCTGAATATGTATGTATGTCAAAAAGAGATCAAGCCAAAGACATGGAATGGTCTCAATCAAGCCATTAAACACACATGCACAAATTTAAATCAAAGGCAAGGGAAGGGGAAAAAGTAACAGATATTTTAATATTTTTGACAGATTTGCTTAGGTTACTGTATCATAAATTGTTTTGTATAAACGTGTCTACTAAAAGCCTAGTTGAGTAATCTAGTATGCATTTATATATTTTTGGGGGGCATTTCATTTATTTTATTGCATTTTTTTTTTCATTTTAAAATACTTACTCCCATCTTTTGCCTTAAAAAAGGGTTATTTATCTTCATCTATGGTTTCATGAAGAACCTTTAACATCCATGGAACCTTTGCATTGCACAACAAGTTCTTTATAGTGGGTAAAAGGTTCTTTAGATTCTTAAAATGTGCTCACATTATGAAAAAAAAATGGTTCTGTTCACAGAAAGGCTCTTTGGGAACCCAAAATGGTTCTTCTATTGCATCACTACACTCTTAGAGGGTTCATTTGGGGTTCTATATTTGAAGCATATGGTTCTTTACTCAACTCCAAAGAACCTTTTATGCTAAAAAGGTTCTATAATGACAAAAAAGGAGCCTTTTGGCACAAAGGTTCTTTATAGGCTATTATTCATTCATATATTATATCATTCATCAATATTTTGTAGTTGTAATTCAATTATTGTAGTAACTTAATATCACATCATAATCATGCTGATTTTTGGAGAAGAAAAACTGAAATGGCACTCTTCGTGTGAAATTGATTGAACTACATAAAATGATATAAATACATGCATTTATAAATACATTTTAGGGTCTTGATGTTTGCCAATTATATGAAATATTTAATCCAGAAAGGACATAATGAATGAACCCAAAATGTTCCATATAGAACCTTTTTCCTGGTTACAAAGAACCCTAAAGGGTTCTTATTATTGAAGCCTTTATTTATTTATAGAACCTTTTATGGATTCCAAATACGTAGCACTACTTTTAGTCTAGCTTAATGCAGAAACAAAACACATTGTTGGAAATACACAGAGACACTGGCTCAACCAATAGTGTGAGTTTGGGTTGGGACTATCTTGTGAATTCAGGTTGATTGGAACCCCTTATTCCAAGTCATCTCGATGGCAAAAAGTGTCCCAATCATTCTGAAACTTGACCTACCAATGACAGTTCAATAAAGCTGATTGGCAACCATCATTATTTGCAGTTATGTTTGCTTACAGTAGTGACCCAGACAGTTTAACATTTCACCAACAGAAATAACAATGCGACAACCAAATATATCAACAGTCAGACTTCAAACCTGTATTATTTCCTTGGGAACCACAGATGAATAAGTCTGGATCTCAACTGCATGCATCAGGGCAAGTAGGTGTAGAAAATAATTAAAAAGCTTGCCTGTTTGTTTTTTTTTTTTATCTGTTAGTTTAGTGCAAGATCATTTTAACAACTTTTAATTGTCCACTAGCATATAGATGACATCAAATAGACATGAACTAAAATCCACAAAACTTCCATTTTTATTTCATGGCTTTTTAACGGTGAACATGACAGCAGCTTGGTGTTATGGGAATGATTCTTTAGCCCAATAACTCTCAAAAAGAGGCAGTTGTCTTTTACAGCTCTTTTACCTGCTCTCAAATTCTATATGTTTCCTTCATATTCCATTTTTTCTCTTTCTGACCTCCCTCCATGATTGACTTGACAGAAGACGATTGCCTGAGGGTAAATGTGTCATTAATAGTTTAATGACAAGAAACTGCAGAAGAGTGCATGACAACACACACGAAAAGCATTTTAACTCATATTTAACAACGGGGGCAACCAGATGCAATATTTCCTTGAACTGCGACAGGTTCCCAACACATTGGATTTGACTTTTATCCAGTAAATCTGTTTTAAAAGACTGTAAATAGTTCAGCCAGAACCAGTGATACAGTGTTTCTGCAGGGCTGCACATGCTCATGAACAAAAAACCTATAAGAGTTGGATGTGCGGAAGGAAATAAATTGACTATGACGTCCCAACTGAATGACCTCTAGAGATCAGAGAATACGTGCACAATCTGCAGTATGAGGGTGGAAAAGTATGAGATTGACCATTAGACAATATTTGCTTCAAACAGCTGAGACGGATCATGCGGTTCTGAAAAAAAAAAAGAAATGAAAATGATTTTAATAATTAAATACGGTTAACTAAATGGAAAAGGAACAGGAGATCAAATAGAGAGGACCGGAATGACTTGGTTGACCACATTTCAGATTCCATGTCATTCTTAAATGAAGAGTTCCCACACACACACAAATAAATTGTCATGATGTATTCACCCTTGTAAAAAAAAAATAAAAAATAAAAAAAAAATACAAATAAATAATACTTTCCTGAGAAATTTCTCAAAATATCTACTTTTGTGTTCCACTGAAGAAAAAAAAAACTCTATTTTGGTACTAAATGCGGTTGTGTAAATTATGACTATTTTTTATTTATTTGTTGGTGAACTCTTCCTTTAAACGTGATTTTGTATAATTTGATCAATGGGAAAATTCTTTCCAATTTCTCTTTAACAATGTAGTCAAAATTGCCAAAATGGCATAAAAATGGTAGAAGAAACCCAACACGCTCTGGTGACTTGTCATAATAATGCATACGAGATGAATATGACCATATAAAAGCAGTTTATAGAGCATTTTATTTCATTTAAAATTGAGGTTAACATTTGGGTCTAGATCAAACGCGCTTTGTACGACCCAACGTTCAGCATCTCATACAAATTCCTGTGACTTGATGATATCAATGAATAAAAACTACAAATGATAAAGATATTGCGTTGGTGATATGAGAAAGAAAAATCATTTCTCAAAAGAGACCATTTCACTTGTTTCCTGAACAAAGGCCACACTATAGACTGACTTGTTCTGTGTTTCTGGCAAGGATGGTTGAGTTGAGATGCCTTTGTGGAGGATATGTCTGTTTTACACTGGTTGGACCTGGCAGTGATGCTTATTTTTTTGGCAGTGAAACCTAAATCCTTCCATTGATTGGTAAACTCACAGACCCGTACTGTTGGCGGAGATGCCTGATCCTCCAGCAGTGTCAAGTGCAGACTCAAATCTTCCTACCTAGCTCATGAATTTCCATTTCTGGGAGAAGACATGACACCAAGAGCTGAATCATATAACCAATAAGAAAACACATGACATGTTTTGGAACATAAAAGGGCGTGTAAATAATGGCAGAATTTTCATTTGAGCAAATCATTTCTTCCCAACCCAATGAAATAAAAATGCATAGCCCTAAAGAAAGAAGAAATGTATTCAATCCTCTCAAGAGATCAATGGGGAGAAGGAAAAGAGAGCATGCTAATACACTCTTATCTTTCAAGCAACAAAGGTTTCACTAAAGATTAACAGTGAGAGATACAAAAAAGAAACATTTACATTATAACTTTGACATTTTCTTCTTGAAGTTTCCCCTCAAAGCCTCAGCACTGAACTCAATATAAATAAAAAAGGAGACAACACTACACTGAAATATAGTTAAAATCATTCGAACACTCCGGACACAACATTGTAAAATAAATGACAACTGTTAAAAACTCATTTTGTTGGTCACTTGCTTCAAGCCTTAATTAAAAGAGTCTGACCCACCTTAATTAAGACTTGAATTCACGAAAGTGGATACAAAAAATAAAAACCTTGCAGGCTCTTAGGCAGTGTGTCCACCAAAGCGTTTTTCCACGCGCCTGGCATACAGTATGTTTTCAATTGTTTTCAATGGGAGCACCGCGTTTTTTTAAACGCCATGAGCGTAACGAGGCGCTGAGCGTTTTTTTTTACGCTGAAGCGTCGAGCGCCCAGCGTTTTTTACTGGTTGCCAAGAGTTGGAAAATGTTCAACTTTGGTTAAAACGCAGCGCTCATCACTGTCACTTCTTACCCAGCCATCCAATCACATTGGAGGAGGGGTGGGACTAATAACACACCGACCAACTGTCACAACATTCTTTTTCTGTACAACGACATCAACGGGAAGAGATAACCAAACAAAATGGATGAAAAAAAAAACATTTTTAGTATGAAACAAATTATCTGCGAAATCTATTACAAGTAAACTGTGCTGCGTATATTCTGTATCGTAGCAACGAAACGTCTCAACTGAAGAAACGCTGCGCTGCCAAAACACTCTCAAGCGCCCAAAGCTTGGCGTCTTCAGCAGAGCGTCTGCCGTTTTCAGCTGGCTAAAAACGCTTTGGTGGACACACGGCCTCACTCTTTACACATATATAGTACGTTTTAACAGTGTTTTCAAACAACATTTCAGTAACAGTTAAATTACATGTTTTCACATAGTGGAAAAAAAAATGATCAGAGGATCTATTCAAGGAATCAGTTTCTTCAAAAAAGTACCATTTTCAGCAATAATAAAAAAAATAAATGTTTCTTAAGCACTAATTCAGTATTTTTAGAATGATTTTAGAATGACACTGAAGACTGGGGTAATGGCTGCTGAAAGATTTTCATCACAGAAAAAAATAAATAAATAAATAAATTAAAATATACCAAAGTGTAAAATAAGTATTTTAAATTATAATAATAATATTTCAGAACAACAAACTAATTGTTCTGAATCTGTTTAGTACTGTTAAGTAGCGGTGCACGATATAGATCGGCCGCCGATACAATATCAGCCGATATGGTCAATTTTTTACACATCGGTATCGTTCCGATGTCAAAATAGGGCTGATGTGAACAGGCCGATTAACATTCCTGTGTATTTGACGTGTGTTTAGATGTGAGTGCGGGGGTGGGGATGTTTGTTTTTGCACAAGCTCGTACATTACGAGCGCAAGTCCTGTCAGTTCATCAAGCGCAAGAAGACTGGAACTCGCCCGCTGTTTTCTGTCAGCCTTATGGGCCTTTCACACAGGACGCGGAATGTGCGGTACTGGCTGCTAGGTTCAGCGTTACTCTTCAGATACAACATGATTTGTGCTGTGCTATGCCAGAGTAAAGTAGGCGGAGTTTTCAAGCAGGAGATCTATAGACCTTATGTAGCCCCACCCATTTTCAGCGTTGCACTCGTTGTCTTTTGTCTTCCGGTCTGTATTTTCACAGCAATCTTGCCTATTTATGAATGAGCGGCTCGTTTTAAAATCTTCCTGGTCTACTGACATTTGTTAAGACAATTGCTTTAAACATTACAACCCTCATGATAACTTTTGTTAACTGCACATTAAGTAAATCCACTTCAAAGCGAATTACTCCTGGACAGCAATGCCATAGAGATATACAGAGAGATCGCAAAACCGGAAGTTCAAAGACAATATAATAAAGATGCTCTGGTGCATAAGGTTTATACGTCAGTATAATAACATTAGTTATTTGTCCCTATACGACCTCAAACTTGTATCGTACATCTCAGGAAATTCCGACACACACAGTACTTGCTGTTCATCCATTTTGATTTCCGTGGTTGTTTGGATGTCCCGATTCTATTGGCCGCACTGGTAATCATCACAGAGCGAGCAAAAGTTGAACTATTTTGAACTTTGACCGCGGCTTGCGCGCAAGGACGTCAATGGTGTGCGATGCAGCAACAAAACGTCTTCACGCGGAGCAAGCCATTGAAATGAATGGGTTTCATAGTGCAGCGCATTCCGCGTCCTGTTTGAGCGGCCCATTAGGCGTATTTTTGTCCTGCCAAAAAAATCGTTTTCCATTGCGATTTCCCGTATATCTCAATATGTTTAGTGAAAGGTAAAACTTCCGAAATCTCTGTGTAAACAATGCGTGACGTAAACGCGCGAGAGATCACTTCCGGCATAACGTTGGACGCGGTTCAGTTCGGTTCAGTTGGACATCTGATTCAGATCAGTTCGACAAAGCTGTTACAAGAGGTAAAACTATATAAATACTGTTCGTTTTCTCACACAATCCTCTCTTTTCGTGTCTTAGGCCATCAGTGTGTACTTACATTCATTAAATGAGTCATTAAATCATGTTTAATTTGGACTTCTCTGTGCATTCTCTTTGAGCTGGACCCCTAAACCTGCATTATATGATTGACAGACAACACCGGTTTGGCCGAAAAATGTCAAAATTGAAAAAACTGTGGAAACAAAGACACCAGCATCTTGGATGCCCTTGAGGTAAGCTAAAACATACCAAAAGTTAATTTCAAAGTGATCTATCCCTTTAATATCGGTTATCGGTATCGGCCACAAATTTTCACATCGGTGCTTCACAACTATTAAGGTCTCCAAAAGACAATATGTGCTGGAATAGATGAACTTCAAGAGTCTGTAACCCTACAATTATGAAAAAAAAAAAAAACACTGGTCCAAAATTCCAATACATACACAGTTTTTTATGTTCTAATGTTGCACACCATACAACTCATTGAATCTCATCTTATTACGAAACAAGAAGTTAATGATTATTTGTTTCATGCACAAGCCCCTATAGGAAGTCACGGATCAAACATAGAAACATCTTGACAGCCTCTTGACAACCCGTTAAATGCTTAAGGTCAAGGTTAAGATGGACACAAGCTGAGCATCTGATCTGAGGAGGAAGTATTCACAAAAACATGCACCAAGCCTTGGGCTGACTGCTCTCACACCCCAAACGATGGCCTCATGTTCACCCACAGCAGACGAATGCAAAGTTATTCACCGGATAAGTGGGAGGCAAGCGCGTACAAGCATGTTTGAGTAAGAAGGGGTGAGATTAGTAGAAAGATCAGAGCTCAGAGATGAAAACACAAAGAAAGTGGGTGAAAGCAAGGTTGAATATTTGAGAAATGACAGTGGCGTGTGCAATTTTTTCCTCAGACAGCGCCTGAAGCTGCACAGGTGGCCACGTTTGACACTTTGCGCTGAAAGGAATAGCGCAACAAGCCTTCTGCTGCGAGGTCCAACAGACGCTTTTGCTCTTAACCCTTTCTTATTCCATCAGAAAAGATGAAAAGAAAGAGAAGCAACCCAGGGGGTGAGTGGGAGTATGTGGGCCGAAACAGAAGATACACAATGGTAGAGGAGTGGAAGAACGGTTACACAGTGAGGAGTCACGTGTTGAACCTCTCCATTTTGGGACGCCTTAAAATTCCTCACAGCAGATGGTCCTTCAAGCGTCCAGACTGAGGAGAAGACAGAGCGTGTCCACTAAGACAAGCCTCCCGCAGCTCTTGCAAATGGCAGCAATAAATGGAGCTGTCTACAGAGAGGCGGATGAGAAGAAAAGGAAATTGTCATCACCGACGTGAGAGGAAATCAGGCAATTATGCAAAAAGGTTGAGAGAAATGGAATCATGAGATGAATGTGAGAAATCGCTTTCACAATTGCCTAAATATGGCTGTTGGGAATTAGAAGAACGAGGCTGGTGATTTCCACACACCATACAGTTCATCACACTTTTAGTCCAAATATCAAACTAGTCTACCATTTACTACCTTAGAGGAGTAGATCACTTTTGAAAAAGCTTTTGCTGATAATTTACTCACTCCATGTCTTTCTTTCTTCAGTCGAAAAGAAATTAAGGTTTTTGATGAAAACATTCCAGCATTTTTCATCAACTCATCAATCTTGACAACACATCAATCCTGACAACTAAATAAAACTAGGGAGAAAAAAAATCGCATTCTGATGCATGCTGGGAACACAAGGTTAAGCAGACTGAACCAAATTTACACAATTATACACTAGCAGCACCAAGGTCATGGGTTTGGTTCCCAGTGAACGTAAAAACTGATAAAATGTTTATCTAGAATACATTTTAAGCCACCTTAAATAATCTGGCAAGCATTTGGAAAGTGTCTTACATTGTGTGCAAAAATGGAAGTGCTTTTCACAGAGAAATTTGCTAATCTTCTGTGGTATTTGAAAAGGGCAAGGAGGAAAAAAAGGAACACACGGTTACCAATTGTTTCCAGTGCATTTTCATATTGAACATTTATTCGTCTCTGGTTTGGGATCTTGTGCTTTGGAGGTTCATTGGTCCGCAGAGGTCATTAGTCCAACCACCAACACAGGTATTTCAACGCATTCTCATCCTTTAGCGTCACATAGAACGCTATATGACAAAACGGCGCTATTTATGGATTTAAGGATTTATGACGCCTTGGGTTCGCGTGAATATTAACGATAAAGGGTGCCATGTGCGTAGTACATGGCACCCTTTATCGTTAATATTCACGCGAACCCAAGGCGTCATAAATCCTTTAGCGTAATATGAGACTACCCTCCCCTACCCCACACCTAAATCTACCCATCACAGCGCGTGTTATATTAACGATAACGGGTGCCATGTGCGTAGTATAGCGCCGCTTTGTCATATAGCGTTCTATGTGACGCTAAGGGATGAGAACGGGCTGGTTATTTCATTCACAATTTTTCGAACAGGATCGGTATATTATTTGTGTTCACACAGTACATAGTATCAAACATATGACCACAATATACACTACCATTTAAAAGTGTGGGGTCCGTCATGTTTGTTGTTGTTGAAAAAAAAACATACTTTTTTATACTCGCCAATGCTGCATTTACAGTAACAACTTTATACACCTGTTCAACTGCTCGTTAACGCAAATATATCTCAAATCACATGGCAGCAACTCAATGCATTTAGGCATGTAGTGATGATTAAGACAATCTGCTGTTCAAATTCAAACTGAACATCAGAATGGGAAAGAAGGGTGACTTGTGACTTTGAACGTGGCTTGGTTGTTGGTGCCAAATGGGCTGGTCTGAGTATTTCAGAAACCGCTGATCTACTGATTTCCAATCTCTGGGGTTTACAGAGAATGATCAGCAAAGGAGAAAATATCGAGTAAGCGGCAAGTCTGTTGGAGAAAATGCCTTGTTGATGCCAGAGGTCAGAGGAGAATGACCAGACTGGTTTGAGCTGATAGAAAGACATCGCTAACTCAAATGTTTCCCTACTGATGAGTCCTGATTTCTGCTGCAACATTCAGATGGTAGGGTCAGAATGTGGTGTAAACAACATGAAAGCATGGATCCATCCTGACTAGCATCAGTGGATTAGGCTGGTAGTGTAATGGTGTGGGAAAAATTTCTTGGCAGACTTTGGGCCAATTAGTACCAATTAAGCATCATTTAAACACCACAGACTACCTGATCATATCCTTCCCTATGACCACAGTGTACCTTTCTTCTAAAGGCTACAGTACTTCCATCTGGATTGTCACAAAGCTCAAATCCTGTACTTCGGTACCAATCCGGTACTTCGGTACCAATTCGGTGCTAATTTTTTTTTTAAAGCCACACTATGCAGGATTTCCATATTTGTCAAAATGTGACCCATAGAGTTGCTGTGGAGTACTGTCATGCCGGGTTATTTCTGTTTGATGCTCATTTTATCAGATCTTTCTTGCCGTAAAGCAATTCATTACATCGCGAGACCTGATATCACGCGACAACGGGCGCAACGGGGGAGACACCCAACATTCAACCCGAAAATAGTCATATAACCATTGCAATAACTCCGAAGCTATTCAATTAAGGTTCAATTAAAATTATTCAATCAAAAAAAAACAAAAAAAAAAACTGCATACTGCTGATTTAAACGTCACGCCACGGTACCGGGTTTTCCAGCGCAGTCTCATCCCAAGACGTCATACAACTGAAGCTTTTGACCATACGTCAACATCCGCCGTTTTAGGGTACCCTTAAACATCGGTTAGATGACGTTATCGAATCCTAACCCTACCCCAGACCAAAACCTACCCCGTCACCTAACTGACGTTAAAGGTAAAGCGTCAGTTGGATGACGCCCCAGGATCATCATCTAACTGGTACCCTAAAACGGCGAATGTTGACGTATGGTCAAAAGCATCAGTTGTATGACGTCTTGGGATGAGACTGGGTTTTCTCAAACCCGGTACCTGAAGCGCGTGCATGCCTGAAGCTCGTGCAGTTGCGTCCTCTTCATAAACGTGCTGAGATATTGTGGAGCTGCTGATGTGGTGGCTGTAAATCCACTTGCTGATAAGAAAGGAGGAAAGAGTAAAATATGAAAATATTTAGGATATTAGCTCAAAATAGCGACGCAACACGCTTGTTTTTACAGGCGCGCAGTTCACAGTTCATTGGTGCATAACAACAGAACGCAAAACGCCCATCTGGGTCTGATCAGAGACTATTTACCCACAAGCACTTGTGGAAAGGAGAAAGCAGTGCGAACTGTGCTCTCCACGATGATGAGGAAGTATTAGCAAAAAATTAATTGATTTCTAGCCCTTGCATTAGCTTTACTACTAGATATATTAATGGAGATGAGAAATTTAACAAAAAATACTGGCTGAAATGCGTCACTGTCGGCATCGGTGAACAGATAATGGGCCAGATCCGAGCCTATTTTTGCTACGCTGCTCAAGGTTGGGTCAGCATCTAAGATTATCTTGTCCTGGGCCCAGACAAGACTGTCAGCTGGCCTGCCTCTTAAACTGGTTTCTTCAACACAGCAATGAGTTCACTAGACTCAAATTTCATCCACAGTCACCAGATCTCAGTCTAATAGAGAACCTTTGGGATGTGGTGAATTCGCATCATGGATGTTGCAAATAAGCAACTATACCTGATGCTACCAATATGGACCAAAATCTCTGAGGAATGTTTACAGCACCTTGTTGAATCTGCCATTTATTTAAAATAACAACAACACACACATACTAAACTTTTGAAGGATAGTGTACATAAATTGCTGTGCTAAAATGGCTATAGCCCAAGGGCATAAACACACAACATTCACATCCATATAAGCCATATAAAATAACTGTTAAAGTTTAGCTGTGCAAAACAACTAACCACCTGTTTTCTAGGTTCAGTATAATGGGCTGGTGATTGAAGAGTGAATGTGTGTGTGTGTATAGAAACTGATATTATTAATGATATGATATTAAGGTCCCACAGCTCTGACAGTGTGTTCTCGCTGCTGGAGTTTGGCACTGGCTCTCACTACTGTGTAATCCCTGCGCAGTGCAACAGGGAGTGCACCTGTCCAAACCGTGTAAACACACACACACACCTGTAACAAACGGTAATGTTTAGGTTATGTGTCAAAGTTTAACTTAGAGGGTTTTTTTTGTTTGTTTTTTTAGTAGAGTAGTAGTTTTTGTAGTTTTGAGTAGTGCCACTTGCAATAAATTATTAGTATCACTATAATTTGTATTGCATTCAGCATGTACATATACTGCATGGTATGCTATGACTCAATCTGACTAAAGATAATATTAATGCAAATTAAAGTCTTCTGCCAAAAAAAAAAAAAATAATCCATTTCGCTGAACTCTGGAGAAGACTAAATGACTGAGGCTAGACAGAAACTGACAGGTAGGGGTGATGAGAGAGGATGAATGCAGATTGGAGGAATGAAGGGACGGGATGGTGTTTGGGCACAGGGCAGCTGTTAGTGTACCATCTGTGAGTCCAGCCTTGCCAGGGCAGTAATCAGGCAATCTATCACTCAGTTTCCTGACACTGTCAATTAAATGCTTTGCTTCTCACTTTCCTTTTCAACTCCTCCTTAAGGGCCGTACACACCGGGACGAATATCGGCGCACGTTATTTGCCAGCGTTTTTTGTGTTCACACCCAAGCGATTTTCGCTGACGATGAGCTGAGTGAACATGCAAATTCATTCTCTGACATTAGATGGCGCCCATTTGCTCTGCAATACCACTCCATAACAGTTCTCTTTTAGCAAGATGTATGTAGTCGCTGTCATATAGATCTTTATGTTCTAACACCAACAAGACCAGCAGCTCTACATTCATCTTGCCTTGTATCTTCCTCGTCTTATTTCTTCCTGGCAGTGTAGACGGCGACGCTACTTGGCGTAGATCTTCTTCGCTGTTATGTATGTGTGCTCGTCAAAACCGTTTCGTGTTTGAGCGCTCCCAAGTTGTGTTTTACAGTAACTTCAGAAGCTCCAAACACGTGAGCAATCTCATTAGTCTTGAGGCGGTGCATCAAACTAAAATAATGAACCCGAGGCGTTTAAAAAAAAAAAAATACGATTTTACGTGTGGCGTTGTACACGTCGGTGTGCACACTCACATTGGCGCCCTTTGTTTAGTCACGAGGCGTTAAACATCGGCGAATATCGCGTGTGAAATCCGTCCCGTTATGAGGAGGACTTTATTCTTCTTCCTTCTAACCTGATCTCATTGATATTCAAAAGTATCTGTATGTAAAGTACACATACGGATTTTTTTATAGCAAAACTCACGAAGATGTTTTCTAAATTTGCATTTTTTTCTATTTGCATTTGTTTTCTTCACTTGCAGTGTATAGTGCTCTCACAGCCACCACAACTAATGAGTACAATGTCAACATAGAGAGACATGCAGGGCCCTATCATACAGTTGGTACAATGCAGCACCAGGCGCAACGCAAATGTGTTTTATAGTTTCAGCCCTACACATTTATCATTAAATGAAATAGACTAGACCCGCCTATAGCCACACATTACTAATGCGCTCTTTAAATAACCAAAAATTATATATATTGCGCCACTGACTTTAGACCAGGTTTCAGTTCAAGGGCACAATATTCGTTTTGTTATTTAAAGAGTGCATTAGTAATGTGCATCGATAGGCAGGCACACAACACACGTACACTTTACCCTGTAGATGGTCTGCTTGATAAAAAAATCCACCCAGTGTTTTTTTTTTTTTTTTTTACAATCTCAATAAATCATATGCACTGTCTCAGAACGAGCTGTTCTAAGATTCAGCGATTTGTGACGTAGAGTTGAGCAAGGGGTTTGATTGACAGTGTGGTTGTGGCATAGACCCCACCCTCGATGATCTGCACATCCATAATTGCAAAGGGGATGCGATTACAACTCTATAAACATAAATGTATCAAATAACCATACCGAGACGTCCTGGTCCATTCTCATTTGTGTTTATTCTGCCGGAGACTCTTCATCATCTGGGTCTGATCAGAGACTATTTATATATTCCAATTCAAAATGTACAGCTGAATGACATACAAAACAGCGGGTCTCTCACTCTCAGCCATTCTGCTTAGACCAACTGTCATAGGTATCAAGTTATGCCCTCATAATTTGCATTTAAGGTCGTATGCACCAAAACAGCACTTTTTAAAACAGGCCCCAAAAATGACATTTTAAAATGGTTATACTAAATGAACTGTGGGGTATTTTGAGCTTAAACTTCACAAATACATTCTGGGGACCCCCGAGATCTTGTAAAAAGGGGCATAATAGGTGCCCTTTAAGGGGAATGGGAGATGAGACTGATTGTTATTTTGCACGTTACGCAAAAAACACCCATTAGTCATTAAAGTCCCTGTAAAGGCAATTCTACAAAAAAGCTCTAAACACATTATAAATGTTACAAATGTATTGCTAAAACATATTACAAAGTCTGTGAACTGTGAACTACTGAAATGTGGAGTTTAGACCGTTAAACAGTTTTCCGTGACGCACTGGAACCCATGAGCTGCTGGACACCCCCCTATTTGATGACGCACAGAGTCTGATCTCCCCCTCTCCACACACACTCCCCGAGCACATTCGCATTCACCGCTCAATCGCGAGTGACTGTCAGTACTATTAGTTACTACAGCTGAGCCTACAGTTTTCTAGCTAGCTATGCCTATGCCGACACGGACATGCATGGGCTACTACCTGGATGCGATCATGTACAAAACAGATCCGTATCTTCATTTAAATTCCCCTAAAAACGATCACATCAAGAAGAGGTTTTTAGAGAGCCTATACCTTGATGAAGTTCTGAGGATCACCGCCAAAACCCGGCCCTGTAGTGAGCTTTTTACACTGGATAGTTTTATAAACTTTCCTCAGAGACAACTTGGATTCACTGATAATCCACTGTAACTGGTGAACGGGGCCGAAACGACGATCTCCCACCTCAGTGTTCATCCTCCCGTCTCCAAAAGCTAATCAGCTAATATCACCGTCAACAGCTTTCCCGTGAGTGGGCGTGGTTTCAGCACAGCCAGCGGACACGCCCCCAGCGTTTGAGAGCAGAGAATCTGCTCATTTTTTCATGATTTTGATAGCTTATTTTATGTACTTCCCGGCTTTTTTTATCATTCAAATTTGGCTGGGTGGCTAATAACACATTTTTCTGTGGTATGACAGACTCAGAACACATACTTAATTTTGACTTTACAGGGACTTTAAGAGAATAGGGACAACCCCTTTAGACCGACCATTTTTTTCCCACCATGAAACTAGCAAAAGTGGATTCAGCACTCCCCAAGGGAACATTCATACATTGCACATTCATACAAGGCTTTATGTTTTAAAAAATTGTCCATTTATATTGTATCAAGGTCTATCCTGAGTATGAAATATGCTCTACATATGAATACCTAAGAATACTAATGAAATCACTTCACTCCTCTCCATATGCATTAACAGCGAATGATACAATCACCATTAGTTAAAGGACAGCACTTAACATTAATCTCACTGATGGGATGTATAATATTCCATAAAATTTACCATTAACATAAGAGAGTTTGGTAACACTTTATTTTGATAGTCCACTTTAGACATTCAACAAACTATAAGTAACTTTGCCGCTACATGTCAACTAACTATCATTAGAGTATTAGTAAACTGTCAGCATAATATCTGCTAACACTTTATTTTGTTGGTCCCCCAACAGACATTCAACTGACTGTAAGTAACTTAGCAACTACAAGTCAACTTGTTCTCCTAACCTGAACCCTAACACCTAACCCTAACCTAACAGTCTACTGACAGTCTACTACAGCTTACTAATACTCTAATGACACTTAGTTGACATGTAGTTGAAAAGTTACTTATAGTTAGTAGAATGTCTAAAGTGACTATCAAAATAAAGTGTAACCGAGAGTTTTACTGAATTTTTACACAGAATCACACATTACAGCATTCTATATTATGTCACGACTGGGGCAAGGTCTCATTCACATCACTTCCGGTTACTTTAGCCACATGCAAAATGAAATGGGCATTTGCAAATGCTGTACTGTATGCTGTATCAATAATTGCTATGTTCAATGTAGTGAGCATGATTTTAAGGCTCTCCATTATGCAAAGTAGTTTTTAAAACGTACAATGCACCCTCATTTTGGCCAACAACAATCCCAGAATGCCTTGCGCCAATCATCACGTGTTTGTTTAGAATGTAGAGCAGAATCAGTGTTCTGTTTTAGACAGCAGCAGCCTAAGACAGAGGGATTTGTATAGGATTTGATGGCTTATTATACATTTAAAATTGTGAAAAGAAAAAAACTAGCTGTTAAAGATGACTTAATCTAAACTTTGTTTTACATAAAATCAGAGTCTGTCCCTGCGGCTCTCTATGGAAACTAGCAGCAAACACAATCGATGTAAAGATGCACCCAGCTCCATTATTAACAGTGCGAGCGCGTGACGGACCAAACACAATGAGATCTGCAGAGGAAGAGAGGAAATCATTAAACAAAGCCTGATCTCTGTCACACTGCATCAAACTGTCTCCTTCATGATACCCACGGCTCAGCCATGCTCTGTGTTCAGAATCAAATGAGAACATTGCATTCGCTCGCTGAACATTGCATTCCCCTCCTTCCTGCTTCTTCTAATAAGTGACCCTCAGTGCAGCAATTAAAAACCTTCAATTTAGAGGTCACAAGCTCTTAGAGAATAACCTGCTGAATGCAACACAGTGCCTCGCAAAACTAATTTACAAGGTGTAGCGCAGATTGCCCTCATTCCCTGATCACACTCACCCCTCCTCTGGGGCTGCAGAGACATAATCAGAGAGGTCTCAAATTGGGAGAACAATGTAGTCACTGACAAACAGTCTGAACAACAACACTAATGTTTGTTTGTTGGCCAGAGGAGAACTGGCCCCCAAGACTGATCCTGGAAGGTTTTTTCTCCATTCTGCCACCTGATGGAGTTTGTGATCCTTGCCACTGTCACCTCTGACTTGCTTAGTTGGGGACATTTATTATTGATCTGGCTGTATACTGACGCTGTTTTATGAGAACTGAACTGAGGTGGATGATGACATCATTTTTTTGGGAGAACTGCTGTGACAGTTAACTAATTTAATTATTGATGATCTTTACAACGGAGATGAATCAACACTGGACAGCCGAATTTCATTATTTTCCAGTTATCCCTGTAAAGCTGCTTTCAAACAATCTGTATTGTATAATGCGCTATATATAAAAAAGATGACTTGACAAATCCATACTGCACTATGAAGACAAACCTATGCCAACACTGAAACAGACATAATTAACTGATTAATTAAATTACCTTACCAGCCTTGAAACTGTTATTTGAAACCATTAAACTGTTTTTAACATTCCCCTAACCCTAACATTCTAGTATGTTTGTGACAAACAGGACATAGTCCTACAGTAATTTTCAGAATCATATAAAACATAAGAAAATGGTTGTGTTTTTTTGTTTCCCAAGATTTTGTATGTGACTTTCATATTGGAATATTTCACTGACGTTTTGAACCCCACTGACAAAAAATATTATTGATGCTCTATTGGGCCGTTTTTGCCACACCTACCAATTGGAAAAGAAAAAAAAAACCTATAAATAAATATTGAATTAACTTGCTAGCCATTAAAACTTTTTTTTTTTTTACATATTTTATTTATTTATTTTTTTACATATTTGTGATGAACACTACATCACCATACAGTCACTCACAGAATCATATAAATACATTTAAAAAAAGAAAACAGTTGTGATTTCCTATTGGTGACATTGTGATTGTTGACATACAATGCATTTACTTCTTCTGAAAAATACAAAAGAACATATTTTGAGAAAGGTTGGTTTTATGCTCATACAATGAAAGATAATGGGGTCTGATGTCTTTGTTTTGTTTTTTGACCCAACTGACTTTATGAAAAAAAAAAAAAAAAATACTTTTACGTAAAAAAAATAAAAAAATAAAATAAAAAAATAAAAAAAAATATATATATAATTTTTTTATTTATTTATTTATTTATTTATTTTTTACGTAAAAGATACAGGTTTGTAGCCCCTAAAGGGACCTTTGCAAAAATGAAAAACTGTCGCGTGTGCACGTGAAAGTCTATATTTTTATTTTTATCAAAGGTCCCTTTAGGGGCTCAGTAGGTTTGGAATGACATAAGTAAAAATACAGCAATACACATTTTCATTTTTGTGTCTCTTTATCTTGGGACAGAAGGTTTCGTAAAGTTTACATCATTTTTAAAAATGCATCCCAATCAGATGCGGAGCAACAGGAACAATGTGCTGTTGAGTAGGAAAAACCCTCCTACAGCTGACAGGAGCAGCAAGACTCCCCGACACCCACCTCTCACACACCTGCTCACTCTCCCATGGAGAAACAACCATAGAGAAGGAAAGAGAGGAAAGCAGGAGAGAGTGATTGGCAGGCAGCCAGGATCTCTACTACTTTAACCAGTGCTCTATCTCCCTGTGTGTGTCACACTCTCATTTTTATTTTCTGTTCTCTTTGAGTTCTGTCACTGTCCCTTCAAACCACAAATATATGCAAAACCTAGGCTTGATACGGCATCCTGCTCGGTGACTGCATATAAAAAGACATGCTGCTTATGCGACAAGGATCACCTCTTCCAGTACACACACACACACATCAACACTCAGGGAGTTGTGGTTGACTGAATCAAAGTTAACACCAAACTTTTTTTTTTTTTTTTTTTTTTCAAATCTCAAAGCTAATTGTTGCACGTTGGATTCATGGCTAATTGACTTGCTTGCTATTTTAACATGAAACTGTTTTAGACAATATATGGACAGAAACTGTGACAGACTATGTGACATGGCTTATTTCATGAATATTAATCACGCAGGTCATTCAAATGTTATTTAATCTTCTCCCAAAACTAATGCTTATTAATATTCATAAGACAAGTAAAGCCGAGACTGGTACAGTAAATTCCCATTTCAGCTGCAAGCTGTTCTGATATGAGCTTTATGTTTACCTTTCTTCAGTATATGTTTGATTGGTTTGAAATCAAATATTTCTATATTACAACACATAGGCCTATTTAAACGTGCATTGATCTGGGTCTGTAGGAGAGCATTTGCTGCCAATTTAAAATGACAAAGTCCACAGTAAAATTACTATTGGAGATATATATATATATATATATATACTGTATATAGTATAGTTTATTTTAAATAAAGGACATTTAATTTGATATGCTGTAATGTAATGCAAAAATATTCATGATAATTGGGTATTTTTTGGGGGGTGAGAATGATTTTATACCTTGATATAAGTAAAATCATTTTAACAAATCATCAGTACAAGACCTTTTATGTTATTCATATTCCTCCAATCACTTCCATTAATTGTTTACTATTTGACTACCATTCACCCTGTCCCTCTGTGTATTTTGTAAAAACATTTGCCTGTTTGAAATATCAAATATCGAATTATAGTTTAAATCAAATTTGTTTAAATGGGCTACATTCAGATCTCTGAAACCTAAGCTAAGAGATGGATGACGCACAGGATCTGCAGAGACGACCGATTGTCCACATCAACATGTAAACTGCATCTCACTAAAAATATTTAAAGTGTAATTACACACTCAGATGTGCCTGTTTGTGTGGATCAAGCTCATTTGAGCGCTTATAGTTCCTGTCTAAAATTATTTTGTATGCTTGGGTGGTGCTACTGATTACCTGGAACCGGAATAAAACTCCCTGTGAAATACAGAGGACAAAAAAAAAAAATTAAAATAACACCTCTGCATCAACAAATCAACTGACGGATTTTGTGCCCATCACAAAATGTTGCGAAGAGAATTGTCTGATAAAATCATGCAGTGAAATTTAATAGGGTGAAGAATACTGCATTATTACGGTACTCTCTGAAATGAATGAGGTGAAAAAGCCTTGTGATTTGCTAATGACACTCAGTAGGCCATCAAGCGTCCAGGCTAATACGCATTAGAGCTGCACTGCAGCTAAGAGGTGAGCTTAATAGGGCACAAACAACCCTCCTCATGCACATCGCACTCGTACCCGACCTAGAGCCGTGCTTTATTTCTTCTCTTTAATAAACGAGCTGCCACACAAGAACATGATTGCATAGGAAACTCTATAGGAAATGAGATCCCAATTGTTTCTCCTAGACAGAAACAGAATTAAAAGCAGATCAAATGAAGGATTGCTTAAAATATGAAGCGTCAACACTGCACCATTAGCATCACCAAATGGAGCTGCAAAAAATGATGTCTGTTTTTGCCATTGTTCAAAAAATGTACTCAAACATTTTTTCATGTGTCTCTAGAGATCAGCATCTCAAACTGTGCTCAAGACAGATCAGTCTTGAAAACTCGAGCATTTCCCTATGAACTATGCACATTTATTTCATTGCAGTATAGTATTGCAATATGTCTACAATGCAAATGCATTCACTTAATTTACTCACTCATGTTTTTCCAACACACACCCATAAGAATTTGGTGGTAAGCAAACGCATGGCACAATTTGTTTTTTGAAAACGATACCGTCATCTTCTCTGTGTAAACTACAAACGAATTACATGTTCAATCTATTCTCCATAGGCATACGCGAGTATCAAAATAACAACAAAGAGAGATCGACAACTATGGCCTGGCATCCATAATACAGCCATTTTAGGTGCTTTCGCGAATCCATGTGAACGGGGATTATTTTGACATTGTCGTTGCTGTACTGAAACTTAATGATGAACAAAATAACACAATTAAATTAAATATAAACCGGACATTGGTAAATTTTCAAAGCACAAATTGTTATATATATATATATATATATATGTATATATATATATATATATATATATATATGAAGAGTTCAGATGCAAAAGCCTCTAAGTGCCATTTGAAATTCTCTTCTAGAATAATCATTTTTATCAAGCTTGTATATTTAAATTCAGTAATTTCACTTAAATGGCAATTCATAGGTAATATTCATTGCCATTTAAGTGAAATTACTGAACTTAAATATACAAGCTTGATAAAAATTAACATTCTTGAAGAAAATTTCAAATGGCATTTAGAGGCTTTTGCATCTGAACTCTTCATATATATATATATATATATATATATATATCCTGAGACATTTCATTTAGTTTCTTTACTGAAAGTCTGGTAAAAACCCCAAAAACTAAAATGTATTTACATCTGATAAATGTACATCAGTTTACATTGATAAATGTGATGTGCTCTATGTATGTAAGTCAATCATTATTTAAAGAGTTAGGTCGGTATTTTACACTTAAAGCCCTGTTTTAAGATCGTTTCTGATGAAATAGAATGGTTAAGATTGAAATTTGCTGCTGATTTGATACAGAAATCTGATAAAAAAATCGCTGAAAAAGATGCATTCCAACAGGTTTAATCGTAGTGTTTGTCTGACTCCATTGACTTAGTTAAAAAACTACGATAAAATCTAATGGAAAGCATATTTGCAGCGATTTTTTGCAGCGATCAGTGAACACCCCAGACCACTCTGTGATTTTCACGTCTTTGAAAACTAAAGTTTTATGCGTTTTAAAGAAACCGAAAAATTCTCGGGACAGCAGCATGTGTCCAAATTTCAATCTTAACCGTTCTATTTCATCAGATACCATCTAAAAACAGGGCTTTAAGTGTAAAATACCAAACTAACCCTTTAAATAAAAGCCTAAATGAAATGTGATAATCATAAAAAGAGATTGCATCTCAAGACTTGGATTAAACAGCTCAATTCACATGGATTCATTTCACAAAGACTTTATGACCTTTTGGATACTTGGACTTTTTAATGGAGAGACAAAAAACCTGCATGTTTCATTAAAATATTTTAATTACGTTGTGTCTATCTATCCCTTTAAGTCTCTTGAGCTATGAAAGAGCAATCACTGGGTTATCAATTTGAGTTAATTGAGTTTAACCCTGAGGTTTTCTTTTTCTTTTTCTACCATCCAGCTTGTTTTGGCTGCATTTCATTCTTTGAGTAGTTATCTTTGTTTTACACCACACGTCCTCCCATTCTCCCCTCCCAGGGGTGCAGTGCAGCAGAGCATGGCTGTTTCTGGTGAAGTTCACCCATGTGTATGTGAGACGTTTGCAATGTGCAATCTCTGGATCACCGCCTTGGGCATCTGCCCACTGAACGACGAGCCAATTACGACCTCTCTCCTTCAAAACATGACCTAATGAGGGAAAACACTGTGCTTAACAATAGAAGACTTTACAAAGAAGTAAATGACACCGGTTAAATGGCCATTCCAAGTAGATTCATTTGAGATCTACAGATAAAGGGAATACTTTCTATGAATAATGACCCAAATATTGACATGTTCTTAACATCAATCATAAAGCCAGTACAGCTATTAAAACTATTATATGATTTTAGAAGACTTTGAATATGGCATTCAAGTCATATGGCCTACTTTTATGACACTTTGTATTGGTCATTTTGCAGTCCCATTAAAGGTAAAGTCCTAGTTCACTTTCATATATGGAATAGAGCATTTTTGGGTGGACTAATGACATGGTCTCTGTAGATACTACAGATGACTAAAGCATATATGCACAATAGCTGAAGAGATTTAGTTTTGTCAAAGTAAAACAGTGATTATAGTGTCAGGGAGAAAGACTATTAGCACTATTCTCATTCATTAGTGGCAGACTCATGAATGACTAACGCATCCCATTGCTTCATTCACCCATCAGCGAGGTTCAATGTAAGGAGACCCCTGAGGATCACATGGGAGGTCGACAGCCGTGAATCAAACACAGTATTGTATATTCACGAGGGCCACATTTGACTGTACAGAGCTCTCAGATATCTGTGTGATGATAGAAACTTCTGTCCCTACAGGGGCGAATGGATCGTTTCTGTCTGCGGTCTCTGGTTCAGCTGTCTTCAATGTCCAGTTCTATTTACTGTAAATTAAATGAACATCCTCCATCTCGGACCACTCGGCCATAAAGGTCAAAGCGGGTGGTAAAATGTTTGAATAAAATTGCTACATATGGTGAGAAAAAAAAAATATATATATATATATTACAAAACATTAACAAATCAGCTGTAGGCCACTATTACCTAAAACTGTGGTAATTAATGCAGATTGTCTGTCGTTTTTTTTACTTTGAGTAAAGATAAAGGATGGAGCAAGTTTTGTTTAAACAAACGTTTATGCTACATCAGTAGCTTGGCTAATGTAAGTTATGCTCTATTGCTAAAGTTAATGATATATTTCCCACATGTGTACTGCAATAAATTAATTCAATTGAATTCAATTCACATTTATTTGAAAAGCGCTTTCAAAGCAGTTTTAGAGTGATGTTATCAGAGGTAATTGTCTAAGTTATGTATTTCAAAATTGTACATGTACGAATCACAATTAGCTAAAAGTGTACTAATTTAAACAATGTAATGATTTAAGGCAGAAACAATGAGCTCATTGAAGAAATGAATAATTGTTTTTTTTAACAAAATACTATGACAGAAATTAGAAAAATACACAGCGGTTTATTGATGAACATACTCTTGTTAATGCTGATGGTGATGAATTACAGTTGCAAAATTTCATAATTTATTCGACTTCAAACTGAGTAGCGTATCAAAGATCAACTTCCTGCTGAAGTCATTCTTACGATGCAGGTTGGGTTGAAACTAGTGTTGTCAAACGATTAAAATATTTAATCGCGATTAATCGCATTAATGTTCTTTAGTGAAATGTTCTACATGTCTATTGATTTATTTTTGTCCCATTATTTTTTTCTCAATTTAATGCTCTTATCAACATGGAAAAGTCGATTGGCTTACTTTGTGCTTTTTTTTTTTTTAAACAACGTTGGCAAATAATCTCTCACACAATGTAACACTGTCCATCAATAAAAGGGTGAAAGAAATACTGACGAGGTCCTGATATTGACGAGGGGGTGGAGAAGTCGCATCAGCGGTGTGTGTGTGTGTGTGTGTGTGTGTGTTGGCCATCATCAAGTGGTATTTCAGACTGGACGTGCTGTGATGATGATAGCTCAGTTCACAACGACAAAACACACAAATCACTTTGGTCTTGTCAATGGAATTTGACAACTTTTAAAAGTAAACTTTCCATTCAGAATCTTACTGGCATCCATTTCGGTGTCTCGCGCTCGTCATCCACTCAAAACGTAATGTCAACCTACTATTTGGAAGCTCGCAAGCCCAAACGAGATTGTGTGGCGTCCCTGTTCTTTTGTTTCCGGTCTAGCTATATCCAATTGCGCTTTGGTCGACGAAGCAACAAAAGTTCTCGAATGGCACAAGCCATTGAAATGAATGGGTTTCAGACCGCAGCACCGCATCCTATTGCATCAGCATGTGAAAAAAAATGACAAAGTTTGCTATCGCGCGATAAAAAAATTGACGCCGTTAAAATGGGTTTGCGTTAATGCCGTTAATAATGCGTTTAACTGACAGCCCTAGTTGAAACCAATGTTTCGCCATCTGACTCGCGCTCTAATCGATATAAAATACATGCATCGTTAATGTCTTTACAGTGTGTACATTCGCTGAGGACTCAGGAAGCCTTCGGAGCTGAAGTTCAGTAAGGTTGTGGGTGTTTCATTACAATAAGCGGTAGACCAATCACAACAGACCGGGCCATATGACCAATCAAGAGCAGAGTAGGCTCACAGAAAGAAGATGTTTCGAGAAACTGAGCATTGATCATGTTTTCTAATTTTATATTGATATACATTACTTTTAAATATACATTAAAATTACTATAAATAAACAATAGTATATTTACTTAAATTACTTAACTGTTTATTTGTTATAAAAAAAATACTTTATTTTTCGAAGAAACATCATCATCATTTTGTAAAAACGAATGAACTGTTTGCACATGCATTTGACCACAGATGCTAAAATGCTCACACACTCACTCTGCTCTCCCAGTGTGGCGTTTCTCTCGCCACGCGTATCTGTCACGGCACACAGATATCAGAGAGAGCAGTCACACTCTTCTGTAATACATGAGATGCAATTCAACAGATAAATTAGTGTCAGTTTCCACATCCCATTCCTCGCCTGCAGCCTCCCTCTCTCACTGAGTGTCGGGTGTTCTGCATTCTAAATGAGACGGCATCAATCACAGGCCACCCAAAAATCCAGTCGGGTTACAAAAACACTCTAAGCCTTTGTGTGTGTATTAGTGTATGATGTTTGTAAAGGGACGGGTGTGTGGTTGTGGGAGCTTGGTATTATATCTCACCAGTCAATAAAAGATACAAGACGGATTCATATTAAAATGATGGAAGATGCTGTAGGCGAACCAGTTATTGAGACATGGGAAAAGGAAGTATTAACAGTGTGCATCAACAATGTGTGTGCAGCGCTGCTGTCTTTAATGACTTAAGCTACCATGAGAACACAACTACACTACAGTGTTGTTCACTGGCTGTATAAATATTAAAAACAATAGACATTCAATATATATAGCTTTAGCATACAGTACTTGTATATTTTATGCTCATCAATTATTGGATCAAAATACAATACAACAGAAATATTGTGAAATATATTTACTAGGGGTGTAACGGTACATGTATTCGTATTGAACCGTTTCGGTTCGAGGCTTCCGGTTCGGTACGCATACAAACCGAACGATTGCTTGGACCATTTTTACTGCCGGCAAAATTCGTGCTGACGCGGCCAACACAACGTTGCGCAACATTAAATGGCAAGCGTAATGAAAGCAGAACGAAACTGCGCTACTCATTATGTGCTTCACGGATCGTTTATCAGTTTGGACCAGCAACATCTGTGCAGCGCGAGCCGATCTCGATCAAGCAACACTGTTACTACACAGCGCTAAGAGATCCGGTAAAGAAAACATTTGAATTCGCCACTGAGGTAATAACATCGCTGCGAGATCTAGTGAGAAGCATTCACATTTCTCCGTTATTAACCGTAGATCTCTATTAGATCAAACAGCGCTGTCATGGAAACCAGGAGAAACATTGTGCCGTGAAAGAACTAGTAATACTTTCATCCACAGACCAGCAACATTCACCATGGATTTAATATAGTAACTGGAACCAGTTTGGCTGGAATGGTGAAATGCTTTCAAGTACTTCACATATCTTTTTCCAGCACTTCAAAATTCAAATATTATATAAATAAATATATATTGAAATGTTATTTTTAATGTGATGACCAAAACATTATTTGTTCAACCTGAAAGTTTCAAGATCTAGGAAAACTCACACTTATTTAAAAATATTTTTTCTTTAAACAAATAGGAAATTTCTCTGGCATTTCTTTCTTTTTGCTGTATCGAAAACGTACCGAACCGTGACTTTAAAACCGAGGTACGTACCGAACCGTGATTTTTGTGTACCGTTACACCCATAATATTTACAATTTAAAACAACTGTTTTTAAGAAATAAATATATTAGACCTTTATAAACGCGTTATTAACGGCGTAAACGCAAACCCATTTTAATGGCGTCAATTTTTTTATCGCGCGATTAACAGTCTTTTTGTCCTAGCAAACTTTCTCGTTTTTTTCACATGCCTTTGCAACAGGACACGGCGCTGCGCAATGAAACCCATACATTTCAATGGCTTGCGCCGCGCAAGGACGTTTTGTTGCTTCGTCGACCAAAGCGCAAGCGGATCTAGCTAGACCAGAAACAAAACAACAGGCATGCCGCACACACTTGTTTGGGCTTGCGAGCCGGCCAAATAGTAGTTTAACGTTACGTTTTGAGTGGATGACGAGCACGAGACGCCGAAATGGATGCCAATAAGATTCTGAATGGAAAGTTTACTTTTAAAAAGTTGCCAAATGGTTCCATTGACAAGACCAACGTGATCTGTGTGTTTTGTCGTTGTGAACTGAGCTATCATCATCGCAGCACGTCCGTGGACTGATCCACTTTCCCATGTTGATAAGAACATTAAAATGAGAAAAAAAAGTAATGGGACAAAAAGAAATCAAAAGACATTTAGAATAGATAAAAATGTGTGATTATGTTCGATATATATATATATATATATATATATATATAACATTGCCAATTATCTAATAATCTAAAAAAGTGTGAAACAAAATCTGTCATGCTAATAAAAGCAGTATCATTATGCTAATGTGGAGCAGATCCGAACCTTTGCCAGCGAACTGGCCTTTACGACAACAAAGAACGAGATATGGTTTGCATGTGCATGAAGAGAAAGAGGAGTCTTTAATAAGAAGGATGACATGGCTGGGTCCACACCAAAGACTTCAGCATAAAGATCATCCCCTGACCTTTCACTCACCTATTCTCCCTCTCTCCCATGCTCTTTTTTTTTTCTCTCCCAAGGTTTGGCAGACTAATCCCACACAGCGAGCAGAGTCAAGGGGCAAACACAATCTCAGAGCTGAAAGAGACGCTCTCTCACACCTGGAGCACTGTGCAGAGAGACAGTCATTCCTCCCCAGCCACCTTCCCTGTTTACCCACACTGCACCGGGGTGTTAATTGCTTTTGGGGGGATTAGTCCTGACTGAGCAAGGCCTAAGCCACAGAGCCTTTGCGCTGTCACACACACTCCGGGCCCCAGAGTCCTCTCTGGCTCTGGACCAGCGGCAGTGAAGCTGTGCTCTGGATCGCCCGTGCCTAAAGCGCAGACGTTTCCTCACAGCTGATTGGATATCGAGTCGGGCTTAGGCTGATTGATGGGGCTGAGGTAAGCAAAGAAGATCAGCTCATTTAGACCTGGGGATCTCAACAAGGTTGTTGAGATACAAGTGAGTGGATAGGCAGAGCAAGGAGAGCATAGTGAAAGTGTGATTAAGAGCAGATGAAAAACATGTGAAGTCAAATGAGTATGCTTGATTGTCTGCCATTGATTAGATTGAGAGAGTCAGAGTGACCCCTCAAGCAGGAATGGACTGTCCCAACCAGATGTATGCTTCTCCCAAAAGTGAACTACCTACTGTATAACCTAAAATTAACAATTGATTTCAACTTATTTATGATAATTATGATAAAGGTTTATTATTATTATCTTCCATCAATAACGCTTAAAGGATTAGTTCACTTTTGAAAAAACTTTTGCTGATAATTTACTCACCCCCATGTCATCCAAGAGGTCCATGTCTTTCTTTCCTCAGTCGAAAAGAAATGAAGGTTTTTGATGAAAACATTCCAGGATTTTTCTCCTTATAATGGACTTCAATGGGAACCAGGTCCAACCGAGGTCCAAACGACAGTTATAACAGTTACAGATGCAGCTTCAAATGTCTTTAAACGACACCAGACGATGAATAAGGGTCTTACCATGCAAAACGATCGGTTATTTCAAAGCTTATTCCAAAAATCGAACTTTTCTAAGGACAAATGCTAGCCTTTCTCCATTCTGTGAGGCGCGTTTGCAACGTCACGTAATACGTAATTACGTTCAAAAGGTCACGGGCGACGTAGCCAGAAGTACAGAGTCAGAGTGTTTACAAGTTGAACGCATAGGTTGAACGTGAAAACTAACTCAAACGCCGTTTACAAAAAAGGAATTAAAAGGTAAAACAACGATGTCGGACGATTTTGATTCTGTACTTCCGGCTACGTCGCCCGTGACCTTTTGAACGTAATTACGTATTACGTGACGTTGCAAACGCGCCTCACAACATATTACAAGGCTAGCATTTGTCCTAAGAAAAGTTACATTTTTGGAATAAGCTTTGAAATAACCGATGTTTCGCATCATAAGACCCTTATTCATCGTCTGGTGTCGTTTAAAGACATTTGAAGCTGCATCTGTAACTGTTATTAACTGTCGTTTGGACCTCGGTTGGACCTGGTTCCCATTGAAGTCCATTATAAGGAGAAAAATCCTGGAATGTTTTCATCAAAAACCTTAATTTCTTTTCGACTGAGGAAAGAAAGACATGGACATCTTGGATGACATGGGGGTGAGTAAATTATCAGCAAAAGTTTTTTCAAAAGTGAACTAATCCTTTAATATTACTAAAATGGCCATTAATACAGTAACTCAATTTGAGATGGGTAAAGAGCATTGTTGCAGGAATCATCAATAATTTTGGTTGGGTTGGTTGGGAGTTAGGGAGGAAGGTATGGAGGTACAGATAGGTACTCTAGGTTGGTTGGTTTAGTTGGTTGGCTTGGTTGGATGAATGGGTGGGCGGTTAGGAAGGTACTGTAGATAGTCGTACTAGTACAGCTCCTGTCTACTTGAATGGGGGAAGTGAGTTTATATCATGCTATCCTATCCCTGATTTATTAATCCCAACCTGGGGGCATATCTGAAAAAAAAAACACATAATTATGCAGTCCCTAATCAATATTTAAATAATCTTCCATTCAATAAGCTTTCAACACTGCTAGCATGTGAATATCAATTGTCACAATCAGTTTATAGATATTTTTTCCTAAACAAAAAGCTAATTTACAAGATGAATTGAATTGTCCAAAGCAAATCTGACAGATTACACTGTCTTGTTTGTCTTTTTGCATCTTGCATACCTGATAGCCTGACTCGCCACTGTTTATTGTAAGAAATATGACAAAATGATTGATGGATGGACTCCCGAAAGAGGAGTGACAGCTCAAAGTGTGTGGAGATGGCAGCTAAATCGATATGGAGGAAACAGGAAACCGCCATCACCTAATCCTGAAATGTCCCTTCAACAGGATTTGTTTCAGTATTATTTATTATAAAATCATATTATTTATAGATAATATTTATATAATATATAGATATTATTTATTATAATATCTATTTTTAGTTTTAATAAGTAAGTTTTTCAATTTTTTTATATTTTTTTTTTAAATATTTCAATTTAGCTTTAAATTATTATTATAGTTTTAGTAATTGTAGTACTTCGAATTTAAACCTAATTATTTTAAGTAGTTGCCAAGGCAACATTTTTAACTTTCATTAAAGGAATCATGACATGAACACTCTAATTTGCCTTGATTTTTTGACATATAAGTGATCTTTGGACCAACAAAACATCCTGGGTAGCATTTCCCAAAAGCACTGTAAGTTGACCATAAGGCAGTTTTTCTACAATCAACTTAGGCTTACGATGCTTTTGGGAAATGCAGCCCTGGAAGTTTCAATAGCTTAAAATATCCTCCTCATAAACAAATCATATATTTAATCAATCTAGATATAGTGGGGTTTGTGATGCATATGCCTGCCTCCAGAGCAAGACATCAACGAATAGTTATACATCATCACACCATAGGGTCCGCCTATTTGCATTGAGGAACATTGTACTAATCAGAAAGTTATTTTTTTATCACTAAAAATTATTTGCCAAACAATGTGTTTAATGTGAGCAACTTTTTATACAATAACTCAGATGTGCCGATTCATGTTTGGCATGGCACTTTCAAACAATAATTAATAAAGCATTCTTTTTGATATGTCAGTCAAACATGAATGACTGCAGTTCAAGTCATGTAACTGCAGCATGTTAAATAAATCCGTATTGCGAGAGGTGTACCAGTCTGATTGATTAGCAGATTGATTCGAGCTCCCCTGGGCGTATGTACTTGTGCCTGCTCTGCTGGGAGGGCCCGAGTCTGTGGCTCTCCGCCATCTCATTAAAAAGCACCCCATCGGGTAGTGCTGAGAAGGAGGGATGTTCTCTGTAATGCCAAAACTATCCTCTGAGACCAGAAAAACAAAACTAACATTTAAAGAACAGCTCAGAGATAGAGCATGCCACTAAATCGGTAGTTTGTAACACTCGCTGTAACATTATGGGCGTTTGTAATATCACCAGTCAACTGATGGTTAAGACTGAGAGGGTGGCATTCGCTGCTACAAAATATTAAAGTCATCTCGTAAAGTCGAATCGTGAGCAATGTGACTAGGACTTGACATTAACTTTTTTGCTCACCAGCCACTGGGGTTAGTGGTTTTCCAAAGGTACTAGCCACTGCGCATTTTCACTGGCCACAATTTTAACATCAATACCATGGGGAAAAACTGACAGATTATATATATATATATACAGGGCCTGAAATTAACACCCGACCACCTGCCAAATGCGGGTGAATTTTGCTATTGGCGGGTAACACTGTCAATCTACCTGCCACATTGGCGGGTAGCCAATGAGAATTGAGTGATTCATTAGGATTTTTACATTTCAACGAAGTCCGCTATTGCGGTGGACTTTAGCTAAAATGTGGCGGCACGTACATTACTGGGGTAAAGAGGCCAGCTGAAACAAAACAAACAGCCAACAAAAAGATGAGGATGAGAAAAAGAAAAGCAAAGAAGACATTTTAATACAAAGTGAACAATCGGCGGCAATGGCAAGGTTCGTGAGCGGCTGATTTATGACAGCGACTGTTGTTTCGTAACGTTCATGCGATCAGAAAGAAGATGAGGCTCTTTTTCTGACTACGTGTGCGAGTATGAAACTGTTGATGAGATGGGATGAGATAATGTAATGCGTCGCTGTTGAAGGTTAAAGTACAATGACAGTTGCACAGATGTGTGTGCGTGTGCAACTGTGCATGTTGGGAGTTGGGAACCGGTGAGAAAATGTCCGGTACCCGGTAATTTTATCAGTAATAACATTATTCATTTAGTTCATATTTAACCGCTCCTGAACGCTGTAACTAAAAGCTGTTAAGAGTAAGACCTGTACGTGACTAAATCCGCCATCAACACAGCCGCGTGTGATTTGTTTACGAGCTGCGGTAGGTCTATCTGTTGAGTATAATATAGCCTATACTATATATGTTGTGTGTGTGTCTGTCAAAATCAATGAATAAAAAGATTTTTTTTTAAAATGTATGTTATTAGAGTTATTATTACTTGACAGCACTAAAATGTGTGTTCTTACAAGTTAAAGAACAATATTGTGAAATTCCCGGGTTTTTTTTTTTTTTTTTTTTTTACGTTTATGAGGCAAAAAAAAAATGGCTGGTAAAAAGTCTCTGTGGCGGGTGAATTTTTAAATCCACCTGCCACAGTGGCCGGTGGCCGAAAAAATTAACTTCAGGCCCTGTATATATATATATATATATATATATATATATATATGGCACCAGATAAATTAGGCTGCTGTCACTTTAAGACCTGCCACACAGACCTTATCATCCTCTTATACATGCGTTTTCTTTCTCAACTATTAACATAACTGACTGTGTTAATGTGAATACCCGCCAAGACCCACATTTTGACATTATTTTGTGTTGTATTATTTTAAACGCAATAAGCAGTGAAAAATTCAGACTTGAATTTTTTACACTGATTTTTAAGTCTTTTTTTTAGAAACGGCAAAAATGCAATGCAATAGTTGAACATATTAAATGAAAAAAAGAGACATTGACAGTGTTTCTGAGTCTTAGCTCTATAAAATAAAAATAAAATTACTTGTTATCACATAGGTACAGCGCTGACATGCAACAGGGCACCAAAATTAATATGTGCCACATGCTGCAGACAAAAAATATGAGGGAGGATTTAAGCCTTATTCTTATTTATTGATCATTCAACAATTTTCCAAAGTCTCGATCCACTTTCTACAAAGTCTCTCCACGCCCTTTCCTTATCAAATGATCCCATTTCCCAGCACTCCCCTGTTCCTCGAAGCAAAAAGAGATCTAGAGTATTTGTTTTAGCATGCGAGTAGTATCATCCTGCTGGAAAAAGCCGGGCTGAGCCGATCTCCTGCAGACATTAATTGTAAGAGGAAGTGGATTAGTGAATTAGGGGGGATCAGGGAACTGGTCGGCGCTGAGCTGAGAGGAGATTGGGAAGGGGGGTATAACGGAGAGATCAGATCCGCCCGCCTGCACAGCTCCAGGAGTCCGTGAGGAAGCTGAGCCTTAGACGGGGGATCAGAGTGATGGAGAAAGCAAGAAAAAGACATGCAAGACCACAAGCTGTCAGAATGTGAGCAGGAAAAGCTTTGCACCCTCCACGAATCACAAATTTTATTACAATTTAAAGTAACTATTTCCTATGGTAAGTGTTGGGTGTAATGCATTACTAAATAATACTTACTTCTGATGTAATAGCAATACATGCAATACATAGACTGCGGAATAATTATATGTAAGCAATAGTGTGTTTAATGTTAAATGTTAATGGAAATGTATGTTTTTTTTTTAATGAAATATTCTCCCTTCAAATAATTCAACATATAATAATTTGAAATATTTTAACACATTATAAAAATATTTAAATATTAGTTAGATATACATAAAATATAATATTAGTTAAATATACATAAACATATTTATAGTTTTTATAGACTTATAGAAGTATACATAAGTTCAGTAATTTCACGTAAATGACAATTAAGATTACCTATTAATTGCATTTAAGTGAAATTACTGAACTTAAATATACAAGCTTGATAAAAAAATGACCATATGAAAATTTCAAATGCCACTTAGAGGCTTTTGCATCTGAACACTTCTTATATATAGGTGTGTGTATATGTATATATATATATATATATATATATATATATATATGTGTGTGTGTGTGTGTGTGTGTGTGTGTGTGTGTATATATATATATATATATATATATTCATCTGGTATGATCATTTTTATCAAGCTTGTACATTTAAGTTCAGTAATTTCACTTAAATTACAATTAATAGGCAAACTTATACTTATATACATATATATATATATATATATGAATATATGAATGAATAAATTAATTTAATTTAAAATAAAATTATAGAAATGATGTCAATGGAAAAACAAATCATGCAAAACAATGCATTGAATTTCAGAGAGGCTATTTTTAAGGACATAATGGAAAATACATAAAATCATAACCGAAATCTTACAAATAAAAATATTTGTTTGCCTATTAAACTTTTTTGAGGTGCATATGTATCACCTGTATCAGTTATTCGGGACGTCTCGCTCTCATCGAATTTTTCGAATGACTCACAGGGGGGTGTAATTTACCAGCTTTACGGCTGGGCTAATTGCTGATATATTTTGGTGGGAGTCTATCGAGGAGCGGGTCACGGCCTCCTTCCTCCCTTGATTAGCACAGGTCAGCGATAATGAGTGAGAGGTTCATAGCGGCTGCCAAGCCCCTCGACTTATCAGTAAGCACCTCGGGTCAACCTTTTGATCTCAGCTTTTGGAGTCCAGGGCAGAATGACCACAGGAGGATAACAGCAGAGGTGGAAGAATGGCCTTTAATTAAAAACTCTATCTTTCATAACTCACCATATTATAGATTTAGAAATGACTCATTTAAAATGTGAATTTGAACTGAAATATTTGACCAAAGATGTATCTATTCTCCAACACAAACCAGTGGTTTGTTTGTTTTTCCCCAAACACATGCACAGAAGCTATCTGAAATGTATGAGCGATTAAGACACACACACAAAACAGCCTCAATATGCAATGCACTTTTTGACCTATAGAGGTCACTGTGTGTGTGAACATGAGGCTTGTCACATGACTGCACCACCCTGAACCTGTACTTGACCTGCCAATCACCAAACTAGTTTCCCATATTAAGCAACATCTAACCACAGCCAGTTCTCCAAGGAATCACATTTGTAAATACTGCAAATGGCCTGAGGCTATCAGTGTTGGTCATACAAGTATGTGAACTGCCTTCCAAGTATGCTGCAGAATGTAATGGGCTGATGAGCACAAAGAGAGGTCATATGTTATCTACGGTGTAAGGTGTACCTTCACCCCCAGATGGGCAAAATATGTCACATTCAATTCTTGATCTAGTTTACAACACTTCGTTTTGAGCCATTCCCTACCAAAGCATGTGAACAAAAATGCTTCAAGCTACACAATCTCAGTTTTGCTCTTTCACTGTGAATTGTGGGAGACATTTTTAAATATAAAACTATATGATTTGAAGATACAAGTGTTGTTATACAAGTACTAGCGTTAGCGTACATACAAAAAATCCATAAGGATATTGATCGTTCGTCTCAAACCATGGGATTTATTATTTTAAAGGTAAATCTAAGAAGAAAAATATATATTTTAAAAGGGGTTATGAACTGGCTTTTTACCTTTTTTTTTTAATATTGTTGTCTGAGGTCAACTTATGACGTTCGCTTGGTTTTTACATTTAAATCCATCTAAATGAATAAGTAATAGGCTATTTTCTACCCAAGTTCAAAAACGCTCGGTTTTTATGGGCGTCTCGCATTGAAGACTTGAAAGTAAACGCCCACTGCAGTGAGTGGAGAACAGTTTTGCATATCATAATGAGTTTCACTCTCGATCCGGTTTGTCATCACGAGGTAGGCATCTATGTTATTTAGCCATACGTGTAACTCACGAATCAGTGGGCGGGGCTAAACCCGCCGTGTTGAAGTAGGAGTTGATCTTCTTCTGCGGGGGTGGTGTTTTATCCTCTTCGACGTCATAGTTCCCCACTTTGAAAAACGAGTCGTTTGCTGAGCCTGGTGTCAATAAAAGCTTTTCAGTTCTGAAACTTACAGGATATTCTAATAACCTGATGACCTCTTACAGTAGATGTCAAAAGCTCAAGGGAAATTTGATTTCTCATCACCCCTTTAACAGCCATAGGCTAGCATTAGCGCTAAAAGTCAAATTACAGAGTGTTTAATTATTATAGTTTTGGAGTGTTGACCATAAGGTGTGTAATGACACGATGATGGGCACCATACTATTTGAAATAATTGTATCACTCCGCTCTTCGTGCAGAGTGCCTTAGGCATGTGTTTGTTTTTCAATGTTCCATGACTAAAATATCCACGTGGCCCTTTATAGTGTTTGCTGGTCCTGAACCAAGTGACCATGCCAACACAGTACTGACTAAAAGAGATGCACAGAGAATTTCGGGGAACATGCTCATCCCTTTCTCATGTTGTTGTTGGTTTTTTTAATCATGCTCATGGCCTTTTTCAAGCTCTCTGTTTCATTGTTTTTTTTTTCTTTTCTTCTATATCTCACTTTCAACCTGAAGTAACAGGTTCTTGGAACAGTAGGGGGTTTGTGTTAATAAACGCTATACGAGTTGTTTGGCCAGGTCTAAGGTCAGTGCTCTGCTGAAAGTGGAGTTGCATACTAGTGTGTCAAAAGAAGAGAAAAGATCTCTCAAAAGCTTTTCAGGTCGCAGCACATGGGGCAAAAAAAAAAAAAAAAAAAAAAAAAAAATGAGTGACCTAACATAAAAACATAAACCTACAGGCATTGCATCTTTATTTTTTAGTAAAGACAGAACAATAAATACCCAATCTTGAACTGAGTAAAAAAAAAAAGTGTACAAATCAATGAAGAGCACTCATTGTCTCAAAGTAAGCAGAATCTGTGCTGTAAAACAGTGACTGACTGGTTACATGACTTGGAAAGATAGTTAGTGCTAGACCTGTTTGTCTACACGAGAGAACTTAGATGAGCTGGAATGTACACTCTCACACACATCCACACATCATATAAACACACTGCTAAAAAAATAAGAAAGGGTATCTATCTATCTTAGCAACCATCTAGAGAGGCATACATCCCTTCAAACATCAATTATCTCTTCAATCAACCCAAGTACACACGTCTTATATAACCTTCAGCCTTCAAAATAACCTTCAAACTAAAGACTTGTCAAGCCAACATTCAAAGCTTGTCTTGATGAAGCTGTTCTTGAAAATGTCTGCATAATTTCAACTCGCATCACCGATCCCTTTATCATCAACTTATTCTTGGTCAACATTATCAATTCTGATATGTCCACTTTTTACAATCCAATCAATTTCTGATGTCTCATCCTACACTTTTTTTCCCCCCATTTTCAATCCTATTTCACTCTGTGAGTTCAATGAGTTGCAAATTCTATTTCGTGTTGACGCTACCAGATTGAATTGGTGCTCGGGGACTTTAAGAAAACACACTGATCTCAGACAATCATCTGACACACAAAAGAGAGATCAGCAGGTTATAATTACGAAACCATTGTGTGCTGACAAACTGACTGACAAGCCAACTGATTGTTCCAGAATTGCAAGTATAAAAAAGTGCAGCGTGAAGAACTTGCTGTTACTCAAGGCTTGCGCTGTGCAGCTGTTTGGGGTGGTTCAGAGAGGAGAACAAATGTCCACATCTTACCTGCAAAGACAAAAAAAGAGAAAACAGGACAATTTAATTTCCTATCACAGTGTAATTCACAAACATATACTACAAACAAAACTAACTACAGGTACATTCATGCAGTATTCAAAAGATTGACATTGCACAACCCATCCTGCATTGTTTTTTTGGCTTCAGTTAATGTACAAATCAAAGGAAACGATCTTATTTATGCAAACCGACATACATATTTTTGTTTGTTTGTTTGTTCTGCTGAATCCATTTTACTTGAGCATCAGAGCTTTCTGAGAGAGGTTATGCATAGCCCCCGACACATGAGGCCGTAAACAGGTTAGAAACCTGATTGTAGCTGGGACACACGCCAGAGAACCTTTCAGTTCACCTCCTCTGCTTCTCTACCAGACAGACAGGTTGCATATTTGACTTGGCAGTGACTACTAAATGCAATCTTACTATGCAACAAAGATACATCAGCAAGTGTTTAACCCTTTTAAGAAAGACTGCTGGAAATCAATCAATCAAAATAGGGAGTCATGGGAATGGCCTATGTGGACCGTTTCTTATATTATGCACTAAAAGTATATGCTTGGCTGGTGATGCAAAAGTCTATACTTATGAGTAGTAAAACATACTCAAATGTACTGGGACGTACCTTTGCTTTATAAAAATGCATTGATACTACAGACCCCATTGCTGTGTACTTTTGCATTTTTTTTTTACTTTTAAATGCATTGTTATTTAACATTTCAGTATTAAAATATATATAAAACCTATCTGTTGCACATCTGATTAGGGGATATGTAACAATCTTTGTTGCATTCATTTCCTGTTATCACTGGAAAGCTGCTTTGAAACAATCTGGATTGTAAAACGCGTCATATAAATGAAGGTGACTTAACTTAAAGGAGTAGTTCACTTTAAAAAAAAAAAAAAAAAAAAAAAAGAAAACTTTTGCTGATAATTTACTCACCCCCATGTCATCCACAATGTCCATGTCTTTCTTTCTTAAAGGGTTAGTTCACCCAAAAATGAAAATTAAGTCATAAATTACTCTTCCCCATGCTGTTCCAACCCCGTAAGACCTTCGTTCATCTTCGGAACACAAATAAAGATATTTTTGATTGAATCTGAGAGCTGGATCAGTCCTACATAGACTGCCTAAGGGACTGGCTCTTGACGGCCCATAAAGTCATTAAAGAAAAGGTTTAAATATTCCATGTGCCTACAGCGGCTCAATTATAAGTTTATCAAGCGACGAGACTACTTTTTGTGCGAAAAAAACATAAATAACGACTTTATTCGACTATTCTATTACTTCCTTATGGGCGCATGCGCGAGAACTGAGACGAGGACGTTCTCCTTCGACTACTTTTTGTTACCGGCTGCTCACCGCTTAGGAGTTTTACCGCCACCTACCGTATAAAATGATGTGCTGATATAGCTGGAAGCGCAAAACTTTCTGTTTACAAGCAGAGGAAGATGCGCGCTGTACATACGCTTTTCAAGTAGAGTATTTTCCGCACTATAAGGTGCACTTAAAAGCCTTTAATCTTCTCAAAAAACGACAGTGTTCCTTATAATCCGGAGCGCCTTATATATGGATCATCATCTTATACGGTAGGTGGCGGTAAAACTCCTAAGCGGAGCAGCCGGTAACAAAAAGTAGTCGAAGGAGAAGAACGTCCTCGTCTCGCGCATGCGCCCATAAGGAAGTAATCGAATAGTGGAATAAAGTCGTGATTTATGTTTTTTTTTCGCACAAAAAGTAGTCTCGTCGCTTGATAAACTTATAATTGAGCCGCTGTAGGCACATGGAATATTTAAACCTTTTCTTTAATGACTTTATGGGCCGTCAAAAGCCAGTCCCTTAGGCAGTCTATGTAGGACTGATCCAGCTCTCAGATTCAATCAAAAATATCTTTATTTGTGTTCCGGAGATGAACGAAGGTCTTAAGGGGTTGGAACAGCATGGGGGTGAGTAATTAATGACTTAATTTTCATTTTTGGGTGAACTAACCCTTTAAGGGCCTTATCAAGCGAAACGATCGCGCATTAAAAAAAAAGTTTAAGTTTTATAAGCTCAAATGGTTAAAATGAACAAATCTTTTCTCGTGTCATTTGGTTCATTCAACGAACAAAATGAACAAATTGACTCGGAAAAAGATTCGTTCATTTTGATGAACGAGTTCGAACAGGAGAGTCACGAACGCATCACAGAACAGAGCAAGGCTACCATTTGAGCTTATAAAACTTAAACTTTGTCATTTATTTTTAAAATGTGCAATCGTTTCTATTGATAAGACCCTTATTCATCGTCTGGAATCGTTTAAAGCCCTTTGAACAGTTTGCAGTTTTTTTAACGAAACTGTCTTTTGGACCTTGAACTGTATGGTTCCCATTGAAGTCCATTATATGGAGAAAAATCCTGCAATGTTTTCATCAAAAACCTTAATTTCTTTTCGACTGAAGAAAGAAAGACATGGACATCTTGGATGACATGGGGGTGAGTAAATTATCAGCAAAAGTTTTTTTGTTTTTTTTTAAGTGAACTACTCCTGAAAAGACTGTATTAGCCTAAAAGATTGCACATTTTCATACTGCTGGAAAGTGGGTATTTCTAGTGTACTATTTTTCTAAATACTATGAATTAGAACACACTAATTGCTATTTAGGATGGACAATAAGCACATTGAGATAGCGTGCTATTGTGCAATTCAGGAGTCAGCAGAGATGTGAGAACGTGAGGAATATTACTGGTTTCTGGTTAAGGCCTCAGTGTGTGTAAACTACCACTGCTCCACTGCTGTAGTGCACAAGAGGCTATTGCCTCAAATAGAGTTAGTATTCCCCTCATCTCCTAATTGAGGGTTATTTTCATGATGATTTTGTGGAAGAGAGATAAAAAGATGGGAAGAAAATCCCAGATCCATATTTTTCTTCTCTTGCTGAACTCCCTCAATACCTCAAACCCACCCCTGTGTGGGAGATAACAAATCACTTCAAAAATCACAGCCAATGGACAGTTCTCTATGGTCTCTATATACAGTAGTTACTATATTTTTCACATCAGAATGATTGGATGAAGTATCCAAACTGGCTGAAGAAACCAATTTGATCCCAAAAATTGGGCACTAAAAAAAGAACAAACAAACCATTGAGCTATAAGAGAAGGATGCTTTTTGCCTGCAAAAGACCCCTTTTCCAATTACAATAAACTATGGCTTCACTAGAATAACCATCAAGACGACAGTATTTTAGTCAAGCATGCTTTTTGACCAGCTTCAACCGTTCACCAGGTCCACACGACCTGGGTCAACGTGGAAGTTGAAGATGGATTCAAACTGCAGCCCCATGATGCCCACAGATGCTTCATATTTCTGGATCTGCCAGGAAAGAAACTATGAATAGTGACACTTAAGGAACGAAGAGGCTTTGGAGGGAATCCAGTATACAGGAATAGATGCACTTCCTATTAAAACATGATTAACAAACTATTTGCACTCCCTTTTCTTTAGCAAACTCCTGTACTGGCATATGGCACTGATTCCGGAGACAAAGAGTATCTCTCTAGAGGAAGCAAAGCAACAAAGACAACACTTATATGACCTGCAGCCATTTGCTACAGAGCCAATTGATTCTCCATTAACACACAAACACTGTCTAAATCAACCTAGACTGTGCTCTTCACATGTCTGACAGTGCAATCTTAATTAATTCTGATTCAAGGCCAGAGAACAAAATTCCTTACTGTGTTCAACGACCGACAGTTAATTTGTCCCGCGCAGCTTGGTTTTAATGGCCATTCTGTTTTTCAACACCCTCATACTGATATCAGTCTCTCTCCACTCTTCTTTCTGGATTCCTCAATTCTTTATTGACAAATTTAAACATATTTCTTAATACCAAAAGGGAGGTTCAGAGCATTGATCTTACAGACTAACGGACTGACATCCTGCCAGTTGATGGAAATATTAGCACATCTTAAAGGGATAGTTCACTTTGAAATTAATTTTTGATGTGTTTTAGCTTACCTCAAGGGCATCCAAGACGTAGGTGTCTTTGTTTCCACAGTATTTTCAATTTTGACATTTTTCAGTCAAACCGTTGTTGTCTATCAGTCATACACTGGAGGCAAAGGGGGTCCACCAAAAAGCATGCACAGAGAAGTCAAAATTAAACATGATTTAATAACTCGTAAATGTAAGTACACATTGATGGCCTAAGACACGAAACGAGCGTTTTTTTGTGAGAAAATTAAAAGTATTTATATCGTTTTTACCTCGTGTAATCACAGTGACGTCCAAGTGATCTGAATCACTTGTGCAATGTCCAACTGAACCGAACTGAATCAGTTCAATGTTACGCCGGAAGTGATCGCTTGCGTGTGACGTCACTCAATATTTACACGGAGATTTCGGAAGTTTTACCTTTTACTAAACTTATTTAGATATACCGAATTCGTCTTCCATTGTGGTTTCCCGTATATCTAAATATGTTTATTGAAAAGTAAAACTTCCGAAATCTCTGTACAAACAAAGAGTGACTTAGGCGCGCAAGCGATCACTTCCGGCGCATGCGCAGACCGAAGCGCCCGTGCAGTCAGATCATTTTGTCATGGCTTGATTACAAAGGGTAAAAACGATATAAATACTGTTCGTTTTCTCACACAAACCGCTCGTTTCGTGTCTTAGGCCATCAATGTGTACTTACATGTACGAGTCATTAAATCATGTTTAATTTTGACTTCTCTGTGCATGCTTTTTGGTGAACCTCCAGTGTATGACTGATAGACAACAACGGTTTGACTGAAAAATGTCAAAATTGAAAATACTGTGGAAACAAAGACACCTACATCTTGGATGCCCTTGAGGTAACCTAAAACATATCAAAAATTAATTTCAAAGTGAACTATCCCTTTAACACACAAAGTAAACAGCCCGAAAGCTATTTAAATGACACTGTGTGGGGTCATATAAATGTGAATTACTTTAGAATGGTAAAGTCGCTGCGATTAGTCTTAAATAAATATGAACTATGAACAAAGAATCAAAAAAAAAAACTCTTAAAGAACTTTGTCACACAATAACCATTCTGATTGGCATTTTGACTAAGGGGGTGTGAGTGTGGAGCTGATGGAGAAGACTAATGCTGTATTCAGAATTACTGTAAGTTAGGGCTGTCAACGCGTTAACGCATACGATTAATTCATGTTTAAATAATTTAATGCAAATAAATTACTGAATAATTTGCGTCATTAACATAATTTACATCACAGTTAGAAGATCTAAGAAGGCGGAAGTTCATCACACTGAGCATCTACATAGGAAGTAGGAAATTTCCGATCGCCTGTGAATGCGGCATAAGCGCCGGTTGTCTAGGCTGCAAAAGGCAAGTCTTCACCCCTATAGAGGAAAGCAGCCAATGACGCACATCCTCCACGTCCTTCCACGTCCTTATTGAACAAGGCTGACGGCAATAGCAATCTGAATTTCACACCCTAGTGCCCCGGTCAGGACGAATGACCCTTCGAATGTGAGTAAATTTTCGGCCCTATGTCTGCTGATCGATGAGGCCTCCGTTTGAGCACTATTGATCTGCCATTTGTGGGCTATAATCAGACCTTGTACCCCGGCGTCCCCTCCTGGCCCCTTCACTTGCTGGCAGAGATTGGCAGAGAGAACCATAGCAGGCAGAGGTTCGCAGATAACATGGCCTTCTCACCTCTGTAAGTGGAGCTAAACTGAGAGATAAAGAACTCCCCGAAGCCTCCAGCCAGCACTTACGGAGCTATGCTCACCATGCAGAGCCGTTTCCGTCTCACTCTTACTCAGCCGGTGCAGCGGTAGTGCCAGTGGGACAGGAATGCTCGATTGGTGAAGTTCCAAGTCTCTCCTCTTACTAGCTATGAATAAATTAATCTCCTCATTTGAATATGTTCCAACTGGCCTGTACTTATTCATAATTACCTATTAGGGCTTCTTAATGTAATAAGCAAAGCTAAATGTGGAATTTAATCGTAGCACAAAAGAGGATGCGGCTCTATGCTGCATTACGAAACCAAACGTTAAAAGAAAACGGTAGTTTAAAGATTGCCAGGCACCATCTTGAGAAAATCAGATTAGCCAGTGTAAATGAATAGGAGGTCTGGAGAAAAGCCCAGGGCTAAAGCAGCTCAGCTGAATTCCAAAGGAGCCCAACAGCTGGCCGATCGAACCACTAAATCAAGAATCAAAGCCATGAAATGTCACAGCTGAGGGCAAAATTATTGTTTTATAAAAATGTTTAATATAAAAACTCCTCTAAGAAAGTTAAGTATGTTTGTATTGTTAGGCAGATACTGTAGACAATGCCATCGTCCATCGCCAATGGATGACAGACGTCACGATGTCGAGCCAGCATCGTGATTCTTCACGATTCTTCCGCATCTGGAACCCATGCATGTTTCCATCCGGATCGCGAGACAGAACGGTAGCACCATTATACAGTTTCATTGTACTGTTTCAAAACAGCGGTGCAGATCACACTACAAGCACTCAGGATCGTTTGTGGTAATGCTATTTCAGTGCTTCTTTCAAGCCCTTTCAACTTCTCCAGATGCGCACCACGTCCACATTAAAGGAGTAGTTCACTTTTCAAAAAACTTTTGCTGATAATTTACTCATCCCCATGTCATCCGAGATGTCCATGTCTTTCTTTCTTCAGTCGAAAAGAAATGAAGGTTTTTGATGAAAACATTCCAGGATTTTTCTCCATATAATGGACTTCAATGGTAACCAAACGGTTCAAGGTCCAAAAGACAGTTTCAGTGCAAACTGCAAACTGTTCAAAGATTCCAAACGATGAATAAGGGTCTTATCAAGCGAAACGATCGCTCATTTAAAATAAATAACAAAGTTTAAGTTTTATAAGCTCAAATGGTCGCCTTGCTCTGTTCTGTGATGCACGTTCATGACTCTCCTGTTCGAACTCGTTCATCAAAATGAACGAATCTTTTTCCGTTCGAAAACGAAAAACGAAACGAACAAATTGACTCGGAAAAAGATTTTCGAACAGGAGAGTCACGAACATGCATTGTAGTACAGAGCAAGGTGAGCATTTGAGCTTATAAAACCCAAACTTTATTTTTTATTTTTTAAATGAGCGATCGTTTCTTTTGATAAGACCCTTATTCATCGTCTGAAATCGTTTAAAGCCCTTTGAACAGTTTGCACTGAAAGTGTCGTTTGGACCATGAACCGTTTGGTTCCCACTAAAGTCCATTATATGGAGAAAAATGCTGGAATGTTTTCATCAAAAACCCTTAATTTCTTTTCGACTGAAGAAAGAGAGACATGGACATCTTGGATGACATGGGGGTGAGTAAATTATCAGCAAAGCTCAAACACAACCCACCGATGTCATCATCCATTGCAAAGTTTTCCTGTAGACATCGTCTGATGCCAATTTCCTAGACATCACCAGACCATTTCACAAGATGTAAACAACACTGGTCCATAAACACTTCCTGTTTCAGTTTGTAACTGTTCTCTTTATTTCACATGTAAAGAAAACATCTTAAAGATGTCTGTTTACTTTTTTGATTCAGTTTTAAATGTTCTGTTGGTTGTATTTTATCCCAGCTTTTATGTAGTGTTAAAAAACTGAAACAGGAAGTGCTTCTGGACCAGTGTTGTTAACATCTTGCAAAATGGTCTATATGAAGAGTTCAGATGCAAGTGCCTCTAAGTGCCATTTGAACTTTTCTTCTAGAATGGTAATTTTTATCAAGCTTGTATATTTAAGTTCAGTAATTTCACTTAAATGACAATTAATAGGTAATCTTCATTGCTATTTAAAGGGTACATATCATGCTTTTAAATCATTCATTTTTACATATAAATCATACCGTTGTGGTCTATATAAAACATAACTGCAATGCTTGGGTCTGAATTCCGCATTATTATAGCTCAAGCCCCTTTTCTACCCCTTTTCTGATGTGCGTCTTTGAGCGACCCGTTTTGAAGCGTCCCCTTTAAATAAAAAGGAGATGCGTCATACCCCGCCCGCTCTCCAGGTCGTTGAGTTCACGGTCAGTTCAACTCCCCACGTTCGGCCATTATTGTAGTTTGATTAGAGATAAACGATTATATACGATACCTTCAAAGAACATTTTTATTCACACTTTAATAAAATGTCAACAACAGAAGACTTGTCCATCAAGCCTTACATATTCGAGCCAGAGGGAGCGAGTCGATAAAGACGACGACGAACCTGTTCATATGGATATATTGGTATGTGAGTTAACTGTTTTGTGTTATTAGTGAAAGTCAACTATTTCTCTTGTTAAAACAAGAACACTGACAAGATAAATGACTACATTCTAAATCTTACCACAAAAAAATCTGTATTGACAATATGATACGCTTAGAAAAGCATCAGAAAAACGCAGCTAAATGACGATTGATGAAACTCAAGAACAATAATACTGCAGACGTGTAACGTTACTTCAAAACAAAAACAAAGAAAGACAAAGGTACTGCTAAACCATGAACACCATGTGTTTTAAGAAAGTAAAGTAGCAGCTACTTTATTTTTATTAACGATATTTAAAGCTTATCGAAATGCTCTGTTCGTCGTCTCCAAAGATAGAAGGAATTTACCTCTCATTCAGACGAAGTCAATCGGCAAACCCTTCTTTATACTGGCGGAGGTTGTTGAAGTGGGAATCCTTGAAGTGCTTCAGGTCACTAACGTACATCCAAAAACCGAACATTTTGACTTGCCCTCTCGTAACTTCTGCACCATTGAGCTCGGACTACAAAATCGGAGCGAGAAATAATAAGTAACGGTAGTCAATGTCCTTATTTGTCAGTTCCGCTGCAAATACGGTGACGCACTTGCTCAAAAAGCGTCATAGACAACAGAAAAATCTGAACAGGTTGAAAAATATGACCAAAACAGAATATAAAGATATAAACGAATCACCTGAAGAGAATAATTTAATCTTTTCTGTACTTATAAACACTCCAAATATACAACAAAATGCATGCAAGGGCTAAAAAAGTGGATTTTGCATGATATGTCCCCTTTAAGTGAACTTAAATATACAAGCTTGATAAAAATGATCATTCTAGAATAAAATTTCAAATGGTACTTAAAGGGCTTTTTGCATCTGAACTCTTATATAGGGATTCATCTAGGCATTCTTCAGACCATATGAACGGTCTCGCACTCATTTTCAGCTGCTGATAAAGTAGGTTTTGAAAAACTGTCTCAAAGCAGTCCCTTTCAGAGCTCACTTCAGAGTGTTACAACACTAATGGCACAAAGCGATAAAGACATCTACAAACCTTCAGAACTATCAAACACTTGGCCTCCAGCTCAAGACTTCTGGTGGAATGAGGCCATATTCGCGGATGTGAGGGAGTACGAGAGGAACAGGAGGAGATGCTGTATCGAGCGCCTCTGCTCCGGGTGCCTTGAGACTCTATTAACAGTAAAACAAGCGGCATGCACACACACACTAATTAACTAAGTTTCCCAAACGAACCACTGCGCAGAAATAAGTGCATCTGGGAGCCCCCTCAAAGCAGCAATGGCACAGTGGCATGCCAGAGATTGTGCAATGCAAATGGGGCTGTAGAGAACTTGCCAAGAGCCATCAGGCTAAAAAACACAAAGACAATGGATCAGACAAAGCACTGTAATAAGTAGATCCGTGCAAACAGTACTAATTCAGTGTCTGGGGAACCGATGCTTTGTGACAACAACCGGAGTGGCTTTTGACCTTTAAGGTTGGCTCGTGACTCCTCGCTGAGCTTTGGGATTGGGACAATGATAACGGAGATCAATGGCCGCCCCGGGGTAAAAGTGGATCGATGAGTGTCATAAAACAGCCGTCATGATAGCGCATGCATAATCCAGATGAGCAGAACTATGTGACATTGCATGACAGAATTACACTGGCTGTGGATTTAAGCCTCGTCTGAAAATACAGGAGAGAGAAAGAATTGTTCATTCAAAAGGTCACAGCGAAAAGTTCACTTTGTTCACCGGTACACCTTAAAAAGTTATGTTGATATATCTCCATCTCTGAAGACATTGAGGCGAGTGATCTTCAGTGAGGTGGGGAAATCATCTACCCACACTCCCTTGCCAAACTTTTACTTCCTCACACCTTCGGTAATTTTTTTTTTTGTAAGATGGGGTTTTACCGCCCACGGTGCTCTCTGTGTTTGCCCAGGGCAATGAAGATACCAATCGGACTCTTTTGTAGCTGGCAGAGGTCTTCTCAACCTCCACATCCCCTATGCGTCTCTACAGACTGATTCAGTTATACCTGACCTTATATACGTATATATGTGTGTGTGCGCAAAATAAGTAAACAAACAAACAAAAAACACATTAGAATATATATTACAATGATTTCTAATGGTGACAGTAATGGTAGCTGAAAATGCAGCTATGCTATTACACAAATAAATGCATTTTAAATATATTATAATAGTAAATATGTATTATAAATTGTAATAACATTAATGTGTGTGTGTTTTGATCAAATAAATGCAGCCATGAAGAGCATACACACACATACACACACGCTACTTCTATCTCTATACATTTTTTTTTATGAAATATATATACATACATGAATTTCCTAAAAACTAACTGTTATTATTTTATTCATAATTTAACACAGTCTCATCCCAAAAAGTCATATAACTGACGTTTTGGGACGTATTTTGACCATACGTCAATATCCGCCTTTTTAGGGCCCCCTTAAACGTCGGTAGATGGCGATCCCGGGCCGTCATACAACTGACGCTTTACCTTTAACGTCAGTTAGGTGACAGGTTAGGTTTAGGGTTAGGTTTAGGTATGGGGTAGAGTTAGGATCCCATAACCTCATCTACCGACGTTTAAGGGGGCCCTAAAAAGGCGAATATTGACGTATGGTCAAAATACGTCCCAAAACGTCAGTTATATGACGTCTTGGGATGAGACCGGGTTGCATAATTATATGGTGCTATAACATTTTAGCCAAACAATGTAGAAACTGCTAGTCCCAGAGAGAGTTATTACTAAATTCTATGCAACGTATTATATCCAGTATATAATATAAATAATACATTCTGAAAAAGTAAAGAATATTGATTAAAAAAAGTGACACCAAAGCACAGTGAGACAGTTTTAAGCCCTTGCATTCCTTCCAGACAGTTGGGTAATGATCACCCTACAGTAAACAGCCTCTGGCAGTCACCGCACACACACACACACAGAGAATCTCAATATCTTTCACCGACCAGTGTCTTATCCAGGGGATAAGTGGAACTTACTGAATTTTAGGTGGTATCGAGTGCTGTGAGAACAGTCCTTGGCTTACATTAGTGTCTACGGCAAGACCCTGACCTGAACCAAACTCCATGAAAAATTCGGCCCACATCACAGTGTCCTTAAAAGCCTGCTTGAATCTACGGGATGGGGTCTCAATGTTATAGTCTTTGTGTTCAACTCAGACCTCATTAATCGAACAAAGTGTCAAAAAGGTCTGCACAGGGACTTTTTTCTGGACAAATTGCAAGGTTTGCGCACAATGTCTTGTTCTTCATGAGCAGACGAGAGCATTGCTTGTACCCAACACATTATTACACAGCAATCTTCTTTGTTGCAGACATATCAATCGTAGCACAATCTTAGCAAACATAGCAGACTTCTCTGTTGAAGTAACATATCAATCTTCTATTATAAGGTATTTTAAGTGGATCATGAGATGAGTTCAAAATTGACTTTTGCTATTTCTGAGAATGGTGGGAACAAAATTTACAATAACTATATTTTGCATTTTTATAAAAAGTTAAATAAATAAAATCCAAAAAAAAAAAAAAAACTAGCTATTGTAGATACATTTGAGTAAATATTTACACTTCAGCAAAAGTTGATAGTAACTGACTGCACATCACGTACATCAGGGAGGGTTTGATTTTAATTTTTACAATTATTATAAAGCATAATACAGCAGTTTCTAATAATGCTGCGGACCAACTGACGTGCACTTTTAACTGATTGCAAAAGCCTAATTTAAACTCCAATTTGGTGCTTGGCAAGTTTTAGTTTTGGATCCTTGTCAAATGGCATTGACATTTTTTGTCCAACTCCTCATCTCATTAAAGGGACTCTGTGTAGATTTTTAGGTATTTTCTTATCTGAAATCAATATTTTTATTCATAAATATGTCCTCAATGGTGTACAAATACCTCTGCAAATTATCTGACTTATCCTCGTAAATGAAGAATTTATTATCTTTATGTACATGGGACGGGTAGGTTCACGGAGGCTTCCATGTCCGTTCCACCATCTTGAAAACTATAATAGCAGAGAGGGTCAAAAAGTACCACAAGCCAAACGCGTTTCCACAACGCGTTTTCGTTCAGACTCAGAGCCATCGTCACGTCACATTGAGAGGCGCGCTCCCTGCAAGTTTAAACGGCTGCATTGCACTCCTATGATTGCTGATTGCTCTTTTGCTCTATTATTTGTAATTGCGGACCATATGCCGAGTCACAGGAGAATGCATCCTCCTCGCAAAAAAAGGCCAGACTTGAACGAAAAAGGAAACGTGACCGGAGATTGCAAAAAACAAGACCATTCCTTTTTCCGTCATAAAATTAATCGGATATGGTTCGATTTTCTGCGTTTTTCGCATCCAGAGCCAGCATTTTGAGAGGTCTTTTGACAATTCAGGGCCGGGGGAGCTCGTCCTCAAATCATTGAACATTATGCGCCGTGCTTTCAGTTTCGGTTTTCAATTCGATCAAGTGTTTATGTTCTCTTCTCTATATTGGATTATGAAATTAATAAACCTCCCCTTTCAATCAGATTGAAATTTAGGATCGAATAAAGTGTGATTGAGCAGCCTATTCGATAACTAATGTATTATTTGGGCACAATATACACAATACATACACAATAACAGCCTAGCTGTTCTGTCTGCCCAGCGCTTCCACAGGGCCGCGCGCGGGTGTGTGTGTGTGTGTTTGTGTGTGTGTCCATACCTGGTCCATACCAGACACACTGCCAGTCTCCGTTCAGAATCGATTGGTTCACGGAAATTGGTGGTCTTGTTTTTAATATGTGGCTCCAGAATCGCTAGCAAAGCATCAAACTGTCCCGCTGACATTCTGAGGTAGCCTAAATTTTGAATCGCTCAGATAAATTCGCAACTTCTTGATAATGAACTCCTTCCTCTCGGCGCAATTTCAGGATTGGATGGATATTTTCTATTTCTTCTCTTTTCAATATGAGAGAGGGCAAAAATCATCCTCACTGCTTGACGAATCCATTTGGTATTTTTGCGTTTTTTCCCGCAAAGGTTTAATAAATACGCAACGGACTCGGTGTGCAAGGTTTCTATGCGTGACGAATTTTTAGGCTGACGTACAGGAAAATACGCATACGAATATTTCGTGCTCAGTGTGCAATGGCCTTAAATATCGGGATAGCGTTTTCAACCGTGGAAATAGCTAATGCAGCAGAAAGATTTCAGAAGAGACGCTGAAGTTGCCTGCTTTCTCCTCGACAGGTTAGTCAATGTTACAGTCTGACTTATTTTTTTGTCATTGCTTGGTTGTGTACTTTATTATATAGACAGTATAACATTTATAGGTAAAAAAGTTAAACAAGGTATTTGATGAATAGCAGCTATTGACTACTTTACTCGCAGCTATTGTGAAGGAAGGTGCTAAAAACAAGGTTTGTAAGTTAATTCTTTATAACCTATAAATTCAGTAAGAATATAGAGATAATGATTGTAAGAAAATATTGAAGAAAATATTGCTCTCTGTAAGATTTTCTATAGCTTTTTATATATAAATGATCAATTAGCTAAAATTGTGATTTTGCTATGTGGATAAGATTGTACAGAGAATTAAAATTAATTTATACAGCTAGACACATAAATTGTACACATAAGTTAACACATAAGTTGCTGTTTTTTTTTTTAAGTTACAAACCTGTTCACCCGGAGAAAAACTCGATGAAGTGTTACTACAAGACATCCTGTCATAGCATTTTTGGTACATAACGGCAACCGTAGATGCAATACGCACTTGAAACAGCGAGGCGCTGGAGAGCAAAATTCGTTTGAATGCAAAATACTATTTAACCACTAGATGGGGGTATTTCCTACACAGAGTCCCTTTAAAGAGTAACTAAAAACTAAACCAACTTTTTTTTTTAGTTAATGATCTGTAAGAATGGATCTTTATTAATACCAGTCATTGATTCGAGTAACTTTTTTGACATTTGTGTATAAAGTGTTTTATTTCTACAATATATGGTGTAAAAACGTATTAGTGCTGCCCTCTTCAGGTTGAACGGTGGCTACTACAGTTGAATTTTCCTATTGGATGTTCCGCACTTCGTGACGTATGCAGGTTTCAGCTCACCACGTGAGCTACAGTATAAGCTATGAGCTTGGCAAGTATAAGCTTGCCATAAGCGATAAGCGAGCTATGAGCTTGGCAGTATAAAAACCATCTTGTGTCGTCATAACCACTGTAGTGAGTCAGGAGTTGGAATTGCGAGTATTGAAAACGATCAGGATAGAGTGAATTAGCATCTATTTCGTCTCTTCTATCTCCGCTGGGGTCTGCCCACTTTTTCAGCATTTTTCAAATATTGCCAGTGGGTGGAGTCACGCTCTCACCAGGGGTTTAGTTACCCTTTAACTTTAACAAGTTACAACATATTAAATAACGTCTTGAAGTACAGGCTTTTACAACAATGTCCCTTTTGTAAAACACAAGGAACGTGTTTTTTTTTTTGTGTGTTTTTTTTTCTGAAACTTGCTGAAAGGCTTTTTTAACAGGTTTAAACAAAGTACCCTAAAGGAGTTTCATAAACATTATTATACAGAATGCTCTCATTTCCTCTTAAAGACAAGGTGAAAACAACTGCTCCCCAAACTCTGCCATAAAACATTTTAATTTGCCCTAATAAATCTGCTAATGGATAAATGAATACATTATCTCCTTCATTAGATATTTAACCAGGTAATCATGCTTAGGCAGAGCACAGCTCTCTCTGGTTAGCATAGAAGTGTTAACCCATGCATAATATCCCTCTTTCTAAATGGATGATTTTAAATGATCAGTTTAACTTGTGCTTGGAAGGTAAGGGAGTAGGTAAAAAAAGTCTGACATGCAACATTGGTTTAATTATGACACCATGCTGATAATAATAAGAGTAAATGTATCAATACATTTATGTAAGCTGGCTTAATTACAAGCTGAAACAATGGTTTAAAAAAAAAATTGGGCCACTACACTTGTTATGATTCCACTGGAGGCGAGCTTGATGAACCCAAGTGCACTGTTTATTTAATATAAGAGTACAAAATAAACAAAGACGTGACTAAGCATAACGTGACATTAACATACACTCTCCAAACAGTTGCTTACAAAAACTATACAAGACAAGAGACCATCATTATTAAAGGTCATTATTAACACCACTACTAATGACTTGGCAAGACACACCTATGAACATCATTAAACAATAAATCAATGACAGAACAGAACTGAAAAACAAAACACATGACTAAATCAACCACTGACAACATGGGCTGTGTTCTTGTCTGTACTTGTGTCCTTGCTTTCTTGTAAAACGTCATTTTTTTGTGGCCCAAGTACTGTCCCAATACACAAGTTTGCATCTTAATCCCGGATGTGTTCTTGAGTAAACTTGACGTCAGAAATATCTCAGCTTTCAATTCGGCATTCGAGGAAGGAGAGGCAGGTCATTACAGTAATTCGTTTTTCTACAATTACGTACGCCATTTCATCACTAAATTCACTTGTGGAAACATTTGATGCGAGAAATGAACTGTGTAGATTTCAAATCTAAAATGTGTGAATCGAAAATGTGCTCGAACGTTTTCGAAAGTGAGAATCTCAATAAGCGCCTGCAGGTGTTAAAGGGATAGTTCACTTTGAAATTAATTTTTGATATGTTTTAGCTAACCTCAAGGGCATCTTTGTTTCCACAGTATTTTCAATTTTGACATTTTTCAGTCAAAACGTTGTTGTCTATCAGTCATACACTCGAGGCAAAGGGGGTCCACCAAAAAGCATGCACAGAGAAGTCAAAATTAAACATGATTTAATGACTCGTAAATGTAAGTACACATTGATGGCCTAAGACACGAAACGAGCGGTTTTTGTGAGAAAACGAACAGTATTTATATCGTTTTTACTTCGTATTATCACAGTGACGTCCAAGTGATCTGAATCAGTTGTGCAATGTCCAACTGAACCGAACTGAATCAGTTCAATGTTATGCCGGAAGTGATCGCTTGCATGTGACGTCACTCAATATTTACACGGAGATTTTGGAAGTTTTACGTTTTGCTAAACATATTTAGATATACCGAAATCGTCTTCCATTGCGGTTTTCTGTATATCTAAATATGTTTAGCGAAAAATAAAACTTCCGAAATCTCTGTATAAACAAAGAGTGACGTGGGGGCACAAGCGATCACTTCCGGCGCATGCGCAGACCGAAGCGCCCGTGCAGTCAGATCATTTTGTCATGGCTATGATTACAAGAGGTAAAAACGGTATAAATACGGTTCGTTTTCTCACACAAAACGCTCGTTTCGTGTCTTAGGCCATCAATGTGTTCTTACATTTAGGAGTCATTAAATCATGTTTAATTTTGTCTTCTCTGTGCATGCTTTTTGGTGGACCCCCTTAGCCTCCAGTGTATGACTGATAGACAACAACGGTTTGACTGAAAAATGTCAAAATTGAAAATACTGTGGAAACAAAGACACCTACATCTTGGATGCCCTTGAGGTAAGCTAAAACATATCAAAAATTAATTTCAAAGTGAACTATCCCTTTAAGTTAGCTAGCGACCCAACCGGACAGTTTGCCCACAGAATCGTTTTACCCCACAGTCAAGAGACCATTGCAGTATGGCTGTTCTCGTCAATAATTCATGTTAAATTTGGGCACTGCAGACGGCATCTGTGCGGGGGTATTATAGCACAATACCAGCAAGAACACATCGTCTTAAACTGTCAGCAGCGTTCTGTGCGCTTGTCACCTGGTGAGTTCATTCTTCCAAGAACAACTAGCAAGAGCTTTCTCCCCAAGACCACAAGTTTGTTTTTTGCATTCTTGGTTTTAAGAAACACCCCACGACACATTCACAAGGGGAGCACATGGCAAGAACACATGAGGAAAAAGGGAATCACATGACAGGAACCTTGACAATTAAAGACGTGAAACGTGACAGTGAAAACAAAACCAAAACTACACGTGACAACACTGTAGTCTAAAACATGTTTTCATTTTGAATACTTCACATAGTAGGTCATGTTCAAAGTGAAGGAAAGATGAAGGTATAGAAACAGCCAATAGGCTTGTATTGTGCATATCATGTCCTTAGAGCTAATCATTTTCAACTGCAGCAGGTTGACGTTGTTCTGCGCCAAATGTGAACAAATTAAATGAGGCAATTAAAGACTGAATAAGCCGGCGTTGATAATTGTGGCCTGATATGCCAGCGACAATTATAATGAGCCCAGTTCTGCTTCACAGACTTAGCGCTGTTCAGAAACACCGCCAGGAGTTAAGTTTTTCCACGAGGGCACTTGGGCCAAGGTTTCCACAACAGCCTCTTAGCCGTACCATGCTATACGATTTTCACAGCGGGACCGGCTATAAGATATCCCTCTCACGTCAACAGGCCTGTTGGTTACAAGCGGACGGCTGTGGCGGGAAGCAGTCTGGTGGAAAATTGGGCCGCTCTGTTATATCCTGCGCTCTGTCATGTCCAGTGCTTCTAGCCTTTGGGTTTATTGTACACGAAAGCTCGGCTGCTGCCGAGCCACTGGAGTTAACTATCCCTGTCACTTCCATTTGGGAAATAGGCATGAATCTCTTTTAAAAGGAATCATCCTCTGGTTTAGGTTGCACAAGAGTGTATTCTACGTCTTGCCTTTTCAGGTCAGACCTGTTTGCTAGCAGTGGAACTTATATAAGAGAGAACAGCAACACAGAGTTGTTCACGGCCAATTATATCTACTTACTAAAATGAGGCAATGATAAGGAGCAAGAGTGCACTGAAAAAGTGTACTAGCAACAAAAGCATGTCTCTCTCGTCTTCTCCATGTGGTCCTCAGAAGACACTCCTGAAAAGTTGCCAGCAAAATCTGGCAGAAAACACTTTACTGATTGTGGTTAATGCAAACATGGTAAGATGTGCAATGTATTATTTACATTATGGGATAAACAGGTTGGTGTAGCGGGGTTACGAAATGTACATAATGTGGGGTAGTGATGATGTCTTTGGTGTGAGATACCCGGGTTCGAATCCACTGTGAGACACCAATGTGTCCCTGAGCAAGACACTTAACCCCTAGTTGCTCCAGAGGACAGAGAACTATATAGCAATTGAAAGTCGCTTTGGATAAAAGCATCAGCTAAATGAATAAATGTATATGTAATGTAATAGCCATTTAAGGAGCGTAAAGGTTGAGGGTCAAGATTCCCCCCAACCCCCCGTTGGTAGATGCCATAACTACACCATGTGAACGCACACACTCACACACAATTGTTTCTCCATTGATTGTCATTAAAAAATAATTGTGATTCATTATTTATAATTATAAAATCAAAATGGGAAATATAAAAAAAACATTTAAATTATAACTAAAAACTATAATAGTATCTCAATGACACTGATATCTATGATCACCTCAATAAAATCATTGCTTTTACGTTGAATTTATAAATATTGGTAAAAAACACAATCTGGAAAACACAGGAAAAGGGAAAAAAACTGTTCTTTAGATTGACAGTGAACTTGCTTTCAACATTTGAATTTGAATTTTAAAAACACAAAAAGCCTGACAATCAATTGAAAATCTACAAATAAGCGATAGTCTGAGCCGTTGTGTTTTTGCTTGCCTTGGCCCAGTTCTGTTGTGTTTCTAAGTACTGCTGCTTTAAGTACTCTCTCCTCTCAGTAATGATGGGATAAACAGCTCAGCCTTGGTTCTCCTTTCTCTGAGACCTAATGTCCTCAGCTCTCAAACAGCACATCAGCCCTGACCCACACTGTCTGCAGCCTCTTCTAATAGTGTACACAGCTTCATCTCTGAGGAGAGACACTCCATGCTTTACTGCTATCATATTGACTATCATATTGTTCATTTACAGGGGGGAAATTGGCCAGGAAACTGTGGCTTGAATCTTGCATTTAAAATGATGGATCGGTAGTGAAAAAAATAAATAGAAAATTATATATGTATATATACTGTATATATATATATATATATATATAGCATTCAGAGGACTAATCATATTAATATTGCATTATAATAAATATATACAATGCATTCTCATCCTGGGGTGTCATATAGGTGACGCTTTTGAAATTGAGTCTAAATCCGATGGACATGGCACCCTTCCGCATTAATATAGCACTCTTCGGTTATGGGTAGGTTTAGGTCTGGGGTAGGATTAGGGTTAGACCACTAGGAGGTGCCTTCTGGCCTATATTTATCTAACACAGTCTCATCCCAAAAAGTCATATAACTGACGTCTTGGGGCGCATTTTGACCATACGTCAATATCCGCCTTTTTAGGGCCCCCTTAAACGTCGGTAGATGGCGATCCCGGGCCGTCATACAACTGACGCTTTACCTTTAACGTCGGTTAGGTGACGGGTTAGGTTTAGGGTTAGGTTTAGGTATGGGGTAGAGTTAGGATCCCATAACCTCATCTACCGACGTTTAAGGGGGCCCTAAAAAGGCGAATATTGACGTATGGTCAAAAGACGTCCCAAAACGTCAGTTATATGACGTCTTGGGATGAGACCGGGTTGATTTATCTGTGCCTCATATTGACGCTAAAAGTTGCCATGTGAGTTAGATGTAGACGCAATTTCAAAAGCGTCACCTAGATGATGCCTTGTGATGAGACCGGGCTGATATATAGTATACAAGTTATATGGACTGGATTTACACTACACTAAAAAAAAGTTTAGGGTCGGACAGATTTTTTAAAATGTTTTTGAGAGGAGTTATTTGATGTATTTGAATTATTTGATCAAAACAATACAGTAAAACCAATAACACTGTAAGATATGAATACAATTTAACCCTCTACTGGACACATTTTAACGGTACATGATAAAAAAATTATTCCACATAATTTCTTGGTTCATTTGAGAACATTTTATTGATAAAAAAAAATCTAAATTTTTTGATTAATAGAAAATTCAAGAGCCAGTTATTTTCTCCCAATTGATATACTATCACAGTTTTTTCTTAATTTTAGTTACGATTAAATGTTAGTAATTTAGTCATTTTAGTTTTTTATATTATATTTTATTTCAAAAAAAATTTTATTTTATTTTTCTATTTCTATTTTTTTTTTTTAAGTTTTACTTAGAAATAACTATAATATCCCAGAAAAGAGCAGGATTTATTTGAAATATGTATCTGAAATTGTTTGTAATGCTATATATATATATATATATATATATATATATATATATATATATATATATATATATCTTTACTGTCACTAATGCCCCCTTTCTGAATAAACATATGCAATTCTTTAAAAACAAAAATCTTACTGACCCCAAACTTTGGAATTGTAGTGTATATCACATTTATGATGCTTTTGCATAATTTTTCCAGTATAAAATCTTCAGTTCCTATTCACTAGCTAAGATGCCAACCCCGCCCACAACATTTTTTTGGTTGGGAAGTTCGGTCTGGATCGGTTCAGAAATCGTCGGGCAAATCAAATTGCCAGTACGGGCTTTATACGATGATGGACAGATGATCTGCAGTTACATAATCGTCACTTTATCAAAGAGAACTGGTTTCCCGCAAAGTTGACTGCAGCCAGAGAATTGAGATATAGATTCCACTATCACGTCTGTTGTAAAAGAAATCGACAGCGCATTACTTTTAAAAGACGAACAGAGAACTGCAATTAAGGCATTTGTAAATCGGAAAGATTGACAGTGTTTGCCGTCCTTCCTACAGGGTTCGGCAAAAGTTAAATTTATCAGCTGGCTCCAATGGTAAGAAGAAGAGGGAACGCAATGAAAACCCTGTGGTCGTTGTGGTTTCTCCTATGGTTGCACTCATGGTAAAATCATCACCACTCATTATTTTACTACTTCCAGCTTGCTTGCAGTTGAGTTCTATTGACAACTCTGCATAGCTCACTTATTGCGTTGCTCTGATTGGTTGCAGGTCTATCCAATTTTCCTGGTTTGGTTTGGTGAGACACGCCTCATAATCAAAGCCCTAGCAGTTAGTATCAAACTCACATTCTGACTAGAATATGAGTATGACGAAGTCAAGCTACCCATTCACAGAAATTACCAACCCGATCTCACGACCAAGTCGTACGAATTCGACGAATGATTAAAAAGTGGCTAATTCGTAACAATTCACACGACCTCACTCGTACGAATTAATACGATTTTGCTAAATCGTACATATTTTACGAATTGGCCAATTCGTATGAATTCGTACGAATGACCTACCCCTTACCCCGCCCCTAAACCTAACCATCACGTGGGTTTAGACAAATCGTACGAATTAGTACGAGTGAGGTCGTACGAATTAGTACGAATTAGCCACTTTTTAATCATGCGTCAAATTCGCACGAATTGGTCGTGAGATAGTGTTGGAAATTACACGTAAAGCAGCCAGCACAATTATTCAGAATTTCCCCTTTTGTGTTCCACAAAAGAAAGTCACACAGATTTGGAACAACATTGGGGTGAGTAAATGATGACAGAATTTTCATTTCCTTTTCCTCACTAAGAGGAGGGGTGATGACATTTTTACCCATCTATCCTGCCCAAGCAGCGGACCTTTCTGTGGAGTGTGCAAGAAATCGCCCCCTCACACCGCACTCAGGGATCTTACACGAGCTGCACGAGTCCTTTTCATCAGCTCAGTAATTGAAAAATTTAAGGGAAAAACAAGACTCTGATTTCCTTGGGATGAGCCTTTGATAAGGCCTTCACTCTGAGAGCTTTGAAGGGAAGGCTCCTCTCATCTTCTGAATGCTTTACTCGCATTCAACCCCCAGAAAAGAGAGAGAAAAATAAAGAATAGAACTGAAAAAAGTCAAAAGCATCTCATTGTATCAATGGGGGCAGCAACTGATCTAGAGCAGAGAAATACTATTATGCTTACAATGTTGAATTGAATTCAAATCCCAAAGACATTGCAGGGACTGTTGGGGGAGCGAGTTGGAGAACGATAGGTACAATGTGACCTCCATTAGTGGCACCAGAGTGTGAAATGACGCACGCACACGTGTACAGGTCTTCTGTTTCTGCTCACAGGCAGTAACAGCGAGTCAGTGGGGAATCATACTCTGTAGCGGCCTAATGGACAGTAATGAGGATCGACTCACGGCACGCTGGGTTTCAAACCTAACCCCACCATGGCCCATCTGCCTGGCGCTAACCAGAGCGACAACTGATGGATGCAGGAAATCAGACATCTCTCCCATATCTAAAACCTCCCAGGGGGACATTCCTGAAGGGAAATGAGAAATGAGCTGTGGGAATTGTGTAGGCACTTTAGAGAATGGGTTTGATAAAGTGTTGACGTCACCAGTGCTTTTTTTTTTTTAGAAGGGTTAGAGGGTTTTTTTTTTTTTTTTTGAAAGCTCTCTTTATTTGTAGAAACTCTTAAGACTTACTATGATAAGATACAGTGGTTATATTACATGCAGACAGAGAACACTATTAATCAATAAATTTTTTTTAGATTTTAGATTGGTGATAATGCTTTGCAAGAGTGAGGAAAATACAATTGTTTCAAAAGTGAAACTTCATCAGGTGACTAAAAATGCAAAATGTGACCGATTTCTGCAAGTGTCATGAATCAGAACCAAGACATAATTTCTTAATTTGGAATGAGATTCATTGCATACATTTTATTTAATTTGAAAGAAATTCATACTTTTATTCAGCAAGGATGCATTCAATTAATATTGTAGTTAAATAAATATCACAAAAGATTTCCATTACACATAATTGCTGTTCTTTTGAACTTTCTATTCATCAAAAGAGTCCTGAGGGGAAAATAAGTTTGATGATTTGCACAAAATCATTAAAGGATTAGTTCACTTTTGAAAAAACTTTTGCTGATAATTTACTCACCCCCATGTCATCCAAGATGTCCATGTCTTTCTTTCCTCAGTCGAAAAGAAATTAAGGTTTTTGATGAAAACATTCCAGGATTTTTCTCCATATAATGGACTTACATGGGAACCAGTTGGTCGGAGGTCCAAAGTTAATAACAGTTTCAGATGCAGCTTCAAATGTCTTTAAACGACAACAGGCGATGAATAAGGGTCTTACAATGCAAAACGATCGGTTATTTCAAAGCTTATTCCAAAAATCGAACTTTTCTAAGGAAAAATGCTAGCCTTGTAATATTCTGTGAGGCGCGTTTGTAACGTCACATAATACGTAATTACATTCAAAAGGTCACGAGCGACGTAGCCAGAAGTACAGAGTCAGAGTGTTTACAAGTTGAACGCATAGGTTGAACGTGCAAACTAACTCAAACGCCGTTTACAAAAAAGGAATTAAAAGGTAAAAAAAACGATGTCGGACGATTTTGATTCTGTACTTCCGGCTACGTCGCCCGTGACCTTTTGAACGTAATTACGTATTACGTGACGTTGCAAACGCGCCTCACAGAATACAGCAAGGCTAGCATTTGTCCTTAGAAAAGTTACATTTTTGGAATAAGTTTTGAAATAACCGATCGTTTCGAATGATAAGACGTTTCGTTTTAAAGACATTTGAAGCTGCATCTGTAACTGTTATTAACTGTCTTTTGGACCTCCGACCAACTGGTTCCCATGTAAGTCCATTATATGGAGAAAAATCCTGGAATGTTTTCATCAAAAACCTTAATTTCTTTTCGACTGAGGAAAGAAAGACATGGACATCTTGGATGACATGGGGGTGAGTAAATTATCAGCAAACGTTTTTTCAAAAGTGAACTAATCCTTTAAGCAGCACAACTGTTTTCAGCATTGATAACATTAAAGGGATACTCCACTTTTTTTGGAAATAGGCTCATTTTACCACTCCCCCAGAGTTGAATTTTTTGAATGTATTCAGACGATTTTTTTTTATATTTAGAAGAATATCAGTAACCAGACAGTTTCTGGTCTCATTGACTTCCATAGTATTTTTTTTTCCTACTATGGAAGTCAATGAGACCAGAAACTGTCTGGTTACTGATATTCTTCTAAATATCAGAAAATCAGCTGAATGCATTTGAAAACAGTGAAACTCAACTGTTTAACTCTGGGGGAGTTGTAAAATGAGCCTTTTCCAAAAAAAAAAGAAAAAAAAAAAAGTGGAGTATCCCTTTAAGAAATGTTTTTGAGAACCAAATCAGCATATTAAAATGGTTTCTTAAGGATCATGTGACAATTAAGACTGGAGTGATGACCGCTAAAAAATACATCTTTTCATCATGAATACGTTTAATTTCAATATATTGATATAGAATTGCTTTTAATAATGTTTCGCAAAATTACTTTGTTTGATTAAATTATTGCAAAATTGATGGGCATATGGTACATAATACCAAACGTTTGAACACCAGTGTATGTTCTCATCAACAGTGCTGGTCAGAAACAGTTTAAATTAGGGCTGAACGATTTAGGAAAATAATCTAATTGCGATTTTTTTAACCAATATTGCGATTGCGATTTAATATGCGATTTAAAAAAAAAAAGTTATTTACCTTCTGTATTAGTCGACAAAGACAAGCAATAAATCATTGTACAGTAGGGATGGGAATCTTTAGATAGCTCATGATCCGATCTACTTTTTTTCTTATTAATTAATCTTAATAACTCTTAAAATATGTATTTAATTACATGTGTAAAAACACATACTTTAAAAAATAAATATAAAAAAACATTAAATTAAACCAATTACATGTTAAGAATTTTAAATAGGCCTAGGCTATATAAAATAATATAGCTTCAAAATATAAAAGCTAGTAAATAAAGAGAAACAAAAAAAAACATTACAAGCAATAAACAAAGAGTGGTCTCAGTATTTAAAAGTAGGCTGTCTGAATGTTTTTCATTCAAGAGCTGGAGTGATTTCCCCTCAGTTTAGATACGATAAGCTGCATTCACACTAATGCATGTATATCTCTTTTGAAATTGTAAATGTGGTTTGTCCTGTTGGTTTAAGATATAACTGACCGTGTTTACATCAATTTCGCGTCATAAAAGCATTTTGACATGCAAGTACATTTACCAATGAGTCGCTCACGGCCGCATGCACGAGCGCTCTTCACAAAGCACACGTTAGTATTTTAAAATGAAAGCAGCCTTCTCAGTGATTTTCATGGTTTTTTAATATAAGCCAACTGCATTCCAAAAGACATAAATAATGCCTCTGTGAAGCATTTGTAAAGAAAATTCCCGCGGGAGAGAACGCGCACTGCAAGTGTAACGTTATAACATCAAGCAAAGCGGCAAAACCTGTTCAATGAAGCCCGCGAATGTCCTTGTAATTTGGTTCAACCCCGACCTTTATAAAATAACGTTACTATGTTTTGGAAGGTTCGAGCGGTGTCGTGTGTGTGAGTGAGGAAGAGAGAGAGCGAGAAAATAGAAGCAAGCAGATTCAGAACACGGTTCGTTTCTAAAGCACGCGCAGCGTCATCACGCATCTGTGTTTTAAAAACTAAGCTCATACTCGATTCTGAAATTCTCTGAATCGATCCAGGATTGTTGAGGAGAGGAGAGAATAAATAACACAATAAACTGTTCTTTTCTGGACGCCAGACCGCGTAGCGTGGCAAGTTGATGCTTTATCTTGCAGACTGCTTTTCTCTCGCGTGTCAAGTGACCAGTGTAATCGCAGCCCTTGCGATTACAAAATCGCGTTTAATCATATCGCGATTTTATCGCAAATGCAATTAATCGTTCAGCCCTAGTTTAAATATCTTTGATTCTGTTCAGATACAGACCTTCACTAGGTTTTTGAACTTATTCGTGAGTTTTCTCTATGATGTACTGCAGCGATTTCATCATAATCAATTAAAGGGTGCATAAAAAATGATCAATGGTCCGGATTTTGTCTGCAGGGTGCTTTTTGGGAGATCCTGCCCTAAGTAATTAAGAAGATACTCTCAGATTTGCACAGAGAAATTATGGCTATGTCCGAAACATAGACATCAGCAGATCAATTTCTTCACAGAAGACAGAATTTTATATGAAAGTACATGAGGAAACAGGTTGCAGACAGGCTTCTAAGGCACCATAATGCCATGTCTAATGGTCTAGAACAAATTCAAATGAGCTTTAGAGGTAACCAAGCACATATTGAAGGACTGCAACGCTTGTTTCCTGTTTCTTGATTTTTTTTTTTTTTTTCGCTGAATGAATGAATGAAACTGTGCGCGCAGAATTGTGGGATATCAATGTAAGATGTTGCCATCAAAATCCAACAAGATTGACAGGATGTTATGCAATCAAATCACTGTAAAAAATATTTTCAAGATTTGTTATCACAACATATTTTCTTTTGTCAAATCAACTTTATAATAATTTATTTAGTTGAGATAACTTATTATTTTGAGTTTCTGATGATTAAATTAATCTCCTTTATTGTATTAACTCATTTTTTTCTAGTTCAATCAACTTAAGGCAACCAGGTTACTTACTTTAAGTTAAACCAACAATATTTTTTTACAGTGTAGTTGTAATCTACAGTAAATTACTGTTACAACCCCAAAAATGTACCGACTTTCAGCAGTTCGCAATGACCAAATAAAACAAAAGTAATTGAAATAGCTCAGTGGTTTCAACAAATTCAGATGAAATCGCAACTTTTAATGACTGCAGTCTCACAATTATTCAACGCCCTGAACACAACCCCTCAGCACAAATCTGCAAAACAGCTGTTGTCTCAAGCACACCAGATGCAACTAATCAAGGGCTTCATTGGTTGCACCAGGTGAGCATGCGAGCTAGAAACCATGAAATGTCTGAACTGGCTGGGTTTGTTGAGTCCTACTGTCGGTGAGGAAGCTGAAGCTTGGGCTTCACTGGAACTTACAAGAGGACAGTGATCCCAAGCATTTATCAAATTCCACCAAGGCTTGGTTGCAGAAGAAGTCCAGGAAGATTCTACAGTGGCCATCACAGTCACTTGACTTGAACCTCATAGAAAATATCTGGTGGGATTTGATGAAAGCAGTTGCAGCACGCAAACCCAAAAAAATTGTGAAGTGGAGGCCTTTGCTTATGAAGAATGGGCTCAGATTCCTCAGAAACGCTGCCAGAAGCTGGTGTCTGGTTATAAATCTTTTATGCAGCTGGTCATAACAGCAAAAGCGTGTTCTACTAAGTTCAAAAGATGATTGCCATCATGGGGTTGAATAATTTTGAGACGGCAGAAGTCATTAAAAGTTGCATTTTGAGTTGAATTTGGGGAAACCACTTGAAACCTTTGTTGTGTTGAGCTATTTCAATTAATTTCAAATTGTTCATTGCAAACAGTCTGTAAATTTTGCTAATAGACCTGATTTTCCAACATGACATCATGATATTTGCGTAAACATACGAAGAGTTCAGATGCAAAAGCCTCTAAACGCCATTTAAAATTTTCTTCTTTAATGATGATTTTTATCAAACTTGTATATTTAAGTTCAGTAATTTCACTTAAATGGCAATGATAATTACCTATTAATTGTTATTTATTATATATATTAATTGTATATTAATTGACTTTTATTTGGAAAATCGATAGAGTCCAAAACAACACTTTCATTTCACCAAACCCTCCATACATGTTTGGAACAACATGTGAGTGAGTAAATGATGAAATAATTTTCATTTTGGGGTGAATTACCACTTTAATATTCAAAATAATCACATGCTTCACGTACATACCGTTCCTGCTAACATTTTGAAGAAAAAAAAACAAAAAAAAGTTTAAGTATTTCATGACTCTTCAAGCACATCGTATTTTTCTCATACAGTATTTCTGTTTGTCAAGTACAAACTGAGAGAACTGGTTTGATCTCACTGGTTCAAAAAACACTTTTGAAGGGTCAAACCAGAATGGAATGTTCAGTTTTGAGTGAACTAACCCTCCAGGCACATTTTCGACATACAAACATACACAATGGGGTGATGCAGCAGCTTCTAACAGTTCAGAGAGTTGCACAGTGAGCGATGAAAATAATTAAGGGCTTTAAGCCTCTAATTACCATAGTACATCAGCTTTCAATATGCTGGCCATTGATTTGATAGAGTGCACATGACGTTGGATGAGCAGTAATCAAACAACTTCATACAGGAGGGAAAATATTAAAGAATGGCCTGCTGTTATATCTGGCACACACTCAGAGTACTTGAATCTTTCGTTCTCTCCTTTCCTCCATATTTTAGTCTCCGTCTCACATAAAACTCCAACAAACAATCCAACAACATCTGCAGAGAGTGCATAATATCCATTAACAACAATTCCTCTGGGAAACCTGCCACTAGTGATTAGTAGTAATGAAAAATGTAATGTCACACTTGGTCAATATACATGTAAGTCATCAGAAATGAAACGGTATTTATCAAATTCTGATTCTCAAAGTAGTTATTTACACACCTACAATAGACACATGATTTTACAGATTTCTCCCAGACCGAAACCAACTGACAGCACAATGCAGCTCCTATCAGATAGGTCGGTTGTTTAGAAATAAGAGATGGTTTTATATTACACAGATAAGCGGAGGAACAAGATAAAGTGATGGACCATGTCAGTTTGCTCTCTTATCACATTCTGCTTTGGGAAAGGAAGTGAGAGAGGGAGAGAGGAAAGTGATTGGGTAGTTTGCTGAGCCACAGATGCATTCCTCATCCTCGGAGAAGTCACCGTTCAGGACTAGTGAAGTGTGACAGCAGAAATGCTGAAACACCCATATGGCAGAGAACGAACTGAAGAATACATAAACATTCAAGAACACCTCAGGCACAAACAGACACACCTGCAGTCTCCAAGAACATGACAGTGCGTTATACAACATGTTACTCCGCTCTGCCTGTGTTGCCGAACATAATGTTGGTCAAACAAAGGGTGCCATTCACTCTAACTAGGCATATGTGTGTATTATAAAGCTGTGAGCAAGCAACAAGTTGGGACTTTTTACCTGAAATTAATTAGGGGTGGAAAAATGCATAAAAAATGAAATGCATTGAATGCAGTATTTAATAATCGATTATGATGACTGCAATCATATTCAGATGCCGTTTCAGATTACAGTATGAAGAAACAAATGCAAACCTTAAATGAAGAAAGTTCATGCTACTGATTTGAGAATCATTATTCATAATTGTGTGCATCTGTTTGATGAAAGTTAGTCAATTTATTCTGCATATTCAGGAATATTTGGAGATTGTAGCTTAGAAATGCTTTCCTATGCCTTTATTAAGGATGATTTATTTGTTATTTACATTTTATTTGGCAGATACACATGAATTTCTTATCCAAAAAAATATAAAATAAAAAATGAGACTGAATATATGGCCTGATGTATTATTTTTTGCAACTATAGTGCCATTTTTCTCTCAAATAGCCTGCTACATTCAGTGCTGGGAAGTAACTGATTACATGTAATCTGGATTACGTAATCAGATTCCAAAAATCGTGTAATTGTGATCAGATTACAGTTACTTTTTATGGATTGCATGATTACCAATTCACATAATGGCAGTAAATCAATTTATTCATTTTCACTGAAATACTTACATTTTCCTTACCATTTAGCTTTGACTAAATTCACAATATAGAATGTAATGTAAGTAAATCTGTGACACTTCTAAATTTAGGGGCAAAAACGCCTATCTTTGGACCATGCATGAGATTAATAATTATGCAAGTCACTCAACACTGCTGATATACAGCTATTAAACACTTTTCAAAAAATCAAAAAGTAGTCCTGACCTAAAATGAGCAATCTAGATTTTGCTACTAACTACAATTTATGTCATGTAATTTGTAATCAGTAATGGACAACAATTCGCAAGAAATCAGCCCAGCACTGGTTCCACAACTGTTTTTTAAAGAAAAAAAAAAAAATATATATATATATAATAATAATAATAATTCAAGGACGTATTAAATTGGTTAAACATTTTTAATGTAACCAAACTGATCTATTTAAAATAAACACTGTTCTTATAAACTTTTTATTAGTCAAAGAATCCTGAAAAAGAAATAACATTTTACAACAAAAATAGGCAACACAACTGTTTTCAACATTGATAATACTAAGAAATGTTTCTCGAACCTCAAATTCAGCTTTGCAATCACAATAACAAATTGCATGATAAAATGCATTAAAATAGAAACAATTATTTTAAATTGTATTTTTTTTTTATCAAATAAATGCAGGGTTGGAGAGCAAAACACTTCTTTTAGGCTATGTTTACACGGAAACGATTCTGAAGAGAAAACGCAAAAGTGGCGTTGCATTATCACTTTTTATTCTGCGTTTAGACAAGCGTTTTAGGTGGGAAATCCGCGTGCAAATGGTGATGCAAAAGTGTGTGAAATTCAATGTAGAATGCACTCCAGGCAGCTAGGTGGCGATGTGAAACACTGCCACATAACAAAGCCAAGTCCGCATGCCCGCGCACAACCTTCACTGTCAAGCAGACTGTTGTGTTTTCACTGACTTCCAACTTTTCAACAGTAGTGAATGCTGTTACCACATTTTTGGAGAATTATAATTCCAAAATAATTAAAACAAGACAGAATTGAACCAAATCATTACACAGTTTCATATTTCACAATGCAATGATAAAGCAAAGATTTATAATCAAACTAAATAATCTTAGAACAAATATTTACAGCCCAACTTATAATAACCTGCCAACAGGAATGATTTGATCCTGTGCAAATCCATGCATCCCATATCATCCTCTCACCTGAAGCCCTGGATTTCCACTCACCCATGAAAGTCCACAGTCATGGGTTGCACCACAGACAACAGCAATAACAGATAGCATCAGCTCCCGCCGCACTACATGAGAAATACCATCAGCAGCCTATTTGGCGAACCTTGTGATCTTATCTCACTGGTTGGGTTAAGTTTCCCATGGAAAATGAGCAAAACAGGACATCGATGGAGTGAAGATAATGTGTAAAGGTGTTATGTGGTCTGTTCTAGGTAAGAGTGCAGTATGTTATTTAACATCTCAATCATTCCTGCTAGACAACACTGAGATTAAACAGAGGATAAATGTTGACTGTTCCTAAAGTGTCCAGACCACCTCAGAGTTGTCCCTTAAGTGTAATATCCTCCCACATGTGCCTCCTATAGCGTAGCAGAAATGATCTAATCAATATCATAGCCTGGGCACTGATTTCCAAAGTTAAAATGTTTTTTTATTTAATGTAAACATTATTACATTAAAAAAATACTTGGAAGACCAAATGATCTGGGGTGTGTTTCCCGTACAACTATGTAGTCCGCTGCTTCACCACCATAGTACAATGCATCTAGCTAGTCACGACTGTTTCCCGAAACCCATTGTCGCAAAGTATCGTTCAACCACGTTGGTTTCGCACGTGGTGGAGTAATAACTACTTTTAATGAAACTGTTTGAGATCCGATTAACGCTAGATTTTTAAATCTAAATTACAGACATGTCATCTGAGGACTATGTCTTTGCTTTATTACCAGACTCAATATTTGGCTCGTTCTTACAAAGTAGAGCACGTTCGCACATGCGCACTCTTCAAAATCGGTACTTTAAATCTTTTGACAAACTAAAAGACGTAAATTACATTTGCACCGGTTGAACTGAATGCCAGCTTGCTTATTTTGCTCAAGACAAGGATTTATTACGTTCAAATGTGATGCAATATAGAAACGATCCCTCTAACCACAGGTCGAGAGCTGTCATTCAAACCACACAACTTTGCGATGCTGTTTGTAAATGTTCGTTGGAACGATGGTTTCGGGAAACACCGAATCGTTGAACTATGACAACCCGATCTCACGGGAATTCGTACGAATTTTACGAGGTGGCTAATTCGTAACAATTCGTACGACCTCACTTTTGCTAAATCGTACATTTTTACGAATTGGCCAATTCATATGAATTCGTACGAATGACCTACCCCTGACCCCGCTCCTAAACCTACCCATCACGTGGGTTTAGACAAATCTCAGTGATTCGTACGAGTGAGGTCGTACGAATTAGTACAAATTAGCCACTTTTTAATCACTCGTATGAATTCGTACAAAATTGGCCGTGAGATAGTGTAGACTGCTGATAATGATGGAACTTGTGACCATAGTTGGGAAACGCACCCCTGAGCAATAGTATCTACATTTATTTTATAGCTACAAACTCTTATTGTGTGTCAGAATTGTCTCCTTTTGAGTCAATTTTACTTCTGCATTTTAGGAGAACTATCTGTGAAAAAAAAAAATGTCCATACAATCTCGTATTATCAGCAAAATGTCTTTCTACTTCACTCACACATGCTCTCCTTTTCTGTCCTGCACATGTTTAACTAAGACAGGATGTAATCGGTGGACTGATTGTATGGAAAAAAAACAGCTTGGGCATTGTTCTAAATGTCATAGTAAAGTCATACAGGTTTGAAACGACATGAATGTGAGTGAGTACATGACAACAGAAATTTCATTTTTGTGAACAAGCCATGCTCATTTTGAAGAGCAACACAAAAATCGATTTCTAGTGTGTACCTGACCAAAATACATGATTGCTTTCCGAATTCCTCTATGAGAGAAATATTTTATGAATAATATTTGAGGCGCTACTTCCTGCTCATATTCCCTCCTTACAAATTCCCATCCGACTGAACAGTTTGTTAAGGGCGCCTGCAATGTTTCTTTGAATCTTACTTGAGAGCATGTTCATGAGGGTACCATCCCCAACGGCAGAAGGCCGATCCAAGCGTTCCAGTTTGATCGTATCACAAAAGAAGAAAAAAATACCAACACGAGAAGCCCGAGAATGAGCTCTACCTCTGAGGCGATTCAGAGCACGAAGCAGAAGCCTCAAAGCGCCTGATATGGCATATTCTTACATTACGAAAACAAGATAAAAACAATGTAAGGCCTTATAACAAAAAGAAGAAAGCAAAGGCGAGGAGGGGTGAGGGAGCTTTGAAGTGTCTGTGTTTGCATACGACTGAGTTTCCTCACAGGGTGTATCCTAAAAATAAAGAGGGTACATTAGGGTTTTCAGGGCTGTGGAGATAAAGTAGGCCGTTGGTTCTCTTATTTGGGCCTGTTATTCCTCCGAGTGCCTTTGAGAAGGGACAGGCCCGGCTGCTCTGTAGCATGACTGTGCTGTGATTGAATTCCTGCGGGTCAAAGCCTCAGAAGAGACCATGAGAGAGTACTGCCAACTTCACAGTACGAAGTGTACACTGTAGATCTGTGCAATGATGGGGCATTTATTGTTTCATTCTATTAATGGAGGGGAATCGTATAAGGAATTTAACGATTCCAGTTGCTGATTGACGGTACGATCAATCGCAGAGATGTATAAAGTACTAGAAACCCGGACTTGAGTAAAAGTACAAGTGCTCTATCAAAAAAGTGACTTGAGTAGAAGTTGAAGTGCTCTTTAAGCACCACACTTAAAGGGCATATTGCAGGTTCGAGGACCCAAAGTCAATGCATATAAAAACAATGTAGGAACTAGATTTTCTTTAAAATATACGTATAAACACGCTACAGAAGCTTCTGCAGTCGTTTTTGTGAGAAAATTTTACATCCGCGTCTGAAAATGGGCGTGGCGGGCGTGACGCAATGAGCGGGAGAGCCGTCGATTCACACAACAGGAAAACAATGGATCGCATGACATTTCGGACGCTGAGGAAATACTCGTATGACGGATCAAGCCATAAAGTTATGAGCCTGCTATGCTAAAGAGATCAGGGACAGGCCAGGATAATGTCAGACAGAATGGTCAGAGAAAAATTGACCTGTGATGTGAGGAGAACCAGTGGAGAACAGGACAGGTGCCTTTTAGGTGAGAGATGTGCTTATAGTATAGACGTTCGCTAACGATATACACTGTGCTCACAATATTGTACAGATTATTATGATCCTATAACAGGCCAGCAGACATTAGTATGTTTAGGGTAGATTTATATACTATTAAATGTATAAAAACTTTACTTGAGTATATTTCTATACTAAAAGCATAGGCTATACTCAGGTACATTTTAAATACATATTTTTCACCTAGGTTATAACATAAACAGAACATTAAAGATTTGAGTATTTAAACAACCAATTTTGTTTTTCAATTACAAGTTCTATGTAGGGCATGACAAGACTAAGTTAGCTATATAACACTATTTGATGCCATATTGGTAGTATACGGCGATCAATATTCTTGCTTCGGCATACCATGTTGAACTCCATCATATCGCCGGGATGCTAATCATTTGATCTGAAGTGAACGCTACACACGACCGCGTTTTCTGAGCCGATGCAGAAGAGAAATCCCGTCTCTTCACCTGCTCAAACCGCACCAGGAACGAAAGATAGGCTATATAGCACCGTCACTTTTATTGTAATGGAAACTTGTGGACTCGATCTTGAAGTCCTGACAGGCTGGAGTTTTTGCAATCTCCACAAACACAATAATTTACCATGACGATGATAAATTAAAATGCAAAAACTAACGAAAGCACACTGACTGAAGAGCGCTCTCACTGAACACCAGCCTGCTCTCCACTGAGCCAAGGCTGAGGCTCCCGCCAAAAAATGTCATTGCAGGACAACCCCTGCATTAGCTGTCAATGTGTGTGTCAATCAATACCATTACCCTATAAAACTGGCGTGTCATTTAGGCAGCATGAAAGCCAACTTGCAATGAATGATTCGTAAAGTTTTTATAATTGTAAAGAGTAACTAGCAGAAAATGTTAAAAATATCAAAGTAAAAGTATTAAATTCATCGAAAATATCTACTGAAGTAAAAGTAGAAGTATGAGAGAAAAAAAACAATACTCTAAAGCACAGATACAGCATTTTAGTACTTAAGTAGTTCTACTTCGTTACTATACATCTCTGATTAATCATTCTTTTATACTAAACAAAAACATGACATATGAACATATGATCAGAAATTACAATTTATTGTGTTGATTTCGCAAGCCTAAAGTACATCACTCATGAGCTTGAGACTGATTTATGAGTCTTTCACCAATTATAAAAAAGAATCCGCTCATAAGATCTGTGTTTGCGAATCAGATTGCAAAGGACAATGCAATAGAAAGACATATTATCCAGTTAGGGTTTGTACACTGTAAAAACTAATATTCTTGATTTGTTATCCCAACTTTTTATCTTCTGTCAAATCAGCTTTGTTAATGAATGTGGTTAAGATAGCACAATATTTTTAAGTTTATATTTTTTTAAACCAATCTCCTTTTTTGTATGAACTCAAATTTTTAATTTCAATGAACTCAAAATTAAGGAAACTTACTTGTATAAGTTAAACCAACAACATTTTTTTAACTATTATAAATATTTGATTTACTTTTAATAAGTAAACCAATAATGGTTTATTCAATCAAGCTGCATTGATTACAAACTTGTAATTAGAGATTATTACTTTAAATATTACAGTGCATTATTTTTTTTTTGTGCACACTGTAAAAAATATTGTTGGTTTAACTTAAAAAATCAAGTAACCTGGTTGCCTTAAAATTTTAAGTTAATTGAAATGGTTAATAGAGTTAATAGAATTAAGGAGATTGATTTAATAATTAGAAACACAAAATATTAAGTTATCTGAAACACATTAATTATTTAAGTTCATTTAACAAAAGAAAAAAAATTGTGATTACAAATCATGATTTTTTTTTTTTACAGTGACAGGTTGCACCTATATTTTCTCACCAATCACAAATAAAATTAAGACTGAAAGATCATATTTGAGCAAAAATATGAATTATTTTGCAAAACGTCAAATGTAGGTTCCAGTATGTTTTTAATAGAACCAATTCTGAATAAGAATGTTTTTCAATATCCATCCCTCCTCATAAACAAAATAAGACGAACGATTTCTTTTCAAAATCTGCTTTTCCCAAAGAGTTTGAGTTCTTTTACAGCCAGCTTTCCATATGTTCATGAGTAAACATCTGTCTACACTGCAAAAGAACAACATGGAAGACACAACCAAACTACAACATTCCTATTCTAAATCACCAAAGCAGACACTGCCAGCACGCAACACCGCTTGTCAGACCAAGGGCCAAGACACACTGGCACTCCCCGTCAGCAGCATTCACCGCCGAAGGCTTGGCATGGACGAGGAGGCTGTTGAATCTCGGCAATGGCGCCCAGTCCTGCCACCCAGCCCTCTGTTTATTTATACCCACCCCCAACCAGGTCTGGCACTTCAGACCTCCTCATCCTCCCCCATGTGCCCTTCCCCTCAGCCTCCAACACACAAGATATATATAGCCATGACCGCGTTTAGCAGGGCTGCCCGTGGAGGGAGACAGGTGGGGATGAATTCCCCAGCTGCACATTCCCACAGCTTGATGATGGGGGCTGATGGGGACCACGGCGGAACAAAGCACAACTGTCCCTTCTCAGCAGCTGGTGCGGCCCATTAGATGGGATTAGAGCATGCAAACAGGCCCCGTCGTCCCTCTCTCGAGGGGACAGGGCTCGGAGGAAAGACACCTTGACCTTGACCCAGACTGACTCACATTTGTTTGTCTTTCGTCGCCTATAAAACCCTGCCACGAGACTGCTACCATTTTCTTCTGCCAAGCTGACACCCCCGCAAAAACTTGACAATAAGGACTGTCCAATGGCCTGGGGCCAGCATGAAGACACTTGGGAGAATCGCCACTGCCCTCTTAGTCACAAAAGTTTACATTTGCATGTGTTTTAAGTATGGCTGTCAAACAATTAATCGCGAATAAAACACAAAAATAAAAGTTTGTGTTTTAAATACTGTGTAAAAGTATACACAGTATATATATACACACACATGCTTGTATATATTTAATAAATATTTTTATATCTTATTTATATTAAATATTTTATATATAAATATTTTTTTTTTCTTAAATATATATGCATGTGTATGTATTTATATATATATGCAAAATAATTATACACAGTGCACCCACATATATTATGTAAACACAAACTTTTATTTTGGATGCGATTAATCGCGATTAATCGTTTGACAGCCCTAGTAAGTTTTGCCTGTTTCAAAATTCAAGCGATTTTAAACCATTGAAGCACAAGAAGACACGGAAGAGAACTTAATTCTGGACTTGCATGCTGTTTTCCAGCCCATTCTCACCCCCAAGGCGTCACTTAACTGACGCCTTGGGAAGCATTTGGACATGCTTCAATATCTGACACTTTAGGCGCCCTTTAGCATCAGTTAGATGACGCCCTAGGATCGCGTGTACCCTACCCCCAACCCACACCTAAACCTAACCGCGTCCTCTAACTGACGCTTTCCTTTAACGTCAGTTAGATGACGCCGTAGGATCGCGTCATGTAAGTGACGCTAAAGGGCACCTAAAACGTCAAATATTGAAGCATGGTCAAAGGTGACGCCTCGGGGTGAGAATGCGTTGCGTTTTCTGTGCATTCACACCCAAAGAGCGCATACAGACAGAGTCTCAGACAGTGTGTGAATACCGAACTGAGTTCTTTTTTGCATATTCTTGCACTTGAATCTAAAAATACACTAAACATGTCAAAATACCCATCTTGGGGAGCATCTTTGTAAATACAGCCAGTTATGTATTAAGTGAACATAAACAGTTTAGCAGATGTGCAATATGGTATATTGGATTCATGCTTAAGACTTAAAGGAGTAGTTCACTTTAAAAAAAAATAAATAAAAAAATCGCTGATAATTTACTCACCCCCATGTCATCCAAGATGTCCATGTCATTCTTTCCTCAGTCGAAAAAAAATTAAGGTTTTTGATGAAAACGTTCCAGGACTTTTCTCCATATAATGGACTTCAATGGGAACCAAACGGTTCAAGATCCAAAAGACAGTTTCAGTGCAAACTGCAAACTGTTCAAAGGTCTTTAAACGATTCCAGACGACGAATAAGGGTCTTATCAAGCGAAACGATCGCTCATTTAAAAAAATAAATAAATAAATAAAGTTTTATACGCTCAAATGGTCTTGCTCTGTGTGATGCGAGTTTGTGACTCTCCTGTTTGAACTCGTTTATCAAAATGAACGAATCTTTTTTCGTGTCATTTGGTTCATTCAACGAACGAAATGAACGAGTTGACTTAGGAAAAGATATGTTCATTTTGCATTATATGGAGAAAAATCCTGGAATGTTTTCATCAAAAACCTTATTTTCTTTTCGACTGAAGAAAGAATAACGTGGATATCTTGGATGACATGGGGGTGAGTAAATTATCAGAAAAAGTTTTTTTTTTTTTTTTTTTTTAAATGAACGACTCTTTTAAACTAATAGCACTAAGCAATGTTATTTTACATTTGATTATTGAAATTCTTTCCCTGAATACTACTGTTATACCTATCCCAAAAGAGGAGTAGATGTAGTCTCGTGGGTACCCCCCAACCTGCGAGGGGCATATGTGGCGAGCAGGTCGAGGCAGAGGGCCGTGAGAGAATGGCGCGAGCCCGATGGCGTGATTGATAATGAGCGACACCTGCGTAACGCACCGGTCTCGTATATCTCACGGAGGAGCGGAAGCATAAAGGAGGAGCGACGACAGTGGAGTTCGAGAGAGGCCAGGCCTGGATTTATGTTGTGCTTTGTTTTATATAACAACAGTCATCCTTGAGGGGCTGCTGTCTTTACTTTCAATTTGTAATTTGTTTATTTTATAGTTATTAAAGTTTTTGAATGTTTGTGAATTAGTTAGTGGCAAATTGAAAATGAAAGTCTATGTTACTATTCAAAGAGAAGGATCATTTGTCCAATGCAGTACAAAGGAGTCTCAATAGGGATTGCATGTGGCAACGAAAAGGCTAATAGAACTGGGGAAGAGATTAACCAGGGTTTGAGTTTTTAATGAGATTTGCTCTTTTACTCTGGTGAATAAGCAACCAGATGTCAAGTTAACGTGATATAAAAATTCCTTAGAAATGGACCCATCATTAATAACTCTACTAATTAAATCAATAATCAAAATCATTAACGTGCTTTAACAAAGGTGGCTCATTCATCGCTGCTTGTATGATATTTATCTGTTTGAAAAGAACATGAATAATGCGTGTCGCCTGCCAATAACCATGGGTGCGGTGTGGGAGAAGAGCATCATTCATGTAGGAAAAAGACAAACCTGTCGAAGACGAACAGTGACAGCAATTGTTAAAATATACCTCATGGTCCAGAATAATCTGCTACAGCCCGTTTGGCACTTAATAACAGTTGACATTTAACATGAAACAAATAAAAGAACAGCGGTAAAGGTGCCTGCCTCCTCTGTCATGAGAAATATGCTTTGCACGGCACTATAAAATGATCTGACACACTATACCCTCTAGTTCTCTCATTTTTCAAATGAGGCCGGCACAAAATAGTTTTTGATAGAAATACGAACAGAAGAACCTTGAGCGGTAAAAGGACTAGCACACTTATTTCAATCATTAAAACAGCTTTCTGTAGAGAAAGGCATTCTGTGTTTTGTGAAAATATACGGGGGAAAAAGTTGTTCAATGGCGTTCCACGAACTGGCCCTGTCCACAAGTAGTGACACCAAACAGTAGCACTTGTTTTACTGAATACCATTATTCAGACTCAGAAAGTGATGTTGTTTTATTATTTTGGGTCATTTAGCCCTCTTTTGGAAATGTTTCATAATGTTATTTTACCGTTTTTGTGCAAAAATAGTTGCAGTTCATGAAATGTAGTTTACTGGTCAAATAGCATAAAAAAATGTAATATTGAAAGGAGTCATGTCAAATCAAATGTTCCTTGATATTTTGAAATATACGAAGAGTTTGTACTATAACATCCTGCGATTTCATAGCTTAAATGTCTTTAAAAAAAACATGATATTGTGAGATCTGTGATGTCACATGAGCAAAAACATTGGCATATGACTACCTCTGGAGCAAGACATCGACGAATAGATTTACATCAGCTCACCATTATGCCCACCCACTGGCATTCAGTCGTTTGTCTGTAGCCTATCTGAAAATTACGATTTTATATGGATAACATTTTTTAAAAATACTAGCGCACATGCATTAGTGCACGTTTTTTTTTCTGATACAATTTGTTTAAGTCGTCATGAAACAGAAACTGTAATCGTCTTTTCTTCCTTACTGCGACAATCTTGAAAAAAAAAAAAAAAAAACGTAGGTTGGGACTTGATTTTGTCCATTGGGAACTGATTGTTTACTAATTGCTGAAATCTCATGTGAATGACAGGTTGGAGGAGGGAAGGGATTATTCATAGGCTAATAAATAAATAAATAAATAAATAAATAAAGATTATATTAGTTCTTAGATTAGATGTTATTTACAAATGAATATTTACAAATTAACATTAAAGGTGCAGTGTGTATTTTTAGCGACATCTAACAGTTCGTTTGTGAGTTGCCCACTGCTCACCCCTGAGTCATCTGAGACAGTAGAGAATAGCCAGAGTAAGCCAAGAGTGTGTAACATTGTCACTGTTTCTGTACCACAGTCCAATATAAACCATATCATGGATAAAGTTTACAAAGCCATAGTCAGGTGAGGATCAAGGGTCTTAGTATATAATATAATAATAGTAATCAGCTGATTGTCTCACAAACGTAACCAGCACATTTCTCCCCACATAGCAAACCCATAATGCAGCGAGGGAGAAGAACCACATGAAACTATGCAACTATATGTTTTTCTAACAGGGTAGTTAAAGTTTAGTTGGCTAAATATGAGCTGTTACTGTGGCTGAGTTGGTTAAAGCGTAAAGCCTTGTTGAAACTCGACGGGTCCGCATGAGCCCAAAGGTAGACACCATTTACTATAGGCTTTTATAATAGGCTTTTTTCGTGGCCTCAAGATAGTAACTCGTGGCCTCAAGATAGAGTTAGTATCTTGAGGCCACGAGATAGTATCTTGAGGCCACGAGTTAGTATCTTGAGGCCACGAGATAGTATTTTGAGGCCACGAGTTACTATCTTGAGGCCACGAGTTACTATCTTGAGGCCACGAGTTACTATCTTGAGGCCACGAGTTACTACAGTATCTTGAGGCCACGAGTTACTACAGTATCTTGAGGCCACGAGTTACTATCTTGAGGCCACGAGTTACAATCTTGAGGCCACGAGTTACTATCTTGAGGCCACGAGTTACTATCTTGAGGCCACGAGTTACTATCTTGAGGCCACGAGTTACAATCTTGAGGCCACGAGTTACTATCTCGAGGCCACGAGTTACTATCTTGAGGCCACGAGTTACTATCTTGAGGCCACGAGTTACAATCTTGAGGCCACGAGTTACTATCTTGAGGCCACAAGATAGTATCTTGAGGCCACGAGTTAGTATCTTGAGGCCACGAGTTAGTATCTTGAGGCCACGAGTTAGTATCTTGAGGCCACGAGTTACTATCTTGAGGCCACGAGTTACTACAGTATCTTGAGGCCACGAGTTACTACAGTATCTTGAGGCCACGAGTTACTACAGTATCTTGAGGCCACGAGTTACTATCTTGAGGCCACGAGTTACTATCTTGAGGCCACGAGTTACTATCTTGAGGCCACGAGTTACTATCTTGAGGCCACGAGTTACAATCTTGAGGCCACGAGTTACTATCTTGAGGCCACGAGTTACTATCTTGAGGCCACAAGATAGTATCTTGAGGCCACGAGTTAGTATCTTGAGGCCACGAGTTAGTATCTTGAGGCCACGAGTTAGTATCTTGAGGCCACAAGTTAGTATCTTGAGGCCACGAGTTAGTATCTTGAGGCCACAAGTTACTATCTTGAGGCCACGAGATAGAATCAATTTTTTTTTTTTTTTTGCCAAAGTGGGACTAGGGGGGCTCCGTAGAATTTATACTTTTTAACCATTTATTTATTTTTTCTCTTTCTCTCAAATTCAACTTAACAATGCTATGAATGCTCAAAGAGAGGTGGTGCAATTTCAACAAGCAGGTGTCTGATTCCCAGCCGTACGTGGATAATTAGTGGAGTTTTACACAGTAGTCTAAGGATCCACATACAGTATGACCACTGCAAAACACAACCCTGAAGAGGGCGCAAGAAAACATTAACCCAGCAACCATTTAGAGCAAACGAATAGTGAGCAAGATCGAGATATATCACATTAATTTCCTGATGGCTGTGACATCATGACATAATTACAGGTAGGTTATCTATGGTAGCAAGTGGTGATAGCGACATGGAGCAGTGAAAAAAAAAAGGTCAGAGAATCAGATGTGAATTTTTAGAGACTTACATTTCTAGACATCTAACTTGACTCAGAGATCAAGAAACAAAACAAGTGCCGTGCAATGGTCTCTTGTGACTCAGCTCAATGCTTTTTAGGGCCATATCACTCACCTGTCTGAGCCTGAAAATTTCTGCCTGTGGTTCTCCCATCTAGCACCTCTTCAGAAGCCAGCACTGGCATTACTGCTTTACTGTTGGAGTCCCATTTGTGCTCTTAGAGAGCATGTATCACTCTCTTCGGCCTAAGTCAATATTTTGAGATTATAATAGCTGTATTCAGAAGAAAATAATAGTTTACTAATCAACAAAATTCTGCACAGTACACACTACATACCGTACGACATACATATCTACTATGTGAAGCCATGCACTGTGCTATAAATGTTAAAAACAGCAGTTGTCACATGACTATCAAAATGCATGTTAAATTCAGAAATTATATTTCAATTCTCCTTTCAATAAGGTGCTAAAAGCTGTTTGACACAAATTCCAATAAAATACATCTGACAACACACTATACAATACAACATACACTGAAAAACAATATTTTCAAACAATTTTCGCTGTAAATTTCACAAATAATTTGGACCCAGTAACACATTCAATTAAATGTGAAAGACTGAAATTTTCTTGTAAAATATATATATATTTTTTTTACTTGTACAAATTGTCCAAAATGTGCACAAAGCTGTCCCATAAATCACATGCTCAATGGAATCGAATGTATAACAAAAACATGCTGAGGAGCGTTTAAACAAGCTGAACAACAAGGTGTGGGTGGATAGTGGGGTTTAGACTCAACAGCAAATCCACACACTGAGGGATTTCTGTCAGCCACAATCCTGACAAATGTCTTTGGCTGAGACTACGGAGTAAAACAAACGGACTGAGACAGCTCTGAAGGTGAACAAAAAAACAACAACAACAACAACAAAAAAAACACTAAATATCCCTGAGAAAGCTGCCTGTGTATGTGTGTGTGTGAGTCTAGCCGATTGAATTCATCGTAGGCGCTATATATCATGAAGGCAATAGAATGCACAATTGCAATTAATTAAATTGTTAAGGAAAAGGAAAGGAACAGGAAAAGATTAAAAACAATAATAGAAAAAGTAAAAAGTGACAAAATGTCAGGCTGAATAAGGATATTAATTTTAACATGAAATAACAATCCACCATCTAATTTCTAAATGCTTGTTTTGATCTTTTTGTGAATGACTCGTGCAATTTTTAAGCTTATTTTAAAGATGCTATATGTATTTTTTTAGCGGCCTCTATTGGTGATGTTTTAGATTTCAACCAATTTTTGCAAGAGCGCTCGAAAACAAAAGCGAGCACTCATGGTACCGGTGTTGTGCCAAATTTCGAATTTGAATTTCGCAATAATTTGGCAGGGGTCGTGATTCGGCACAACACACAACATGCTGGAGACTTATGTAAACTCCCAGTGCAACGTTACAATAATAGACTACTTATCAGCTTGACGTTGAACTAATGCTCCATGCTTGTACCATGCAAACGTTACATTTGTGGTGTTATCTAGCATAAGGCATTTTACAAACTATCCGTGTATCTTTACCAATCAACAATGTCAACATAGGCGAAAGTATAATATCATATCAAAAACAGTTAGTGAACTAGAACAATTTCAGTGTAACAGTAAGATCGCAGGAAGTAACATTACTGTAGTGAACATGTCTGGAAACAAATAAATGAAAAATAAGTATCCCAGATATAAAGGGTATAAAAAAAAAGTCCAGTCACACATGGGGAAAACATTTACAGCAACAGTTTGCTTCTAAGTAAAGAGATATATTTTGAAGGAACACAATGATGTGACAGATCTTAGGCATGCTAAAGGGGCTTTAAATTTAAAGGCACGTCTACCACTCTTTTTGAAGATGTTTGGCACAGTGAAGGAGAGATATTCAGTGTGTCTCAATCTCAATCTATAGCTGGGTCTATATGGAAGTAAATATTCCTTCAGATAAGAAGGATAATTATAATACACAAACTGAAAAATGACCAGTGATACTGTCTTCTGGCTTTTGGTGATAATAAGCTCAGTGGTCATACATTACACAATGGTGAGTAGTAAAAGGACATCTCAGCACAAATCTACATATATTATTGAAAGCAGGATTCAATGACTTCAAGTTTGATTCTGATGTGTTTTGATAGACAACTCCCTCATAGTCGGACAATATGACTTTTCTAATTTAATAGAAGATGGTTGGATTAGAACCAAAGTTGAAGGGCATTTGCAATGAGGACTGAATCTTAGAGACAGACATATTAGAAGTGTAGATCACTGTCATCTGCACATAGATGGATACAACAGTCTGAGCAAGTTAAAGAAAGATCGTTGATAAATAAAGAAAACGAAGAGCCTTGAGGGACACCTTTGTCCATTATTAAACACTGTGATACAAAACCATGAAAAGAAACACGTTTTCGTCTACAGTGGAGGTAAGAATTAAACCAGAGAGGATAATCTTTAGTAAGGCCTATCGCATATAATTTGTCAAGAAGCAAATAGGGATCGACCATATCAAAGATCTGTAAATAGTGCACTAGTTGACATGTTATAGTCTAAGGATTGGAAGATGAAACCTCATTGATAAATTTTAGAAGAGCAGTAGTTGTAGAAAAGTTTTGTCTGAAACCAGATTGATTTAGAGACAGAATCGAGAAATCATTCACATATTTGAATAATTGTTTAAATATTATTGTTTCATTATTTAAAATCCAAAATGTCATACAGTGCAAATACACATTGATACAATTTATTCATTGCTAAATCCTATCGATATAAATCTAATTATATAACCAAATATGTGTGCTATGTATTTTATGCTTAGTAGGACATTGCTGGCTTGTAATGCTCAATTATATTGTAAATAACTGTGAGTTTCCATTGTGGAGAACATTCCAAATTAGTCACCTATGAGGTTCCATTTCTCTTAAGATATGGCTTATCTTAACAGAAGAGGATAAGATAAGAGCTTAGAAGGCTGCAGCCTATGTAGGAAGTGTGTGTGTATGGGTGGGTGGGTACTGATGGAGGCCCTTTGCTGACAGAAACTAGCAGGTGACACATGGTAGATTGGCTGAAGGCCACTCTAAAAATACTGTATCTCAAGCCTTACACTAGACATAGTTCTAACACCATCACACACACACTAACCAACATTCCTGCCAACTGGCTTGCATAAGTTTACAATGTTGAGAGTTTAGCAGCACTGAATTCCTCCCCATGTGTGCTGGGCTCCACCCTGAACTCGAGGGCCCTCGACATCTGTCTCCAGGGGATCCCGAGGCACAGGCTGTGGTGGCCGGTTGTCGGGACCCAAAGGAGACAGACTGGATCCTGGCTCTGTGTTGGGGAGAGCCCAACGACACCATCTGTCTCTCATCTGCTCTACTTCAGTGCGACGAGTCATGCCGCAGCACTCGAGGGGATTTACGAGAGCGTTTCCAAGCATGAGTGTGAACATACCGTATGTATGTTTGAACACACACACACACACACACACACACAAAGAAAGAAAACCCAGAATGATGCTTTCTCCGGTGAAAGCAAAAGCCTACAGTGACTGAGGTATGTCCTGACAGGCAGCTGTGTAATAACACACCTGAGGTCTGCCGTGGGATTGTCAGCAGGCATCTGGAAGGCTTGACTGTGTGCATGCTGAAACGTTTCTCAGGCTCTGTGTTGATGTGGTCTGGAGTGGTTATTTTACTCCCCTCCTTTTAGCCTTACTGTTTGCTCTGAGCTGGAGGCAGACAGCCAGAGTGATGTGGACTGTCTGAGGCATGCCTGTCAGGTTACAAAAAGCAATACGTCCAGCTGTCACCTCCTCTAGTCAGACTCTCATCACTGAACTGCCACTGGCCCCCTGCACAGAAACCAGCTTCAAATTCCCTGACACAGCAACAGCAAATCACACATAGAGACTGTGTATGCACACAAACATGCTCAAACACATTTGACACATACACAAATCCAAGCACATCAAATGAAAAGAGATGAAAAGGGGAAAGGAAAGGAAAGGAAACGAAATGAAAGGAAAGGAAAGGAAAGGAAAGGGGGAAATGAAAAAGGGAAAGGAAATAAAAAAGGAAAAGTGAAAGGGGAAAAGGAAAGGGAAAGAAAAAGGAAGGAAAGGGGAAAGGAAAAAGGGAAAGGAAAGGGAAAGGAAAGGAAAGGGGGAAATGAAAAAGGGAAAGGAAAGAAAAAAGATAAAGTGAAAGGGGAAAAGGAAAGGGAAAGAAAAAGGAAGGAAAGGGGAAAGGAAAGAAAAAGGAAAAGGAAAAAAGAAGGGAAAGGGAAAATGGAAAAGGAAAAAGGGAAGGAAAATGGATAAAAGGAAAGGAAAAGGGTAAAGGAACAAGGAAAATGGATAAAGGGAAATGAAAAGGGGAAAGGAACAAGGAAAAGGGGAAAGGACAAAGGAAAAAGGAAAAGGGAAAATAAGAAAGGAAAATGAAAGGAAAGGGGAAATGGAAAGGAAAGAAAAAGGGGAAGGAAAGGGGAAAGGAAAGGAAAGGAAATGAAAAGGGAAAGGAAAGGAAAAGGGAAGGAAATGGGGAAAGGAAAAGGGAAAACAGAAAAAGGGAAGCAAAGGGGAAAGGAAAGGAAAAGGGAAAGGAGAGGAACAAGGAAATGGGATAAAAGGAAAAGGGGAAAGGAACAAGGAAAGGGAAAGGGAAGGGAAAGGAAAAGGGAAAGTAGAAAGGAAAAAAGGAAAGGAAAGGAAAAAGGGAAAGGAAAATGGAAAGGAAAAACAGAAAGGAAAGAAAAGGAAAAAGGGAAAGGAAAGGAAAGGAAAGGAAGGAAAAGGAAAGGACAGGAAAGGAAAGGACAGGAAAGGAAAGGAAAGGAAGGAAAGGAAAGGAAAGGAAAGGAAAGGAAAAGAAAGGAAAGGAAAGGAAAGGAAAGGAAAGGAAAGGAATGGAAAGGAAAGGAAAGGAAAGGAAAGGAAGGGAAATGAAAGGAAAGGAAAGGAAATAAGGTACAGGAGAAATGAAAATGAACAGGGGAAATGAACAGAGAAAAGGAAGAAAGGAAATGAAAGGAAAGGAAAGGAAAGGATGGAAAAGGGAAGAGGAAAATGATATATGGAACAGGAGAGATGAAAATGAACAGGGAAAAAAAGAGATGGATAATGTGGAAAGATAGATGGGGAAAGAGAACAAAGAAAAGGGAAAAAGTAAAGGGAAAGTGAACAAGTAAATGGAAATCTTAGAAAAAAGTACTTAAGTACAAAATATGCACCATTTAGAGGAAAAGAAGGTAGAAAGGTGTACCTTTTTAAGGGAACCACCGCAATGAAAGCCCCAAAAATAAACAGCACACGAAAGGGAATCTAATAAACCTTCAGAAGTTTACTAAGCTCTTATTTTTTGGTTCGGACCACAACCAGTTACAGGAACTGTGGAAGTTTTGGCCTCAGCCAGTGCTCTTCTCACTGCCATCACAAAAGCACAGCACAGAATCTCATTCATCAAACTTGTTCTACTCTCAGACAGATGGAGTCTGTGGATACCCCCCAGAAACATCACTACTGCGACCATCCATTCACAACATTCATTTCAATTCATGAGAGCTGGCATGAAGGCAGAATACCAGAAGCAATAGTGTTTAGACAGAGATGGTGAAGAAATGTCCTTACTTATCGTGCTTATCTGGACTGGACAGTTGCTGTATGTGCGCTGCTGTGTCTAAATTTAGGTTAGTGTTAACAGTTGTTGAATGTCTGCACAAAGATCACCACTAAAAACTTAATTGGACAGACAGAAGGGCTTTTCACACACTGGGATATCATCGTTCTAAACTACACTTTTAAACGTTTCACATTTGGAGTGAAGATTGGAGTCAATTATTAACTTTATAGTGCAGTACTATCAAATTTAGAAATACTAAGGAAGTGCAGTGCTAGATCCTTTATGTTAACAGGTCGGGTGCTATATTCACCCAATCACCAACACTGACTAGACTATTTAGGAATGTACAGTGTGAAATGTAATTTCATGAATCCCTAGGATTAATTGTTAATTTAAGTGGATGTGCTCTTGTAAATGTGAGCTTGTGCCTATCATAACTATTAACAGACTGAACTTCCCCTAAATTTCCTAGCAATGAATGATAGCTGAAATAGCCTCTCCTGAGATTCATGATTAAATGTTCTTATAGTGTTCACTGTTGAGTCAGTGCTTCAGTCCTTGAAATGGATTTAGTTTAATTACATCATATCTTAAACTAATGACTTTGATATGGTCTTTAGTCATACATGCTCTAAAACACTGTTCAGCAAGACGCCACATGGGATGACAGCAGATTAAACCAGGATGTGTTGCCTTGATTAGAAACATAAGTCCGCCCTCACACTATATGGTATTTGATTCTTTGTTTCAGAGAACACACTTTCCACCTCTTTAAAGGAACAGTTTGAAGAGTTTACAAAAAAAGCCTTTATAAAAGCCAAACCATCAAAGCAAGTGTTCCAACCAAACACTTGACACAATAATTGTGGGCTATCAAATCCTGCTGGCAAATATGATGGACACTGATTTGGAAACAGCGCTAGCAAGCAATATATTGCCTCAAGTGTAGCATCCATGTGAATTTTAAGTGAATAAGAACAGGGAGAAAAGAGTATTTCTGGCTGGAAGTGTGAAGTGGGTAAGAGGCTGATGCCAGCTCTTAATGGCATTCTCTAGTGCCCTCTGCTCCACTCTGATTGGCCCCAGGGATGTTGCTGGCATGCTGTAGTAGAATGGCAGGGCTGGATAACCCGGTTATGGACAGCTATAAACAATATAGTAATGCTCAGTGTGCCTTCTTTGATGGCATGACACAGTTAAGTAAGCAAATAAAAACTTTATTCTCCATCTCCTTCTCAAAGATTTATACAGCTTATACAAAGTACTGAATGTTATATTTGTATAATAAAAGCGAAAATGTGCATATTTTAATCATATGTATAAAAAATTATAACAAATATGCAGCAGCTCAAACAGATTATCAAAATCTTACAAAAAATGTGTAAGCTATATATATATATATATATATATATATATTAAAGGAGCTATATGCAAGAAATTTATTTCAATTAATCATACATTTTCCCTGATATGTCACTAGATATTAAGAAACCATGTTCATTTCAAATACTTATATCACTGACTACAGTAGTCCGGCCAGGATATTGTCAATTAAAAAGTGCAGTTGCAGCCCTCGACTGGTGTTGATGTTGTCATGTTGTGTTTTGTTCTGATGCGTCCCCCTCCACCGATCTACCAATCACGGACTCAGTAATGTTGCGGCAATCGGGTTGCCAGCTCTTCTCTAGTTACCACAGCTGCAGATACAAACTTGTCGGAATCGGATTAAAAAAACAATTCTAACATTGCGAAATAAAAAAATAAAAAAAACTCGAAATAAAAAAAAAACTCGAAATGAATCCGAAATACTTTGTGACAAAGTCCGAAATAAATAATTAACAGAAAAAAAACTCAATGTGTAGGACTCGTCACTTGCCATTGGAAGCTTCTTGTAGTAGCCTACGTTCCTGCTGGATCCTGCAGCATATCTGGCAACCTTTAGGCAAGGGGGAAGGGGGGATGCACCCTAATTTGAAAGTGATTGCAGTACCAGTTTTGGCCACAATCTTGCATACAGCTCCTGTAATGCATTTTATTTATTTATTTATACATATGTATTTTGAATAAACACTTATTTTTATATTATATAACAATTTATAATATTATACAGTATATAAAATTATAGCAGTTTTGCTGCAGCTCAAATGGATGTTTCCTTCAACATACACTCCTGCGGATTGTTTGGACAAGCTAAAAATATCTCTTTTTAGGAAGACAACCTGTTCTGGGATGATAATCAGCTCTTTTAAGTAACTCTCAAAAGTATGCATAATCAACCCACCTCAAAAAAACTAAAAAAGGCCCACTTGAAAATTGAGCACTGAGAAAAGTGTTTCATAAAAAAAAAAAAGCCAAATTTAAGTGCATTACATTCTCTGTACAAACCTTAAAGAGCCCCTATCATAGCATTTGAAATGTTCCTATTTTTGTTTTAGGAGTTCCCAAAAACAGTTTAACATGCTTGCAAGGACAAAAAACACTTTATTTGTCTTATAATAAGCATTTATTTTTAACTGGTTTGCTCATCGACTCCCAAATGATGCGTACAACGACTAATTTTTCCAAACCACTCCTTTGTGTGACGCTAATCGCCGTTGATTTGTCAGATGACAGACCCAGTCAGTTATTGTTTGTTAGCATAACGCATAAACATATTGATAAAGCACTGCAGTACTACAAGACGCTCTATTCTTTATGACGTTCTCCAATAACAGCGACAAACATTTCACATATTTAAAAAAAAATTGACATTGGAGACCTAGAAGCTGCGCTGAGCATAACTTACACACACACACGCACACACACACATACTTATTGTGCCTTCCCTGTTCCCTCCTCGCGCCCCGACGCTACAAAACCGTTCAAAACCCATAAAAGCAACAATTATTAATAATACTTACAGGTTGTGATTCATAGGAGGAAGCTCAGGGGCGCAACTACCCAGTTTCAGAGGGGTATGCAGCAACAATTTTAAAAATAAAAATAAATAAATAAATAAAAATACAATAAATGTAATGTAAGTGTGCTGTGTAATAAGTGAGTAGGAAGAAATGAGAGCTAACAGAAAAAAAAAATAAGTGCAAAATTGTCGTTTATTAACACAATTAAACTATAGCTACTCCACCTTGATGAACCCCCCTAAGAAAACTATAAGCTCCATTGGAACAGCAATACCAGTGTTTCTCACAGGATTTTCGGTAAACCTGTGGTAGGTGGACCTGTGTTTCTGTAGGGGGGTTCGGGGGCATGCTCCCCCGTACGAAAATTTTGTGTTCTGTAATGTTAAATTCAGCAGTCTGGTGCACTTTGAGAGTTCAAAATTAAAAGCTCCAACCCATATTCAGGGTGCAAATTAAACAGAGAAAAATTTGAACCTCTTTTAGTTAGTGTCCGTCTACATTACACTACTACATAATAATAGTTATAATATTAATTACATGATAGTAATAGCCATAAAGGCTATTGTAAAACAAATGCACAGAAAAATAAAGGAAACTTTCATAATTAGTTTTGCACTAATTTCTATACTTGAAAGATACTTGCGCATAATGACATGTTTCATGGGCCAGTGTGTCAGAAAAAAAAAAAACTAAAGCTGACTTTTTTTGATCAATGCATTACACCAGCACCGCCAATTAAGCAAAAAACCAAACAAAAACAAACAACAAACAAACAAATGGGCCGCCGATGTATGAGTTTTGTGGGCCGTTAAGACAAATAAATTAAAAAAGGATGAAATGTATTGGCTGAATGCACGTCGTCCCAGCGGGAATCTCCCGGTAGTCCCGATGGGCCACAGAGATATAGATAGACATGCCTGGATGTCACATTTTAAATCCTACCTGTTGGCTTTCAGCAATGCATGCAGTTATTTAGCTGCTGTCGCATCAGTTGACATGCCATCTCCTTTTCTCTCTTTCTTTTTCTATTTTTAGCCCCACAGCATTTTGTTTTATCCATCTTTTTTGACGACAACTCACTACTCGTACCTACTCGCTCAGCGCTCACGGGCCACGGCGCCCCCGCCCGCTTTAAGCAACAGCTGCTGATAGAACGGCGCCCGCTCGCGATATTACCCGCCCCCTTCTCCATGAGGGCGCCTACTCTAGCCTGGCTGTTTGTGTCGGCTTTTCGATGCCGACCTTGGATTCAGGAAACGGTGATTAATTATTTTGCACGCACTTCACTCCAAACGCAGTCTTCAATTCAAAAGTTTTATTTCTAACACATTTCTAAATTAAGTTTATAACTTCAACAAACGAAAAATCCAAGTTAGCGAAGTGGTCAAAAAACTGTGAAAAACCACCCTTTCCAAAACCAAACATCTGTTCTTTCATGTCACTTCCCCTTCCGCCCACACACACTAACAGATCTCTCTTCCTCACCCGACAGGTGCCTGATAAATAAATAAATAAATACATAAATACAAATATAAATATACCAAATAATAATAATAATAATAATAATAATAATAAACAAATACATGAATTATATTAAATAAACTCCAATGAAATACTTATAGAAAAACGGCTACAACACTGTTAGTCCTCTAAAATTTTATATAACATTGAAGGAATTCAGAAATGATTTAGAAACGCACAACGGCAGCTACATATAGAAATACAATATAGCCTATATATATATATATATATATTTTTTGGCGCCCCCCATTGTGCTGCGCCCCTATGCGCCGCATATAGCGCAATCCCACTTTTTGCGCCACTGAGGAAGCTGATCCATATACACTGGGTAAGTACGTTACTGAGCCCTCCTTTAGGAACAACCGCTTGCGAATCCACATTTGAATTCATTTATGTTTTTGAACGATTCGTAATTAAAATGATGAGAACACAATCGGGCTATACTGTTGTGGTATCGTTGCAAATATGAACTCTAACCACCGATTCTTCACATGCTCGTCCCTTGTAAATGAAAACAAAGTGGCTGAACTATCTTTGCATTGTTGAACACAGCGTCTTCTCGACATGATGCTATGATGAAGTATTTGAATGTGTAGACTTCAAGTTTACACTTCCGTCTGCGCACGCAGTAACTGGGCACGGCCAATATGTATCTACGTCACTACGAACCAGCTAATGACTCGTTTCAAAAACAATTCATTCCAAAGACTCAGAGTCGACTCTCACTTTTGAAAGACAATAACTTTATATATGGTGCACTTTCAGATATAAATCTTTGCAGGATGTTTTCATTCCCTTAGAGCTATATTCCACACCACATGAACAGTCATTTTCAAAAATCCATGATAGGGGCTCTTTAAACAGAAGTGGAAGAGAAAAAAGTCAAAATACTGTCCAACGGCACAACCATTCTGACTGCGTTCATAAAAGTGTGAACGATACTCAAGATTTAAACAAGAGAGCAAGCAGGAGATCAACGGAGCAACTCATAATTGAGCTCTCGTCTGCCTGAGTAGAGATGAAAGAGAGTAAAGGAGAGGTAGGTCATGCGTTTACCTCAGATCTCTGTTCTCTGGTTAAAGCTATTCTACAGAAAACGTAGAGATGAATCTGCTCTCTGCATAACAAACACAGGTTATGATTTATGTGCTAAGACAGCGCCAAACAACTTCCCGGGGGGGGAAAAATCCTGTGCTACCTGCATCATTGCAGGCTTCAATGTCATTTAAAGTCTCGTCAAATTCTCATTGTTAGAGAGGGAGTAATCTGAAGGAAGCCGTGCTGGTTTCATTCATAAACTGTTTCATTATGGATAATGTCTCTTTCTCTCTCTCTCTCATTTCTTCTGACTGTTTACGACAGAAAACCATATATTTTCATGATAATCTACAGATAAATTGCTTCAGTGCTTTATTGTTATTGCCTCTCTGCTGTGGGAGAGGGCAGTTATCAGTTATAAAACGCACAGGGTAGTACTCAAGAGAGCTAGGCCAGGTATGAGGAACTGTCTCGAGTGAAACAGTAAGTCAAAACTGCTGAAGATAACCGATCTAGATATAAAAAGGGAGTTTAGCTCAAAGGACAGAAGCCTTTAAATGGATGAAAGTCACGGGTCTAAAAACCTAGAAATATTCTATCCATATTTGTCAATTTGACTCCATTTCACATAAAATGCATTAGTAAGTAATGACTGGTGAAAAAAATGTGTCACTGGGGAACATCGGTCAGCCAGCTCAATGTCCTTGCAAACTGGTAAAAACATCATCTGAGCTAAACTTCATATGCAAATTGTGATATTACAACCATAAACAAGTCTCAGATCATCTATATTCTGGATGAAGTGTTAGAAAAACAAATCCATCAACAAGCCATAAACTCCCCCTTTTTTCATCTATCTTAGAGTGGATGCAGATCTCACAGGTAAAAATCTCCTCACTTTTAATTATATATTTCCCTTGTATTGACCTATGCTGCAAACTGGTTCTCAGTTCATTAAGAACCAGCAGCGTTTGAAATTGGTCAATATATTTAACAAACGACCTCTTCAGAAGAGTTGCTTGCCATCTCAGCAACTTCTGCAAGGCCGACCCCACAGTTGTGCGAATGTTATTTCTCCCTGAAATGACATGATTAGAAAATAGATAATATTGAGGCCTGACGAACAATACACAGAAGGTGCATCAGCACTATTTAGAAGCAAAAAGGTAAAAAACAAACACATATTTCGGTCAATGGTAAATGGACTGTAGGCAGATTATTTCAGATACACAAAAAGTTTCACAATTTTAAATTTCAATTCAATAGGGAGAGACATATTTGCCAAGGTTTAGAGTTGCTCAATTATGGTAAATTCACAATCATGATTATCTTGGACCAATGATGGAGTCCTGGACTCGTGACTCGACTTGGACTCGTGGACTGATAACTTGTACTTGGACTCGGACTCGCATTACAAACCGAACCATTACAGTTGGACCATTTTTTCCTGCCGACCAAAATCTGCACTGGCGCGACCACCTAACGTTGTGCAACATCAAATGGCAAACGTAATGAAAGCGTAACGAAACTCATTTTGTGCTTCACGGACCTTTGTCAGTTTGGACCATCAACAACAGTGCAGCGCGAGCCGATCTTGATCAAGCGACACCCAGGGCTGCCAACTATCACGCTCTCACGACACATCTCCGATTTATCACGCTGAAGTGTCAACCCGGCCGGTCAAATGCCTGAAAGATGAGTTTATCTATAGATCTACCTGTTGAGCCACTCGTGATCGACTAGTTATACTGCAAATTAGTTAAAATATCCTCTAATCTAGAGCGAGCGAGCATGCAAAGCATGCTCCGTGTTCAATCGATTTTAAAAGATAATCTTATGTTTTATATATATATATATATATATATATCACAAACGTCTGAATTTATAATACTATATGTAATGGTTTGGAAAGTATTTTACACGTTTAATCAATTTTCCAGCTGCTTTTGCTTACACAAGTAAACCGTATGGGAAAGCGCACCCAGGAAAAAATAAGAATTTGACAAATTCTACAAACAATTTTAGTTTGCTAACAGTTAATAATAATAAATATATATAATATAATGGGGAAAGTGAGAAGCACTAATATTTCTCCGTTATTAACCAATCAAACAGCGCTGACGTGGTGTGAATGAATTAACTAGTTATAGGTTTTCCACAGATCCACAGATCAGCTACATTCACCATGGATTTAATATAATAACACTAACTCGTAACCATGAAAGTTTGGCAAAAAAAAAAAAAAAAAAATAGCCTACATCACACATCTTTTTTTCCAGCACTTCAAAACTCAAATAGTATTATATTTAAAAAGATATTTTTAATGTGATGACCAAAACATTATTTGTTCATCCTTCAAAGATTACCCCCATTTATAAAACTAAAAGTTTCAAGATGTAGGAAAACTCTTTAAAGGTGCCAGAGTGGAGACATGTAGGCACTGGGGCTTCGGGACTCAAATCGGACTCGAACACGGGACTCGAGACTCGACTCGGACGATTTGGACTCGACTCGGACTCTTCTTTGGTGACTCGGACTCGAACACTGGGACTCGAGACTCGACTCAGACTCGACAGTTGGTGACTCGACTACAAATCTGTCTGGGACTATACTAAGATCACAAATATTCAACACTGTTGTGGACTTTGGAAACACCAGGCATCTTTTTAAAAACAAAAAATATATTTTTAACAATTTAATTTAAACAAACAAAAAAAAATTGGTTGGATCTCGATTATAATTGAAAATAAACGGAAAATGCAATGAAAATTTTTCTATATTGATCACTGCTGTCACTTCTAAGGACTCAAGCCCATCCCCACCCTTGTCTAGTCACTATAAATCATTGTGGTTCTATGGTGTACTCGCCATAGTATATGATGCTGTCTTCAGTGTTCGAATGAAGTGTGACCATGCCACCATTAAAGAAATAGATGACTGCAAGAGCCTTTGTCTTCCTCTCACCGCTGGGTGGCTAATGAAAATGGCAGGCCCTCATATTGGTGAATAGAATATTGACTGGGACTGAAGATTTACACCCAGACTCCTGAACGCGGACATGACAAATATAGCACGTAATTGAGTTTGGTCAGTGAGTCGTGTTTGAACAGAAGAGGGGGAGAGCGAAGAAATGAGTGTTTGTTGGTTTGAGCCCAAGTTCCTGCCACCAAATAGAGGAAAAACAGAAGGTGTTTACCAAACATGAAAAGAAGGGAAATGGCAGAAGAAACAGCGAAGTGCTGGGTGGATCCTCTCCATCTGTTAGCAGAGGAGCAGTTAACCTGATCTGGTGTGTGAAGCTCTTAGCGTGGGGTGAGCATGACGGCCACCATCGATCTGAGACGGCCAGCATAAATGTCACGTCCCTGTTGGTGGGCTGTAAGGTGACGGATGCTTAGCTGGTGACAGCCACCACCCTCTGAGACTACAGTGTCCAGGTGAAAGATCTACCAATGAAACCTAGAGACTACTTTCACTTCAAAAATCGACAATGCACCGATATACGTGTTTTGGATGCTAATGTTCTTAATTTACTGTAAACCTGTAATGCCGCGGTCTACCAGCTTCACTTTCTACATTTTGCTTGCTATGGCCATCCTGCCCTTTTCCTGTGTGGAACGAGGCGACAATTCCCCGGCCACGCTCCAAAGAATAGCAGCATCCAAGATCATGCAAACCCAGTCTGTAGCAGCTCTGTGCCAGGAATATGATGTCATACATGGAGCAGAGTTTTAGTCCTGAGAGGCAGGATTCTTCCAGATGGACAGAGCTCCATACGGGCCACATAGATCGACACTCATTGTGGTACCGAGACTTTCAGAGCCTTTGCCAGGTAGAATCCTCTGAAAGTGAAGGCGATATATTGTGTTTCTGCCTCAAAGATTCGCAAATGTGTCCTCCCACTTTTACACTCACTTTTCCCAAATCCTAGATTTATTTATTTAAAGATTGAAATCAATCTATATGTCCGTCTGTCTATCAATCAAGACAACTCTCGTAGTGTTTGGCATGGTAATGGGAATGACAATGTGTTTGGTATTGTAGGAATAGATCTGCTACACTGCTGCTGCTGTACATGACTTGTTGCTGCCAATACATACATACATGAGTCCGAAATTTTCGCATGTTTTTTTTTTTTTTTTCGTGTTCGTCAGGCTAAAAATTTGTCACGCATAGAAACCTTGCACACTGAGTCTGATGCGTATTTATTAAACCTTTGCAGGGAAAAAAAAAACGCAAAACAAAAAAAAAAAAATACAAAATGGATCCGTCAAGCAGTGAGGATGATTTTGTTGCCCTCTCTCTCATTGAAAAGAGAAAAAAGAAAGAAAAAATATTGGGTCCATCCAATCCTGAATTTGCGCCGAGAGGAAGGAGAGTTCCACCTCGTTATCAAAGAGTTCCGAAATTATCCCGAGTGATTCAAAATTTACTTCAGAATGTCAGTGGAACAGTTTGATGCATTGCTTGCAATTCTGGAGCCACATATTAAAAAGAAGACCACCACCAATTTCCGTGACCCAATGGATCCTGAACAGAGACTGGCAGTATATCAAAGTATGGACACCTGTAACCTGTATAGGCTACAGGTTATATATTGTACCCAAAGAATACATTAGTTGTCAAATTGGCTGCTCAATCACACCTTAATCGATACGAAATTTCGATCTGATTGAAAGGGGTGGTTTATTCCTTTTCTAATCCAATCGAGAGAACATGTAAACACTTCGAATTGAAAACCGAAACTGAAAGGACTTTGTAATCCACATTTGGTTTGTGATACAATAGCCTACATTGTGCTGTGAGGCGAAGTGTATCAACTTGTCAGAGGCCATTCTGGATGTTGTCGATCGCTTGTACGGTGGCTCTGAATTGTCAAAAACACTCTCAAAACGCTGGTTGTGGATGCGGAAAACGCAGAAAATCGAACCCGATCCATTTTTTTGTATGATGGACGAAAGTTTTGGAGACGGTGTGCAAGCATGAATGACATAATGTGAGGTCGCTTTTTTTTTTTTTTTTTTACGTGCGAATGAGCAGCGAGCTCATTGGCTACAGATACGCGGAAGCCAATGAGCTGTGCCCTACAGATAACGATGTGATTGTGACCAGGTTGAGTTAAATGACTAGACTAAAAATGACTAAATATCTAGAGTGACAGATATGCATGATAGAACTTTATAATTATAAATTATATTTATAATTATAATTATAAATTATAATTATATAAATTGTTACTGTATATTTCACTCCAATTTCTTTTAATTCCAATTCCTCAAATTCTAAACCAGGAATCGAACTCAAAACCAAAATTCTAAACTCAAATCACATGGATAGTCAAAGTTTTGGCCTGGCAAGACTAGGTGGGTCACAGAAAACTGTCACACGGAGAGGCTGCTTTCGCAAAGGTACTCTCGCTGCAGTTGGAGATGAGCTCAAACTCAAAAAAGTTGGGCTGAGTTCCAACCCAAAGAGTCCAGCATCATATTTGGGATAATTATACTGAAGAGCTCCATCGGTGTGGATTTTGTTGCCAACAAATGGCTGGCAAAGTGAGCTAATTAAATGCGGAGCAGGCAGAGAGGGGAACTGAGATGGAGGGCTGGAGAGAATAATGACACTCCTGAAGAGCAGAAGGAACAAGATAATGAGAGTGACTCGGATAGACAACACACACCCTCTACATCAAGACTGAGACAAGACAACATACAAGATGGACCAGCGAGCTGTGCAGTGCACACACACAATAGCAAAGCATTTGATGCCAAGCAAACACACATGCAAGCGCACATATCCCTCAGCACCAAAGCAAGTCTGTGAGGAAAATGAACTACAGGAATGAGCGAGATCAAGTAGAGATTACTGTAGTTGAGTATCTGTAGTAGGATGATGCACACTGTGGCATGCCGCCACAGTCATTACGTGTGTATATGTGGATGAAATGTTTATGTTAATGAACAGCGCTGTGGCAAAAACAAACAATTACTTTTTCTCCCCATATATCTCGTTCTTTATGGCTGTCAGGTAGGACACGGGGAACCCTCTCATAGTCCATTTTAAAAATGTTTTTGAAACAAGGCTGATGTTTTCAAGAAGTTATTATGAAAGCTATTTGACACTCTGATACCATTAACTGGTTTTAGATGCTTAGCAAAGATTGCATCCCACATGCCAATAGCATTTAGGAGAAAATGGAAAGAGAAGCAAATGGAGTAATGCTTTTATGATGAAATTATGTACAGAGTACAGACCTCTAGAATCAACAACATACTGACAAGGTCCCACTTTGTCTTTGTGTGAGAGAGGATGGGACAATAGAAAAATGGGAATATTTGTATTACATTTTATTCTGCCAATCAGAAGGCTCCTTTATGAGGAGGTGAGAATTAGGCTGTGTTTACATTTTAAGTCTTAATGCACAGATCTGATCTTTTGACCAATTCTGATTTTGTTGTCCTGCCTGATTAATCACTTTAGAATACTAGGATATTTCACTGGAATATCCGAAATCTGTTTCTATTAAAGAGCCCCTATCATAGCATTTGAAATGTTCCTATTTTTGTTTTAGTTCCCAAAAACAGTTTAACGTGCATGCAAGGATAAAAAACACTTTATTTGTCTTAAAATATGCATTTATTTTTAATTTATTTAAAAAAAAAAAAATGTATGCATTTATTTTTTTAATTTATTTTTATTTTTGATTTGCTCAACGACTCCCAAATGATTCGTACAACGATTCATTTTCCCAAACACGATTGGCAATTGGTCAAATGACCCAGTCAGTTGTTATTGGTAAACCGTAGGCAGAGATTGTCGGCAACGGAACGCCCATAACTAGGATTATAGCTTGTCAAGTGTTGAAAATTGTATATAGTGTTTGAACAAACGTGTCAGAAAAAGTGCACTTTCCACACGGTCCCTTACTCGCGTCTCCGTCAAGAGCGAGCCTTCCCGGGGAAACTCACATTGCCGGGGCTTTTGAGGGTCAGTGCTTATTATATAGAGCGAAGTCATATTTGGCTAAGTCGTTTAGGAGGTAATTGCCATTTTTCAATGAATGTCTGGTGAATATCAAAAACAAAACTAACTTTACCCCGCTTAGAAGCTGCGCGGAGTGTTTACAACACACACAACACAATATAACTATAGTGTGTATGCTACAGAAAACATAACAGCAAACATTATTAATATTACTTACAGGTTATGATTCGGAGGTGGACGAACCTGATCCATATACACTTGATACTGAGCCCTCCTTCAGGAACAACCGGCTTGCGAATGATTCGTCATTAAAATGATGAGAACACAAGGTTCGGGCTATACTGTTGCAAATATGAACTCTGACCACTGATTCTTCACATTCTCGTCCCTGAACAATGAAAACAAGTGGCTGAACTGTCTTTGCAATGTAGAACACAGCGTATTCTCGACATGATGCTATTCAGCTGAAGTATTTGAATGTGTTCTAGACGTCACTTCAAGTGTGCGCCCAGTTGTTGGGAGCGGCCAATAACCTATCTACGTCACGATGTAACAGCTAATGACTCGTTTCAAAAACAATTCATTTCATAGACTCAGAGTCGACTCTCACTTTTGAAAGACAATAACTTTATATACGGTGCACTTTCAGATATAAATATTTGCAGGATGTTTTCATTCCCTTAGAGCTATATTTCACACTACATGAACAGTCATTTTCAAAAATACATGATAGGTGCTCTTTAATCTCTGCTCAAAATGATTCAGTTGGTGATCACTTTACTGTGCAAAATGGATGTCATGGATGTTTGCAGTGCAAAATATGACTGAACGGATATAGACTGTGAGGTAAGGTAGTGAGGTCAGATTCATTATTTAAATGAATTCGAAGGAATTAAAGAGGAAGAGAGAGATTGGTAGTATTGAATTACCTGTGTGCTTGTAAGTGTATTTACCGAAGCAAGTTAATCACCTCATTTCTGAGAAATGGCCTGTAATGTAGCTTTCAGTAGTGAAAAAAAAATGAAGGGGCCTAAAATTGAAGCAGTTTATCCTGAATGTTATCCTGTGTGTGTGCAATTTCTTAAATATAAAGTTTCCACCTCAGTTAAAAAAAAGATATAGTTTCAGTGCGAGCGCAGACACGTCTGCTTCATAATACGACATTAAAAAGCAATTTATGTGCAAACGTGTCACCCTCGCCTCGTGGTGGCTTGGATTTTATGTTTAGACGTAGGTCAGATGCCCAGATATCGGATATGTATGGAAGTGGCTCAGAACGAATGCGAAAGAATCTGATCTTGTGCTGACTTTTGTGTTTACATGTGTGCAACAAATTCCAATCCATGTCATATGCGAGTAAAAAAAAATCCACAAATGTAGGAGTGTGTGGGGTGAGGGGATTGGGGGGGGGGGGGCATCATAAAGGAATTATGCTTAGGGTATTAGTTCCCTTAACAGGGGGGTCGCGGCCCACAGGGGTGTCTTAGGCCATCAATGTGTACTTACATTTACGAGTCATTAAATCATGTTTTATCTGGACTTCTCTGTGCATGCTCTTTGAGGTGGACCCCTTATACCTCCAATATATGACTGACAGACAAGAACGGTTTGACCTAAAAATTAAAAAATTGAAAATACTGTGGAAACAAAGACACATACATCTTGGATGCCCTTAAGGTAAGCTAAAACATATGAAAAATACATTTCAAAGTGAACTATCCCTTTAAGCCCAGTTTGGTTCTTCAGTGGTTCTCTGCGGTGGTTAAAGGCGCTTTTCCACTGCATAGTACAGTACGGTTCGGTTCGGTACGGCTCACTTGTGGTGCTTTTCCACTGCATGGTACGGTACAGTATGGTTCGCTTCGGGTCGCTTTAAATGGTACCTGGTCTGTTAAGGTTCCAAGCGTACCGTACCGGTACTAAAATTTGACGTGAAACACTGCAGATCACTGATTGGTCAGACAGAATCGTCACTACCAGCGTCACTAGCGTCATTGGATTTGCGACACGAGACACGAGACACTTTTTTAGCAGTATTTTTGTTTTGCTGCCATCAGCCTCATTTTAAACACATTTTTCCGTCTAGCAGTTAAAAACAACCACATACCGAGAATCAGGAACACCATTCCCTCGATAGTCTCCATTGTTCCTGTGTTGTGGGTTTGAAAATGTGGCGCTTTTAAGATGATGTCATGGCAGTAGAGGCGCGCGCAAATAACGATCAGTCCCACACACTTTGAAGGGGTACTACTGCAATGGAAACGCAAAGCGATCCGAACTGTTCCGCGCCGAGTCGAAGCGTACTGAGCCGAACCGTACCGTACTATGCAGTGGAAAAGCGCCTTAACATGCTCTATGGCAACTCTTATGGTTCTACATAGCACCATATGACAAAGATAAGTGGTTCCCCTATGATTACAAGTCAATGAACCACTTTTAGTTCTATTTAGCACCATTTTTAGAGTGTAGGCTTACGTTTTTAAATTACGAAGGGCCTACTGGTGTTTTTGTTTTGTATTTTCAATATTATAGGCTATTATTTATACATAGACATACTGTATCTGGTTACAGTAAACATACCGTTTGTTTGAAAACAAAATATTTGTATCATATTTGCTGCAATCTTACAAGAACAATAATATCATTAAATATGAAGGGGGGCCCTAGAATATTGGGAAAAAGGCGGTCTCATACAAAAAAAAAAAAGGTTGGGAACCACTGGCTTAGGGCACCAAAATGTCTAGCAGCGGCACTGGGGGGACACAATGCCATAAAACATTAGGAGGACACAGGTTGTAACACCAATACAAGCAATTGTTCGCCTGTAGGACCATCCAGACAATCCAAATGAAATGAGCTGCCTGTAACGGTAAACAGCAACGTTTGCTCCGTTAAATGTTGGTATCTGTCTTATCAAAAGACAGATAAATACCCGTTTCTCAGTTGCTACACATCACAGTTCAAATCTTATGATATCACTTAGAATGTTTTGTAAATGTCTTAAGTGGCACTTTTGATCAATTAATTGAGTCCTTGCTCAAAACATGTAATTGTTAGACAATGTGAAAATGGCATAATATGTCTTTTTTTAGTAGACATTTTAATGTCTTTATTTAAAACATTCGCTTTAATCGTTTGTACAATTTGGGTGATATAATATTCCTAATAAGGTTACAAAACTATTTTTAAGATTTATTTTAATGCCTATACCAATTTTTACTATTTGGCATTTGGTGTTAATTTTGGATCTTGGTCACTTGCTTTTAAACAACATCTGAGGTTCGCTGAGCATTGCTGGCATTGTCTACATATGAGACTAAAATTAATCAGAGTAGGAAGTGCAAGACCCAGTGAACACAACACAAATTTCCTTAATCGAGTCACTTGTCTTAACATAATAACCCCTTTCACTCAAATGCCAGCGCATTGATTAGGAAAATCCCTGTATGAAAACGAACATGCATGACCAGAACAAGAGGTCACCGCTAATTCTGCTGTTAGCTCGACCGAAAGCACCGAACAGCAGACTTGCAAGCATTGACATATTAAGATGAGCATCTCATTCAATGCTTGTCGCGCATTTGAAAGAGCACTTTATTTCTGCTTGACCCCTATATCCCAGGTTTTGCTCATCAATCCGCCAACTTCATTAGTCCCACATCCCCTGCCGTCTCTGTGCCTTTGCTCTGCGCTCAATGTCTCCCGCCTGAGGTGATAGCTGAATTGGAGCTAAAGCACTCCTGAAGCCTGAGTCTTTAACGTTATACACTAAGCACCAGACACATTTACTGTCCCCTGGGGTCTTTGTTACATTGCTGTCGAATGTAATGTGTTTTTTTCGCCTTCTCACCACCAACCCACTTGACCTTTCCTGCACATTTCTGTGGGTATCGAACTCGCCCAATCAATTTGGAAACTAAACAGTGAGAGCGACTGGGGCTGAAGGAACCTTGACCTGGGTGCAGTCCAGGGATGGTGGCCTCATTGTAGAGAGAAAAGAAAGAAGAGTATATGAAACACGATCGATAGGCCCCTGTTTGTCAGGAAAAGGGAAATAGAAGGATGTATGGGCTGAGGAATGATGGCAAATGCAGAAAGATTCTCAATGTTTTAAGAACATTAGATTCTAAAAATAATAATGCCAATTAAAGGAGTAGTTCACTTAAAAAAAAAAAAAAAAACTTTTGCTGATAATTTACTCATCCAAGATATCCATGTCATTCTTTCTTCAGTCGAAAAGAAATTAAGGTTTTTGATGAAAACTTTCCAGGATTTTTCTCCATATAATGGACTTCAACGGGAACCAAACAGTTCAAGGTCCAAAAGACAGTTTCAGTGCAAACTGCAAACTGTTCAAAGGGCTTTAAACGATTCAAGACGATGAATAAGGGTCTTATCAAGCGAAACGATCGCTCAATTAATAAAGTTTTATAAGCTCAATCTTTTTTTTTTCGTGTCATTTGGTTGAGTCAACGAACAAAATGAACAAATTGACTCAGGAAAAGATTCGTTCATTTTGATGAACGAGTTCGAACAGGAAAGTCACGAACGCACATCACACACACAACAGAGCAAGGTGGCCATTTGAGCTTATAAAACTTAAACTTCGTTATTTTTTTCTTTTTAAATGAGCAATTGTTTTGCTTGATAAGACCCGTATTCATCGTCTGGAATCGTTTAAAGCCCTTTGAACAGTTCGCAGTTTGCACTGAAACCGTCGTTTGGACCTTGAACCGTTTGGTTCCCATTGAAGTCCATTATATGGAGAAAAATCCTGAAATTTTTTCATAAAAAAACTTAAGCAAAAGTTTTTTTTTTAAAGTGAACTACTCCTTTAAATTGACATTGTATACAAGTCCGCCAAATTCCTGCAGAAAGCTTAAAAAGCTTCAGGAAACTTTTAAATTAATTTGAATTATTATTTTATATTTTTTATTATCATTATTATTTTTAATATATATATATATATATATATATATAATCTTACATTAAAAAAAAACATTTACATTGTTGATCATCTATGTGAATTTCTTAAGTTAGAAACCTATTCTTAAAAATCTACTAAACTACAAGATATACATATACACATTAACAACAAAGCAAGCTTTTGCTTTAAAGAATACTGGAGATGATGAAGCTCATAACTTCATTTGTATGCGTGATGGAGTTTGGGTTAGCGGCCCAAAGAAAGTGAAAGTCCATCTAATTATCTGTGTTGTAACGTCAATATCTTTAGTGTCGTTGTTTTTATTGTGTGTGTTGTTGACTCAACTTGGCCATAAGTGATAGCAGGCATGATTTCACTGCAATTATGATATTGATTGAAGTCATGTGCAGCAGAATGCAATTCTTGGATACATTCACTGCGCTGACCTCACTGCTTATCAGCTTTAGCAAACAGTGAAAACAGAACAGAGCTAGACATTAACCTTCCCAGACGCACACACAGACACTTTGCTCAGCAACACAAACACACCAAAACCCAGGACATACCACAAGCAAATATTGTTGAATCCTGATAGATAAATCCACCACAACCAAAGCTTGACACAGATGTACATATAAATAAATAAATAAATAAACAGAATTGCATTCTGACAGCAAAACAGGTATGCATAGTATCAAATTTGTAATTCAATTAGTGGTCTGGTTTGGTTTTGTTTACCAAACACAAAAGCAAAGACAGTTTTTTGGTATATTATGCAAAATCAGTTTCCACAAAAATATAAAGCTGCACACCTGTTTTCAAATATTGAAATCAATAATAAATGTTTATTGAAAACCAAATTATCATATTAGAATGATATGTGAAAGTTACACCAAAGACTGGAGTAAAATTAAGCTTAGCTATCAAAGGAAAATGATTACATTTCAAACTATATTAAAATAGAAATATTTTAAATTGTAATACTATTTCACAATTGTACTGTTTTTACTGCATTTGTGATCAAATAAATGCAGCATTGGTAAAAAAAAATAAAATAAAAAAATAGAGACTTCTATCAAAAACATCAATTTGAACATCTAACTGACCCCATACTTTTGAATGGTGGTGTATACTAACATTATTTTGTATATAAGGCATAATGGTTCCCCATAAAAAAAAAAATAATAATAAATAAATAAATAAATAAATAAAAACTACATCTAAACCAAAAAAAAAAAAAACACTACAGTATTTCCAAAACACCTGGAGTACAGCACCAAATTGTTTTGCATAAGTGAGGAGGGTGGAATTTGGACGATTGCTTTGTTACGATGGATTGGCAAAATGGGCCAATGTTACCTGCTGCAGCCACATTGGAGATTCATTTGTAAAATAAGCCAGTACTAAAATTACAGCTTTAAGATGTACAGCTCATTTACTAAAAGCAAAATAATACAGAATTTGTTTCAAAATACTAGACTATGCAATCTTGTGTGCAGCTGAAAAGAGACCTGAGTAGAGAGAGAATGAGTTCGTGTTGGGAGGCATTTAGAGGCATTACTGCCAATGTAGTGACAGGAAAATGAGCCACATTAGCAAGCTACCTTTCCCTTAGGGGCTTAAGCTTGCTAACTGTGGGGTACATGTTCATTTAACACATGCATAAGCATGTTAGGAAGACTCAAGAGGGTTTTAATGGAGCCTGAGCAGAGGGACAAGAAAGCAACCCCTCAATTTATTATTTTACAAGTCTGCTTTTTTCACCTTTTGCTAGCACTGCAACTGCAGACAGTGAGGTACATCCTCCAGCATGGGGCTCAAGATGTTATTAGTTACGCTACTATAAAAACAACAGGTGCCCGCTGTTTTAGAACAGCGGCACGCAAGTGCTCTGCCTGCTAAACAGCCGCTCGTGACTCAGATGAGAACTAGAAACCATTCCACTAGTGTCAGATTTAATATAAAATCAACATGTTACGATGTGATGCTGCAGCCATTATCATAAAGGTTTGGTTTACTCAAAAATTTAAATTATGACAAGGGTAAGTGTGAAATCCAAGGATGATGTGTGACACAAAGTGAACACAAAGATCAAAAACTACAAATGAACATAACAGTAACACGACGCTTAAATAGACATGATTAATGAGACAAGGAACAGGTGGGCTATGTAACTAATAAGAAACCATGACAACTAATACAGACCTAGCACAGGCTAGAGACAATGAAAACCATGGCTAGAACCTAAACAAGACAACAAATCCAAACATGACTGTGACATAATGCGCATGGAGCCTGATTGACAGGTAATCTGGCCAATCATACTTCACCATCCGCCATTTTGTCTGACAAAGCAGTCAGGAGAGATAGAAGATTAACATGGGAGGAGTTCTTCAATACTGTCACATTATGTTCAGTTAGTTTCATTATCAAGGATTTTTAGTTTGTTTTCATGTCCATCATGTGTTCATTTGTTCAGTTTTCCCGCTCCTCATTATTAGTTGATATGTGTCAGCTGTGTTTTATTAATTTATTTATTATTTATTTATTTATCATACTCATTTGTGTTAGCTATATAAGTTGGTCCCTCACATTTATTCTCTGTCCGATCACCGGTATGTGTGTGTTAGCCTGCCTGTTTGTATATGCGTTGTACTTGATTCTTCAGTCTTCCTGAAACCACACGTGACAAATACAGAGGAGTTTATATTAGTCTGTCTCTCACACAGGAATTATGAGATTGTTTTTTGGGACAATACTGTTAAATGAGCCATACACGAGTTGCGTTAGCAGTTGTTATTCCAGGTCATTTAAGGGTCAGTTTTTAGACATGGCCATGAGTAGCAGGGCCTGAGTCATAATGGCAAACGCGTCCAAGGAACTGAGAAGCTGTGCCTCTTATGAGTGCATCAAAGAGAAAATAAATTCAGAAACACAATAACATTTCTTAGCACTGCCATAAATTGTCAAACCAAAGCTATTCAGTGTGTCTATGATAGATATGTACAAAACAACATTTATTTATTTTTTTATAACATTTAATATTTGGTCTAAAAACATTCTCTTAGATGTCACCGTCAGCACGCAATATAAACCACTGCACATTATATACCTGTACAGTATATATATACATCAATCATAAAGGGTCTACTATATACAGTACACTATAACAGACCGTTTTTGATAATAAAAAAGGGGAAGGGAAAGGGGAGGGGGGGGGTTGTACACTTGAGCAAAACTAGAATATAGTAGCATGTATATAATATAACAGCATGACATCTTGGCAAGTGCAAAGAGAGAGAATCCATATACAATATCAATGTATTGTGCTCTCATTGAAATCCATCAACTTTAATGTGATAAAAAACAAAGGTACTGATATCGCTCTTAAGGAAGAGTGTATAGAGACAGTGTCTAATCAAATGAGTCTAGATTTGTACAGTATAGCGCTGTGTAGAACCACTATTCAGAGACTACAGTCTACTCTAGACAACGAGATAAAGAATACATCATCATCTTGTTTTAAGCAAAGAGTAGCAGGTCTTCTAACTTTGGAAATAATTATTTTTAAAGGGATAGTTCACTTTGAAATTATTTTTTGGTATGTTTTAGCATACAAAAAAAAAAAACAGTTGTGGCTGTGGTTACAAGAGGTAAAAACGATATAAATACTGTAGTACAGCTCGTTTCGTGTCTTGGGCCATCAATGTGTACTTGTCATTAAATCATGTTTAATTTGGACTTCTCTGTGCATGCTCTTTGAGGTGGTGACCATAGACCTACATTATATGACTGATAGACAAGCACGGTTTTACCTAAAAATATCAATATTTAAACTACTGTGGAAACAAATACACCTACATCTTGGATAGGGTTGGGAATCGTGAGAAATTTTCCGGTTCCGGTTCCGATTCCGGTTCCGCCAAACGATTCCGGTTCCGGTTCCGGTTCCCATTCAATTAAAATTTTGTGTTTATTTCTTATAGTACTTGACAAATTAGTTTAACAGACTGGTAATGTAAACAAACTCAAAATATTATTAAGCAATCTTTGCAAAAAAAAAAATTTGTGTATATATATATATATATATATATATATAAAGGAAATAAAAAAATTCTGCATTCTCTATAATAATTTAGACCTCTCCTTTATTGTATCTCCAACAGTGAAGAATACCCTCTCAGAAGGAGTAGAATATGCTTTAACACACATATGTGTGTAGAACAGATTATTTTTTTAAACGGTTTGAATGATTGATTCATAAAGACTTTACTTATTTCATTACTGGATAAATCGGCGCTCTAGCAGTTAATAAACAGAACTGCATGCGTCTTGCGGAAGAACATTGTTGCCGGAGCTACTTCTCTCTGTTTATGTCCATGACGAGTCACGCAGCAGGCATTGGGCTACTCCGCAGCAGCTGCGATCCGCCGGCCAGTCTAAAGAAGTCCGAGTATTAACGCTTATTACAGGCTTTACGTAGTGATTCAAGATAAGACAAAAACACGGTTTGAAAAAAAAACATTATGATGCACTCGCTCATTGTATATATTTTCTAAATTCTGAACACAAAAAATATACGGACTGCATCTGTTTTGACCACTACCGTCAATGTTTACTCAAACTATAATCTCACTAATTCTGTAACGGAAATCATTTGAATATGTGAAACAAATAAATATTGAGACTGTGATTGTAAAGCAGTTTCATATCGACAACTGCTCTCTCTCTCTCAGCGCAAACAGATTTGAATGTAGGCTAGAGAGTGACTCGGTATGAAGGTAGATTTGTGTCTTTATTATTCAATCAAAAAAAATGTTGCTTCAATCAAAAAAAATATTTTCAATTAAAAAAACCTTCACTTCAATGAAAAAAAAACTTTTCAATCAAAGAAAAAAAGTATTTGAATCCAAAAATATATTTGAGACTCAAAAAAATACATTTGAACACTGCTTTTCTTTGATTGAAAATGTTTTCTTTGATAGAAGTCCGGGTTTTTTTGTTTAAAGCAACCTTTTTAATTAAAGTAACATTGTTTTTTGATTGGACCATGGGTAGGACATTTGTGTCTTTATCATTCAATCAAAAAAGAAGTTGCTTCAAACAAACAAACAACAGAATCAATACAAAAGTCACTTCAATGAAAAGATAAACATTTTCAAATATAGAAAATCATTTTTGAATGCAAATAAAATATTTGAGACTCCAAAAATTGCATTTGAACACCTTTTGTTTTAATTGAAAATGTTCTCTTTGATTGAAGTAATCTTTTTTGTGTTTGGGCCATACATGGGTAGGACATTTGTGTCTTAATCATTCAATTCCAAAAAAGTTGTTTCAATCAAAAAAAAATATTTTCAATCAAAGAAAAAACTTTTCAAAAGCAAAAAAAAAATTATTTACCTCGTGTATAAAAAAAGTATTGAAGAGAATGTGTGTTTTCGTTGTTTTTGTTTTTTATTTGAAGTGAAAAAAATTTTGAATTTCAAATTGTTTTGATTGAATCCTTTTTTTTTTTTTGAAGTGCAAAAAGTTTTGAAGTTCAAACTTTTTTTTGATTGAATCATTTTGACACAAACGTTCCGCAGTGGGCGGGTGCTTCTCTGTTGGTCAGACATGTTTGATTGACAAGTGTCTACACCAACGACATCTTTCTGACAAAGAAGTCATGTTCGCCACTCGCCAGCAGCTTTTTTAGAGGGGATAAAATCTTTGCCTGGCAGGGGGATCTGCTACTCGACCGGCCACGGATATATGTGCCTTATATGCACTGCATTATATAGCGCCTGCCACTCGAACTTACACAATATTTACAGTAAATGCAGCGCATATTCCCCGACAGAACGGTACGCACAATAGGTCAATATTCACCATTAACCAAACGCTTTTCACCTGCCTAGCCACAAGATTTCTCACTGTTTACACCTATCAGACACTCCTAATGGTAGGCCTACACGAGAGCACACATACAGTACAATACAGATCTTATTTACACATTTATCATCTGATCATATATTTTATTCGTTCTTTTTGCCCGTATTGGAGCGCGTATAATAACGTGCAATCCATCTCTTATTTACCTTTTTGTCATCTTATATTATATTTTATTTGCTCTTTTTATGCGTATGGGAGTGCGCTCGCATGGCTCTATTAAGCGTCGCGCCGGCCACACCAGCCACACGATCTCTCTCTATTTACACCTAATGGTAGCTACACGAAAGCACACATAGTGCAATACAGATCTCATTTACCCATTTATCGTCTGATCTTATATTTTATTCGCTCTTTTTATGCGAACGGGTCGTGGCTCTAAGCATCGCCAGCCATATACCAGCCACAAGATCTCTTATTACACCCATCAGACACTCCGATTGATGCACATGTGAAAACAGACAGTGCAATCCTGCTCTTAAGTATCTTTTTTGTCATCTTATTTTATATTTGATTTGCTCTTTTTGTCCATAATGGAGCGTGCGCGTCACCTAGCGTCGCGCCTGCCACAAGATCTCTCACTGTTTACATGAGACACTCAGATGAGAGCAAATAAAGTCCAATCCATCTCTTATTTACCTTTTTGTAATTTTTTCTTATATTTTATTTGCTCTTTTTGCCCGTATTGGAGCCATCTTCGCAGTAGTGAACGCGCCGAGAGAAATGCTCATTTCATTAAATATAATCTGAGAGTAGAATAATCTATTTATTTTCGTTTTGAATTGTTTTGTTTAAAATTAGGCTAGACATTTCTACCTTTCTAGATGTAGCCTATTTATCATGTCTTTGAGAAACGTGCAAAGCAAAAAGTTCATGATTTTATTGCTATGCCTATGTTTGCTTTGCTTCTTATTTATTAAATCCTGGGAATTGGTTGATCAAACATTGATTAAAATCAAGATGCAATTTATTAAAAACGAAATTCACTTTAAAGAAAGGCTTTATTAAAAAAAAAAACTTAATGGAGTGGTCAAAATCATTCTCCTTCAGAATGTCAATCGGAGAATCACGCAACTATGAGAAATATTGCGAAATCTTGTGACTGGCGCACCACGAAACGTGCTCCATTATGGGACAAACGAGCTAATAAAGTATAAGATAAGATGACAAAAGGGTAGCCTAAATAAGTGCAGGGTTGCGTTGTCTCTGTGTTTTCGTGCATCAATCGGAGTGTCTGGTAGCTATGAGAAAAGTGAGAGATCTTGTGGCTGGCCCGACGCTTAAGAGCCACGAGATGCGCTCCAATACGGGCAAAAGAGCGAATAAAATATAAGATAATATGTAAAAAAAAGTAAATAAGAGATGGATTGCACTTTATATGCTCTCAGAGTGTCTGGTTCACGTAAACAGTGAGAGATCTTGTGGCAGGTCGGGAGGGGGAGGGGACGGGTGGGACATGTCCCCATAGATATGTATGCATGTCCCCACCACTTTTTGCCAGGGTCGATTTTGTACCCACCACTTTTGAAACATCTCGCGGCGCCTACTCGAAAGAGAAAAAAAATAATGAATGCGTCATTGTACCCAGCACTTTTGAAAATGCTCTTACGAATACGTCTCTCCGTCCCCCAGCACATTTCAAACCAAACCAAACTGACGCCCGTACACAAGAGCAGGATAACACTGTCTGTGTGCTCTCGTGTATTAATCGGAGTTTCTGATAGTAAACAGTGAGAGATCGTGTGGCTGGTGTGGCTGGCGCGATGCTTAGAGCCACAAGATCAAATGATAAATAGATAATATCCTGTAGGGGTAAAAACTTGCTGGCGAGTGGCGAACATGACTTCTTTGTCAGAAAGATGTCGTTGGTGTAGACACTTGTCAATCAAACATGTCTGACCAACAGAGAAGCACCCGCCCACTGCGGAACGTTTGTGTCAAAATGATTCAATCAAAAAAAAGTTTGAACTTCAAAACTTTTTGCACTTCAAAAAAAAAAAGGATTCAATCAAAACAATTTGAAATTCTAAATTTTTTTCACTGCAAATAAAAAACAAAAACAACGAAAACACACATTCTCTTCAATACTTTTTTTATACACGAGGTAAATAATTTTTTTTTTGCTTTTGAAAAGTTTTTTCTTTGATTGAAAATATTTTTTTTTGATTGAAACAACTTTTTTGGAATTGAATGATTAAGACACAAATGTCCTACCCATGTATGGCCCAAACACAAAAAAGATTACTTCAATCAAAGAGAACATTTTCAATTAAAACAAAAGGTGTTCAAATGCAATTTTTGGAGTCTCAAATATTTTATTTGCATTCAAAAATGATTTTCTATATTTGAAAATGTTTATCTTTTCATTGAAGTGACTTTTGTATTGATTCTGTTGTTTGTTTGTTTGAAGCAACTTCTTTTTTGATTGAATGATAAAGACACAAATGTCCTACCCATGGTCCAATCAAAAAACAATGTTACTTTAATTAAAAAGGTTGCTTTAAACAAAAAAACCCGGACTTCTATCAAAGAAAACATTTTCAATCAAAGAAAAGCAGTGTTCAAATGTATTTTTTTGAGTCTCAAATATATTTTTGGATTCAAATACTTTTTTTCTTTGATTGAAAAGTTTTTTTTTCATTGAAGTGAAGGTTTTTTTAATTGAAAATATTTTTTTTGATTGAAGCAACATTTTTTTTGATTGAATAATAAAGACACAAATCTACCTTCATAACTCGGCGGTCGGCGCGCGCAGCGTGCGTGTGTCTGTGTGTGACAAATGCAGCGCGTGTGAGAGCAAATCGCAACTTCAGTGGTGAAGTTTTTGTCATTTAGGAATAAGACGGCGTCTTCTACTCCCAGCACTTCGCCCACATGATGATATCGCATCGGCATCAGAACCGTTTTCGGAACCGAAACTTAGGAATTTTGCACGGTTCCGGTATTTTTTCAAAAACACAACCGGTTCTGGAAAAGAACCGGTTCTCGGTTCCCAACCCTAATCTTGGATGCCCTTGAGGTAAGCTAAAACATGCCAAAAATTAATTTCAAAGTGAACCATCCCTTTAATGACTCCAACAGTACTCTAACTGTAAGGGAAAAAAAAGTAAAAAATTTAGGAAATAATATAGATATTTCCCTTTTCATTTTTCAAATATAATACTTTTTTTCATTATACAAATATTCTTTTTATTGAAAATAATCTATAATTTGAAAATTAATGTTTCAAGTATAAGTATATGGTGTTTTTAATATGCTTTTAGACAATGTGCAAATTCATAAGTCAACACAATTGCTGAGTATTTTCTCCATAAAACTGCAGTGAAAAAAAAATGATGATTTTTTTTTTTTTTTTTTTATGTCACAAACACGTCAGGGGCTTTAGCATATCATAAATTGTTGAGCAGGGGAGTCGCCAGATTAACTCGATATATTTTTCTGTTGATATGGAAAAGGGTAATTAGCAATATAGCGAGTGATTTATGTATATGATGTAATGATGAAGTCTGTTTTTCTCCACAGACGATCTAAGTTGTTCAAAGCATTTCTAAGGATGCAGATTTTTAAAAGGCAAACTGAGATGGCGAACAGGAACATGGTTTGTGTAAAATTAGCACATTATTAGCTGTTTGACAATATAGTCAAGCAAAAGGCTAATCATATTTATTACTGTTATATGTCCGACATCATAAAGAGCAATAACATTGTGCAGCGTTTACTACAGTGAAGTTAACTGAGTGGATCTCTGATCTGGTGTGAATGAGTGAGTGGAGGTGGGCTAATTTGCATATTCATGGTTCCAAGTACACTAAAAGCAATGGTGTAGTGGAGTTACATTCAAGCTATTTCAGATAGTTACACTACCAATATTTTGTTTTTAACTTTTAGTCCTATAAAAATTGTATGTATATCTGTGTCATACACTTATTATTTAATGTTTTGTTGAATAACTAGATAATACCATTATGTCATTGACCCTAACACGAAACACAGAGACACACGTCTATCTGAGTCAACCCCTGAATGTGTGTGACACAATATAGTGAATGATTTCTATCCTTCCACCCACACCTCCTCATCCTTTCTCTAAATGGATTATCACAAGGACCATTACCCCCATTTTAGGAGCTGTCTGAGGCTAATCAATGGGTCTCTTGTCTGGACTCCCCTGTTTTCCACATGAGAATCTGGGGTGGTATTAGAGGAGGTGCGTGGTGTCAGAGGGTAAGGCCTCCAACGCTCTTCCCAGAAGTCTCAAGCATCGCAAGAGGAAAATGATAAGTATGGCCCCTCGCATTAGCTCAAGAACGTGAAATAACAATGTCTCCACTTGAAGAAACACTGGGGCCTGCAGACTAAGCTGTATTTATATGTAAAGTGGTTAGTATCCTCAGCTGGGGGCTTACCAGTCTCTTTAAAACTAACTTTTTCAATGTTAAAATATAACTATAAGGCATCTGTAGGCTGACTTCTCGAAGACACTGTGCCTCTTTAGTGCTTTTAACATTGCTTGTTTGTCAGCTGACTCAACCTACGGTTTGAGTTCTCAGCGTCCCTGTAGCTCTAACAGCAGAGAATCAGTTCAATTCTCAGCGAATGTATGAACAGATAAAATGTATACATTGAATGCTTAAAGTCATTTTGAAATAAACATTATGCATAAATTTAAATGTTTCATTTAAGGATCAACTTTATCTAAGATGTTTTTCCTAAAAGTCTATTTACACAGGGATGGACCAATTTGAAAAGCTAATATCGCTTTAACATTTAGCTAAGTTCCAGGCAGGTCTTGAACGCATTACATTTCCATATCACTTCGCCAAATGATTTCAGTTATTTCAAAGGTCTTTATAACCCACAACAGCAAAAGAAACCAAACCCCACAGCGACACTAAGCAAATAAATATAGTAAAAAATAGGATAAAATGACAAATTATTTCCACGTTTTTGCCAAAAAATTCCGTATGTATGGAAGACACATACTCTCTTTTTCACACCAATGCACACACATGCTGGCTATTTATCAGTAAAATGGTTTAGCAACTTAAAGCTGCATGACATTTCTTACTAGGGAGGTAATAACGGCTCAGTTCATGGACCAGGTAAACGTACAGTTCTGCTATTAGTAGAGACGCTGCTGCCAAACAATGTGGAGAAATGCACAGATTCAGGTAATTCACATGCTTCTCAGAATTGCTTAATCTCTCGCTCTCTTTATCTTTCTCGCTCTAATAACTGCATTAATTACTGCATTAGTCAGCTATCAATAGCAGAAGCTTATTTTTACTAGCATTTAAATTACATCTTGGAATTAGCAACGAGAGTTTGGGATCAGAAGCTGGGGAGAAAATAGTCCTACACACAGGAGCGTTTTAAGGACAAAAACCTGACAAATGTCTTGAAATACATCATCATGTTTTGAGATGTGGTAGAAGTGGAATAATTGACTATTGAATTATTGAAAAATAATGCACTGTGCTTGGTGTTTTAGCCACATTACCACCTTATTTTTAATACCAGATTATTTTTCTAATAATCCAACGGCCTGTAGTCAATTATTCCTTTATTGCCATTTAAGTGAAATTAGTGAACTTAAATATACAAGCTTGATCAAAAATATCATTCTAAAGAAAATTTCAAATGGGACTTTTTTGGGCTTTTGCATCTGAACTCTTCATACACACACACACACACACACACAGAGAGAGAGAGAGCGATATCACATTTAAGTGTTAAGTGATGGAAATGGTGGATCTATGTATAAACTGGGGGAATAAGCATAATTGAATAAACAGTCAATACAAAACAAACAATAAATGTCATTTATAGACATGCATTAAAAGAATAAAGCTACGAAGTATCTGGTATCTTGACAAATATTTTCAGATCACTTCTGAAACTCAACAGGAGAAACTAGGAAAGATTACTAGGGGCATCAATCGCCAGTAAATAGTCAAACAAAGTCACCATTTAAACTCATCTAGGTGAACCAATTAAAATATTAGGGATCTTTTGTGATTTTCTTTCATGTAGGCGGTAACAATCAAAGGCTTATTTTCAAAAGCATTAGAGGAGGAATCCTGCTGTGTCTGTTTTGTAGAGGGAACCGGTGTCACTTTGGCCTAGTTTGAAGGCTGTGAGCGAATGCTGTCAGCATATACATTCTAATGACCGTCCACATCCTGACAGAATGAGGCTGCCCGAGTCCCCAGACGCACATGTTTCTCTGTCCTGAGCCCTTGAAACCCTCCAGGAGACACAAATTCTCTCAACTACCTCAGAGCCAAAACACCTTCTGCGAGCAGACAGAATTCATTTCACTTTTTGTCAGGCCTATGCCATGAATACAGCTGCCATACAGTAATGTCTTTGAAATATATTCAGTTCTTAACAAATGATTGATGTAATACCCACTTATTTGAGACTAATCTGATTAATGAAATCAGCAAATCATGTAGTACATTTGATTACCTTTGTCATTCGATTGACAGCACTAAAAAAATACGTGCAGATAAATGTATGTTGCCATGTTAAATTCTATTCAGATAACAAATGACATATTTTGTGTGCAAGCAGTGCGTCTACAACAACATCAACGGTTCTAGTCGGAGTAAGACAGATGCTAATGGAAGGCAAACAGAAGCCTGATTAAAAGGACACTTCCTCCTTGGAGACCAGGAGACACTAACTTCCCTTTCCCTTGGAGCGACGGAAACCTTCACACAGCAGCAGAGGGTCCTGATAATGTAAGACTAATTAAATTAAGCCTCCTTTAATAAAAGAGGAAGCAAACTTAACACGTTAATTCTCTCTTTGCAATCAAAGGCACCAGCAAAGAAATCAAAAAATACAAAATACAACATGACCGGCAGTTATGAATATCTGTGCTCTTCATCTCATATTTGGAGCTAAGTTCAACCCAGGAAAACATAAAGACTTAAAAAATAGAGTTGGGTCTTGTTTTAGACAACCAAGAGACTGATTTTGAAACTCCGCTGTACTGCACAACATTAAAAAAAAAGATATTCTGCTCTTTTTTTTTGCAAGTTAGGGCCCAATAGCACCCTCAAAGCTGACAGTCCAACTGAGTTGAGTGAAACAGAAGTGCACGCATATCAGGAAAAAAATCTCAGTTCTCCTGCGGTTAACCAAAGACAGAGGGATTATCATAAATTTCCATCTATAAACTTTTTGCCAACTTAAAAATAGCAAATACACTGGCTTTTGAATGATCTTTTAACTCAAGATGACACACTGTAGAGTGGGTGGGTCCAAAAACAAAAGACCACTAAAGCTAATTAATACAAATCTGCCAAATAATTTAAGTTTAAGGGATACTCCACCGTTTTTGTTTGTTTGTTTGTTTGTTTTTTTTTCATATTAAACTATGTTATTCCCTTAACTAAGAGGAGTTGATACATACCTCTGTTGTCTCGTACTTAACTAGCCCAATTCATTCAATATGGGCCAAGCAGAGAAGCGATTAAACACCTCCACGTTTTTCCATACGTATCTAAATACAGTTACTCGAGCAGTCTAACTCAACCTAGGACGGTGACAAAATAAAACGCTGCGATTTTCTAAGCGTGTAAAGTGGATAACTATATTGTATGGCGGAATACCACAACAACTGTTTGGGAGCACTTCGACTCGGCGCAGTAATATCATCACTTGTGAAAAGTCCTCTCCCCCCTCTCAGGCCCTGTTCACACGAAAACGGTCGCGGGTGAAAACGTAAAAATATTTGAACGGATATGCCTTTCGTTTACACGGCGATGGCGTTTTGGGGGCTTAAAAACGCAAAAAAAGTGAAATCACCCTCCAGAGTGGAAATCTTAAATACGCTCCACCGCGTGTTCCCGTGTAAAGGGTAAAAACGCAAGAGTATGCTTGGCAGTGAAGGTTGTACGCAGGTGCGCGGACTTGGTTTTGTTGTGTGGCAGTGCTTCACATCGCCACCTAGCCGCCTGGAGTGCATACTACATTGAATTTCACACACTTTTGCGTCACCATACGCATGCGGATTTCCCACCCAAAACACTCGTCTAAACGCAGAATAAAAAGTGATAACTCAACGCCACTTTTGCGTTTTCTCTTCAGAACCGTTTTTGTGTAAACATAGCCTCACTCTCCGGAGTGATGATATTACTGCGCCGAGTCCATATATGCGCCGAGTCGAAGTGCTCCCAAGCACTTGCCACTTTATACAACACAACTTAGAAAAATGCAATGTTCTATTTTATGTCACCATTCTTGGTCGAGTTACACTACAATTAAAATATGCCCATATTGAATAAACTGGGCTAGTTAAAGGAGTAGTTCACTTAAAAAAAAAAAAAAAAAACTTTTGCTGATAATTTACTCACCCCCATGTCATCCAAGATATCCATGTCATTCTTTCTTCAGTTGAAAAGAAATTAATGTTTTTGATGAAAACATTCCAGGATTTTTCTCCATATAATGGACTTCAATGGGACTTAAGGTCCAAAAGACAGTTTCAGTGCAAACTGTTCAGAGGGCTTTAAACGATTTCAGATGATGAATAAGGGTCTTGATGAATAAAAAAAACAAAGTTTAAGTTTTATAAGCTCAAATGGTCGCCTTGCTCTGTTCTGTGATACGCGTTTGTGACTCTCCTGTTTGAACTCGTTTATCAAAATTAACAAATCTTTTCCAGAGTCAACTCGTTAAATGAACCAAATGACAAGAAAAAAAGATTTGTTCATTTTGATAAACGAGTTCGAACAGGAGAGTATCGAACGCGCATCACAGAACAGAACAAGGCGACCATTTGAGCATATAAAACTTAAACTTTTTTTTTTTAAATGAGAGATCGTTTCGCTTGATAAGACCCTTATTCATCATTTGGAATCTTTTAAAGCCCTTTGAACAGTTTGCAGTTTGTACTGAAACTGTCTTTTGGACCTTGAACCATTTGATTCCCATTAAAGTCCATTATATGGAGACAAATCCTGGAATGTTTTCATCAAAACCTTAGTGAAACTACTCCTTTAAGTGCGATCAAAGTGTCTCATGCGCCAGAGCGATTGAGCGATTAACACGTCTTAGTTAAGGGAATGATTGTTTAATATGAAAAAAACGGTGGAGTATCCCTTTAAAAACAGAATTCGGTATATGCTAATTTTCCTTTACTGTCCCCGTGTACTCAACAAAAAGATTAGAAAATTATTCAAATGAGAATGATTTTTCACATGATCAATGCCACAAAGTTGCTTATTAAATTAGTGACCTAGAAATAGTGCAGAATATTTCTTATTCATTTTACATCATTTTTTTTTTCTCTCTTTTGCATTTTTCAAAACTTTGTTTAGTAACAGATTTAAATGAGATTTTCTCAGACATTTGACCTCACGGTCCCATAGTAACTGTGGTAAAACTGCAGTGTACCAAGTTCTTCTTTGGGCTCTACGGCACTGATGCAAATAGACAGGCACATCCTGTCTGACCAAACAGGGAGAACAGAGGCAGAAAACCTTTCCTCCTTGTTATGTAAACCATATGCAGAACTATTCATTGGGGTCCCCTGAGAGATAATTACCAGTGGCTTCCCACCCTAATTGGCTAAATCTAATTTCTTTCTTCTGTGTTCTTTTCACTCACTTACGCACTTACTCACACTCACTCTCTCTCTCTCTTTCTCTCTCTCTCTCTCTCTCTCTCTCTCTCTCTCTCTCTCTCTCTCTCTCTCTTTCTCTTTCTCTCTCTCTCTGTTTTCAGTTTCGTCTTATTTTGGTTTTTAAACAGGAAGAAATTTCTTACTTCCGCATGCTTCTTTTCCTCATTCTCACCATCTTTTCTCTCTTCTTTTGAGCTTTGGACTTTATGTTTCAGATTTATCTGAGCATCTGCTCCAGCTGGCAAACAACACACACCAGATTTTACAAATCGCTAATTCCTTCTATTTGGCTGAACTAATTACTATTGGACCAGGAAGATATAAAATTCATCAGAGAGTGAGCTTCCTGTAAAATACATATTTCACGATTATGATTATTTCAGTGCAGTTGTGAGGGGAGATATACTGCATGTTTTTTTCTGACAGAATAACTACATATTTCAGCAATTTTCTACAATAAGCAGTTTATGTTTTCCTAAAAGTGAAAAACGTAAAACTAAGAAAGTGGAGTGCATGCCAAATCCATTAAAAAAAACATGCACTCATTCACATTCTGTACATTACTCACAACAAAACTTCTTGACTCCAAAATGACAAATTAAATTCAGCAAAACCAGAATATGTTTGGGAATCTGGCATAACAAAAGTCATTAGTTCCCTATCGTAGTCACTTCGAGTTACGTCAGAAGTGACGGAGATTGGGGGTTTCGCATAGAAAGCCAATCCTCTTCGAGTATTAAAACACGAGCCAATGGCATGCAATGCCTTGGGGCTGCGGAAATTTGCATAGCGTACTCCGCCCTACTCCGTGAGTATAAAAGGAGGAAGTGAACGCAACCGCAGTATGTTTTCGCTTCGGAGCCAAGAGAACCTCTTCACTCCTGAAAGCACTGTTCAAGACTCTTCGAGACGAGCGTCCTCTTCAGTGTTGGTGTGACGGCGGTACCCAGCGAGATTCTGCATCGCCTGCGATCTGAGCAGTGGTCTGCCAGACTTTGCGCTTCTCCCTGGTCGCTTCAGCGCTGAAAGAGTGAATTTCCTCCTCTCATTGAAAGAGCTGCACGCGCACGTCTTTTTAAAGACGGTTCGCCCGTGCTCTTCTGGGTGTGATTGATTTCTGTCGTCATCTGATGGTCACGATCGCTGCTTTGTATGCCTGGGCATTTCAGCATGCAGCAGCAGCGTTCGTGGATGACTCATTTTCCTTCTGTGGGAACATGACCATCTCTACACTGAGGTCGAGACTCAATGATCTCACTTGAGTGAGAGTCCCGGTCCCCCCCGCTCGATCGGTTTCCTCCATAGGGGGCCCGTCGACCCGGGGACCTGGTGATTTACGGTGATGGTGTGGGATAAGCCCCGACGATTCCTCGGGCCACACCTCCCGCCTCAGTGCGAGAGCCAGCGAGCGTTAGTTCGATTCAGTCGGTTGCTTCTTCGGTGGCACCGGCTGCTTCGGGCAGCGCTCCAGATGATGATGCGATGTCGATCACAGCATCACTAGGCGGGCTTGACTCCTCGGGAAGTGAGGATGCGGCCGCGTTGCCTCCCTCGGGAGCGTCAGCGCCGCCGTGTCTGATCCCGCGATGATGGCCGTGCTATCTCGGGCGTCCGTGAGCATCGGGTGGGGGTGGAACTCCGCCCCTCCCCGATCTCTCGCGGCTGAATAATTGGTTTTGGGTAACGCTGCCGCCTTACGGCCACGGCCAACCCCAATTTCCTTTTTTCCCCGAGTTGCATGCGGAACTGACACGCACTAAAAAATAAATAAATAAAAAAAAAAAAAAAAAAGCGTGCTTAGTTCCCCGCCCTTCCTCCCCTCGGCGATGCGGCTGTCTGTGGGTACGCTGGGGCTCCCCCGGTCAACCGGCGGTTGCTCTCAGATGCCCCTCCAAAGCCTATGGGTTCTCGTCGTCTATGGCGGCGCGATTCTGTAGAGCGGCGGGACAGGCAGCCTCCGCCCTGCATATGATGAGCACCTACAAAGCTAGCTGCTCAGGAATGTGCACGAGGAGGTGACGGACCAAGCGAGCTGCGAGCCTGTCGCCTACCTTGTCCTTAAACGGGTCACGGAGGCGGTCGCTCGCTCCCTTGGTCAGGTGATGCCCACCGCTGTGGTCCAGGAGCATCATAATGTTCGGCGGTGCGGTCCAGGACTTTGCCCAGCACTTCTCGACCGCCTAGGAGCAGACGAAGGCGGTTTCTCTGCCCCGACGGCCAGCTGCTGCCTCCAACCAGCCGTCGGCTCGGACGCCTCCGCCAGCTCGCCGCCGAGGACGCCCCCCTGCGGCTCCCTTCCCTCCCACGCGGCCCCAGCAGCAGCCTTCAGCCGGTTCGCGTCGCGGAGGAGGCCACAGGTAAGCGTCCCAAGAAAAGAGCCCCCCCTCAGGCCGCGTGCCCCGCTAGATGCCAGGCGAAGCGATGTTCCTGAGGCGGGCCGCTCAGTGATAGTGTCATGGTTTTTCTCAGGAGGCGGTGGCAGGGCCCCTCCTTCCCCGGTGGAGGGCCGGTGGAGAATCTTTTGTTCTAGCTAGCTCCCTGAGCTGGTTGAGGAAAAGCTGACACTGTCATTGAGCACACAGACTGGAATGAGCGCGCACGACGTCCAGTGCGTCGCCCCGTTCATTCCTCTCTGTCTCGGAGGGCGCGGAAGGGTGCGTGTGTCGTCCCCGGGCTACGCCAATCCCTTCCCCCTCTGTCGCCAGACCCCCGGCAGAACAGACCCCCGTGGAACGCTCTGCCTTCCCTGGTCTCTTCTGTCGGGGAGCGGGTTTCGACGGTGCATCCGGACGGGGTAACTCCTGCACGCATGCCGGTCGACCCGCCTCGCTGCCCCTCCGGGGGGACGTCTGTGGTTCGCATGACCCCGTTGGCTCACTTCCTGGAAGCCTGGCTAGCGCTTCCCGGGGTTCCCGCTGGGTCATCAGAACGATCGGATTCGGCTACGCGATTCAGTTCGCACGGTCTCTTCCCCGCTTCAGGGGAGTTCGCTCCACGATGGTTGGTGGCAATGCCCCAGTCTTGAGAGCGGAGATTGCGACCCTGCTGGCGAAGGGTGCAATCGAGACGGTCCCTCCAGCCGAGGTGAGGTCCGGGCTTTACAGCCCCTACTTCATTGTCCCCAAGAAAGACCGGTGGGTTACGACCGATCCTGGACCTGCGCATTTTGAACCGTTCTCTCCATCGACTACCGTTCAAAATGCTCACGGCCAAACGCATTTTCGAATGTGTTCGGTATCAGGATTGGTTTGCAGCGATCGACCTGAAGGACGCGTACTTCCATGTCTCCATTCTCCCTCGACACAGACCGTTTCTTCGGTTTGCCTTCGAGGGCCAGGCATACCAGTACGCCGTTCTCCCATTCGGGTTAGCTCTGTCCCCTCGCGTCTTCACGAAGATCGTCGAGGCAGCCCTTGTTCCCCTTCGCGAACACGGGGTTCGCATCCTGAACTATCTCGACGACTGGCTGTTACTAGCACACTCTCGAGCTCAGGTTTGCGAACACAGAGACCTGGTGCTACGGCACCTAGCCCGTCTGGGCCTTCGGGTCAACCGGGAAAAGAGCAAACTTTGCCCCGTGCAGAGGATCTCTTTTCTCGGCATGGAGATAGACTCGGTCGCCATGTCCGCGCAGCTCACGAACGAGCGCGCGCACTCACTGCTGGCTTGTCTTCGACAGTTCGAGGGCAAGAGTGCGGTTCCACTGAAACTTTTTCAGAGGCTCCTGGGGCATATGGCATCCGCGGCCGCGGCAACGCCGCTCGGTTTGCTTCATATGAGACCGCTTCAGCTGTGGCTTCGCGATCGAGTCCCGAGGTGGGCATGGCATCGCGGCTCGCTCCGAGTTCCAGTGACTCCGACGTGCCGCCGATCCTTCTTCCCGTGGTCGAACCTCAGCTTTTTACGGACAGGGTCCCTATTCAGCGAGTTTCCAGGCATCTCGTTGTCTCCACGGATGCGTCTACCACGGGTTGGGGTGCCATGTGCAATGGGCATGCAGCCGCCGGTTCCTGGACAGGAGCCCAGCGCCTCATGCACATCAATTGCCTCGAGCTGTTGGCAGTACGGCTCGCCCGGCACCGCTTCCGAGCGTGCTCTAGGGCCAGCATGTGCTTGTCCGCTCAGACAACACTACGGCAGTAGCGTACATCAACCACCAGGGGGGGTCTACGCTCGCGCCGGTTGTCGCAGCTCGCCCGCCACCTCTTGATATGGAGTCAGAAGCACCTGAGGTCCCTTCGTGCAGTTACATTCCTGGAGACCGGAATCGGGCAGCCGCGAGCTGTCCCGGGCCCGTCCCATCTCCGGCGAATGGCGACTCCATCCCCAGTCGGTCCAGCTGATTTGGGACCAGTTCGGGGAGGCACAGTTAGACCTGTTCGCCTCTCGGGACTCGTCCCACTGCGCCCAGTTATTCTCTGACCCGCGGCTCTCTCGGCTCGGATGCGCTGGCGCACAGCTGGCCACGGGGCCCACGCAAGTGTGCGTTCCCCCAGTGAGCCTCCTTGCACGGGTGTTGTGCAAGATCAAGGAGGACGAGGAGCAGGTCTTGCTGGTAGCCCCCTACTGGCCCACCAAGACGTGGTTCTCCGAACTCTTGCTCCTCGCGACAGCACCTCCTTGGCCTATTCCTCTGAGACCGGACCTACTCTCTCAGAGACGGGGCACTCTGTGGCACCCTCGTCCCGATCTTGGAGGCTGCACGTGTGGCTCCAGGACGGGACGAGGCAGGTTTGAGTTCGCTGCCACCTGCGGTGGCGGCAACCATCACTTCCGCAAGAGCGTCGTCCACGTGACACCTTTATGCGTTGAAGTGAAACCTCTTCGTCAATTGGTGTTCTTCTCGCTGAGAAGACCCCCGGAGATGTTCGATCGGAGTCATGCTTCCTTCCTGCAAGAGGGGTTGGAGCGCAGGCTGTCGCCCTCCACCCTTTGGATTATGTCGCGGCCATTGCCGCGTCTCATGATGCAGTGAAAGGTAAGTCTATGGGAAGCATGACCTGGTCATCAGGTTCCTGAGGGGAGTGAGGGGGCTAAATCCGCCTCCCTCCCCTCCTGCCCTCTGGGGACCTCTCAGTAGACCTGGGTGCTCTGCAGAGGCCTCCCCTGGAGCCTTTGCAGTCGGTAGAGTTTTTGCCCTGTCCTATGTGACAGCACTCCTGATTGCATTGGTATCCATCAGGAGAGTAAGGGACCTGCACGCACTCTCTGTTGACGAAGTGTGCCTGGAGTTCGGGCCGGCTTACTCTCACGTATTCCTGAGACCCCGGCCTGGATATATGCCCAAGGTTCCTACCACTCCCCTCCGGGACCTGGTGGTGAACCTGCAAGCGCTGCCCCTGGAGGAGGCAGACCCAGCCTTGGCACTGCTCTGTCCGGTACGTGCTCTCCGCACCTATGTCGACAGAACGCAGTGTTTCAGGACCTCAGACCAGCTCTTTGTCTGTCATGGGGGGAGCCAGAAGGGAAGGGCTCTCTCAAAGCAACGGCTGTCCCACTGGATAGTGGATGCCATTGCTTTGTCTTACCAGCAGCAAGGCCTTCCGTGCCCCCTTGGTGTGACGGCCCATTCCACTCGGAGTGTAGCCTCCTCTTGGGCTTTAGCGCACGGCGCCTCGCTAACAGACATCTGCAGAGCTGCAGGCTGGGCGACACCCAACACCTTCGCCAGATTCTATAATCTGCGAATTGAGCCGGTATCCTCTCACGTACTCGTTTCGGCCAGTTCTGGATCCGCTCAGGTGTCTTCGCTTGCTCGCCACTCCACTCCCCGGACTGGATAAGTGCGATATTTCCTCAGTTCTTCCATTGAAGTCTTGAGTCCTCCAGCACCGACGATGCGGGCACCACTGCGTTGCTCTGGATGCTAGCTAGGTGCCTCCATGCGCACGGTTCCCCATGGTAACCGTCTCATGTGTATTATCCACTGTAAGCCTCTCTGAGCATGTGTCTTCCCTTGGCAAGCCATCTGCCACCCCTGGAGTTTAAATCAGTAGCCACCTGCGGTTGGTACTCCAGTGTTCCATATGCGTTCCTATGTGGCCATATGTGTATTCTTAAGTCCTCCCTTCGGTAGGCAGCTGGTAGCATGTCCCCTTCGGGATATGTTCCCAGTGTACCTTGGTAATCCTGTGTCAAAGTCGGATCCCCAAAAAAAAAAAAAAAAAAAAGAGGTAAGGCTCGGGGGTTCAGTCTTTCGCAGGGCACTGGAAGACAGCTTGAAGATGGCGTGATGGCACAGACCCCCAATCTCCGTCACTTCTGACGTAACTCGAAGTGACTACGATAGGGAACGTCTCGGTTACGTATGTAACCCTCGTTCCCTGAGTAGGGAACGGAGACGTTACGTCTCCCTGCCACTTCTGCTGTATCGCTGGGTAGAGGCCGAGTTCAGTCTTGGCTCCTCAGCGAAGACATACTGCGGTTGCGTTCACTTCCTCCTTTTATACTCACGGAGTAGGGCGGAGTACGCTATGCAAATTTCCGCAGCCCCAAGGCATTGCATGCCATTGGCTCGTGTTTTAATACTCGAAGAGGATTGGCTTTCTATGCGAAACCCCCAATCTCCGTCACTTCTGACGTAACGTCTCCGTTCCCTACTCAGGGAACGAGGGTTACATACGTAACCGAGACGTTTTATGCTTTAGCAGCCAGCAATAAATAAATGTTCTAAAAACTAAAAGCTTTTTACAGCTTGATGCCATTGAAGAAACTTCTTAACTTCAAACTATAAGATATGGAGATAAAATAGTGTTGCATTGTAAGTGTGGCTCATAATAACATGCATATATTACCATATTAATTTATGTACATTCTTTGTTATGATGCTTGCAATGCATTGCAAAGTCATTAAAACAATCATTATTGATGTAAAAAGTCATTAAATTGAAATCCTACTCAATATATCTTTATGTGGGAAGAACAATGAAACAAAACTTTAGCTTTAAATTCAGCTTTGGTTGAAATGAACATTGTATTATTGCAGTGCCATCACAAATCTCGTTTTAAAAACACTTAAAACCAAATATTGTTGATTTAACTTAAAAAAAGTAAGTTACCTGGTTGCCTTAAAATTTTAATCGATTGAACAGGAAAAAAGTGAGTTAATACAATGAAGGAGATTAATTTAATCATCAGAAACTCAAAATAATAAGTTATCTGAACTAAATAAATTATTTAAGTTGATTTGACAAAAGAAAAAATGTTGTGATAACATCTTGAAAAATATATATATATATATATATATATATATAATATTTTTTACAATGTGATGAACATTATATGGCATTGCAAAAAATAATAACCAAACAGATTCTCCAAACACTGTTTGGGCTAACAGAAACTCAATTTATTTAGTTATTAGTACTAAGCTTATAAAGTCAATATCGGTAAACAAACTGCTTCAGTTTGGTATAAGACCTGCTTTTTGTCAGGTTCAACTTCGCTGTACTGTACATTATTGCTTCTGGGTGTGCTGTTTTCTTTCTACCACTGCAAAACTACCTGAGATTTGAATCAGACACAACTTATGGACATCGCCAGTGAGAGAACAGCCTCAGCATTGCTGCATTTGCATTCATGGGAGGAGGAGAAGGTGGAGGAGGTGACACTGGAGCATAATGAAACTTCATTTATCTATTCATCTTTCAGGGCTGGCCGGACGGAGGGAGAACCCTTCACACGGCCGCAGATTGATGGCCTGCCAAATCACAGCGTACCACTCCACCAGCCGGGGCGTGGGCCGCACACAAAAGAAGGGCCGTTAGGCATTTAATTAAATGACAGTCAAAAGATATGGATTATGACCCAGGGAGTAAAACCTGGGCCATTGTACCGTGACAACATTGCTGTAAAAGCCAGCAGAGCGGTGTGGCTGAAAAGCTGAGACAGGCTTTTCCTTAAGTGTGTTTTTGAACAATGCAGTCAGCTAAACAAGGAAGGAAATGTCTTCTATTTCCAGCAATGCAATCAAAGCCCTCTTAAATAAGTCCCTGTTTTCTGAAAATGGAAGTAAATGCATAAAATAATATTCATTACTCACACATTCACCCACCAAAATTGAATCAACTCTTAATCGTGTGCTCTCGGCACTACTATATATCTTTACATATAAACTGTGCTATGATTTTGCAAAAGATGTTTAAATAAGGGGAATCTTTGTGAAAATTGTTTTTATTAACTTTCAACTTTACATATCTCATCTTAATCATGCAATGTAGACATAGTATGTCTCCAGTGTTATCCCATTAAACCTGTATGGATTTCTTTCTTCTGCTGAAGACAAACAAAGATGTTTTGAACGATGTTGTGACCAAACAGTTGATGGACACCATTGACTTCCAGAAATACTATGGAAGTCAATGGGGTCCATCAACTGTTACCAACATTCTTCAAAATATCTTCATAAATAAAAAAAGCACCTGTCATTATGTCAAAAAGGTCTATTGTCTTTGAGGATGACACTTGTCTAAATATGATTCATAACCTACCAACAGCCGATATTAGGCTATAAATCATGATTATTTATTTATTTTTTTGCCACAGACTTAACCCAATAGAGTTAGGCCGAAAGAAAATTTGCTAACATCCCCTATAAAAAAAAGCACCTGTCATTATATCAGATAGGTCTATTGTCTTTGTGGATGACAGTTGTCTAAATATGATTCATAACCTACCAACAACCGATAGTAGGTTAATAATCATGATTTATTTCTTTATTTATTACTTTTTACCACAGACTTAAGCCAATAGAGTAAGACTGAAAGAAAATTTGCTAACACCCCCCTTTAAAGTTCTAATAAATTCCAGAAGGATTAAATCAAGTCTTGGCCTACATTTTCTTCTCATTAAATGTGCTGTTTCACTCAGAAATGTCAAATTACGAAAGCAAAATGCAACAATTCACATCAAGTATAAAAGGCTGTTCAATTTAGTATATACATTTTCGTGTATAATATATCAAATAATGTTGTCCTCTGCTGAAATGTACACTGCAACGTATTTGTGTAATTTGAACAGTATTTTACCGTAATATGTACAGTACAATACTGTAAATAGTCAAGGATTATGACAAAAAAGTGTTTACTACTGTAATTATTTTCTACTGTAAATCGAAAAAAAATCTAATTATGTAATAGGAAATCAATTGCAATACTGTAAATACAAATACAGTAGTTGTACTCATTAATACAGTATTATTCCTGTAAATTAAAATTACTTATACTGTAAATGAAAAATACAGTACTCATACTGTAAATATTAATACTGTATATGATTGTATTACTGTAAATGAAACAGTAATACAATCAGTAAGAGTTTACAGTACTGATACTGTAAACACTTTTACAGTAACTTACTGGCATCCAGCTGTCTTACAGCAGCCTTTTTACAGTGTAACGTTACTGCTGCTCACATATAATTCAGTGAGACTCAATCACAGTCATTCCAACATCAAATTACTTGCTCATTTAAATTGTTTTTAGGGGTAATACATACTTTGTACTGTATGTAGCCTATGCCTTTTTAGAGCTTGACATCCTGTTGTCAAATCTGTGATTTCATTTTTTGTTCCACAGCAACAAGAAAGTCATAAAGGTTTGCAATGACATGAGGCTAAATGGCTGGTGAACCATCCCTTTAAAAGCAGTATATATCTAGTCTAACAAAAACAGTAGCATATCACAGCAGAGTTTATGTATGTACACCAAACTTTGAGTCATTTTAATTGTAGTATAATAAATACATTTTGAGAGTGTGTCCATTTACTCTGCTACCCGCAGAAGTCATTTGCAGGTACCAAAGCTGCCGGCTGTTCTGCATGCGCCACTATCAGTTCAGCTACAGCTGCTCTCTTATAGATAACTACAACATTTAACAATTCCATTCCGTGAGTGCTATTTACTGACAATAATGAAGAGATAGCGTGGAAAATGAAAACGGAGGATGAAGGAAAAAAAGAGCTGATAGAAATTATGTGAAATAAACATGGGAAATTAAAGCATTGCGAGGACAGAAATACAAGAATAACACCAAAAGCTAAGGAGAAGCTACTGCATTAAAAAAGGGAAACGCATGGAACATTGTTGCATCCGTTTAGTGATTGCTTTCTGAAAACTTGTTGCCAACTTGGAAATGTTAAATAGCTGAGCACCAATACACGCGTCTATAAATCCCACACAAAGGAGATGAGGTAGTAACATGCCCTCAGTGTAATCTCTAAACGCTCAGATTTGACCTCCACACTCTCTATAACAGCATCTGTCACTCCCAGACCACCGCTGAACATCTGATGATTACATTAAGAAGAGAAGGCATTCATTTGTCTCTCCCAGCTCCTCTATGATCCAGGTTCACCCTGTCTTTCCTTCCACTCATCGCCTGCTGGGAACAGAAGAAGGCCATACTCCAGGGGCTGTTCTCAAAGCCAGTGCGTGGAGAGACGCTGTTGGCAGAATTACGCTCCACTAGCTATTATAGTGATTAGGAGCAACATCAATCAAAGACGGCCCCAGAAGCTAAAGGGGATATGCTGACGAACAATTAAAACACTCATAAAAGACAAAGTCTCCACATTCTGCCCTCCTTGAAGAAGATAAAAAGCAGTGCATTGCTCAATTAGTATTTCATGTGGACTCTCTGACCAAAGACTAGTCCATCAGCATACATAAAAACCACAAAATGTATCAAATAATGCTAAATTTACAGTGTTAAGGTGGCACAGAAGTGCTTCTGAAGTTGCTATTAAGGCCTGTTCACACTGGGACGAATTTCGCGAGCGATATTCGCCGACGTTTAACGCCTCGTGACTAAACAAAGGGCGCCAATATGAGTGTGCACACCGACACGGAAAACGCCACGCGTAAAAGCGTCATTTTTTTAAAAAAACATCTCGGGTTCGTTTTTTATCCGACCAATGAGATTGTCGATTTTGCTCACGTGTTTGGAGCTTCTGAAGTTAAGACCAATTTATACTTCTGCGTCGAGGGTACGCCATAGGCTACGCACGTAGGCGACGCCGTCGTGAGCATTTATACTTCTGCGTTCAGGTCTTGGTTGCTCTGCAGTACTGCTCCGAAACGCTAGTTGGCGGCAGAGGGTTTTAATGTTCCACTGTGTTTAGATTCCTCGCAGCTAGGTTATTACAAGCAATGGCGACTGAAAGAGAGCGGATTATGTTGGAGTTGGAGAATATTGAGGTGGAAAAACAGTTAATTTTATTGAAATTACTAAAACTAAAAGGCAGAAATGAGAGAAGACGTCGGAGGAGATGGTACGTGCGGAAATGCGTAGGAGGAAAGGCGATGCTACCAAGCCGACCAATCACAGATCTTGCGGTCCGCATCGTCACGACGTGTAGTTACATTTTTGAGGAGGTGCGCGTCAGGCTACGGTAACACAGTCTCATCCCAAGACGTCAACTAACTGACGCTTTTGACCATACGTCAACATCCACCGTTTTAGGGTACCCTTTAACGTCAGTTAGATGACGCGGGTAGGTTTTAGGTCGGGGGTAGGGTTAGGATTACATAGAGCCATCTAACGACGTTAAAGGGTACCCTAAAATGGCGGATGTTGACGTATGGTCAAAAGCGTCAGTTGTATGACGTCTTGGGATGAGACTGTGCTGGCTACGGCGAAGGGTACGCGGTATGGTACGTGTCTGTGCGTATGCTACGCCGTACCTACTGCGCACACCCTACGCAGAAGTATAAATTGGCCTTTACAGTAAAATACAACTTGGGGGCACTCAAAACACGAAACGGTTTTGCCGAGCACACATACGTAACAGCGAAGAAGATCTACGCCAAGTAGCGTCGTCGTCTACACAGCCAGGAAGAAATAAGACGAAGAAGATGCAAGGCAAGATGAATGTAGAGCTGCTGGTCTCGTTGGTGTTAGAACATAAAGATCTATATGACAAACACGACAGCGACTACAAACATCTTGATAAAAGAGAACTGTTATGGAGTGGTATTGCAGAGCAAATGGGCGCCATCTAATGTCAGGGAATGAATTTGCATGTTCACTCGGCTCATCGTCAGCGAAAATCGCTTGGGTGTGAACACAAAAAACGCGTTGAAAAACCCTGGCGAATAACGTACACCGATATTCGTCCCGGTTTTTACACAGGCTGTTCGATGAGGCTTAGAAGTAGTATAAAAACACAGCAATTTTAATAGTATACTTTTATAATAGGGGCTAATGTGGGTCAGAACAGGCATATTTTAGTCTGGCTTTTATGCAGCTTTACAGCTTTACTCCGGTTTTCGAGCAAGCACAGAGCAGCTTACCATAAGCATGCACAAAAGCAATTATTTACAAATTAACCCATCATAATAATACCTTAGTGATTCCCTACTGATGTAATGTATGAGGTGATATTCTTGGCAGGCCTTTAGCAGTTGCAGAGAGGATGTTAATAAAATCTTCATGGACCATAGATTAAGAAATCTAATAATTGAAATAAATTCAGTAAAATTATAAAACTATAATGAAGTATTTTAAGAGCCATGCCATACTTTTTAAATTTTTTTTTTCCCCTATTAGGTCTGCTTACAGTATAATATGTTTATTTAATCATTTATAATCATTTATGGGTTTTAATTATGGGCCATGAGTGTTCACATATGAAAAAAATAACGTTCTTAACTTCACTCCAAGAAGTTGAGTTCAATATAGTTTTCTCATTTTAAAACTGTTTAAAATCAGACTACACCAGAAACTATTTATTTAGAGACATGCCACTTCATCAATCCTCTATACAACTGTATAGGGAAAACCTGTAACGCCAAATATGACGGTTGTATGCACACGCCCCGCCCCTCCTGCTGGAAAGCCAATCATCTGCTTTTTTAACATTCAAAACATGTAAGCCTATCGTCTGATTCCACTGACGCATGCGCACAGTTGAGGTTTGCGACAGGAGAGACGAGAACCCTTGCGCATGCGTAGTAAACATATTACCTGGAGGGGAAAAAGACCTTTTAAACCTTATTTTGTGTTTTCAAAGTCTTTTCAGTGATTTTTCATCATATTTTGCTGTTTCTATACAAGCAGCGTATACAGCATGTTCTGGTGACCAGTGAAAGTGCAGTTCTAACTTTCTGCCCATTCATTTAGAAAGAAGTCTGGTCTTGTTACTCCGAAATATCTGCCCGGAGGAGTTGCCAAGATGGCGGCTGAGTGACTTGCCTAGAAAGGACTTTGACTACACTCTTAAAAACAAAAGGGTTTCTTGCAAAAAAAAAAAAAAAGTTCAGTGATCAGGTTTTTTTTTTTTTTTTTTTAAAAAGGAAAAAATATTATCTGTAAAGAATATCTATAGAACCATTTTTCACTAAAAAGACCTTTTGCGCAATGGAAAATTTTTGTGGATATTGAAGGTTCTTCATGGAACCATCAATGGCAAAAACAAAAAAACTATTTTTACCATTTTTAATAGCGAAAAAAAAAAAAAGAAGAACTAAGACACATTTTACTCTTAGCTCTTCTGGTGGTTAGGAAAAATAGTACCTATCCCACCTCTTCTGCATGACCTCACCTATTGTTTGGGGTTTCTGATTTTTAGGGAAACTGATTTTCGGTAAATGGTCGGAAAATGATGGTAGTAATGAGTTCGTAAATTCACCTAATATAGTTAATATAGTTTCATAGCACATTTGAACTACTCTTTAACCTTAAGATGTCATGTTTCCTCAAGAATCCTTCGAGAAAACACATATAATTTTAGAGGAATATCAATGTTTAGTAGACCGCAGATTCGCACAAACACAAAGTTGCACTGTATACCAACCCAGGGTGTTATACTGTGGAACAGTAGCAACAATGATTTAAAATTATGTAAAAACTTATTGCAATTGAAATATATGTTTAAAAAAAGAATCCTTGATGGATATGAGCTGGAACAGTGATTTTCTTTTTTCAACCTTAGGTAAAGTAAACCTTAGGTAAGTTAGTTTAAGTAGTTAAAATATTATTGAAGTGGGGATAGGACAAGAAAAGTTATTCTAACTTCTTCCTACCCCCTTTGAACATGATTGTTGTTTGGACCATCTGTAGATGATCTTTTTTTCTTGATGTTGATGATTAACTATTTATTTTTACTTTTTATTCAGTTTTTGTTGTTGTGTTTTTTTTTATTGTTTTTTTAACATGTTCAATAAAGAGAAAAGAGAGAAGAGAGAGAGTCTTCAGCACACATCATTCACACAGAGTAGTTCATACAACGCGTTTATATTATATTTCCTAAAGCTGGAGCGGTCAGTGTAAGAGTAGCAGTGAATGAAAAACATTTACACTCTTGCACCCTGAGCCTCCTCTCTATTGTAAGTGTGGATGGGTCTCCTGAGCACTAAAGAATGACACTTCAGCAGAAACAAGAGGTCAACTCAGTTACAGACCTGCCATTTATCAAACACTTCAGTTGGAGCTCACAGCAATACACTGAAACTGAGTGACAGCACAGAGAAACCAGCAGACATAAATCCCATGATACTCTCTGATGCGATCCATCCCTCCTGTTTGACATGGGATCAATGATGTCTGGTCATCACGAATGCTGCACAATAAAAACAACTGCTTGATTATTTAAGGTGCACAATGATAATAGCCATAAACAAAACATAAAGATGGCTTTCTTCTGCTGTAATATTGACCATATGACCACTGAGTGTGTGTATTACATAACATTTATTATGAACAAGTGGAATGATGGGCTACTCGGATTAATTACTTCCCAAATTGGCTAGTTCCGCATGACAGCGCTCTGCTCTGGCTGATGTTATTGTAACAGTTCTGTTTCTGATTCCACTTAACATTTTCAGTTCTTCAATGATCACAACAACAATTCTTGTAGTATTTTTGGAGAATGTTGCCCTCCATAATTGGTCCAAACTTTATACAAAACACATTATTGTAAGAACTAGTCTGCAATTTAGTCTCAGGGAGGAAAATTAACAGCCACTAAAGGCCAACAGATGAACAATCAAAGGTCCAAACCCATTTTTTAAAACAAGGGACAAAGAAAGCCTCTAAATGCCATTTGAAATTTTCTTCTAAAATGACCATTTTTATCAAGCTTGTATATTTAAGTTCAGTAATTTCACTTAAATGACAATTAATAGGTAATTATCATTGCCATTTAAGTGAAATTACTGAACTTAAATGTACAAGCTTGATAAAATTGATCATTTTAGAAGAAAATTTCAAATGGCACTTAGCGGCTTTTGCATCTGAACTCTTCATATACAGTATATATATATATATATATATATATATATATATATATATATACATACATGTGTGAACAGCTGTGTTTGTGTGTTCTATGCATGTGTGAGAAATATTACATTTATTATTTTATACAAATTCTATATTAATAGCATATTACATAATATAATTTATGTATTTTCTTTGTCCAGTGTGTGTAAGAGAGAGAGATAGAGAGAATAGTCCATGCATCTGAATCAGACTCGTCTGACATGTAAACCGGTCGATCAGGCACACTGTTTGGGCTGGCAGTAATGAGGAGCAAGAGCTCACTGGCGTGCCGAGTCCAACCACGGCTGCGGTGTTGTGATGCAAATGAAGTCGGCATCATGCCCGCCCCTGTGCCAGTACCACCTTTAATTGTCTTCTTTGATCTGCGGCTAATTCCACTAATTAGGTGCCTATTCTGGAAGTTTTGCTTTGCTTCCAGCAGCTACAGAAACTCAACTGGGTAAACCACGGGGAAATGGGAAATTGGATACCTAGATGAGCAAACAAACATAAACAAGCTCATTCAGCTCCAACAAGAACAGACCCCTAAATACAAGAGACAGATGAGCAGTCACATGCAATCACGCTGCATGGTTGAGCACAGATGCTGACTGCTGCCTTCACTCGCAGACACGCAAATGCAGAGAACATGAGCAAATCTGGTAAGGCACACATATTATTTGCACCTGATGCCACATTCACTGTATTTGTGCACACTGACTGACTCTCCCAGCAATGATGATCTGGTCCGATTAATATATGTCAGATTAATATATGCACAGTGCACACTTGCTTTAGTAAATAGCCACTTTTTTTTTTCAAACCAAATCAGCATAAAACAAATATGACTATCATTATTATTATTATATTTTACAGTATGCAAAATTGCAGTTACAGTATGAATTATTCTCAAATTTCCTAACTTTTATAAATCAAACATTCTGGTGGAAAAAAAAAGAAGGAAGACGGAAGAGCTTTAAGTTTAAAGGGATACTCCACTTTTTTTGGAAATAGGCTCATTTTACAACTCCCCCAGAGTAAAACAGTTGAGTTTTACCGTTTTCGAATCCATTCAGCCGATTTTCTGATATTTAGAAGAATATCAGTAACCGGACAGTTTCTGGTCTCATTGGCTTCCATAGTAGGAAAAAAATATACTATCAAAGTCAATGAGACCAGAAACTGTCTGGTTACTGATATTCTTCTAAATATCAGAAAATCGACTGAATGGATTTGAAAACGGTAAAATTTCCAAAAAAAGTGGATTTTCCCTTTAATACATTTCTCATTACAAAATTGGTGAAATGCTGTAAACATGTGCATAAAATAATGTAACAAATGTAAAAAAGTGGACACCTGCTGATCCATGATTTACAGTACGTGATTTTTTTTAGCATGGTTTTAAGATAAAAGCTTAATGATAATACACTGCTTTTTAAAGGTTTGGGGTCAGAAAGATTTTTTTGAAGAAATGAATAATACTATTCTGCGAGAAAAAACAAACTGATAAAAAGAGACAGTAAAGATATGTATAATGTTACAAAATATGTCTATATAAATGCTATTCTTATTAACTTTCTATTCATCAAAGAATCCTGACAAAAATATGCAACAAAAAGTAAGCCGCAAAACCATTTTCAACATTGACAAATAATAAGAAATGTTTCTTGAGCGCCAAATCAGCATATTAGAAGGATTTCTGAAGGATCGGGTAACACTGAAGACTGGAGTTATGCCTGGTTCAGATTACACAATTTGTTTTGTCTGTTACGATAGTCACTGTGTCAGATTACGCGATTTTGACTCCTAAAATCTTGTCGTGTCATGGACAAGACACGTCGTCAGACTACACATTGCTTCCTGACCAGTCATTGCATGCCGTCTTTATCGGCGCACGTGATGTCATCGAGAAGGCGAAACTAGTAGCGAGTGACTTCCGTAAACGAACGTAAACAAACAATGGATGAAGCGGTGAGTGTTGTATTAGCTGTCCCGTGTTCAGAAAAAGGTAAAAAAAAAAACGACAATGGACACGTTACTGGATTGCTGGAAGAGGACAGTATGGGCTGTCAATCCTCCAAAGAGAACTTGAGATAAAATATTGTTTTCTTATATATTTTTACTTTTAGCACCATCGTCTCTTTCGTTTCGCCATCTTTTAAAGTTCTGTACAGAAAAGCTTCTGTGCTCCTATTGGTCATTCTCATAGATGTGACGGAACCGTCGTGGACGACCGTTAAAAAAATTAAACATGCTAGTCTTTTTGTCGTGATGTCGTGAAGCACCGTAGACACGACGTAGATTGTTGCCCACTAGGTCGACACACTATACGAGATGATACGATCGAATCTTGCGTCCCGTTGTCGGCGCCCATTGTCGTTTACGAATCCCCATGACACCCTATGTCAAACGGATCGTGCCAAAATCTGGCTAAAATCATAGTAATCTGAACCAGCACCCTAGCGGCAGCAAAAATTATTTTGCAGCCAGTGTAGTCTAGCAACTATCCATAGACGTTTTAGCTGGTAAAACCAAACTCTGGTCAGGCCAATCACATTGTGTATAGAGTCGGTGGGCGGGCTTAATGACGACACAGAGTTGTGACGGTTCACTGCTACTTGAAAACAAAGAATGGCTGCTGCTGGCGAACAGCTGTCTTTCGATTCAGCTTTTGACAGCTACTCTGGATGATTTGAACTTAAGCTTTTCTTTGAAATCAGAACAAAGAATGGCACTTTGTCATTTGTAAAAAAAAAAAAAAGAGTTTTGCCGACTGGATATGCTCTGACTACATCACCTTCGTTGCTCTGATTGGTTGTAGCGCTATCCAATTGCATGCAGAGAATTTGAAAGACAACCGTTTATCCCGCCCCTCGGATTGAGCCCTGTCAACGATGAGTTCCCAGACCTAACATCTTGATAGAGGGTGTGGCTTGCCCGGCTAGACTGGAGTAATAGCAGCTGAAAGTTCAACAATTTAAGATGTTAAACATGGTGATAAGCAAACAAAAACATAACAATAAATCTTACCAACCACAAAAATTGTGAACGGTATTTCATACATCAAGAAATGCAATATTGTTTATTATTTTTCTCGCTGAGTAATGAGTGAGATATTGATGAGGGATGACCTTGATGGGAGAAAAACCTTTTACACAATACAAGAGGTTCCAGCCCCCACTGTATGCATACAAATACAGCACTTAAATCTGGGTCAGAGGCAAAAAAGAGAAGGAAACAAGGAGCTTGTGCGCTGTGAGGAGACGACCCTACGCCAATCGGTGCATGGCCTTTTAGCCTCACACTCAGCCGGAGATGCCAGTTTGATGGACGATATGAGTCCGGGTGACAGTTGAGTGTGTGTGTGTGAGTGTGTACACAACTGGGAAGGCATCGAAACACACTACAGCGCAGAACATCGCTGCCAATTTGCAGCTGCCTGTCGTTAGAGCTTCTGCTAGCACGACTGCACATTTCCTCACCTCACCTGCAGCTCTCATAAACAATCCCTCTTCTTATTTATTCATTCATGCCTTCATTAGCATCCCTGCCATTAGCGCTAAATCCTCTACCCTTCACAGCCCGTCAGGCAGACATCCCGTCTGTCAGCGAGAGAAAGAGCCGTCCTGCAATCCTAATGCTCTCGAGTCCAGCGGTCTCGCCAAACAATGATATCTTGCAGAATAAATATTGTTTAAAATTACTTGATATACATCTCACAAATTAAATTATATATTGTATATTTAAATATATATTAATCCGTCGCCATGCTGTTTATATTGTATTACCTTTTAACTTTGCGTGATTTATGAAAAGAGAATCAGTTCATATCATGAAAATTATATTATAAAAAAAAAGAAATAATTATGAGATTTGGGGTGCAGCGATTTAAACCTGCCTTTTGTATTAAAATATTCTAAACATGTTTCCGCACATCCCGAACACCGTCTAGTGAATTAAAAACACTTAGTAATCAGTTGAAGCGATTGACTCAATTAATCAGACTCACTTACTGAACCGTAAGTCATTAATTTCATCTAGTCTAACTCAAGCAAGTCCTGTACTTAAGACTAAAGAGAATTTGATTCACATGTATTTGTATATAATGTTTTACAATATCATTTCAAAGCAGCTTTTTTTTTCTTTTTCAAATTTTACAATCAGGAAACCACAAGTGACCGTGTCAAGGAGACAAGAAAATAGTAGGAAATAGGAATTAGATAAAAACCTTGAGAGACTCTAAACAGCCTCAACAAACTAGTACTCAAATCAGAACAAAACACACATGAAAAACATTACATATTCGATTATTTGTGCACTCGGATCCATCACCTGTCCTCTCCACCCCTCCTACTTAACTGTGACTCGCAACAATCTGGAGCATGGCTCTAACGAGCATTTTGTCAGGTTTGTTGCTCTAATTAATTAAATTAGGGAAATGCAGAGGCAGATGGCTACAAAGCAGGGAAATGTTCATACTTTCTCCCTCTCTGATGCCCCCAAAACTTTCCACAGGGAACTGGTACGTGGTGGCCGGAGGACTGGTAGATACACACTGCAGCCCAGTAATCATGCTTGATTAGATGCTGGCTGCTGACAGAAAACTATGGTGACGTGCAGCATGCTACATTTATATATATATATGAAGAGTTCAGATGCAAAAGCCTCTAAATGCCATTTGAAATTTTCTTCTAGAATGATAATTTTTATCAAGCTTGTATATTTAAGTTCAGTGATTTCACTTAAATGTCAATGATAATTACCTATTAATTGTTATTTAAGTGAAATTACTGAACTTAAATATACAAGTTTGATAAAAATCATCATTAAAGAAGAAAATTTCAAATGGCATTTAGAGGCTTTTGCATCTGAACTCTTCATATATATAGACCATTTCACAAGATGTAAACAACACTGGTCCAGAAGCACTTCCTGTTTCAGTTTTGTAACACTACATTAAAGCTGGGATAAAATACAACCAACGGAACATTTAAAACTGAATCAAAAAGTTAAACAAACATCTTTAAGATGTTTTCTTAACATGTGAAATAAAGAAAACTGTTACAAACTGAAACAGGAAGTGCTTCTGGACCAGTGTTGTTTACATCTTGTGAAATGGTCTATATATATATATATTGATTCACCTGTATTTGTATATAATGTATTTGTATTTGTTTATAATGTACATGTATTTGTATATAACTATAATATATATATATATATATATTATAGTTTTCGTTATCGTGTTAAAAATCTATAGTTTTGGTTTTAGTTTTTGTTATTTTTTAAACTAAACGAAAATTGCCTTGCAACTTGCTGCAATAAAATATATATATTTTATATTTAATTTTAGCAGTTAATATTTATTTTAGTACAAGTAACAACCTTTTTGTATGTTTTTTTTAAATTATTATTATTTTTTTTTATTATTATTATTCTTATGTCTTTCCCCAAGTCTCTTTCTACTTTTTATCCTAGTGGTCTAACCCTAACCCTACCCCAGACCTAAACCTACCCGCATCATCTAACTGAAGCTAAAGGTAAAGCGTCAGTTAGATGACGCCCTAGGATAGCATCATCTAACTGATCTAAAGGGTGCCTTAAAGCGTCGGATGTTAACGTATGGTCAAAAGCGTCAGTTAGATGACATCTTGGAATGGGAATGTGTTGAAAATTATACAATTATTGTCTCCGTGTAAACTAAAAAAAAACACGAATTTGTGAAAAAGGTGGTGTCATGCACAGGGATATAACATGTTCAGTCTATAGGTGTGTTACTTTACAAAGTAACATCGCCAACTACAGGCATTACAAGCATTTTCTCATCGTTATTGCGGATCTGTGATTGGGTATTGCTTTGACAACATTGTCGTGTGTGAAAAACACAATGTACCCTTAGATTGTAGCCAGTGGTTCCTCACTTATAAATAACATGTGATCAAGTTGACATCATCGTCCCATTGTCTTGGCAGGGGACTTGAAATATATGTATACATGTTCTCTCTTACTGTTAATGTTTCACCCTACACAGTCTTGACTTTACATTTGGGCTTTGTGGGGTTAGTTACCAAGCACACCTCAACTCCTGAAACTCTTGAACTCAGTTCTTAGAAAACATACTGTTTCAGCATGAGTGTGTGTGTGTGTGTGTGTGTGTGGAATCAGTATGTCATATCTGTGAGTTATTATAAATTCTTGCTGGCAGCTGAGCAGAGGATTTAAAAGGTTGCTGTGCTCTGCAGTTGAAGATGGCAAAGAAACTGTTGGAAAAACTGGCCAGTGAAGTGGCAGTGCTCTATTCAGACGAGAGCGTTCTGGGTTCCCTCAGCCTTGCTTTGGGCTTCTCCCTTCATAACCTGACAGATGGTTACAGAGAAGCAACCGAGCGATCAATAACACGAAACACTAAATCTGCTGAATCAGAAGCTTCTGCATAGAGCTTTACATGGCTCCCAAAAGATTTTTTTTTTAACTTAAGCTTCTTATCAAGCAAAATATTAGATGAATTTTAATAACTTACACAGCTGAGATTCATAACACTGTGTAAATTGCTATAATATCAAAAAGCACATTAAGAATAACAATTCAGTTATGGCATTGAGAATATGGTCAAATTAAATCTCCCTCACACAAAAAGAAAAAGAACACTTTCAGGGAAAAATGAAATATGATTCTGTAATAAAATTCTGTCACTAATTAAATAAGCACATTTCAAGTGTATAGTTTTTGTACAAAATTTCATATTTTCATGCTTACATCAAAGCACAATAAGTTATTTTTTTAATCAGCAAATCATGCTGGAGAACATGATCAGCAGGTTGGCAAACTAAATGGTAAATGGTAAATGGACTGCATTTATATAGCGCTTTCATAGACCTAATGGCCACCAAAGCGCTTTACATATTGCCTCACATTCACCCATTCACACACACATTCATACACCGACGGCGGTGTCAGCCATGCAAGGCGCCAGCCAGCTCGACGGGAGCAGCTGGGGTTAGGTGCCTTGCTCATGGACACCTCGACACTTGGTCAGGTGGAACCGAGGATTGAACCACCAACCCTTCGGTTTGTGGACAACCCACATGAACCACTGAGCCACTGCCGCCAACTAGGCATTCATGTCTGCTACTCTCATTAAAGCAATAGAGGGACAAACCAAATAATAAGAAAATTCTAAAATTTATTTAAATTTTAAAACTTCTCAATCAACGTTTTATTAAGATAATTAATTAATTATTTTATCATTTCATTAAAAAAAAAAAAAAATCCTTTTGGGATTTTGAGCAGAGAAAATGATACTCTCTCTTTGCTGACCTGGCTCATAAAGGAGTGCTAGTGGGGAGAGTAGCAGAACCTGGCAGCTCCCCCAGGGGCACAGACTATGAGTACCCATTAGAATGATAGGACCTGGCAGCTGGGTGCCCTTATACCCTGCTAATTAAACCCATGCCACACTGACACTGGCAACACTGCTCATTGTAGCCCGTTGAAGATGGGAAGGGTGTGAGGGGATGGACTCTGGGCAGTGTGGGATGACGTTGGGCATATAGGGAGGTCAAAGTCTGATTACAGGGTTTGTAAGGCAGCACATTACTGATATTCCTCAAACATTCTGATCTAAACCCCATTCTGCAAGAGCAACTACATAGTCAATAGCCCCTTTCACACATTAAACTGGGTAAATTACAGAAAAATGACCAGATTGACTTTTCTGGCAAATACACAAATGTAAAACAACAACAGTATTCTATCTTTTTTACAGGTAAGATACCATTTACATCCATTAGAGATGGGAAAATCTCTAGTACCAAAATAGTACCATTCATTAGTACCAAAATCGGGTAAACTCAGTGATGTCAAGCCTTAGAAATTACCTCAAAGCAGTAGTGTAGGTTTGATTTTGAAATTGGTGGGGACAGGAACATCAATATATAAATATATTATAGTTTTGATCAAAATTATTGCTAGGGATATATCAGTGTCACTAGATATTGGTGGGGATACGTCCCTAGCGTCCCTAATAAATTCTACACCCCTGGGTTAATTTACCCAAAAATGAAAATGATGTCACTCACCCTCATGTCGTCCCAAGCCCGAAAGACCTCCGTTCATCTTTGGAACACAGTTTAAGATATTTTAGATTTAGTCTGAGAGCTTATTCTGTCCCTCCATTTAAAATGTATGTACGGTATACTGTCCTTGTCCAGAAAGGAAATATAGATATCATCAAAGTATGTTCATTGACATCAGTGGGTTCGTTAGAATGTTTTGAAGCATCGAAAATACATTGTGGTCCAAAAAATAACAAAAAATACGACTTCTTACTGGCTTGGGATGTCATTATTGACATAATTTTCATTTTTTTGAGTGAACTAACCCTTTAAAACATGCACTGTTTTCTCCATCCACCTGGATGAGAAGTGCTTGAGTTTCACTGTTTGTTCAAAAATTGTCAGAACTCTTTTACTGCTATTTTTGAAAAGGTCCTGTTCACACCTGATCTCCAAACGGAAATTTACCAGTAAATACTGTGGGCCCTATCATACACCCGGCGCAATGCGGTGCCAGGCTAGTTTTGCAAGTTTCAGTCCAACACAGTTATCATTTTCACATCCTGTACCACACTGTGGAAAATGAGGTGCGTTTAGGCGCATCGTTGCTATTTTGAGGCAACTGAAATAGATTGTTTAAATAAAAATAAAAAAATAATAATAATAATTGTGCCATTGACTTTATACCAGGTTTCAGTTGGCAATATGTTTTTTTGTTATTTAAAGAGCTTGTTAGTAATATGCACCTACTGTATAGGCGGGTCCACAACCCGCATACACTTTGTCCCGAAGATGGTCTGCTTGAGCGATTTAACCTAGTGCACGAGCAGATCCATTTCCTCTCTATAGAAGCTTGCAAAATCCCGCTATGTAAATGGCAATCCGTCATGGCACGAGTGCAACTGGGTTTTAAACTGGGTTGCACATTACGCCCAATACACACCCATTGCTTATTAAGAGAATAGGGACAACCCTTTTAGACCATGCGCTGTCGTTAAACTAGCAAAAGTGCAATCGCCATCCAATTAGATCGTTAAAATAGGGCCCTGTTTGTGTGAAAGGGGTTAATATTTATTCGGTTTTACACTGCAAAAAAGAACTGTTATTATTTTGAATTTCCATTAAAGAAAGTTTATACTGAAAGTATTAAGGCCATACAACCATGAGCAATCCCGATCTCATCTGATTTTGGAAGCCAAGCAGGGTTTAGCTAGTTTAGTACTTGGATGGGAAACCTGGAAAAAAAAAAGTAATGTGTTGCTAAAGAGATGGCAAAGAGTTACCATACCATATCTGGGTTTACTCAGGCAGAGACAAAGGGCACTGAAACCATGTATAAAGTGAGTCAAACAAGTGCTCTAATTAGAAGCAAGCTTTAACTCCAGAAAAAGAGAGCATGAAGTGGAAAAAGGCCCAGCTGGATGCTTGCAAAGCCAGTTTGCATAAGAAAAAGAGCAAAAAGGGGGAAAAAGAAAAACAAGATTACATTTTAAAAAAGCCCAGCAGAATGTGTGCAGTCATTTCACATGAAACAAGAATACATGGGTGTTTCTTCAACTGGGCACAAATCAACATGAACTCCATTTTTTGTCGGCATGGTCTGAAGATAATCTGATTAAATTGTCATGAAAATCAGAGTAATGGCCTAGGAGGAGTTTGAATAGGTATGTTTTATAGACAAGTCAAAATGGCAGAAACATTTTTATGACGGAGAATGATGTCATAGGGTGCAATTTGATTGTCTTGATCTATGGAATGATGAAAAAAGTATTTTGTTTCTAGCCCTTGCGGTTCAAAAGTTACAAGCATAAACATGAGTGAAACTTTGGACAGGTGGTGGCGCTAGAGGGAATGAGTTAGACACACCAAAATTAGTGTATTTGATGTTGGGACTGTCCTCTATCAGAATGTCAAACCGTTACAAGTGGTTTCCTGGTTCTATGGGCTGTCATAGACTCCCAGTCAATAATAAGAATAGGAACGGGAACAGATACAACAGGTGCCTCCACACCATAGGGGTCGACCGATTATCGGCGCCGATATTAACCATTTTTATGGTTATCGGTATCGGCCATTTTCAAAACCCATTTGCCAATAAAATTATTTTGAAACGCGCTATATTTGGCTCTAACGTAGCCACATCTGTCGGAACTCACAACTCTGTAGACTAGACTTATGTCCCCGCACAACTGATTTGTTAGGAGTAACGAGTCCGGCGGATCAACATGGAAAGCTGAAGGCACTGAAAGTTTTGCACCCTCACAACAAAAGCACTTGCTGACAGGAGTTGCTTCACTGATCATCAGTTGTCTCTCAAGTTAAGGCAGCAGCAGACTTTTCTGAAGAAGCAATACTACTACACTGAAGTTGCAAAATACCTCAACAACAGAGCCCTTTGATTTCCACGATGCAGAAAACAGACGAAATCATATCAGAATCTGACGAGTCATAAAAACTTAATTTACTGTATAAAGCGGAAAATCACGGAATTTGCCAAGTTTTTGATGAATTACGAAAAAGCAGGTCAGTACAAATCAAATCGAATTTCAAATCGCAAAAAGACTATTTAAATATAAATGAATCAAGTACTAACCCATCACTTGCGCTGTTTTCAGCCTCATCATCATATGAGGACATGATTGTATTATCGTCATCTCCAGATTCGCTTAGTCACTTCATGAGCTTTTTAATGGTTCAACTGAGGAAAGTTAGCGTCATATCATAAACACACAGAAACTCAAAGATCTCCACAGCAACCCGTCAAAATAAAAGTTCGTTTTTTTCATAGGGCCCTAAAAATGTAATTTTTGTTAAACTGTAAATAAATTGAATAAGTTTGATTGCAATTAATTAGAAATGCTTTTTGATTGCTAAAATTTGATTTAAACATTAAAACAGAGTCTTTAAGTTTTACAAAATGTTTACAGAATGCTGCTGGGAGCTCCCTGCACTAAGTTATTATAAGTATTATTAAAAATTATTATTATTATTAAAAAAATATTAATAAAACAGTTCTCAGATTCAAAGATGTGTTTAAAATAATTTTTAAAAAGTATTTGTTATTCTTAATTTTGAAATTAATTTACACCAGACATATATCGGTTATCGGTATCTGTAATAATCGGTATCGGCCCTGAAAAATCACATATCGGTCGACCCCTACTCCACACCTTCGGTGCTTGGGCCCTAAAAATATTTGATACTTCATAAAACATAGCAATGTATAAATTTTACCAACTTCTGGGTAAAACTAAAGGAAATGTTCTTTCCCAATGAGAAAACCTGAGCAATGTCTTGTACAATGTTTTATTCATCCTGTGCCTGTCACGGGTGAGTGGGAAATATTAAGAAAGAGACAGCACTTTTACCTCCCACACTTCTACCTTCCAGTATTTACAATGAATAATTGCAAACCTGAATCCACAAAACTGCTTTCAGGTTGAACTACCTGAGACTACCTGTGTCTCAGAGGAGACAAAAATGCAGGATATGTTCCACAGTTCGATCACGTGATCAAAGAAACCCCTCAGAGATGGCTCCTCCATCACAGGGGCCATTTAACTCAAAGACAGCATTTGTTGTTTGGGGCTTTGGCCCATCTCCGAATGCGGTGTTCTTTTACAGGCTCAGCCTCAGGAGAACACAAAACTCAGGTAATGGGAGAGGAGTCTGGGAATCACCAAGCTGGCTATTATCACTCCGCAGGGCACAACGCAGACACCCAGATGCCAAGAAGAGCGCAGGAGATGATGTGAGTACATGAGGGTCACACGAGGGGGACTGAAATGCTCAGAATTCACAAGGGATACAATTATAGGGCATTTACACATATACAGTTCAGCAAATGGCTGTAATGTTGCATAGTAGGCGTTATCACTGCTGGATGCCTGTAAAGCCATTGGTTAGTTGCACTATTGGTCATAGCAAATTATATTAATTGACCTATTAGGTTTTCTGTAGCACAACAGGTAGAGCATGTTGCTTGAATCCAAGGTCACAAGTTTGTGTGAGAAATCACAAAATGATTAAAATGCATATTTTAGACGTACCGTGAGTCGCTTTAGATAAAAGAATGTCTTAATGTAAATGCAAAAATAAGTTCTCATTTTACATAGAATATACAATTCTGTTGGGAAAATGTTTCTATATTTCCGCAGTCCATAGTGCATCATCATCACAAATTCACTTACGTCAACATTTACACTTTTTAAATGCTTTTAACCAAAGTGACTTGCAATATACACTACCATTTTGGAGTCTTTTTTATTAGTATTTAAAAATACTAATAATAATACTTTTATTCAGAAAGAATGGATTCAACTGATTAAAAGTGACATTAAATATGCTTACATTGTTACAAAAAAAAAAATGATTTCTATATCTTATACTGTAATTGCTGTTCCATTGGATCCTGAACCAAAGGATCCTGAAAAAAAATATAGTTTCCTGACAAATTTTAAGCAAAATATTAAAATAATAACCATTTTAAACATTGATAAAAAGAGGAAATGTATCTTGAGCTCCAAATCAGCACATTAGAATGATATCTGACACTGAAGACTGGAATAATCACCGCTTAAATTAAGTAGATTTTATAATATATTAAAAAGTGTTTTGCATAGAAAGTGAACTCATAGGTGGCATGACTGTGTACCACACGAATGGCAATCCCTTCGGGCATCCCTGAGGTCTGCTAGCAGTGAGATTGAGGGAGAAAAGATGCAGGAGCAGTATGAGATAGAGACACACCGCCGAGTGGCATGCAGTGGTTCTGTGGATGGCAGACTTTGGGTGTCCGGTGGCTGGCCATAATAAAACGTCCCTGTCAGAGGCTTGTGGCTCCCCAGAGTGAGGTCTGATTAATTGGGCTGTCCAGTCTCTCTGATAGCAGCTGCTTTACCCACTGCTCCTGGGAACCGTACCCATGCCCCTTTCACTCAACCCCATGCCAAAAAAGGGAACGAAAAAAGAAAAGCGAATATCTGGCCTTCGAGCCTTCGTGGCTAAAATTAGAGACTCTCTTCCCTCGCTGTCTTTCTCCTTCCATATTCCAAAAATGATCCTGCATCAGCATTCTGTTCACCTTGCTGGGGGGGTTTAATGTGTATTTATGCATGTGTATCCGGAAGCAGGGGACATTCAAACAGCAGACGCCTCAGCATGAAGCATTTACAAGTTTCAGTGATGTGTGCGTGTGTACAAGTGTGTGACAAACTGTTAAATCTATAGCCAGGTCACCATAAGACCTCCTAGATTAAGCACAGCTGTCCAGAGTAAATAGCCACAGAAGGCAAAACTCAACAGAGATAACTTTGCAACAAAAGTGCTATGCAAAGGCCAAAGTCCTGCTCTACCGTATCACCAAATACTAGGGATGGAAAATGTAAGGAAATCGTAAAGTTGTAATTGTAAATAGAAACTGTAAGAAATTGTGGGTTTTTTTCTATTATTATTATACCATAATATACCATATATACCTGAAAATATACCATAATAAATGCTGCCACAAACTGTTCTTTCAGTACTTTTGAGGAAAAACTATTTGGGAAAACAGACATGCAATTCCATTCCTAAATGATGAAATTATAGATAAACATTGAAATTCTTGCAAAACGTCTGTTTACACAAATATTTAGCTGAATTTTCAGCCCTTTTAGAGATGACATAACTGCAGTCCAGTAATTGCCACTGAGCTTAAAGGGATACTCCACTTTTTTTGGGGGAATAGGCTCATTTTACAACTCCCCCAAAGTTAAACAGTTGGGTTTTGCCATCTTCGAATCCACTTAGCCGATTTTCTGATATTTAGAAGAATGTCAGTAACCAGACAGTTTCTGGTCTCATTGACTTCCATAGTAGGAAGTCAATGAGACCAGAAACAAGACTCGTTATATTCTCAATTTAATTGAAGAAAATTATATTAAATGTATTTTGATGGAAAACGGCAAAGGAATGCTACAACATTTCAGGAGTTGCAATGAAAAATGGCTATTAATGGCTACACTGAGCCATGCCATATTCTTCATAGAAAATGGAAGGTACTGAAACAGCGTTACCTGGCAGAAAACTGTCTGTAAAGTGTCTCTCCACAACAAAGCCTTATTGTGTGGTCTCTCCCAGACCCTTGGGCTTCGTCACATAAGGGTAGTTACTTCGAGCCCTATATGAGCAACTGCTTCTGCCGTCGTCTTCAGATATTTCGGACCCTTGCAATTATTTGTGAAAGTAAAATGACAGTAAGCTGGCAAATTTCAATTACAGTAACTGCCTGAATACTCTCTCCATTTGTTTAGTTGGTGTTGGGGGGGTGTGCTGACTGGAACCCCGAAAGGTAGAATTTGCAACTTTAAAATAAACTAAAAAAAATTGTGGAAACGGCTCAAGGGCACTTTTTTTTTTTGCGATACACCAAAACATATGCGAAAAATCGCTTTCGTCATTCGTGACGTCATTACGCACACACTCTTATGGGTAAAAGGCCAATTGAATGGAAACAGTCTGGAGACGGTAATGACGGTAATGACGGTAATGACGCAATGTCACATTGTCGATAACATAACAGTGGAAAAAGTGGATGGAAACGAGCTTATTGATACATTGATCAAAATTTCCAGCTTTCTTCCTTATTTTCATTTGTTATATGTGATGACACATCTTCTGAAAGAGTCCAGAATATCTGGATCAAAAAAGAAGATTCATTCACTTGAGTATCAGTTGGAAAAAAAAAAACCAACACTAGTGTTGTGGATCAAAACCATACAGCATGACCCGTGAATCAATAAAAGAACTGGCTCATGAGAGTCAATTGGACTACAATGCCTGCACTGTATGGTTGCTTCACTGAAAAGTACCAGATTATTCAGTCTCTGGTATTAAAAAAAGTTATCGGTTCCTACTCTACCGAAGAAAGAGCTTGCCTCAAAGTCAATTCATTGGGGAAATCGTTCATCACTTCCAGGTAAAACTTTCACGGAGAAAAATAACTCAGCACACAGACACTAAGACAGCAACTCTCCCTTCCCCTAAGCTTCTACAGGTTGAACGACAGTCCTTGCTCAGCACACGGCTCATCTCTCCCGCAGTCAGTCAGCCAGCCAAGGTCAATTGCCTTTTCCCCTTTCCTCTCATTCAGTGCTTTATGTGCCTTTACGGCCAACTTTTTTTTCTCCTCTGCACCAAGGTGACTGCTGGCCCACAGAGACTGGCACAGACCTGCTGGGCAGCGTTAAAGAAGTAGTTCACTTTAAAATGAAAATTACCCCATGATTTACTCACCCTCAAGCCATCATTGGTGTATATGACATTCTTCTTTCAGACAAATAAAATCGGAGTTATATTAATAAATGTCCTGTCTCTTCCAAGCTTTTTTATAATGGCAGTGGATTGCAACCAACAGATTGAAGCTTAAAAAAGTGCATCCATCCATCATAAACAAACTCCAAACGGCTCCAGGGGGGATACCAAATGCCTTCTGAAGCAAAACGATGAGTTTGTGTAAGAAAAAGAGTCATATTTACAACTTTATAAAGTAAAATAACTAGCTTCCGGCCAAACGAACATACAGATCTGACTTCAAGTGCAACTTATGCGAGTAATGCAACGTACTGCTGATATTTACACTATGAAGCACTACACTACTTCCGACGACATAAGTTGTCCATTAGACCGTAAGTAGACCGTTTGGCCGGAAGCTAGAATTTTTACTTTGTCACATGTCAAAAGATCAGCAAATGCAGCACAGGCCTGACCCTCTGGTTCAGTCTGATCACTTTCCCTTTTCACATTTCGTTTTATATTTCCTCAATCTTTAAATCACATCACTGCTTGTTTCTAAACTTCACCATTACATTTTATTTGGCATTTCTCCATTTTACTCTCATAAATGGCATGAGCATTCACATTTCTCTTAAGTACTCGCTTTTATTCTTCAATGTCTTTTTCCTCCTCTCTAAATCTCTAATTTTCTGTCTCTTCCATTTCCGCTCTCCCTGATGTCTCCTTACGGGCTGTAAATTCACCTATAAACCGCTCACATCCATAAGAGCTTCATTAGCGGGGACAAACTGTGTCTGTTGCACACAGCACAATAAAAATATGTCCCTGAGAGGGAATACAAACATTTAATTATACAGCGATGACATAAAAATACAGAAAGATTAAGACTGAAAGATAGAGAGAAAATGGCTTGAAGGTGAAATGTGCAATCTTTACACCACTACTGGAAGCAAACGGAACTGCAATCTGTTTAAACTGATGTTTCGAGAGAGAGAGAGAGAGAGAGAGAGAGAGAGAGAATTTAAAGCAAATGCTAAAATGAGTTTAGGTTTTTGTTTTGGCAAACGGGGAAGTGTTTGAAGTGTGTAAATTGGTGCTTTAAGTGATGCTAAAATGACACGATTCCCCTTTAACGCATCAAGTACTTACAAATTTAATTTTGACTGTCTATTCTAGAGATGGGTAAAATCTTGACTAAAAAAGTTTAAAACTTGAAACTAAAACTTGTCTCAAAAGTTTAATTAATGATTCAGCGATGATGCAATGGCCAGACTGTTTCTTACAATGAATTGATTCAGCGGATGACTTCATAGATTTATCGATGCATATCCTCTTAAATAAATAAATGGACCATTTCCACATTTCTAGGATTCTCAAATGCATAAGTTGTTATGATATGACGGTTATGTAAACTTCTATAGGGTCATTCATGTCAAATCAACCAAATTTCACAAACTTTTTCGGCTCATTTAAAAAATTTGTTTGTATATTTTTTTTTAAGAAAGACAAACAGGAATAGAGATAAAAGACAAAATATTAAATGTCATCATGAATGTATTTTTCAAGAATATTCTACTATTTTGTAGTAGGAGGTCAAAATGACAAATTTCCCCTGAGATTTTGAACCATTTGTTTTTTTACACAGATTGGTCTGTTAGTTAAATAGACTGACTTTAGCCATCTTTGCTGCATTATAACAGGGACAATTCAAATGTCACAGTTCAAAAAGGGGAAAAAGTACTTTGGTTTAATAATATAGCAAACTTTTATTATTTTTTTATGGCCCTATGCGGTTCAATTTCAGAGATATTCTGATCCCAATGGCTCCATGAGTAAACTGGTAAATGGTACACATTGCTTGCAAAAAAAGTATTACAGATATTTTAGATTTTCATTCTTAATAAGCATTTTTATTTGTACTTTTAATTCACAGTAAGGCCCTAAATGGTTCAGTCCACTAGATATGAGATCCGTGACATTTAATTTGTTGTCTCTTCTTCGTTGCTATTTTTTTTTTTTTTTTTTTAAACTAGAAAATAATCGAAATCAAATTTTTAGAACGGGACCTTTGGTTGAGTTGACACAGAATGACCATTCAGTCGACCGAAACTGACAAATATCATTTTTACTTAACGTTATAATTATTATTATTTTTTTTTTTTTTTTTTTATTTTTTGTCATTTAAGTATAATGTGCATATATATATATAAACTTTTCCAGATTTAGGATGTTTAAAACTATGGAAATGCATCATCAGTCCCTGAAAAGGGTCCATACATAAAATATTAAAAGATGTTCACCAGTAAAATATTCAGCGCACATCCAGACATTTTTTGACTGCTCTTCTGATATTTACTCAAACACATATTAGCAAATCAAGATTAAGTCCATTTGGGCAGCACAGTCATTTTTAAACAGCCAGTATCGCTCAAAGCGTGGCTGTAATTACATTGTAAATGCAGATTAGCGCTGAATATTTTAAAAAAGGATTACAGAGCATACAGGCATACAGAGAAACTGCCCCTTCAGCAGCCCCTCACAAGAAAGAAAAACATGAAACGCTCATTAGACGGAGGTGCGTTTTGTTTATAGCCAAGAACACGAGTTTGTAATTATTCTTTTATTTGTTAAGTCCATTATTCGGGAGTTTGAAACAGCGAAAGGGGAGGAGGGTGCAGTTTAAATGAAAAGAAACAGCTCACTTAGTTGTCAGCGACCTTAGAGGGAACAGCAAGGGTGGGGGGGAGATACTAGGGATGCACAAATACCTTTAATTCCGTATAATTGCTTTTAATTCCATGCGCTGCGGTAATAATGAGTGCATTTTAGCAAAGATTGGGCCCATATCCATTGTAATACTAATTTCTTGCTTTTGTGGCATGCACAAGAAAGGGATGAAAGAAGTTGAAAGGAAGAATTGAAGCAGACGGCGGGAGAAGCCTGGAGAGCAGGACGACTGTATTAAACGATTGGCAGTGTCAATCAGAGCCAATGTTTCGTTTTCTCCATCTCTGTCCTCACGCAGACGAAATCCTCGGAATGGCACTTATTAACAGCCCCTCTGCTGTTCTTAATTGTAGTCTGACAAAGCCTGTCTTTGGCTTTGGGAGAGAGGGACAAAAGCAGCTCTCAAACATCATAGTCACAGACGTCTGAGCTGCTCATGTACATCTGAATAGCACTTTGAATAATGAGTCAGAGCACTGAATGTTATGAATTTTGTCAGTGTGAAGAGGTGGAACTTCAGTTTGCATGGCACAATAGCTAGCGGCTGTTTGCCGCTGATTGCCGTCGCACTGTTTATTGGCTGTCACTCTGTCACCCTTGTCACTTAAAAGTGACGAGAACTATCATTAAAGTTGACTGTTCATCTGAACTCTGATTCGATGAAATGGCCAACATATACCGTCTGCAAATCTGCAGCAAATGATTAGCTGGAATGGGGTAAAATTGTATCAATAGCAGTGTTTGCGTATAGGCTCGTACTTGGGGTTAGAGGTCTGAACATACCCTTATGACGCTGTGGCACAGACACAGATGTAAATGAGCTTTAAATTGGAGAAATTCATTTGCAAAGCAACTCTATGGCCATTTTTGTATGGTGGATATTAGTGGGGAAAAAAAGAGACCAGAACCATACAGGGACCATATGACTCAATTAGCAACCACCTAGTAACCATCACTAACACCTTTGCAACCTCATGCAACCTCCCAAAATCCTGTTAGCTTTGTCACAAAAGTCTGACTTTCTCCAAACAATAAAACAAAGTAAAGGTCTCAAAAATGCATTTCCGCTAATCTGTGAGGAACTTACGATGGACATAATAAGCAATCCACTGCCATTATAAAACTTGGAAGCAAGGCATTTATTAATATAACTCTGGATTCATCTGAAAGAAGAATGTCATATACACCTATGGCTTGAGGGTGAGTAAATCATGGGATAATTGTGATTTTAAAATGAACTAATATCAGCAAATGCAGCACTATGCAATATGCTTATTTTAGTGACGAAAAATTCACAAATTTTCTGTGTAAAGATATGTACAATATTACCCTAACATGACTTCTCAACCAAACGGTTGAGCACATTTTGAGTCACTATATTTTATTAAGAGGAGTACCTAACTTAACTCAAACTGATTGAGCCATCTCTATCATCTGGCTGAGGTATATTATGCCAAAAGAAAAAAAATAAAAAATCCATTAGATTTCACAGTGTCAATCAACAGCACTTGTCACAACACTTGGATGTCAGAAACAAATAAATCACCCCAGGTGAACTGTTTTTGGTGAAATTTTGCAAGGTAAGGATATTTTTTTAACATATTACACTGTAAGAGCCCTAACTTTACAAAATGATGTTACTTGGTGCTATGAAAAAACTTTAGTATATTTTTAACATTTTTTCAAAAACATGCTCAACCAAACGACTGATTTGGCACATAACGGTTAACTGTCACCCCCCTTTTAGAGAATGGACATTACAATGCACTATTAAAACTTGGTTGTAATTCAAGTGTAATAAAGATCTAAGTGTAGTCTTGTTTTAAAGAAAACACCGCTGATTATTGCTGAAGTAAAAGCACTTCAAACAATAAAAGTATGAACAAGTTATGGAAGTTTTAAATTTACATTAAATCAAATGTTCTGTACTAAATACTTTTTCTTTTATGTAAAATATATATTTTACAAAATATTTTTTCCTATAAAATTACTATAAAATCAAAGCCATATATCTATAAAATTTGCGTTCCAAATTTGAAGTTGAGATCACAAAAATTGAAGTTCTGATGAGATTTAGTTTAGGCGTAATACCAAAAATGGATTTACTTGTATGCATTCTGATGTAACAAATGAATAAATTTCTGTCCAAATATCAATTCTGATACAAAATATGGAACCTTGAGACTCAGACCTTTCTGACAATGTGTTTAGAAAAGGTTTTGATCATAATATGATGGGCAATGAAAAAGTAGAGCAAAGTATGTGTATGAATTCCGGTACCATTTATTACCATTAAGTGACATCTCAACCATTTAGTAGAGGCCGATATTTTAAAAATTATGGGATGTGTTGAAAAAAAAATACATTGAGTGTGGTTACTACTAGCAACATAAGAAGATAAGAAATGCAAAAATAAAAAAAAAAATCCATCACTTTTTTCTGGGTGCGTACTTATATGGGTTAAAATTATGGATGAAAAAAAAATAACCCGTTTTACAGCTCAAATGATACACATTTTATCTGAAGAAGTATTATAAATGCTAAAATGAAAAACTTTCTGCTTTTATATCCTCCAGAAAATGGTCCTATTTACTTGCACTTTAAGTGCCACACCATTCCCTCCATTATTTTTAAAGAAAAGGGCGAGTCTAAATAACATTTTGTGGAAATCAAAATTACACCATAAGTGCTGTTGATTGAGCATCCTGGACTCTTACATGTATAGTAGATATGAAAGGACAAAAGATGCTTGGGGCATTCAGAAGAGACATTTTGTTAGGCACAGACCAAATCAAAAGTGATAAAGAGTTGCCCGAAAACAGTCAGAAAAAAAGGTGTTGTCTTGGCATGCTGTAATCGTTCTAATGCCTCTCTCAGCTCTCAAAACAATTTGATTCCAGCACATTCTCTTCAGGCCAAGATTGCTCTTGTTTCAATACATCACTGCTGAACTTGTAAAGATGGAAATCAAGACCACATGGGGTCGATCTGGCAGTCACTGCTGTCCTAGATAAAGAGAAAGCATCCCCAGCCAGCGGAGCTGAGCAGTCAGAGGTTAAATGATGTGAACTTCTGAATTACAGCAGCTGACCTTGAGAGGAAAATTACCAACTTCTATCTGATGCGATTCTCTTAGATAATATTGTAAAGCTATTGTCAGAATCAACATTTTCTCTACAAACAATTTTGCATTCTGAATTACACACGGGTTGCCATGTCCTTTTACACTTGGTCAAACAACGCATGTATGAATACTGATAACAGTTCAGTGAAGGGTCAAACCAACAGAAGATTGTAAACACAGCATGAGCATGAATGCATAAAAGGCCACATTATAAACGTTCTCCTTGGTTTTCCCTCTGTCCTCCCTTAGACTTCAGGCTGTATAAAGGCATTTCACACTTGTTGTTGGCACTAATTGTAGCACGACTCTGCTCAGTAACTACTGTTGAAAGGCCATGCAATTGGAGATAGACTGTAAGGTACAATTTACAGTACAGATCCGCTAGTGTACTATTTTTGCTATTTTGTAATTGTTTGATCATTGATAATAACATCAAATCTCACTGGGGTTTGTTCAGCGTATCGCACCATGAACACATCGTCTCAAGTAAATAAATAGTTTCAAACCATGACTTTCTTTCTGCTCTGCAAAACATTTCTGTTTTTCACATACAATGAATGTGAACCATGCACTTACTGGAAGAAGACCTTAAAGGAGTAAAAAAAACTTTTGCTGATAATTTACTCACCCCCATGTCATCCAAGATGTCCATGTCTTTCTTCAGTCGAAAAGCATTTAAAGTTTTTGATGAAAACATTCCAGGATTTTTCTCCACATAATGGACTTCAATGGGAACCAAACGGTTGAAGGTCCAAAAGACAGTTTCAGTGCAAATTGTTCAAAGGGCCTTAAACAATTTCAGACAATGAATAAGGGTCTTATCAAGCGAAACGATCGCTCATTTAAAAAAAGTTTTATAAGCTCAAATGCTCTCCTTGCTCTGTTTTGTGATGCGCGTTCGTGACTCTCCTGTTCGAACTTGTTAAAAACAAATCTTTTTTCGTGTCATTTGGTTCATTCAACGAACGAAATGAACGAGTTGGCTTGTAAAGAGATTCACTAGTTTTGATGAACGACTACAGACAAACAGGAGAGTCACGAACACGCATCACAGAACAGAGCAAGGCGACCAAGCTTATAAAACTTCAACTTTTTTTTTTGTTTTAATGAGCGATCGTTTCGCTTGATAAGACCCTTATTCATCGTCTGGAATTGTTTAAAGCCCTTTGAACAGTTTGCAGTTTGCACTGAAACTGTCTTTTGGACCTTGAACCGTTTGGTTCCCATTGAAAATCCTGTAATGTTTTCATCAAAAACATTGATTTCTTTTCGACTGAAGAAAGAATGACATGGATATCTTGGATGACATGGGGGTGAGTAATTTTTCAGCAAAAGATTTTTTAAGTGAACAACTCCTTTAACATTTCGGTATGAGCCTTAAAAATAAAAAAATAAAAAAGAAGATTCATTGGGCAGGTTTTGTTGGTTAAATCAGTGTAAAAATCTATGGCAAGTCTAGAGATTGAGAGGAAGTGACAGAATGAATATGGGTGATCAAATCCACAAACAAATCATCAAATTCCCATTAGCCTCTGGAAGGCTGAGGCAGCACATATATAGCAGTCAGTACAGGGAGACACTCAGAGTCGGAGCAGAGAGCAACACGCTGCGCAGAAACCCGCCTTCGCTTGCCAGGAGTTGGCGCTCCTAACAGAATCAAAGGCTGCTTTTCTTCCCATTGAGAGACACAGGCTCAGAGGTCAGCCTGCCTTTCTTGGACCAAGATGGAGAAAAAACGGAATAAATGGGCTTTGTGAGACAATGGGTTATTGCTGCGTGGGCAGGCGTTTGTAGCACTGTGCCCTCTCACTTTGACAAAATAAAAAGAGAGCGAGAGATGATGCGCTTCGACTGCCACGATAAAAGCAAATACTTTGCCCTTCTTTGTTGATGGGGCTTCCTGTCTGTGCCACACTTTGTAAACATTTAGATACTGGGAACTTGAGATGTGTGTGCCTGGATATAATTATACAATGCCTCACGAACATGGCATATGCCATATCATAAGCCGCAGACGGAGTTACGTGCTATAAAGCATAATAAAAAAAATGATTTGAGTAAACAACAGCATTAAAAAAGTAGGGATTAAAAAAGACAGTATGCTTAGAGCAGTGAAACTTCTCCAGAGAGTGAGGAAGGAAAAAGGAGAAAGGATTCCCGTGGGATACTTTGGCCTCATATGGGAGCTGTCAATCAAAAGCTTGTATGAAACCTCGAGAGGCCAGATCAGAATTGACAGAGGTGAGCTAAGGAAATGTACTTTCCCACAGTCAACAAAAATGTAATATTCACATTCATTCTTAAATAAATACGATAGATAGATAGATAGATAGATAGATAGATAGATAGATAGATTAGATAGATAGATAGATAGATAGATAGATAGATAGATAGATAGATAGATAGATAGATAGATAGATAGATAGATATTGGAGCCATTTTAAGATTTTAGATATACAGACAAACCCTGTATTATTCACTTCTCATGCTCCATTGTAGCAGGGAATCTATCCAAGAAAAAGATCAGATAAAAAAAAGGAGAGTTAAATTGCTGAACGATTCATTTTCATCAGCAGCCAGTATCACTGACGGGACTTAATCCAAAGCTAAGCCGATTAACAAACTGATATTTGTGTTCCTATTCCCCGAGTCTTGCTGCTGGCACGGCTCCTAAATGTCAAGGAATAGATTGATTTAAATTCACGACCATCTTCGGACAGACTGAAACGATAACCGATACGGATCACAATAATGAGTTATACAGCCAACTAAACAACAGCACACTGCAGTGGTCAGATCTCTCATCATCATAATCGTTATCATTAACCCTTTCATAAACTCGGCATTCACTAAGGAGACGCTTCAAGATTTGGTCTGATTATGAGCTGTATGATGAGAAAATTGTGCAAAATTAACAGATTTAATATAATTTTCACTATTCAATGTATTTATTAAATCTAATGAACTTAGGTTCAACAATTATATTGAAGTAGTTGACAAAACTTTCCTTCAACAAAGATTTCAGACATGGAAAAGTGTGCATATACGTCATGATTTTCATAACTTTTAAACACATCTTTACATTCAAGTTCATTTAAAATGCACAAATGAAATTCGTTTTTAAAATGTTTCCATATTAATATGAGTTTAAAGCCTGCATGCATAACAAATAGGTAGGCTATTGATGAACTGGAAACATTTAGCTTACTTTTTGATGAAGCATGCCAGAACACTGGACAACAAGGTTTTCCATACTCATTTCCCAATTATATTTCATAATGAAAGGAAATGAAATACCTAAATATAATTAAATAAATAAAACGTTAAAAAAAGTTCTTTATGAAACTTGCAAAGGCTGTTTAGAACCAAAGTTGATTATTCTATTGTTGCAAGCCATCCAGAGATAGGCTACAAATCATGTTCGTAATAAGCATGTTATTTAGCCTACTTTTACCGACCTTAATTTTGCAGAACATCCTACACTAGTGTTGTTGTTATTATTTTAGCAGTATCCCCATTAACATCGCTCTCCCCTAAGGCTTTTTTAATTTATTTAATCTAAAATAACAATTGGATCAGGATCGTGTCTCCTCCGGGCAGCGCAGCGGAGCGCAGACGTGCGTCAGGAGCCCGTGCCTTTGCCAATGACACTGAGATCAGTAACGACGAACTATAAAAACGGATTCATTCGTGATCTTTACCTGCTTTCGACAACTAGCTCCAATTGTTTCCCTTTAATCAATGGTCAGTGTGTCTAATCGCCATAACGGATTAGCTTTGACTACATAAAGAGACAAACATTTGAAAGTTTCGGGCTATTAAAATGTACCAAATGGCGTAATGCTTTGCTATAAAGTTTTCTTGAATGTTTTAATGAGGTCATTTCAGCTCGACTGTGATGGGGGATCGTGGTTACAGCATCATTTACTAATCGATATCGAGGTTGATTAAGTTACCTAATCTGGATGGATCTGCGTTTGAAAATTAGTCATAATGACAATGCATAGGCTACATGTGTGTGCGCGCGCGTGTGTGTGGGGGGTGTATGGTGAAAAGGAATGAGTGTGCCAAGATACTGTACAATTAGCCTATTGATTAATATTTTATACAATATATTTCAGTTAGCCAATTATTTTAATAACATTGCTTTTAACATTTAAAGTATATACTTAAAAAAGACAACATTTTATTTGTATAGCTACACATGTACGAAAAAGTATATGCTAAAGTCGAGAGAGAGAGAGAGAGAGATATTCAGACTATCTCGGTTCATACTACCACCATGTGGAGATGTGGACGCAACATTGCTGTGTATTTATTCTTATGTCATAAAATCTGCCAGTCATATTATGTGTTCTAATTTTAAAAAAAAATGCTACTTACATTTTAAAAACAAGTCTGTTTAGTTAAGCAAACTTTTTAATCGAAAAGATTCGAAATAGACCAAAGATCCCCAGTAAAATTGTACATTAACACAGCTTACACATAACTACATTCTGCATGTTTACATCTAAAAATATAAAGGACGCTCAAATCAAATATGGCGCATTTGATTGCACGATGACATTTCAAGTTTTCAGTTTCTTCTCAGCCAACGAAAAGTCAACTAAGCAGTCACGCGCACCAGAAGGTACGACTCAAAGCAATAGCAGTGATTTTTTTTTTTCACATGCACGGAAAGCAATGACCACTCAAACACTTTCTCAGACAGTGTACGGGCTGAGAATAACAAAACAAACGTCCAATGAGACTGAATGCCCCTTTCAGTGCCACTCTGCGCTATCAGTGCCATTGCTCCAACTGTATGCCAGCCTAATTCACACCAACACACATAGAGACTTTATGCATGTGAAATCTATGCATCATTGTGTTAGTGAACAGTGAACGAATGGCACTCATTTACCATTACAATAACGCATCTTATAAATTTCAGGGTTTTATTGTTAAGGGAGATTCAGACACACACAACACACACACACACACAACACACACACAAAAATGGTTACTCGCACCAGAGGATGGATAACTTACTGCGAGAAGCATCCTGAAAAAAACTATAGGTGCGTGCACGAGACGCATAAACACCTTTGCGCACGAGACGATGGTCAGTCGTTTACTCACCTTGCTGCGAGTCGCTCAGACGGACCGCCACAGAAGTGAGAAGAAACCCGAGGCAACACAGAGAAGATGCCAGCTTCATGTTTGAAGTTTCCCGTGTGTTTCACATGTCCAACACCATATCCTTTTAATTTAAATGTCTTAAGAGAGGAACGCAACTGCGGAGGAGTGACTTCTCAAGTGCTGCTGTTGCTTGACAGAGTAAATATGTAAATAAGACGTCCCGTTTAAATGGTAAAATAGTCCTCAGGAAAGAGTGTAAAAGTTCAGGTGCGAGAAATTTGCTGTTTAGTGCTTTGACAGGATCTCGACGCAAGGCTCATGCTATTACTCTCTTCAGACGCTCTTCAGCGCTGCGACGGCACAAAGCCTAAGACACGCCCCCGAAGAACTACGCACCGCCCTCCACTCAACTGATTGGTCCAAAGTCTGTATAATTAGAAAAGAGCCCGCCTTAGCACGTCAGCGTACGTTTTTGATTGGCTCAAGAGGCGCTCGCTTCTAAATACACCTGTCTCGTTCTGCATACAGCGTCTTCTTTAACAGGGCGTTTGTTCAGATTTCAAGAGGTTGAAAAGCAAAGCTTTTCCCATCATGAATTAATGTAGACGTCGTTATTCCAAATAAAGCTCTACAGAAGTTGGATGATTATACAATATACCACCCCAGTCGGTATATTTAATGTTTGTAAAATTGTATTAGGCTACTTGCAGCAGCATCAGTGCATTTACATGACTTTACCATGCCTTTCTCTACATTTATATTACTATAATTATTTTCTAAAAATCACAATATATATAGCAGTCACTCACAAAGAGCAACATTCAATTAAATGTCTTGGGGCCAAACATATAGACTGCAAAAATGTCTATTTACTTTAAAGGATTGCATGAATTTCCATGTCTTTTCCAGATCTAGAAATGACAATCTTAAAACTCCATGATATTTTACAGGTTTTCTATTACAGCTAATACCCAAAGTTAAAAATGACAGAAACATCTAGTTAATAGCTGCAAAGTGTTACAGAGAAAATCAATGTTTTATATTAGGGGTCTCTGAGTTGCGTTTAGACCACTAAGTAGAGTACTTTCAATGACACTCTCCAAGTACACACCTGCTATCAAAAACGGGGACAGTCAGACGCAATAATAATAATAACAATAATATTTGGTATGCTTCACACACCCTCATATAAACATGTTACACAGTCATACTCAAGAGCAAAATATTGAAACAATGCAGAACTTTGGGTTTTCTAGTATTTTGCTTTTAACTACAGACAATGTTTCAGTGCTCCTCGTTGAATTTGTTAATATTGCATGAACACTTCTATAAAGTCAGTAACACTTTACAATAAGGTTCATTAGCATTAGTTTTTAAATAACATGAACTAACAATGAGCAATAGCCAACATTTGTTACAGCATTTAATATTTTTGTTAATGTTATTTAATAAAAAACACAGCAATAATTCACAGTGCATTAAGTAATGTTAACTCATACAACCTTTGATTTTAATAACGTATTAGTAATTTTTTTTTTTTAAAGAATTGTTGAAGAAAAGCTAAAGAAGAATTGTTCATTCTTAGTTATGTTATGAATTAGAAGTAGTTCATGTTAGTTTCATGGCTATATATGCATTAGGCTATACACAATATTGCTGTATATAAGCTAGGAAACTGGGTTGACCTAGACAATCACTTTCATTTTCACTATGCCCTCATTCCAGTAAACTCTGCTTTTTACACTTCTGATGGAGTCAAAGCAAAGTTTGACAGCTCGATGTGCAGGTTTTGGTGTTACTGTAGTACTGACCTTTCTCCACAGGAGGGAGTCATAGCCACATCTCAGGGGTTACCAAGGGTCAGAGCCAGCAGGAGATCAAGCTGTTTCCATCCAAGCATACAGCCCTGCAAATGACATTGGCTTCTTCTTAATATTATATGGAGAAAACATACTCTATTAAATAAGTAACAAAGTTTTGCAATTTGATTAAATATTATAAAACATCAGTCACTTAACAAGACGCGTTCCTGTTCTCGTTTGTCAGCTCAAAAGCGAACAACAAAATTAAGTGACAAAAAATTCAAATGGGATTTTTTGTTCCTTTAATAAATCTCTTAGAATGGTATGTATGACAATATCTTCCAGATGCTTTCAATCGCATAATTCATTTTCCGGATTGGGAGAGTGAATAGCAGAGGTTCCGTTGGTTGGCAAAAACACCCTTGATGCCGGGTGTAGAGCTAATCTAATACATGACTCCATGATTTGTTTAATGGATGAGAGTTAGTTGTGCAAGGACCGCCAATAAAACCTGAGCCTCCAGAGGCCCTTCCGTGCATAATGATTCCAGACACACAATATCCAAGTAATGAAGCGGCTTTATCAAACTAGGCAGAGCTTATTTCCACCGGTGTCCTTCTCTCCCCTGCTATCTCCCATTACACTTCTTGCATTCAAACGGCATTGACGCTCAACAGCCTGCCACAAAAGACCAACAGCAGCGCGTGCCAGAGAATTGGTCAATTTTGAGAAAAAAAAAGAAAAAAAACGAAATTATTTACATTCAGGAAATGCTGTTTCCCCACAGACCATCAGAATCACAAGAGATTATATCTGACTGGAGGTATTATGGCTACTGAACTGAAATAATAACAAATGCAGACCTTTTAAAGAAGCCATGCCCTTTTACCAAGTCTTGGTTGGTCTACTAGAATAGGTTTTCATGTTTGAATGTGGAAAAAAAAGAAGAATTTTTCACATATTTTACATTGTTGCAGCACCTAGTCTTCCAGTAATTCAGAGTACACGCTCCACGATATTAGCCCCAATTTTCACTCGGTGAAAGTTTTGTGGAAATCGCCCTCAAATGCCTGAAATTGTCCTTCACTGCCTTTGATATCCCACAACCCTGTGTGTTTCATTCTGTGACAGTTAAGCTAAAAAATAAAGATGGTGTCTTAAAGTTGCAGTTTGTGTGTACATGTATTTGAACCCTAGTTTCTCAATCTGGACTCTAAACAAATTGTGTGAGGATAAAGAGAAGAACCATGCTTCTCTCTCCACACCCTTGTCCTAACTTCTTCTCCTACATAGCTATATACAACGGAGCATGACCTTAGAGCCCCCTACTGCATAGTAGTTGAATTACAGACTAAGAAAGAAAACCAGGAACCAAACTCTGGGTGGTTACAACTGTAAAAAATAAAACCGTATTTTTTACGTAAAAAAACGGCAGCTTGGTTGGTCAGAACTTTACCGTTAAAAATACGGTAAGAACGTTTATGGTTCCCTTTCGAAGGGAACTTCGAACTGCGTCAAGCGCTGAGGCGTTTCCCATAGTGCTTGACGCATTGTCTCATTCCCTGTTCTCAGGGAACATAGGTTACAGTCATAACCTGAGACGTTCCCTTTCGAAGGGAACGAGACACTGTGTCAAGCGCTATGGGAAACGGCTCAACGCTTGACGCAGTGTCTTGTTCCCTGTTCTCAGGGAACATAGGTTACAGTCGTAACCTGAGACGTTTAACAGACTTTACTTAATAATTACAGTAATAAACCATATTTCATTATCTGATAAAATGATGATTCACCATCATTTTGAAATATTGATATCTGTTTTGTACCATTGTAATACACTGACAACCACCAGTCATCACAGCAGTGTTGCGAGTCACATGATCAATCAAAGCTCATCACAAGCAGTCTTCCATTAGAAGGTTAACACTTTTATAAAGAAGCTGCACATTGTAATCACACAAACATTAAACACCATCATGGTAACACGATACTAAATGGTATTAAAAAAATGCAATAAACATTAATTTAACAACATTAAATGTAACATAAACACTAATGTACATAACTGATTAGGAAAAAAAAAACAAGAAAACTATGAGGAACCATAGTTATTTAGACAAAAAATACATAAAATGTGAAGTGTCACACAGGGCACTGTGGGAATGTTAATGCATATACAATGAGTTGTTCTATTTCACTTTCAAAAACTGTAAATTTAACAGTATTTTACAGTAAAATTATATCACAGTTATTTAACGTATATAGTACAGAAACATTTTGTTAACCCTCTGGAGTTCTTCGTTTAACAGTCACACTCGGGGCCTTCGGGTCAAAATTGACCCGAAGGACGGGATTCATATTTAAAAAAGAAAATCATATATTTTTACTTGTTTTTTATAATATTTTTTCTTTTCTTTTTTGGTGTTTTGAAAAAATTAAAAAAAAAAATTATAATTAGTATTAATGCAAGAATTATGACCATTTCGGGGACAAACTGAGCTTTTTAAAAATGCAAAACACATGTATAATCTGAATTTTTTGGTGTTTGTGTATAAAGGTGTGTTTGTGTGTGTGTGTGGATGTGTCTTTTTTGCACTCTTGATGTTTTTTAGATTCATCCCTTCACTGTTGTGTGCTTTTTTTCAAGATCGTTGCTGATTTGTAGATTGTACGCACAAAAAAACTCATTATTTTCACATTTTTGCCAATTTCCCATTCATTTCTTATGGGATGAGAACGGGCTGTGGAGAACAGATAATAATAGTCAAAAACACAGTTTCGAATCTAGCTCAGAGCAGTGCAAGTAGAACCAATGGGGTCACACTAAGTCATAGGTGTGTTTGACTTGAAGTGCGGCTGCACAGACCGAAACGTTTATGAAATAATGCTAATGCAACTCAACCAGGCCTGGTTTCTTTTTGTTGTGTATGAGTTGGGCAGGAGATATTTAAATGAGAAATATTGTTGCATATACGGTGTGTGACGAAAACTTTCAGGGAGTTCAGAAACCGGTATATCGAGAATAACTTCCTTTGGATTGGACTTTGTGTTTTTGTAACTTTGCAGACCTTTTTCATACTCAAACAGCAACACTACACACTAAACAAAACTCTAGGTTCAACAAAGTTGGAAATGTAAAAAATGATAAAGAAATGATTAAAAACTCCTCTTAAAATGATCAGTCTACATAAAAAAAATGTAGCCATAGCCTCCTTTGATCATTTAATTTCATCTAAACTCCATAGAGTAACATGCTTGCATTTAAAACACTCATTTGACTCTTTAACTGAACCGATTCAGTCTACGGCGGAGAATTTTGAGAAAATAACTGAGCTGAATGACACAGAACTAACTTAAACCGTAATCGGTATTAATACATCAATGTACAGTACAAATGACCAAGATATGACATAATTACGCTCTTTTGAATGAGTCTGCATTCAGTAATCTAAATATGCCCTAAAGTTTGATGATCTGTTACTTTTTTAATGGCCCGGAGTCAATTGACAAATTGTGTCGTCTTTAGGCAGCTTAGATCTGGAGTCGCTGAGCAATGAGAAGCATTACCGAATTACACACACGCCATTACGTGGTCACTGCCATCGCTAACCGCCCTCATCAGAACTTAGAAGAGGATTCAGTGACTGTGTAATTGTTTTCCGTTCGGTAGACGCTCCCTGCTACCATCTCATCGCGAGAGTTCTCGGACTCACTCTGGGTTCTCGCTGTTTTCATCTGCTCAGTACTTTCAGAAACATTTACCCACTGAAATACATGCAGAGACGAATGAAACTATTGCTGTGTGAATAAGAGAGCAAGAGAGAGACTTTGGTTTAGCTAAGTGCTGATTATTAACACAGTCTGTGTGATACTGTCAAAATAATTTTGGTAACCCAGAAAGTACTGTGTAATTAAGAGGAATTTACGGTGTACTTTCTGTAATTATAATGTACCTATAAAGTACTTACTGTAAGTATAAAGGAACAATATGTTAAGTTTTGGGAATAAAGGGGTAACAACCAGGAGAAATAAAAATATATTTATACTTTAAGTATTATAGAACTAAGAGTTCATTCTACTATTACGACACAACAATCTTACATTTGGGAGCAATTGAGTGAGAACATATACTGCATACCTTTATATATATATATATATATATATATATATATTTATTTATTTATTTATCCACAAGTTTCCTACGCCCCATGAGGCCTTGCGTCAAAAGTGGGCGCGACTTCCGGTTGGAAGTAAACAAAGCGCAATTTGACATGCTTCACACTCGTTCATTCAACAGTTGACAGTCATTCAAGTTATAGCGATCCAAACTAGCTAACGATGTGGGAACACAACCTCAACGAAATTCAAAAGGGTGAAATAACAGTACCTTTACCCTCCGCAGTAGTTGATTGGGAGTATTATAATAACATTATTAATAATCAATACTCATCAAGGCATGGTGACAGACAGTTGTGCGAGCTGACAAACAATTAAAATAAAAAATACACACTTAGTCATTGTGCTTTGGAGTTTATTCAAAATTATGAATGTGCTGCTTGAATACATTAACTGGCACATTTGGTATTCTGTTTAGGTGTAACATCAGTAGCGAACAGCCAAACACATGCTGATAGAGTTTATAGAATATTAAGAATTTAAAGAAATGTACACAGGAAGATTCGTCGTCTTTTGGGAGGTGATGGAAACTACAGTCGTTGGCAGGATCACTCTGATTTCGTTTTCAGCTTATGTTCAAAACAATCACGTTTAAGCCACTGAATTAGTTTAGTCTGGTTATACATACAACCGCGAACAGCACATGTTGTCCCTGAGCTCCGTAACGACATCTCTCATAAAGATTTGCGTCTTTAAATAGTAAAATAATTCTCCGAAAAACAGCTAGCCTCTTCGCTAACTAACATACGAAATACCATTGGAATGCTACTTCCGCCGCCTCACCGGAAGTTTCACCCACTTTATTTTTTACAGGAGCGCCCCTCGGAAACTTGTGGATAGCAAAAGTGCAGATGTTTAAGTTTGGGCACTGAAGGGTGAATGTTTCAAGGCAAGAAAAGCTATTGCATTAGTTAATATATTGGGAAAGACTATTGCATTTTTTATATACTGGGAAATATATCTGGTTAATTGTGGTTACAGGGTAAGTGGTGCTTGTATAATAAATATAGGTTTCTGAGTCAGTGATATAAGATTGTGTATGCATTGTTATTGTACTTGCCCTGTAACTACATGGAACAAGAGGGTAACAATGACCACTACATGAAACAAGAGTATTTTTCACCAATATTTAAGCAAAAGCTGCAATAGTTTTCATTTTCAGTGCACTTTTGTTAAAGCGATAACTTTATAAATGCATAGATATGTACTCTGTAGTTTTTAAAAAGCCTATAGTACTGGTTTACCATTATTTCAAAAAGGTATGTTCTTGCTAAATTGCCCCCATTTGTAAGATTATTATATCATAAAAGTAGAATAAGTACCCCTTAGTTCTATAATACTTACAATATAAATATTTTTGTTACCTCTTTATTCCCCAAACTTAACATATTGTTCCCTTATACTTATATTTTAAGTACGCTATAGGTACAATATAGTTACGCTGTAAAATCGCTTTAATTACCCACAACTTTCCGGGCTGTAATCTAAAGCATTACCAGAATTTTCAAATAGGCTACTCTATGGTTCTCTATGGCTTTTCACTGGCACCCTCATTTGAACAGAGAATCACTGGCTAACGACTGATGAAAATTGTTATGATTCAATGCTTGTTAATGGGTTAGTTCACCCAAAAATGAAAATAATCCCATAATCTGCACCCTCAAGCCATCCTAGGTGTATAGGGTGACCATATTTTGATTACTAAAAACCAGGACACTCGGCCCCAGCAAACAGACACTCAAATGATAAGTTTACTCAAAGATGCCTTATTAATTTCAATCCATTTAAAGTAGGCTATGCCTCCTCATGGATAGAAAATGATTGTATTATAAGACACAAATTCATATAGGCTTCGCACAGGTTGCTCAACATGTTTTATTATGACAGGTTTCAAAAATAATTAATGAAATAATAATAGAAATAATGTCTCTTCTGTATTAGAAAAATACATATATATATATATATATATATATATATAAGAAATACCTCCAAATTGAACAAAAATAGCTTAAAAAAAACAAAATATATTTATAGCTTTAGTTTTCGTCTTCCTTTATCGTGTCTTTCTTCCTTATCCTCCTTGTTTGCCCATCTATATCTACTGTTGGTCACCCTAGTATATGACTTTCTTCTTTCAGCCAAACACAATCGGAGATAGGCTACACAGTATTTAAAAATTCCCTGGCTCTTCCAAGATTAATGGGAGTGAATGGCACCAAAAAGTGCATCAATCCACCATAAAAGTAATCCATATGGCTCCAGGGCCTTTTGAATCGAACAATGTATTAAAAAAAATAAATAATAATATTTCCATATTCATAACTTTATAAACTTTAATCACTACGCGAGTCTAGTTCCAGCGGAAGATTGTCCTCAGACCTGACGTATGATGTAGGATGTAGTAGCGTAAGCTTAGGTGAGGGTCGCTTCCAAGTTCATCAATACGTCATGCGTCAGGTCAGAGGTCACTCTTTGGCTGTAACTAGACTTGTGTACAGGCCGTTACCAATGATTAAAGTTTATAAAGTTATAAATATGGATATTTTTCTTATAAAAATGGATCACTTCACTTCAGAAGGCATTTATTAATACCATGAAGTCTACTAGATTACTTTCATGATTGATGGATGCGCTTTTTTGGGCTTCAAAATCTAAAGTAACATTCACTTCCATTATAAAGCAAGGAAGAGCTAGAATATAATAGGGTGAATTGCCCTAATGTGGGACATTTTTGTTTTTGTTTTTCAGACTTCTGTACCATATTGTAATGTGAAGCCAATAAATATATCTTTGATTATGTTTGGCTGAAAGAAGAAAGTCATATAGCTACACCTGGGATGGCGTGAGGGTGAGTAAATTATGGGATAATTTTCATTAGTGGGTGAACTATCCCTTTAAGTGTGCTTGATTTGCTATAGGATGCTTCCATCTTCAGGATCACAGAGGCACTACAGGCAATGTGATGAATGTGGCTTAAGAGACAAGCCAACAGATAATAGAAAAATCAAAGCTTTAGCATTGAAGGTGAACACATTTGCTGTTAAAAAGTTATACTTCCAGAGAAATAAATGGTATTTTAGCTATATGAAAGTCATATCAGACCATAACAATGACCGAGGAAAATACTTACTGTATAAAAGAATCTCATGGATAATTTAGTCATCTTCTATTTTATAAATAAAACTATTTGGAAAATAAAGGCTAAAAATCCATTACTTAACATGTTAACAACAGGAATACAGTGCCATGATGTATACATCAAATCAAATTGTTTAAGAAAGGAAAATTCAGAACAAAAATAACATTTTCGGTCATTACTTGGAACAAAAATTCTAAAATATGAATCTAAATCTTGCTTTCTGCCAATGATGGGCAATTAGATTAAACTATGGGCTCTATGCACGGGGTATTTCCGGTGAAGGATTAAGGATGCTCGATAACTTCCGCCGATCGTAGAGTCCAATGCAATACCGAGAATTTATATTGAATTTTATACTCCATGTATAATAAAGAAACTTTAGTCACAAAAACAGATAAAACAGACCCCCCTCGTTGTGTTTATACTTCTTTTTAAAATTATATTAAATAAACATAACAATATATAAAATTACATCTAAACGTATGTACGTTTTGTTTCAAAGACGGGAGGACAGTAAATTTTGAAGACTCTGCCATAATCCCGTTTTCCTCTGTTCTCCTCCGCTTAAATCTCCACAACCGGAAATGGATGAGCATCCTTGCGTCAAATGCGGAACTTATGCGTGCATATAGCCCATTGTATGATTTCAGATTGTAATTATTTGTAAAAGTGCTGAGTTTAAAAATATCTAATTTTATCTTCCATGCAAAAAAAAACTAAAAAAAAATAGTAGCATATGAGGGTGAATAAATAATGACAGAACAATTTTTTTTGGATGTTACTATTCCTTCAAAACACAATATATAGTTTGTGAAATTATGACATCTGCTGGGCACTTGGGATAAAACACAACTTTACTAGTTTGGTAATGAACTCGAGTAAAAAAAAAAAAAAATGGACTAAAATTGAACAGAAGAAAAAAAGCCTCCGCCACTTGGAGGCAGCATCAGTCTTGGGTAAACTGTGTTATGGTCATGACTTCACTCAGCTGGTATGGAAACTGCACCACTGCATTTTGAAGTCAGACATAAAAATTAGGCTACTACAATCGCAAGAGACACTCAGACAAGCAAAACACTGAGAGTTCAATTCCAGCTTGTCATGCAATTATACCAGAACATTTGTCGTTAAGGTAAAACAGGCCACTGAGAGGCCATGCACATCTTTTTCTGATAGATAAAAGGGCTGAGAAACATGCTCCGAGTCTCTATAAAAACACAAGAGTGCTGCAGTCCTGCGGTCTCGAGTGTTTCGGGGTGTATGGACGTGATGGTTCACATTCACAGCTGTCACTATTTCTGTAGGCTACAGATAGAGAGGGAGGCTAGTGTTAACAGAATGCTCAAATGTGTCTGTATGTATACAGACTGAATCAGCTTGAACTTGATCTGCATACATGCACACTTTTGTGCATGAGTTTTTTTTTTTTTGTCCATGCACAAGTGTCAGTTTGTTTCTGTACGCTAAGACTTTCCACTATCACACGCTTAAGTCACTCCCACCACTTAACCTCCAGCAGCATCCAGACTCTACACAATTTCCTAATTATTCAACCTACTTCTTTAGTGATGAAAGGCCCACAGCCACAGAGAGAAACAGAAAAACACACTCATACAAAACGGTCAGAGTTACCAACTAGCAGCGCAGACAAACCACAGTCTTCATACTGTATGTTCACCACAAATCAACGGTTTTTTGTTTGTTTTTTAATTGTCATTATTTGTGAACTCGGCTGTATAGACATAGGGGAAACTAGGCGGTTGACACGGAGTGAACCCAGAACGATGTTTTTATTTTATTGGAGTGGTGGGGGAGAGAGAGGGTTAATTAAGTCTCTATAGAAAGCAAATGGGAATTTATTTTACAGAACGTCAAAAACATCCCTGTGTGAACTCATAAACGGACAGGACAGCAGATGCGGAAATGGGCCATAGGCCTATGACTATGTTATTCAACGCGGACACACGAATGGGACGCGACACCGTACAATTCAACACTTGTAACTCGATTTGTTTACTATCTGCTCTGTTTCTTTTCGAAGACTCGAAAAACGAATCTTTTTTCGGGTCATTTTGTTCATTCAACGAACAAAATGAATGAAATGACTCGAAAAAAGATTCGTTCGTTTGAACAGGAGAGTCATGAACGCGCATCACAGTACAGAGCAAGGCGACAATTTGTGCTTATAAAACTTAAACTTTTTTATTTATTTTTTAAATGACTGATCGTTTTGCTAGATAAGACCCTTATTCATCGTCTGGTGTCGTTTAAAGCCCTTTGAAGCTGCATTGAAACTGTCATTTGGACCTTGAACCGTTCGGTTCCCATTGAAGTCCATTATATGGAGAAAAATCCTGGAATGTTTTCATCAAAAATCTTAATTTCTTTTCGACTGAAGAAATAAAGACATGGACATCTTGGATGACATGGGGTGAGTAATTTTTTATTTTTTTTTTAAGTTTTTTTTAAGCGCTCAGCTTCCAAATTTGCAACGAACGCAGAGGATGTCATCGGAATTATCCCATCTCCAAACTACATTATGATTGGTCTTCTTACTAACATCTATTTACATACTGGATTGCGATTTACTTCTCTACTTTGTATTTACTAGGTACAGTACATTATTTTTGTGAACCGGTTCATTTCAATGAACCTGTTAAGAACGATTCACCAATTCTTTTGAGTCATCACACAAAAGACGTCCATTCGGTCCAACATGAGATCTGTTTTAGTAGAAAAATTGCTGTTTATTGATGTGCGTACTGGAAGTCTATAAATAGAGATGTTGTTAGACGTTTGAAAAAAAACACAATATTTTTGACATTAATTAAAAGTACAGTAGCAATTTCAGAGAAACCAGCTTGCAGAAAGCTAGCTTTGAAAGCACTGAATCTCACACTCCCTTAAGAGCATTTACAAAGCCATGCCTTCTTCAAGACGCATGAACTCACAGCAGAGATGGTGTTAAATTACCTCATGGTGGTTTCTTGTACCACCTGACCGCTGCAAATTCATTTCCGCGTTGATTTAGGCCTAGTATTAACATAGAACACTTTCACATCCGAGTAGAACGTCACAGGGTTGCCTTTTCTAAATTAAAGTTATGACATGGTGTGAACGCAGCATAAGCTCGTTGTTTTGGTTCTGGAGGAACTGTAAAAGGTGGCTGCTGTTTGTTTACAGTGCCAAGTGACTGTTTGTATACAGCTCTACATAGCCTTATGGAACACACTGATGGCGTGTGATGTTTGTGTGTGGTTGCTTGCTGCGCAAGTAAACCTCACTCCTCTGATCTCAATAGGCGCTCTAGCAACAGAGAGGCTGCAGTCTAGCCCCAACTCTCACACCAGAGACTGGGTTCGAGGCCCGCTCGGAGTGGGTCGAGTAGGACCCGGGTGAGGGGTTACATGTGCGAGTATTCTTTAAAAAAAAAAAAAAAAAAAAACTACCTTTAACACCGTGTCCTAACTACACGCGATGCGACGCCGCATCACGCGATGAAAGGTATCTTTTCCATGTTAATCAGAGTTTTTGTCCTAACCAGACGCGATGCGATGGCGAAACGCCAAGTTTCTAATTTAGAAACAGTTCCTATTTCTATGACGTCGCGGCTGACAGAATGAAGAAATTACACTGGTTATGAGTACACATTATTTATTTTTTGTTAAAAATAGGTCACTGTGCCACAAGATAACGGATAGTTTACCTCAGATTTTGAAAGCATATAGCCTAATATAGCGTTCAAAATGAATTCTATGCAAACATACAACTGTACTTCATAACAAAATTATTTTGTTAATGTTTTGATTTTTAATAATGTTATTTCTTGATTTGATTATGACCTACCCATTTCCAATGCGAGTGCGGGCCAGCAGTGCGCTTTCATGCTGTTCTGAATGATTGTGAACGTGTGGCGTCTCACACTCACGTCGCGTCTATTTGTGGACAGACACACTTGCAGTCGCTGGAATTTTATCGCGTCGCGTGTAGTTAGGACACGGTGTGTGTTCAATTATTAACATTTATAATATGAATTATTTCCAATATTGTTCCCACTTGATAGATTTACGTCCTAATGTCAAGTTTACAAATGTTTTGTGAATTGGCTCAAAATAACAAACAATTAAGTCGCAAATCAAACATCGCTACAAAGCCAAGGCCCCATGAGACCTTTGTTTGTGTAAAGGCTTTATGTGTGTGTATATGTGTTGGTGCATCCATCTGCCAGTACCAAGTCAGATCAAGTATCATTAGATCTGTATTATCCATATTTATTATTATTTCTGGAGAATTATAGTAAATAAATATAGGATCGCCTTGCAGTGTAAGACATTAAGTGTTTTACATTTGAAGATTTAATCTTTACTTGGGCTCAATTAACACTTCTATCCATCTTTTGCCAGTCCTTAGGGAAAAAATTCCAAAGTTCCCACCTCAGATTTTTGTATCCATGATGCATCTGGACCTGAGATCTGGATCCTGCTGTCAGGGCAGAAACAATAGCTTTTTAATTAACACTCCACCCAGCCTGTGTGTGCTGGGGTGAGAAGTGTCTCACATCTGACCTGCCTTAACCTCTCACTGATCGCGCCATTCACAGACAACCAATACCAGCCCACACATTACTTTATCCACAGTTACAACCAAGAGTCTTCCTACTCATTACAGTACAGTGGAGACACAGTGGTCGCTATGACATTTTGGAGAAGAAGGCACAATGCCAAATGAAAGAGGTGAAATTTGTCACACTATACGTTTATGTGGGCTAGACAGTACAAGTGATGTAATCAAAGAGCTGCAGAACCAAACCGCTGGCATTTGATTAAATGTATGTTTCTCATGGTCTGAAAAACTTTTGATCCAAAGACTTTTAAAGCTGAATCATACATTATTTATTTAAATTATGAAATATAAATGCTTGAAAATAAAAATAAATTGTACCTAAAAATGAATTTATTGAAAAAAATGTGATGAAAGAAAAGCTGTCAGCACATGAGAAATTACTTCAGTGCTGTTTAAAAAGCATGGTCCATTCAAGGTTATTAAAGTTCAAACTAAAACCTTAAAAACTTTTCATTCCTTGAAATAAATTACAAATAAAAGGCGTATTCCTTTTACTTTATCTATTACCAAAGAAACGTTTCAATTTTCATTTTGTAAATTTGTATTTAGTTTAACTTGAAAAAATAACAAAAATAACAAAAAAAAACATATAGTATAAAATAAAAGTAACAAAATTAATAAATTAAATTAAAATGAAATTCAGATTATGTAAATAAATGAGTTCAAAACATTAAAACTATAACAGTACTTCAATAATATTAAAATACTAGATCCATGAACTCACTGTCACAGTCCTCCGTCTGCACCAGTCTGTCTCATCATCTGCACTACACTTCCCCGGATCCTTTTGTTTCTACTCCCGGACTCACTCCCCAATCAGCCACCTGTTCCTCGTCCTGTCATCATCATTTTCACCTGTTTGCACCTCGTTTAGTTTGATTCCTCTGTGTATTTAGTTCCATCTTATTCAGTCTGTGTTTGTCGGTCGATGTTGAATGTTACCCTGTGTTGCACCTGTTTACCTTCTTCTTGCCTGTTATTGGAATTAAAGTTATCTTCGTGTTAATCTGGACTCTGCCTGATCTTCTGCCTGCTCCACACCGTGACACTCACAAATTGCTTTGAAAGAAGAGTGTTTTAAAGACAAAAGTGGCCAAATGATAAACCTGTCTTGTATTTGAGCTTTTATAGACACTAGCATTAGTTTTAATTAAATTAAATTTGATTGAATTAAATATGCATCTATATTGTTGCATTTAATATACTTTAATTATCGTTTATTTAATGTAATATTTAATTCAGTTTTAAATATTAAACATTGTATAGAAGGTTTTATTTTTATCTCAAAAGAAAAATTACACGATTAATTCAATTATGTTTTCAAACTCAGACTCTTTGACCCTATATATATATATATATATATACAGTGCCCTCCACAATTATTGGCACCCCTGTTTAAGATGTGGTTGAGGACTTTTAAAAATTCTCCCTTTTTTTTAAACAACATAGAACCCAAATGCAAAAAAAGAGAAAAATCCAACCTTTTATTCAAGTACATTACTTTGGTGGTAAAAAAAATGTAAAAATTTAGAAAAATAAAAACTTCAAATCCTGTGTCCCACAATTATTGGCACCCCTAACAATTCCGCTGAAAAATGTAATTGATTTTTAAAAATATATATATTTTCTGTAGTTGCTAATGTTGGTCAGGATATCTAGGAACTTTTAATTAGTAATTCAAGACTTCCTATTTCCCTGGGGTATAAATATGACATGACACAGAGGCCTAATTCTCTTACCCATTTGTCAACATGGCAAAGACAAGAGAACACACCATTCAAGTAAGGCAGATGTGTGATGACCTTTATAAGTCAGGCAATGGCTACAAGAAAATAGCCACTCACCTTATATTGCCCATATCTAAAGTTAGAGGAATCATTAAGAAGTTTAAAACAACAGGAACAGTGACAAACAAGGCTGAAAGAGGTCCCAAGTTTATCTTGCCACAACGCACTGTGAGGAGGATGCTAAGAGAAGTAAAAAAAAGTCCTAAGCTCACTGTCACAGAATTGCATCAAATAGTGGCATCTTGGGGTCACAAAATCTCCAAAACAACCATCAGACGCTCTCTACATGCCAACAAGATGTTTGGGAGGCATAAAGAAAGCTGAAGATGGGTCGTCATTGGGTCTTTCAGCAGGATAATGATCCAAAACGTGTGGCAAAATCTACACAAAAATGGTTCAGTCACAAACTCAAGGTCCTCCCATGGCCATCTCAGTCCCCAGACCTCAATCCAATCAAAAACCTGTGGGGTGAGCTAAAGAGGAGAGTGCACAAGAGAGGGCCCAGGATACTGGATGATCTAGAAAGATTTTGCAAAGAAGAATGGTCAAAGATCCCTCTCTCTGTGTTCTCCAATCTTGTGAAATGTTATAGGAGGAGATTAAGTGCTGTCTTGTTGGCAAAAGGGGGTTGTACAAAGTATTAACATCAGGGGTGCCAATAATTGTGGGACACATGATTTGAAGTTTTTATTTTTTTAAATTTTTTATTTTTTTTTTACCACCAAAGTAATGTACTTAAATAAAAGGTTGGATTTTTCTCTTTTTTTGCATTTGGATTCTATGTTGTTTAAAAAAAAGGGAGAATTTTTAAAAGTCCTCGACCACATCTTAAACAGGGGTGCCAATAATTGTGGAGGGCACTGTATATACAGTATACACACTCACCTAAAGGATTATTAGGTACACCTGTTCAATTCCTCATTCATTCAATTATCTAATCAACCAATCAAATGGCAGTTGCTTCAATACAGGGTGTGGTCCTGGTCAAGACAATCTCATGAACTCCAAACTGAATGTCAGAATGGGAAAGAAAGGAGATTTAAGCAATTTTGAGCGTGACATGGTTGTTGGTGCCAGATGGGCCAGTCTGAGTATTTCACAATCTGCTCAGTTACTGGGATTTTCACGCACAACCATTTCTAGGGTTTACAAAGAATGGTGTGAAAAGGAAAAAACATCCAGTATGTGGCAGTCCTGTGGACGAAAATGCCTTGTTGATGCTAGAGGTCAGAGGAGAATGGGCCGACTGATTCAAGCTGATAGAAGAGTAACTTTGACTGAAATAACCACTCGTTACAACCGAGGTATTCAGCAAAGCATTTTTGAAGCCACAACACACACAACCTTGAGGCGGATGGGCTACAACAGCAGAAGACCCCAACGGGTACCACTCATCTCCACTACAAACAAGAAAGAGGCTACAATTAGCAAGAGCTCACCAAAATTGGACAGTTGAAGACTGGAAAAATGTTGCCTGGTCTGATGAAACTCGATTTCTATTGAGACATTCAGACGGGGTCAGCATTTGGCGCAAACAGAATGAGAACATGGATCCATCATGCCTTGTTACCACTGTGCAGGCTGGTGGTGGTGATATAATGGTGTAGGGGATGTTTTCTTGGCACACTTTAGGCCCCTTAGTGCCAATTGGGCATCGTTTAAATGTCACGGCCTACCTGAGCATTGTTTCTGACCATCTCCATCCCTTACTGTAATGGCCATCATATTCATCCTCTGATGGCTACTTCCAGCAGGATAATGCACCATGTCAAAAAGCTTGAATCGTTTCAAATTGGTTTCTTGAACATGACAATGAGTTCACGGTACTAAAATGGCCCCCACAGTCACCAGATCTCAACCCAATAGAGCATCTTTGGGATGTGGTGGAACAGGAGCTTCGCGTCCTGGATGTGCATCCCACAAATCTCCATCAACTGCAAGATGCTATCCTATCAATATGGGCCAACATTTCTAAAGGATGCTTTCAGCACCTTGCTCAATCAATGCCACATAAAATTAAGGCAGTTCAGAAGGCGAAAGGGGGTCAAACACAGTATTAGTATGGTGTTCCTAATAATCCTTTAGGTGAGTGTGGAATCACACTGTGGAATAAAAAATGTGGAAATTTTAGGTCTTGTGTATCAGTCCTTCTCCTGAGCCTGCTGTGTGTGTGTTCTTGTATATGGTTTATGAGGACACAAATGTGTATAATGACATGGGTATTACTACGTAAATATAGTTTATGAGGACATCTCCTGTGTCATTATAAACCAAATGGCTGAAAAAAGCTCAATACTAAATCGTGTTTTTTAAATAAAATAAAATGGCAAAAGTTTTCTGTGATTGGAAGGTCTAGGGGTAGGTTAGTGTAGGGAGATATATTACATGTATAAAGTTTATACAGTAAAAACCATTATTCCTATGGAGAGTCCTTGTAAACCACATATACAATTGAGTGTGTGTGTGTGTTGCATACAGTATTTTTTGCACTTGATGCATGTATATTGTGGTTTTCTGTCCATGTTGGGAACAGCGCTTCTTTTTGTTGCTGCTGGCCGCAACCTTGAAAAGATTCCTCTCTCTCTCTCTCTCGAAAGCAATGAGTTTCGGCTAAACTTCAGACTCTGCAGGTCGGGTGGATGGGGCACCAGCATTCACAATGTTGCAACAATGTTGCAACCTTGTGTATGAACCGCAGGGGCAGAAACACAAAACTTACACTTGGGCTACATTTACACTGCAGGCTGAAACGACAAAATTCCGATTTTTGTTGTTTTTTGCCCTTATGTGACCTGTATCTGATCTTTTCATGGCAGTCTGAACGACACAGATCCAATCTTTTCAAATGCGACCCAGGCCACTTGGGTATGTGGTCCAAATCCAATATTTATCCGATCTTTTGAAATGTGACTTCAATCTGAATGGCCAGGGCACATGTATCCGACCTGCATGTCATTGATATGCGACAAACGTCATAATTCTGCATTGAAGTAGGCTGGAATGAGAAGATTGTTCTGGCTCTGTTGGGAAAATAACTCTAATATTGCTAAACGAGCTACACTGTTGATATCCATGTTTAACTATTCCGCAAACAACAAGTGACGTCATTGACCGCTGAGTACTCTTCTGTGCATCACTTCTCGGTCATTTCACATTCACACAGGAGATCACAAAAGGTCACATTTAATTGGAAATGTGAACGGCCTTGCAAAAAAAATGATTTTTGTTTTCAAAAAATTGGAATTGAGCATTAAGCCCGTGCAGTGTGAACGCAGCCTTACGCTCGCTCACTCTCTCTCTCTCTCTCTCTCTCACTCTCTCTCACATACACACACACAGTAAAACTCTGCCCCTCATGTGTTGTATAGGCTGGTATGTACTGTAAAGGCAGTGTGTTCAACATTGATGTTTCATCTAGACTGACATGTATGTGTTCAGCTTGCGTTGTGTTAACTGACCTGAATGGGTTAAATTTCTACATTTCTAATGAAGTTCAAATAAATAATAAATCAATAGTTATGAAAAACCTTGCTTCATTTCTAAATTTGTTGAACGTTTAGACTCATATCTTGATTATAATTGATTTTCTTATTTTTATTAAAAAACAAACAAAAAAAACGAGTAGCACTTTAATTCTTAAATGTGATCCAACAAAGGTAAAGAGAAAATATTAACTATGGGCTATATGCGGTTTATATTGCTTGTAACTGGGATGAAGTTAACATCTGTTGAGTATTTTAACATCAAACCTTAAAAATGCAAACACCAGAGAAGGATTAAGTAAAAAATTAACTGTAAAATATGAATCAAATTAAATTAAATTGAACTTCCTTTTATGTTATGTTGACATGCTTCTGCAATGCATTTCATTAATTATTTTGTAAAAGGAAATACACGTTTTATTTAATTTAGTATTTTATTTTATAGTTAATATTAAATAAAATATGAATGTTTCGTGTTTTTGTATCTTGAAATGGTTCCAGAGTGTCAGGGGCATTTTCGCGATAAGGGTTTGCTGAGTAAGTGACACCACACTCCATGCATAGATGTGAGACCAGTGTTAGACCAGCTCCTTCAGCTCTGTGGTTACGTTCCACTGACCTTTTCAGTCCGCAACGCTCAAACGCCTGCTCAGGATGTGAGAGTGTGAAAAGAGCGAGCAAGTTGCTAACGCTCAGATTGTGAGGCCTAATGTGTGCCTCATATCCGCGAGGAGGGCATGGCATGATACCGCGCCCAAGGTGTCTTAAGTGACCGGACACAGGTCAAAACTTGTGTTTCATCCGGCAGAGAAATCTCCCTCCTTTTTGTATCCTAATAAACCTTCTGAATGTCATCATGGGGTTGTCAGATGTGTTGGGAGATGCATGTCATCTTCATTTGTTTCCTGTTTTCACTTCAGCTATTGACAGCTGTGCACCCATTTTTATCAAACCACTGTTTCACAGTTTTCCTCCAGTTATCGGTCTCTCTCTCTCTCCCCACACACACACGACTCCTTCCAGCCTTCTCTCACTTTCCTCCACCTCTCCACAGATGTCTCTTTCCACACATCTCCTTTCACCCAGGCTCCACACAGGTGCAAAAACACAACCTTCGGTTTTCTGCCTCCGTCGTTAAAGTTTGTTAAACTCCTTGAGCGAGTGCAAAGTTTTTTTGCAAGCTTTAGGCTTCGGCGATCATAATTTTGGGTGTTTTCAGGCTGTTTTGCCCTAAATGGGTCCCGCTTTGGGAGTTTCCCCCTTGGCAGTGGCTGTATGAATTTGGTGAGCGGTAGGAAGGAAAGTGGAAGCCCCCCTCCCGCTCCTCCTTCCTCCTCTCGCTTCAAATTGCCCTAGCTCTCCGACTGCATAACCACAAACCAATACCCAGAGGCCTTTGCAGCTGTCTCTGTCTCTCTCTCTCTCTCTCCCTCTTTCTCTGTTCTTTTTTCTTCTTCTTTTTTCACGCTTAGCACAGGAAATAGCACTCCTCAGCCTCTTCAGACAAACCAAGATGGAGGTGTAGCATCCCTGTAGCTATAGGCGAAATTGTGAAATTGCTGGGTAGAGAGGGTCAGGCAATGACTAGTTCAGATAATTGTAAGAACTATTAAGCCCCTCATATATGTACATCTAATAAACTTTCGGGCTGAACAATGAGAAACATTTACTTACCCTTTATAAGCATGTTGCACGCAACACTGATGTTGAAACACAGAAAGTAGATCTAAGGCAGAAGGTCTAAGCTTTTCTATACTGAGGTCCTGTTTTCTATACAAAGAAAGTGGAGGATAGTTTAAACTTCCAAGTTTGAAAAAGACTAAGATCACCAATCTTATAAAAGTGGTCCAAATGGAGTCTCCAATGATTGGGAAGGCAACATGACATCATGACTTTTGCGTAAACATACACGCCACTTTCGAGTCAGGTGGCGTGTTATCTCTACGCATTTTGAGCTATCCGCGTGTATCCGCGTGTATGCGTGTATGTCTACGCCATTAACGTCCGCGTCATTCCGCGTGTCTGTACACGCAGTCAAATCTCCAGTCATAAATGCCATTAACCCCAGTGACGGTTAAGTTTAGGGATGGGGTTGAGGTAAGTCATATCTTTTTTTTCCCTAGGATGGTAAGGGAACAGTCATAAATGCCATTAACCCCAGTGACGGTTAGGTTTAGGGACGGGGTTGAAGTGAGTCATATATTTATATAACGTTAAGTCAACGGCGTTCATAAACACGCTGAAAGGCGATTATGCGTCTTGATAGCACGCCAAAAATGGAAATACGAATTGGCGTGGGATACACACGCTACTTCATGAGATCAGTCTGGGGAAGGAAATAAGAAGGGAGAACAAATTGTATTTCAAGGCTTTTGCATTTTCTTTCAAAAGTATTGCGTTCCTTGTCGGCGCCAATAGCCTTGTGTGCAGCATGCTGACATATAGCACTGCGCTTCAGGCGACCCGAGTTCGAGTTTTGGCTCGGTGACCTTTTGCGATACAAGTACTGCGTTCCCCAAGAAACTTTGCATTCACTCTCAAGACTTCACAGTTCTCTCACAAAAAATGTTGCATTCCGCCAAGAAACTTTGTATTTGCTATCAAAACTTTTTTGCAAGTATTGCGTTTCCCGCAACGCATTCTCACCCCAAGGCGTCACCTTTGACCATGCTTCAATATTTGACGCTTTAGGCGCCCATTAACGTCAGTGACATGACACGAACCTACGGCGTCATCTAACTGACGCTAAAGGAAAGCGTCAGTTAGACGACACGGTTAGGTTTAGGTCTGGGGTGGGGGTAGGGTACACGCGATCCTAGGGCGTCATCTAACTGACGCTAAAGGGCGCCTAAAGCGTCAAATATTGAAGCATGTTCAAATGCTTCCCAAGGCGTCAGCTAGGTGATGCCTTGGGGGTGAGAATGGGCTGGTTTCCCAAGGTTCTCAAGTCTCACGCATTGGCCATGAGACACATGCAATTCAACCAGTTCACACGCTCACACGCCACACTGTGTATATTTCTCACGCTGAAAAGGCAATGCCAACCAAGTTGTCCTGCAAGCTTTATATATAACGTTGTACATGAGGCTTCCTGCCGCCAACACGTATCTCTCAGACATATTGCGTTCGTTAGGCAACATAGTCGCGCAAACACACGGAAGTTGATGGAACATTCTTGCCCACCGTACATTTGTTACTAGGTAACCAACAACATCGCGCAAACACACGTCGTGATGGAGAAAGGAAGAAAGCTCGTCTAACGTTTTTAGGCTATAACATTTAATATATAGCCCATCGTATACATTATTATTGATGCAGTCAAAAACTCTACACAACTACTTTGCAACCAGGCCAGAAGCTTTGGCTCAGTTTGGCTTGCTTACATTACTTGAAACTATAAGGGGAATGTTAGTGGGTATGGGAATGAATGAAGATGTATTTCTTCATTTTATTTTAAATTATATATTATAATGTTTTAATAGTCTTTAGTTACATTAAGGCTACATGAATTAAAGCAGAGTGCATATTTGCACTCTGCAAATAAAAAAGCAAAAAGATATTTGTACACACACACACACACACACACCTTAATATTCTAACATGTACATTTGTTCACAATGTCGCACCACACAATAAATCATTATACAATTTCGACTAGACACATTCAAAATGCAAAAAGATTTGTTTTCCCAAACTGTTTGGGGCAATTTGTTGTATTTTTTGTATATTTTAGAAATATAACCTTAAAGGGTAACACTTTATAATAACTGCACGCTATTAATCATTTGTTAAGCATGAGTAAACAGTTAATTCATCATTTATAAAGCATTAATAGACATTAATAAGCAGTTTACAAATACAGCTATGCATTTTTTCTTGATTTATAAGCATATCTATAATGCGTTTAATAATTGTATTTTTGTACTTTGTTAATGATCAATTAATAATTTCTAAATGAAGAATAGCATTATTTAAAGTTATTTAAGAGTTGTCAGACATTCATAAGATCACTTAGAAAGTGTAAGTAAATGTAGTAAATACAGGTAAAGCATATAGTGGTCAGTTAACTATGTTTGTGAGCTCATCTAAAGTGAGGAATATTCATGCCTTGTAAAGCATTTATAAAGGAGATTTAAAGGCTCTTCAATCTTCTAAACAGTAAAATGTAACAAACACAACTGCGTGATACAGTCTATTAATGCTTTATGCAGGGGCGTAGCCATATTTTAGCTTACTTTATTTTCAGGTGAACTGTCTTTGCACTGCTGACTAGCCTGAATAAAATAGACAAGTTATTGTCTACACTAGTTTGTCCAGCCTTTATTGAGCTCTGTTGGTTGAGCATGATGATTTGCTGAATATAAAGGTGTAACTGTTTTTGCAGTTTGTCTATTCATTTTTGTACTCTCTAAGGTTAATTATTATTGAAGTAATTTTCTTCTATGAAAAACTATAGGCCCACTCACATTTTCACTGGCCCACCCAAAATAAAATTTCTGCCTAAGCCACTGGCTTTATGAATAATGAATTAACTGTTTACTCATTCTTAACTAATGATTAATAGTTATTATAAAGTGTTACACATTAAAGAGTAGGCTATATTTGATGTGATGAATTGCTGTCATTTATGAGATTTACCAATTGTCATAATTTCAATTTGTGCTGGTTAATTATGAACAATGGCTAAAATTGGGGGGCGGGGATGGGTCCATTGGGGCTCCTCCCCTAACCGCATGTCATCTCACTCCAAGCTTTTGATAAGACTTGAGAACCCTGGCGTTTCCCATACAGAGAAATTGCATGGTAATTTAAAGGGTTAGTTCACCCAAAAATGAAAATTAAGTCATTAATTACTCACCCCCATGCTGTACCAACCCCGTAAGACCTTCGTTCGTCTTCGGAACACAAATGAAGATATTTTTGATTAAATTTGAGAGCTGTATAACTACCACATTGGCTCCTAAGGGACTGCCTCTTGACGGCCCAGAAAGTCAATGAAGAAAATGTTTAAATATCCCAAGTGACTACCGTGGCTCAACTATATGTTTATCAAGCGACGCGAATACTTTTTGTGCGAAAAAACAAACAAAAATAACGAGTTTATTCGACTATTTCTTTTCTTCCTTGTAGGCCAGCTTCTGCTTCAGATCGCAATTCTCGCGCATGCGTCGTGGAAATCTAAGGAAATCTTGTTTCTGGCCTACAAGGAAGAAAAGAAATAGTCGAATAAACTCGTTATTTTTGTTTGTTTTTTCGCACAAAAAGTATTCGCGTCGCTTGATAAACATATAGTTGAGCCACGGTAGTCACTTGGGATATTTAAACATTTTCTTCATTGACTTTCTGGGCCGTCAAGAGGCAGTCCCTTAGGAGCCAATGTGGTAGTTATACAGCTCTCAAATTTAATCAAAAATATCTTCATTTGTGTTCCGAAGACGAACGAAGGTCTTACGGGGTTGGTACAGCATGGGGGTGAGTAATTAATGACTTAATTTTCATTTTTGGGTGAACTAACCCTTTAAAGCTGCAGTGCTTAGCTTTTTTTGGGTTAAAAATTATTCAAATGTATATTTGAGAAAATACATAACCAGCGAGTGTTTAAAACTATATCTGCTTGCTCGTAGCTCGATTCAAAGTGGTAAAAATGTTTTTAATTTCAGTGGTACTCGTGGATTTCCGTTGAAGATTCGAGCAGGTCTTTGAGTCATTACATCACATCTGAACACATGAAGGAGGAGTCTTGGCTAGTAGGCTCTATTGCGTGTGAGGATGCTGGAGGTGGAGATGTATAGCCTTTTCGCACAGCACTTTATATAATTATTAAACTTATTCATTTGATGGCGTCTTCAGAAATGTTCAAACGACAATCACCAGTGACAACATATTCACGTACCCGCTGTAAAATGCAAAAGACTTTGTTCGGACTTCGGAGTCCGAACACAGAAAACGGCTACAGAAAATAAGAGACTGCAACCCATGCGAAAACAAGGATGATATCGGAAAGACATTACATGTAGTCACGCAATGCGGACGTTGTTAACATTAACAATTTGAGAACAAAGTGTAATTTGCACGGTTTTGTGTGATACTTTTGGATAACATCCAAAAGTGGATGTTACTTACTTGTTCAGATGACATTTTCTGGTAAAATTTCTTATAATGGTCATACTTCCAAAAATAATAATCTGTGATTCTGAATCCCAGTATCCACACCGGTGCGGTGACAGACAACTGCACACTATCCTCAAACATTGTGTTCATCCGCGCTGTGCCGTGTCGAGGCGATGTCAAAGTACAACTCACGTAAAGTTGATAATTCTGCGAATGACTCCAATTGCAGACTTCGAAGAGAGATGACGACAAAGCGGAAAAACTGCGGGCTGCAGCTTTAAACTGCCAAGCTTAAAAAAACCCCCACAAAGATCACCATAAAATCTCATGTGGAGTGGTCCCATACAGAGCCCCTAACTCCGCCTTCACACTGGCAGTTGAAATCAGCTCCGTAATATGCAATCCGCCCCCAACGGACGTTGTACCACAGTGAAAAGCGTTGGAAGCGGGTAGAACAAAAATGGCATAGAGATTAAAATGGTTGATTCTGTCAGTTCTGTATGATCTCTCTGATGAGGTTTATAGAGATATTAATATGAAGGCTGCGTGAGGAAAATGGCTGAGGACGTTGACATGTCAGGTCGGCTAAAAAATGTGATATAGTGGTAGGCCATAATGTCAATATTTCGATGTCTGCCAACAATTTAATTGTATTAACTGCCCTAATAACCTTAGAAAATAATGAAAATAAAAAAAAAATGACATGACAACTTATCGTTATAAAATCATTATTTATTTTATTAAAAGTTAAGAATTCGGGTTTGTTATGCATCATTCACAGACCGTATGCGAATGGGTTCGAAAAGTGCACTTCTGCTGGAATTGTCGGATGGGAACCGTCTGAAGCTCAATTTTTTGAATGCATCTGGGTGACCAACGGACACGATTTTCTCCTCACCGCACTCGGTCATACCCTTTTCGGACCCATTCGCATACGGTCTGTGAATCTCCATAGGAAATTAATGACTTCCGGCCGTTTCGGAGCCGTATCGGAGCTGATTTCAACTGCCAGTGTAAAGGCGGCATAGGACACGATCATTGTGAAAATAAATGGCGGGAGGAAAAATCAATGCCTTTGTATTTTTTTTTTTTTTTTTGCAAAAGTATTGCATTAGAGACTGCAAAAGAGAAACTTTGCATTCGTTTTCAAATCTTTTGCATTCACTCATAAAAATATTGCGTTCTCCAAAATACTTTGGATTAACTTTAAAATGTATTGTTTTATCACAAAAAATAGCGTTCCGCCAAGAAATTTTGCATTCACTCTCTCGCAAAAGTATTGCTTCCCCCTTTCTCTCAAATATTTCTTTCCCCCAAGAAGATTTGCACTCGCTCTCTAATTGTTTGCATTATCACGCGAGAAGTATTGCGCTCCCTCAAGAGACTTTGCATTTACTCACAAAAAACACTGAAATATCGATTTTCCTCCAACCTTGTTTTATAAGTGAATGCAAAGTTGTTTAGAGGAACACAAACATTTTGCGAGCAAGCATAAAGTTTATTGAGGTTACGTAAAAGCATTGATTTTTTTTTTCAATCACTATGTTCCATTTGGTGTTCTGTAGGTTCATAGTACTACAATACAATAGCTTTGTGTGAGGATCAGACCAAATTTTAAGTTGTTTTCTTGCGCAATTTTTAAATGTTATTTTGTTGGTCACATGACATGCAAAAACAATGCCATTTGTCGTTGCCATTTGTCAACCAATGCCATGTCAATGATATAGAATACAATACACAAATATATATATTTGTAAGCCATATGAAAAGGCTATGTTGGGTATGAAAGGCTGTGCAGTATTACGAATTTCACAATAAAGTATTACTTATTCACAATAAAGCACTTGCTTCGAGTACCTTATTGCTTTAATAAAATGGTTCACACAATAAAAATATTAAAGTAAAAAAAAAAATGTATTAGTGCAACTTTCATGAAGTAGAATCCCTGAAAGTCTTCCTTCCGCTAGAAAAAAAAAAATAGCTTAATATTAAATGTCCCCAACTAAGCAAGCCAAAAGCCAAGGCAACAGGGGCAAGGAACCAAAACTCCATCAGGTGACAGAATGGAGAGAAAAAAAACCTTGGGAGAAACCAGACTCAGTCGGAGGGCCAGTTCTCCTCTGGCCAACGAAGGAACAGTGTATGATTCGGGTCACTTTACAAGTCAGATTGGATCTGAACATTTAGAGTATTTATCCATTTCCATCTGGTTGGAAGTCGAGTACGCCAGTACAGACGAGTTGTCAACCGATATGCCTTATAATCTTAAAACATGTGTTTGGAGAAGATAAAGGGAAGAACAGCTTCACTTGTATATTAGCCGTTAGCTCGCGCTAGCTTTCATTATCAAACATCAATTTCTAAACATTTTAATAGCAACTAACTTTTAGTTAAACCAACAGCATGCTATTACAGTTATTTTCAATATAAAATGAATAACTTACGATCGTAACTTCTCCAAGGATTAGACAGCAACAACAGTGTGCATCCAAAACAGATCATGGAAGGAGTCTCTTCTTCTATTAATCTATGTGCTTCCTCTTGCGTTCTAAGCAACGCAATACCATTTTTCACCACTAGGAGTCACAAATGATCTACTAACACAAATCAAAAATAAACTACAGCTTGCAAAGAAAAACTAACACCGCACAGAACATTATAAGTGAAGAAGTTCATAAAGACATTACTGCTGTGTTGCTTGAACACTTCTGGGCTTGAAGCTTTCTTTTTCGTTAGTTTAGCCACTGTTTCAAATAAATACCAAAGATTATGTTTATTTTCTTCTAATAGGGTAGAAAAATTTGCAGATCTAGATGCTTTTAAGGCCTCTCTGTAAGCAATCGAGCGCTCCTTCAATGAAATCCGAAATACCTCTAGTTTAGTTTTCTTCCAGCTATGCTCCATTTTCTGGCTGTTCTCTTGAGGGCCCGGGTGTGCTTGTTGGTAACACACATTCACAACATGTAATTTGACAGTGATATGTAAACCTGTCACGTGTGGGTTTTTGTATCTTGTTTTGTGTGTCATGTGTTCCCCTGTTTTTCCATGTCAGCTGTTCCCCATTTTGTTGATTAGTCTCCCCAGGTGTTTCTGATTAGCCATGCCCCCTTGTTACCTTGTTTAGCTTGTTTGTCTGTGTATTTATACCTCTGTTCCCCAGTCTTTGTTTTTCGGTCGTTGTTTTGTGTAGTGGTTTCTTGCTCCTGCAGTGGCGGGTCTACTTTGAATTACACCCAGGGCGAGACCCCCTTCGAAAAAACCCAACAATAAAATCACATTCCGTTCATTTGAAAAACACTGTTAATAGAATCCAGTTATTTTGCTAGATTATTCTAACTTTAAAGGGAGGAAGTAACCATTAGCACATTGGTTATTGCCTTGAATTATATGCATGGCACACTTCTAGTTATGACTTGTTAAACTATACTTTGTCACGAAATGGAGTTTTTAAAAGTAAAAGGGTCAGAGAGATACTTTTAGGCCTATTTAGTAACACAATACTTATCTCTTAAATAATTTTGAACAGCTCTCATATTAACAACTATCCAAACTGTTATAGACCTAAAATAGCTTTTGTAGCCCTAAGTCACTCTTAAAATGTCTTAAAAAGAGAAAAGGACAGAATCAGAGATTATTTAGAAAATTGTACTTTGCATATTATAGGCTACTGTAAAAACACTTATAAAGTTGATCATTATGTAAATTATTTTCATTTCATGAATATAGTGACCAACATGATCACATACACAGAATCTTGTTCAAAAAGCCTAATACACAATGAAATTAATTCATTAAGTTAATAACATTAAAGATTTGTTTTTAAGGAGTGTCTTTTATCTTACCTACTAAACTTAAAAAAAGGTTAACACAAAAAAGATTTTAAAAAAATTTAAACCTCATATTTCAGCATTCAATCATCTCTATAAAAAGAATGAGTCAATAAAGATACATTCCTGATATTTATAATGCACAGTAGCTTATCTTTTATTATTAATAGTAAAATTCGGTCCGATTTTCCCATGGCTGTCATTGCTATACAACCATGCACTGCGCTCTCCACAATGACAAAGAAGTTTTAGTAGCTAATGTATTTCCACCACAGAAGCTCTGCTAAAAGATTTATTTACGGAGAAGAGAAAAAAAAAACACCCAAGTGTTTGGGTGCACGTGGACTCCCATACTGAAAAGTTTATGAGCCCGCCTCCCGCGAGCGCGTAATGAGCGCGCTTCCCGTGCGCCTAATCGCCTATTTGAAATAACGACCTCAAGCGCGCAAAAGACGCGATACGTGAACTAATCAAGAGATATCGCTTCTGTGCACGGCACCTTCTCAGCAAACAGGGGCGCCATTGCCAATAATTGAATCGAAATGATAAAAATAGAAAACCTTCCCGGCACAGAGGATTTTTTTTAACTGCTCGTGCCGCCCCCCATGTGACATGAAGAGATGCCGCCCTGGGCGACTGCCCGGTTCGCCCGTGCCTAGAACCGCTACTGTGCTCCTGCTTTGAGTTTTGTTTCCTAAGTTCTGTTTCCTGAGTTCTGTTAGTTTGCCTTGGATTACCTGTTTGTTTATTTTAATTAAAGTGCTTGCTTTTGGATTCTCTCTGCTTCACTCCTGCCTCAACGTTACAGAACGACCGACCAAACATGAATCCAGCAGCACTAAAGGGGAAACTCCAGTCATGTCATCGTCGCATGATCCTCATTCCAAGGATGGCCGCCGCTGAACCGGTGGGTCTGGACAAGATGGCCGCCACCGAGACCGACCTGCCGGAGATTGTCCCTGCCGAGCCTGCGCTCCACGTCAGCCCTGCCGAGCCTGCGCTCCACGTCAGCCCTGCCGAGCCTGCGCTCCACGTCAGCCCTACCGAGCCTGCGCTCCACGTCACGTCTGCCCCGTCAGAGACTGTTCACGTCACGTCTGCCCCGTCAGAGGCTGTTCACGTCACGTCTGCCCCGTCAGAGACTGTTCACGTCACGTCTGCCCCGTCAGAGGCTGTTCACGTCACGTCTGCCCCGTCAGAGGCTGTTCACGTCACGTCTGCCCCGTTAGAGACTGTTCACGTCACGTCTGTCCCGTCAGAGGATGTTCACGTCACGTCTGCCCCGTCAGAGACTGTTCACGTCACGTCTGCCCCGTCAGAGACTGTTCACGTCACGTCTGCCCCGTTAGAGACTGTTCACGTCACGTCTGTCCCGTCAGAGACTGTTCACGTCACGTCTGCCCCGTCAGAGGCTGTTCACGTCACGTCTGCCCCGTCAGAGACTGTTCACGTCACGTCTGCCCAGTCAGAGACTGTTCACGTCACGTCTGCCCCGTTAGAGACTGTTCACGTCACGTCTGTCCCGTCAGAGACTGTTCACTTCACTTCTGCCAGTCGAGAGACGCTTCACGTCATTTCTGCAGAGCCAGAGACGCTTCAAGTCACTTCTGCGAAGCCAGAGACGCTTCACTTCACATCTACAGAGCCAGTGTCTATGGACAAGATGGCCTATCCAGAGTCTGTTCATGTCACTTCTGGCGAGTCAGAGACGCTTCACATCACTTCCTCCAAGCCAGTGTCTACGGACAAGATGGCCGATTCAGCGACTGTTCATGTCACTTCCTCCGAGCCAGTGTCTACGGACAAGATGGCCGATTCTGAGACTGTTCACGTCACTTCCTCCGAGCCAGTGTCTACGGACATGATGGCCGATTCAGAGACTGTTCACGTCACTTCCTTCGAGCCAGTGTCTTCGGACAAGATGGCCAATCCAGAGTCTGTTCCTGTTCCCGAGTCAGATTGTGTGTTGTATATTCCCGAGCCAGAGTGTGTGTTGTCTGTTGCCAAGCCTGTGTGTGTCGTCTGTCCCTGAGCCAGTGTGTGTGTCGTCTGTTCCCGAGCCTGAGCCAGTGTGTGTGTCTGCCCCTGAACCAGTGTGCATGTTGTCTGTTCCCGAGCCAGAGTGTGTGTCATCTGTCCCCGAGCCCGAGCTAGTGTGTGTGATGTCTGTTCCTGAGGCAGTGTGCGTGTTGTCTGTTCCCGAGCCCGAGCCAGTGTGTGTGAAGACAAGATGGCCGATTCAGAGACTGTTCACGTCACTTCCTTCGAGCCAGTGTCTTCGGACAAGATTGCCAATCCAGAGTCTGTTCCTGTTCCCGAGCCAGAGTGTGTGTCGTCTGTCCCTGAGCCAGTGTGTGTGTCGTCTGTTACCGAGCCTGAGCAAGTGTGTGTGTCTGCCCCTGAACCAGTGTGTATGTTGTCTGTTCCCGAGCCAGAGTGTATGTTGTCTGTTCCCGAGCCCGAGCGAGAGTGTGTGTCATCTGTCCCCGAGCCCAAGCTAGTGTGTGTGTCGTCTGTCCTTGAGCCAGTGTGTGTGTCGTCTGTCCCCTAGCCAGTGTGTGTGTCATCTGTTTCCGAACCAGTGTGTGTGTGGTCTGTTCCCGAGCCAGTGTTGTCTGTTTCCGAGCCAGCGTCTGTTCCTGTGTTTGTGTCCGTCCTTGTCCCCGTTACTGTTCTAGTGTCTGCTGTTCCCGAGCCGGTGTCTGCTGTTCCCGAGCCGGTGTCATCCGAGGGGTCTTCTCCACCCTGGCCGCCCGAGGGGTCTGCTCCGCCCTGGCCACCTGCGCGCCCCCGCCCTGCTCTGCCCTGGTTGTCTGCAGTTCCTGCTCAGCCCTGGCTGCCTGCGCGTCCTGCTCCGCCCTAGTCGCCTGCAGTCCCTGCTCCGCCCTTGCAATGCCCTGGTCCTATTCCCCTGCACGGACTTGACCCTCCATCCCTCCCCCAAGACCGCCTCCACTTCACCACCCTCCTGTTCTATTTTTGTTTTTAGGGGCGTTGGGAGCCGCCCATAGGAGGGGGGGCTATTTCACGTTTGGGTTTTTGTATCTTGTTCTTGTGTCATGTGTTCCCCTGTTTTTTCCATGTCAGCTGTTCCCCAATATGGTTGATTAGTCTCCCCAGGTGTTTCTGATTAGTCATGCCCCCTTGTCACCTTGTTTAGCTTGTTTGTCTGTGTATTTATACCTCTGTTGCCTCTGTTTTGTTTCCTAAGTTCTTTTTCCTGAGTTCATGTTCTGTTAGTTTGCCTTGGATTACCTGTTTGTTTATTTAATTAAAGTGCTTGCTTTTGGATTCTCTCTGCTTCACTCCTGCCTCAACGTTACAAAACCTATGAATAACCTCCGAAAACCAGATCACACAATTTTGTAGTCTTAGCAAATAACTCTCTAATTTGTCTAATTTGTTCCTGGCTGCAAAGCATGCTGGGTAACCAACAGTGTCACAGTTTAAATAACCAAGTATTATTGGATCTAAAAGCAATGATAAAATGCTTATTTTCTCGGTGAACTATTTTTTAATTGAGACAGTAGCTCTGTCACAGAGGAGGCTCCCGGACCACCTCCTCTCTGCCACCAGAGGGAGCCTTCTCTGGAATATTAACTATTGGCTTTGAACTCAAATTCCCATAATAGCTCTTACCTGGGACTGATTGTGCTTCACGCCTGCACTGCATTTACATTTATTCATTTAGCTGACGCTTTTATCCAAAGCAACTTACAATTGCTATATAGAGGCCGCACGCCTCTAGAGCAACTAGGGGTTAAGTGTCTTGCTGAAGGACACATTGGTGTCTCACAGTGGATTTGAACCCGGGTCTCTCACACCAAAGGCATGGGTCTTATCCACTGCGCCATCACCACCCCATAAAAGACACTTCTACTCACCACTTCTCTGCGAAGTCTTGATTTGCCTTGGTGATCATTTCTGAGCGGTTATCCCATGTCTTGATTATCTGCTTTTGATATTGGACTGTTTCCTCATTTGTATGATTGTTATCTGCCTGGCCTGACTTGGACTGTTCTTGGACTTTAGATTATTGCTGCCTGCCCTGAATTCTGTCTGTTGTCTGGATTACCCCTGCTGTTTGATCTACCTTGCTCTGTCTTCCCTGTTTGACCCCGCCTGTACGACCTCCCTTATTAAAAGCTGCAAATGGATTCTACTGAGTCTAGTAAATCATTACAGAAGACTTTGCCGCCAACCGATCCAGTAGCAGTCATGCAATTGACCACTGAGCTCACAACCCAAGCTTCTTGTCTGAACTTGCATCACCAACAACTGAATCATTTGACTACACTCACTGAGCAACTCGTACGAGGGTTGCAGGAACTTCGCACAGCAGTTGTTAATGCACCAAGTACTCCCGCTGCCCCACCACCACTAAGTGATCCTTCAGATACAGTGAGTTCATCAGTTAATCCTCAGCTTGCTTTCTCTGATAAATTTGATGGCACTCCAACTAAATGTAAAGGTTTCCTACTACAATGCACGCTCTTCATTGACCAACAACCAACTCTTTATTCCACCCATGCCAGACCCATTGCGTTTGTCTGTTCTCTGCTCACCGGCAGAGCACTGAAGTGGGCTACCGTCATTTGGAGACCAGAGGGCTCCCCATTTGCTTCGTTTGAAGACTTTATTCAACAGTTTCATCAAGTTTTTCATCTTACTCCAGAGGAACGTGGACGTAGAATGCAGAAACGGCTTTGCATGTACTGTGGTCAACCTGGACACATGAAGCTCTCCTGTCCTGTCCTACCTTCTAATCCCAATCAATCTGTGAGTCAACAAGGAAAACATCAAAATTCTGCATCCAGTTTCTCTCTCCCTATTCGTCTGACCACTCAAAATCAAACTACCGATACTACAGCATTGATAGACTCTGGAGGAGCGGGAAACCTCATTTCTCATACATTTGTCAAGTAATGTAACCTCAAATTAAACCCTTGTCATTCTTGCCTAACAGTGGAGGCGCTAGATGGACGTCCCCTCGGAGAGGGCAGGATCCAGTGTGTAATGGAGAGAGTAAAAATGCACATTGGGTCTCTTTATTCCAAGTACATCCAGTTTTACGTCATTCATGCTCCACATCATTCCATCATTCTTGGTCATCCCTGACTTCAAAACCATAACCCACACATTTCCTGGAGAGAAGGTCAAATAATTCACTGGCATGAGACTTGTAACAACCGCTGCCTGTCCAAAGTCACTCGAGTAACCTGTTCAACACCAGAATCTGTCACATCAGACCCCGAACTGGGAAACATAGCCTCTGCATATGCTGATCTCTCTGAAGCCTTCAGCAAATTAATTTAATTAATTTAATTCCCAGTACTACACCCCCAAAAGGACGAATATTTCCCCTATCTAAACCTGAATCTGAGGCCATGAAACAATACATAGAAGAAGAGCTTGCTAAAGGTTTCATTCGACCTTCCACATCACCAGCCACTGCCGGCTTATTCTTTGTGAAGAAGAAAGATGGGGGACTCAGCCCATCTCTTGTTCCAACCACCTTAGAACAGCTTGGTCAAGCCAAATACTACACCAAGCTCGACTTACAGAATGCTTACAATCTTATCTGCATACGTGAATGTGACGAATGGAAAACTGCCTTTTCCACCACTAGTGGGCACTGTGAGTACTTGGTTATGCCATTCAGCCTGTCAAACAGTCCTTCCGTCTTCCAGGCCTTCATGAATAATGTTTTCCGGGATATGCTGGACAAATGGGTGATCGTGTACATTGATGATATATTGATAGACTCACTGGAGGAGCACATTCACAAGGTCAGATCAGTTCTCCAACGACTCATTCAATATCATCTCTATGCCAAAATGGAAAAATGTGAGTTGCATCAGACAAGCATATCCTTTCTGGGATAAATTATCAGTCAGGAGGGAGTAGCCATGGATGAGAAGAAGGTAAAAGGAGTGCTGGATTGGCCATTACCTCAGACCATAAAATAATTGCAAAGATTCTTGGGATTTGCAAATTTCTACAGAAGATTCATCAGAAACTTCAGTCTCGTAGCCGCTCCTCTAACAGCTCTAACCAAACGTCACAGTTCTCGAATACTGTGGACCCCCGAAGCACAACAAGCATTCCAAGACTTAAAGGCACACAATGCACTCTCCGGTTTTTTTGTAAAACAGTGACCTCTAGAGCCGCTGTGGTGTACTTGCACTGTCGTAAATAACCGTTATTCCCCTGTTACTGCATACTGAACTACTGTCAATTCTTTGGAATAAGAATAAAGTTGCCTATCGCGTTTGCTGGCTTATAAAGTTTTTACATTAATTCTGCTAAATCACAAGCAAATAGCCTATCGTGTAGGACTAATGTAAAATTTCATTTGTGTTTTTGATTGTAATGTAAACATTACAAAATGTCAGATGACATCAATAAAGTTAAATGTACTTCGCATTATTTCATAACATTGGCCGTTATGATTTCATTAGACACGATTATTACAATTTATCATAATAGTTAGCAAATTCTGTTCAATTACACTATTTACAACCTCTAGGCATATATGTCCTAATAATAATGTGAGATATTGACTATGCCCTCATTATAATCGCAGGAATCAACATCAACAGAGTCAAGATTTAATTGATTCATAATCAACACAATTTGAAGAAAAATTACAGTCGGGAAGTGACTGTTAGTCAGGAAGTTAGTCAGATAAAGTTTAGAACAGTAACTTACGCACGATATAAGAAATCCGAACCAGACACAGGATTAACATTACGTGATACACATCAAAACACCTGAGTTCAGCTGGCAAACTAGCTCTTGTGGCAACCTCGGCAATAACACATGATGAAAAAAACAACAAAACTAAGAGAAACGACTGTTTGTTAGGAAGTCTGCTTACAGCTTTTGGTAAACGAAAGCTAGCTAGACGTGTGGGAATTATTGAACTGGTCTAATTATCAACAACGGATGAATGAACAGCACCTAAAAAAATGACAAACTACAAGCTAGTGCAGCAACATAGAACGCAAACACGTTTACAAATAAGAGATTTACTTACAAGTCCATCAACAAGATCGGCAGGTCAGCATCGCTGTTACAATCCAGTGCTGCTTTTAAGCTCGCGCCAAGGAGTGAAAGTCCGACCGAGTGGACTCGATCCTGTGCAGTTTCTAGCACGGTCCGATTCTCTTTCCCTTTTTCTGGACATTTCTGACCGAGTTTTCTTGGATGCGCACAAGTAGCTTCACACAGTATGTTGTTGTTGATGTGTGTGACGTCGTTGCCGTAAACCATTTCGTTATATGTCAGGGTCGCCGCTCTCAAACTTGCATGGCTAGTTTTTCCCGCGGCGTCCCCCCCAAACTCTACTACCAGGATGATTCGCCCTACTATGACTTTGTTAACCACCGAAACGACTTTGAAGCTGTTATATTAAGGTACAGATCTTGCATAGAGTGCCTTTAAAGACACGATTCACTACAGCACCCATTCTACGTCACCCTGACCCGGAACGCCAATCCATTGTAGAAGTGGATGCTTCCAATATAGGAGTGGGAGCCATATAATCCCAGCGACAAGGGAACCCAGCCAAGATGTATCTGTGTGCTTTCTTTTCCCGCAAACTTACCTCAGCTGAACGAAATTACGAAGTTGGGAACTTTGAACTATTAGCCATGAAATTAGCCTTAGAAGAATGGTGTCACTGCCTGGAAGGAGCTAATCGACCATTCATCATTCTCACCGACCACAAGAATCTGGGAATACCTACGATCAGCCAAGCGTCTCAATCCCAGTCAAGCTAGATGGGCTCTGTTTTTTACCAGGTTCAATTTCACCGTCACATACCACACGGGCACCAAGAACACCAAAGCTGTTCCCCTCACCAAGCTTCCCACTGCTTTCGAAACAGCAGAACTCCTGTGCAGTCAAGTGTTTAGATTCTATGGATTACCTGATGATATAGTATTGGACCGGGGACCTCAATTCACTTCCAGAGTATGAACAGCTTTCTTCAAGCATCTGAATATGACCATTAGCCCCACCTCAGGCTATCATCCAAAGTCAAACAGAGCGCCTGAATCAAGACATAATCCGCTTCCTCTGAACGTACTGTCAACAACATCAACATGACTGGAGTAGATACTTATTTTGGTCTGAATACGCCCAAAATTCTCTGGTTAAACCCGCAACTGGCATCACCCCCTTAAAATGTATACTCGGCTTCCAGCCTCCTCTCTTCCCATGCTCTGGTGAACCCACAGAACTCCCGTCCATCACGGAATGGTTGCACAGGTGCGAGGAGGTCTGGGATCAAGCACACACACACACTTACTGCATACTATCAGACGTCAAGAACAACAAGCCAATCGCCATCGTCGCCCTGCTCCAGAATACCCAGATCGGCCAATGGGTATGTCTATCAACCAGAGACTTACGACTCCGACTTCCATGTCGCAAGCTCAGTCCCAGGTATGTTGGCCCATTCCAAATTGTTAGACAAATATTCCCAGTATCATTTCGTTTAGAACTACCGGATGATTATCGTGTTTCTCCTACTTTTCATGTTTCTCTGCTGAAACTTGCTGGTGGTCCGAGGGGAGAACTGGAGGAGGGGTTCGCCTCTCAGAACTCCCCAGCTATACTGGTCAACGGCGAGGAGGCGTACCATGTGCACAAGTTTCTGGACTCCAGACGTCGGGGTAATATTCTCCAGTATCTGGTTGACTGGGAAGGGTATGGTCTGGAGGAGCATTTCTGGGTCAGTTCAAGGGATGTCTTAAGTTGGACCCCACTCTTACTGAAGAGTTTCATAGGATGCCCCCAGAGAAACCGGCCCCTTGACCCCGTGGAAGACCCCCACGTCAGTTGCCTCCTCGTGTCAGGAGCCGCTCGCAGGAGGGGGCTCTTTCACAGAGGAGACCCCCGTAGCACCTCCTCTCTGCCACCAGAAAGAGCCTTCTCCGGAATATTAAGAATTGGCTTCGAACTCAAATTCCCATAATACCTCTTACCTGGGACTGATTGTGCTTCACACCTGCACTGCATTTACACACACCCATAAAAGACACTTCCACTCACCACTTCTCTACGAAGTCTTGATTTGCCTTGGTGATCATTTCTGAGCGATTATCCCGTGTCTTGTTTATCTGGTTTCTTGGACTGTTTCCTCATATGTATGATTGTTATATGCCTGGCCTGACTTGGACTGTTCTTGGAATTTTGATTATTGCTACCTGCCCCGAATTCGAGACAATTCCCTGTTGTCTCGATTTCCCCAGCTGTTTGATCTACCTTGCTCTGTCTGCCCTGTTTCACACCCAAGCTTTTTTTGTATATATATATATATATATATATATTTTATGAAAGTGGCTTCAGGCACCATGTTGACAGTATTTTTCCTCTCTCACAGATATTCACCTCTCATGAGTCTGTGTAGGATTTCAACAGTAGCTTTAGGCAAGTAAGATACAGGCCTTGCTTTCCTGAGGCTTTGTAAGAAAGGATACTGGCTGTTGGAACTTTATGACAGTGGCACCAAACCGCCCACACCAGTGGAGCTGGATTCTCCTGACACTCCCAGTGCTAAAAACAGCATGGCGATTGCTCTGTTTTTCCCACAACATTTTCATAATTCTCTTTATAGATAATAGACACCGTGACAGTCGTGACGCTTAAGATTTGAACTCCGCACATTTTTCGGATGTTTTGTCACTAAATCCTGACCTCTGACTGTAGATGCGTAAATAAAGGCATGCTTTTTAATAGGGTGTGTTCTCCAGCGCAATGGATGGCACAAAGGCCAGCGAAGACAACCCCCACACTGCCGGCGCAGGAAAAACTGGAATAGGAGTCACCTGTGATGATTGCACAACAATCCTGGAGATATTTCTGGGTCACAATGATCAGTTCTTACCAAACACAACACTAATCGTCCAAAAATTAGCATGCTTCACTGGAGCCCTCATAAAAGCTGATTCGTCTGATTGGTCCTGATCATTAGAGAGAAGAGGGAAGAATAAAAGGAGGTTGAATGTTCCGAAATATAAATCATGCTCTGTTGAATTCCACTGGAAGTTTCAAGTGATGAGTGACATCCATTTATAAACTGAAAAATGAGAAGTAATCTTTTTTGAAAGCAGTCTCTTATGCTCATCAAGGCTACATTTATTTTATAAAAAATATGGTAGAACAGAAACAGTTGTGCTGCTTAATATTTTTGTGGAACCTGTGATATGGATACAGATCAAACAAATTCCCATGATCCTTTGATGAATAGAAAGTTCAAAAGATCCACATTTATTTGAAATAGAAATCTTTTTTTTAATGTCTTGCTGAATTAATTTCTTTAAAATCTTACTAACCCCTTTGAAAGGTGGTTTAAAATATATATTTAGGACAATTCATTCAAAACATTAAAACTCATCTAAATCTATGCATGGCAAAGTAATACTGCAACTCACAAGAAAGTTATAAAGTTCTTTCCATTCTGACGCTGCAAATGTGTGAGAATATTGAAATAAGGAAACAACAAAATGCCACAGAGTAAGTTCACACCTATCTGAGGGCTCATTGTACATTTGCCACAGCATGAGGGGTAAAGGCCAAAAGCGATTTTATGGCACAAGTCACACATCAGTTTTTAGCTTCCCTTCACACTGTGGTGGATTCTGGTCTGCAGCTTCCCTAAGACTTTACAGAGATAACATGTGAGAGATGAACGTCCTCACTTGTTAATGTACCGATAGCCTTCAGAATTAACCAATGCCACTAGTCCAGCCAAAAATGAAAGTGCTGTCATCATTTACTCAACTTTATGTTGTTCCAAACCTTTGTCTTTCTTTCTCTTTTCTGTGGAAAAATGGTCAACAAACTATTTGGTTTCCAACTTTCTTTAAAATATTTTCTTTTGTGTTTCACAGATGAAAGAAAATCAACATGAGGGTCAGTAGGCCTAAATGATGACAGAAGTTTCATTTTTGGGTGAACCTTTTCCTACATTTTCAACAGGCAGTAGTTTTAAAACAGCATCGCTTTCCGCTAACAATCTACTTCTTCCAACAACTTAATGTCACAAAATACTACATTGCTATTTTATTGTCTCATTGTGTAGATTTACTGTGTTTGATCTTGTAATTTTATAGCACAGTTAATGATGATAAAGCTGGTTGGCTGACCTGGCTGGTTTTAAGGGATACTCCACTTTTTTTGGGAAATAGGCTCATTTTACCACTCCCCCAGAGTTAAACAGTTGGGTTTCACCGTTTTCTAATGTATTCAGCCAATTTTCTGATATTTAGAAGAATATCAGTAACCAGTTACTGGTCTCATTGACTTCCATAGTATATTTTTTTCCTATCATGGAGGTCAAAGAGACAAGAAACTGTCTGGTTACTGATATTCTTCTAAATATCAGAAAATTGTCTGAATGGATTCGAAAATGGTAAAACTCAACTGTTTACCTCTGGGGGAGTTGTAAAATGAGCCTATTTCCCAAAAAAGTGGAGTATCCCTTTAAAAGCTGGTTTAAACTGGGTGAAGCTGGGTTGCCGACTGGTCTTCCAGCCTGACCAGCTAAAGAAGTGGTCAAAGCCCCACTAAAACCAATCTGCTAAACCAGCTGTAACCAGAATGAAAACACCAACCAAAGCTGTTTTTTTCAAGTCACAGAGTGGAGGTATCACAACAGCCGGCATCAAATGTTCCTTTGAAAATAGTGCATGGTTCCTATTTGGTTATTTCATTGGGACATTCTAGAAACATTCTTGTACATATTCATTTAGCTGATGCTTTTATCCAAAACGACTTACAATTGCTATATATGTCCGAGGTTGCACGCCTCTAGAGCAATAGTATCTTGCTCAAGGACACATTGGTGTTCGTAGTGGATTCGAACCCGAGTCTCTCACACCAAAGGTATGTGTCTTATTTACTGTGCCGTCACCACCCTGGCTTTTTTGGGCTTTAAATTGTTATTGTTCCCTGCTGAATCAAACAGCTAAAGCCTGAGCTGGTCTTACAGCCTGGTTTAGCTAGCTACTTTTATAGGGGTTTTGACCACTACTTTAGCTGGTTAGGCTAGCAGACTAGCTGACTATAGCTCAGTTGCTGAATAACAAAGACCAGCCAAAAGGGCAGTCTCTTATAGACCGTATGCACCAGAGAAACAAGTGCACAGCCATCTTTAGAATTTTGTCTTTAGCTGTGTCTGAAATCGCTCCCTATCCACTAAATAGTGCACTATATCGGGTGTCGGCTATTTTGTAGTGGTGTCCGAATTCTGAGTGAACGACATCATTCCCTACATTCATTCACTACTTTTACCCACAATCCTCTCTGAATTCGAGAGTACATTCGATGTACACTCGCTGAAGCCCTATTTCCCACAATCCAATGCGGAGAGAACTGAGCGCGCATGAAAGTTCGGCGCGAGCAAGTTTAAACTAGAGATTACATTACATCCAGTGGAGGATTTGAAAAATGTCCGTTAATCGTCGTTTTGAACATAATAACGGTCGCCGGAGGGCGCTCGACGACACGTCATCTGTGAACGTGAGAGTTAATGTACAATTTCAGTCGATGAAACTACAAAGCTGGCACGGAGGTATAATTACAAAATAAAGTCATTATGATTGTTATTGTTGTTAATATTATTTTATAAAGTAGGTAATGTAAGATAAAAGGAGTTTTATCAGTATGCGTGACGAAGCCTTTTCTGTGACAGCTCCAACTCTCCGACGCACAGTGTAAACGTCAGCGTCCGAATTCACTCACTTCATCTCCTTCACTCCTTGCAGATATAGTGCACTCAAATGCCATACACTATATAGGGATTAGTGAATGAGTGAACGAGTGAGCGGTTTCAGACACAGCTTTTGAACGTTTTGCGGTAGCTCTTTATATTTCTATGGCAGCGCTGTCGAAGTGTAATTTGCTGGTGAAGTGAATTTACTTAGGTAACGGAAGTTATCATGAGCATTGTAATGTTTGAAGTGGATATCAAATGTCAGCAAACCGGGATTTTTTTTAAAATGACCCTTTCATTCATAAATCCGTAAGATCTTGCCTTTATGCTGTGGAAACATAAACTGGAAAATAGAACACAGTGCGGCGCTGAAAGGGGGCAGGGCTAAATGAGGTTAATATAGTGCTGTAAAATCAGTTTCACACCCAGACAGCAAACTGACATTGAATCAACGTGGAAACGACGTCTCTCATGACATTGAAACAACGTTGATTTTGCTCATCGAATTAACGTTGAACCAACGTCAGACGCGGCATTCTTCAAAGCTAAATGAAAATCGAAAATTGGTTTGCTTTCATAACGTTGAAACAACGCGTTGATTTCAAGTTGATTTTCCGTTAGTTTTGAAAGAATGACGCGTCTGACGTCGGTTCAACGTTAATTCGATGAGCAAAACAATGTCCGATCAACGTTGTTTCGATGTCATGTTTCCACGTTGATTCAATGTCAGTTTGCTATCTGGGCAGTTAATCGATTCATTTGGATGATTTGTGTAAATGTACCGATTAACTTGACATATTCTGTTTTATATGTTTATTGAATAAATACTGTCACTGTTTTTCATTCAGTCATCAAAATTACGGTGTATTCTAGCTTTTTTTTTTTTAGCTGTGTTATAGTGTAAAATGGATCTATCCAATGTTGCCAGTTGCCCTGAGTAAACTATATAATTTGATATTGATATATTTAAAAAAAGATATTGTCCCCATAAGTACTGTAGCTTCAAAGTTGTTAGCTACTTTTTGTTTGTAGCTTCTAGCTAACAAGCTAATGATTAGCTTGTGAAGCATGAGCTTCCCTAAAACTGGCACTTAACAGTCCACAGAATTGAAGTTTGTCTTTTTCTAGTATATAAACACATTCTAAAAGCAAAATAATAGCCTGATACAATACCTTCCAGAGTAACACACAGAGATTCTCTCATGCTACTGTAAGATTATTGGCCTATATGAGCCAATGCATTGGCAGCACTCCTAAAATCAAAGCTAAGCAAAAAAAGACAGTTGAAGAGATAAAGCTCACCTCCACCGTTAAGGATATGAGTCATGTTCAGACAAGATCAGGCCAACAACCTATCACAAAGACAGAGAGAGAGAGAGAGTAGCAAACTGACAAACCCCAAACAATAGGGAAGGCTGAGTAGAGGTTTAGAGATATTCTGTTGCAATCATGTCTTAACCAACACAGCCCCTTCAACGCAAACTTATCTCTGTCATCTCTGTGCAACTGCACGCATCTCAGAGGGGCTTCGACATTGCGGCCGCGTGAATCGGGCCAGGGCTTTGATGCATGTGGACTTTGAGAGGTAGAGGGGATGCCAGCATTTCTGCAAAGAAAGCCACAGACAAGGAGGTACCCACCGCCTCCTGGCATTTGGAGCATCACCCAAGAAACACACAAGCCAAAGCAAAGGTCACAGACTGTGACAAGAAGAGGCGCTTTTTTTTTTTTTTTTTTTTTTTTTGCAGTGCTGGTGGTGGAGACACGGCCGGTTCAGTGCTGTTAGAGGTTCCTCGAGCGCTCCTCACAGAACACATTCAGTGTAAAATAAACAGGATCGCATGTCTGTGTCCAGATCAAACATTTAAACGTCAGTCAAACGTGTATTTAAAACAGTTTGTATTCAAAGGCAGGAAAGCAATTAAAATGAAGCAATACGGTTGAAAAGTTTTAAAGAACATGGTTAGACATTACAAACAGACTTGAGGGCCTTGTTGCTTTGCTAATAGGGGACACATTCTTTAGAACTATTTTTATTAAGTCAATTTGGCATGCTTCTGCTATTCCGCATTGACCAATCAGCATCTAGGACCAGAAATATCCGATTTATAATAAATATTGATTTAAAAATTATTCAGTAAAAATGGCAACGGTAATTGCCCATAGGCCTACATAAAAACACAATCTAAAACACATTGAAAATTTTGATCACAAATCTGACTGATCTGAGATAAATATATGTTGGCATCAGGAAGGCTAAGCTTTTGTTTTTTTAAGGTCAGCTTCGATCTGTTTTGCCCAGGTTATCTTGGGTACCATTAGTTGGCCCTTCCATGGCATTTGGCAGGCCGCTGCCACCAGAGTAGTCTGTAAGATAGGCGTTGTTCGTTCACCATAGTTGGCCGAACCACTGTAACAAGCGCTTCTGGATTACTTCAACCTTTTGGTTGATTTTTGCACCTCCGTCTGATGACGTTATTTCGAAGCCGGTCGCACCTAGTATTTCGCACATGTGGCACCTATTCGCTGCAGGTACCGCAAACACTTTGGCCTGGTTTCAGAAAGGGCTTAGATTGAGCCAGGATCAGGCCTTAGTTGAGTTAGGATATTTAGTAGCTTTTTATAAATGTGCTTTAAAAAAAAAACATTACTGGTGTGCATCTTGAGACAAAACGATGGCACCGACATATTTTAAGATATGACAATGCAAGTTGCTTTCAGTTAAAACAGCTAAAACATGAATTTTATACTAAACTTAAACCTTGTCTGTGAAAATGGGAGGTTTTTTTTTTTGTTTTTGTTTTCCAAGTCTGCTTTTTTGGGACCAATGCCGGTCCCAAGCCTGGATGAGAAAGGAGGAGGGTTCTGGTCCCCTGCCGAGTCACTGTAAAAACCAGGTGAGTATACAGTGGTGGATCGCAGACAAAATGTAAAATGAATAACTTAGACTTCTACTACCTAGACTATTTACTATTATGTTATTTAATCGAACATATGATTCTATACAAAAATACACACACATACATACTGTATATATTCTCTTATGCTCACCAAGTCTGCATTTATTTGATCACAGTAAAACATTGGTACTATGAAATATTATTACAATTTAAATATATATATATATATATATATATATATATATATATAAGAAATATCTCGAAATAGAAATAGCTGCTTAAGAAATATCTCGATGTTGAAAAAAGTTGTGCTGCTTAATATTTTTGTGTACCGTGATACACTTTCAAAATATTTAAGTTCAAAATAACATTTTATCTGAAATATAAATATTTTATAACATGCATTGTAAATATATAATAACTTTTGATCCATTTAAGGCGTGCGTCCTTGCATACAATCTTACTGACCCCAAAGTTTTGAATGGCAGTGTATATTAGATGCAAATTATTAATGTGAAATAAAGAAATGGCAAATGACACTGACAAAACTACAACACTAAAATAAACACTTGATTTTCTTATTCTTGTGCCCTCTTCGTCACCAAGTAATAGTATAGTAGCATCTATATCTGGCTTGTTCCAGTAACACTGTATGTGTTTGTTGATCTGACTTCAACACACACTCTCTCAGGCTGCTGAGCATATTTGCAAACCGGAAAAGGACAGCGGAAACAAAAGAGATGGCCTTTGACTAAAACCACAAGTCCCTGAAAAAAAAAAGGGCTGCCTCGTTCTATGAGACCACATATCTATTCTCAGTATGCAAGATCGAAAGATTCACACAAGCAACAATATTTATAAGCACCACACAACAGTGTGAAAATGAGGAGGAAAGGAGGGGAACAGACAGCATCAGGTTCATATGATGACAGTATTTAATGCAGAAAAGCCCATGCTTTAAAAACCAACATAGAACGACACACTTTCCTTAAAGATGCCAAGGTTACAAAAGTCAACCTTAGAAACAGTAAACCTTGGTCTTAAGATTTCTATCTAAAAAAAAAATATTTATATATATATATTTGGATATTTTACTTTGTCAAATAGTGCTAAACAATTCAATATTAATTCAATTCTCTCCTACAGTTCCATACAAATGCCTTAAGAAGATTTTTGACAACACTGTACCTGAGAAAACCCAAAAAAGTGAACCGACACACAGCAAAAGATAACCCCTTTCAACATTTTTACCAAAATATACTGTATATAATTCATACATACATTTATTCACTTGTATAAAAATACACTGCAAACCCTTGTCTTACTGTTTGTAAGGTCCACAGTGAATAAGAACAGTTAAAAAAACACCTTTCTCTCACAAAAAATATATATATTTATACAGATGAGAAAATAGCAGTCCCATACACTTTAAGGTAAAAAGTGAAACCTGACTCTAGAGTGCCTTTCTTGTAAGTTCAAGTACTCTCCACTCCCATACGTGTGGACTCATCGAAAGAACACGTTCTGTTCATGTGCTCTTGTTCATTCAGTTGTAAACATAGTCTTACATCAATGTTTCCTTCACCTTGTTTCTTTTTTTTTAACTAAACAAACACAATGTATAATATACAATAAGCTTTGATAATAATTCTATAAAATGCCCTGGAATTGTGGAGCACATTCAATTTCATGCCTGCTTGTGACACCAATCCAAAAAAAGCAAACAAACAAAAAAATTCATAAAGATATTCATGCTTCACAAGAACAAATAAAATTCTTCAAAATGTTTCATGATTTAAGAGGTGATATGTGTGCGCGTTGTCATTTTTTGGAGGTGTAAAAAAAGGCAAAGCTATTATTTAAAGAACAATAAAACGCATTTATGTATTTTTCCTCATAACGTTTAAAGGGCATATTCACAGTTTTTTTGGACTTTTCCTCAAAGCAGAGAAGACAAAAGCAAAGCTTTAAAACAATAGGTACAACAGAGTCTGATAGTGATGTTAAGCTCTTGTAGCACTGACATAAAAGCCCAACAAATATACAAGGGAGCTTCTGAACAGTAGTACACGTTGAGACAAATGCGTTGATTGAAGCTTGATTTACGGTTGTGCTACAGAACGCTTCATGTAAATATTCAACAACATTGAAGAAAGAAAAAAAGAGTAAGTAAAAAGGGAAGACACACACGACTGTGAACATTATAAAACAAATAGTTTAAATTTTCACGACGCATTTTAATGCCCTGAAAATAATGAGAACAGGTCTCTGCATCAAGCATGGGAAAATTCTAAAGAGTTGGAGGGGGCGAAACATTGTTTGATTAATAAACCGCGTTTTATCTTGTAAAGCTCTCGTGCAGTCCGGGTTAGTGATGAAATCTCGACAGCAATCTTCTAGCATCTATAGAAGTTGTTATTAGGTTTATAAGATCTACATTGTTCCAGTATCAGACAGACTCCTTTTAGTCATTTGTAACTGCGCATACGTTATCTATTTGTCTCTCTAAGATAAAATATATTAGCTAACTAGAGGCAAACGAAAAATGCATGTAGGTGAATATTTAAGCTCCTGGCTCAATAACAAATACATTGGTCCATGTGCGGGCTAAAAAGACAACATTTGTCATTTAAAAACTGAAAATCTAGACTCTTTACGAATCTAAAGACTTTGTGCTGTAACACTGAAGACAGTCAGAGGAGATTTATTTAACAAGGCATTAATAATGAGGCATTCGGTCTGAAAGGCAGAGTGAAATTCACAGATTTCAATCAAAAATATGGCAACCCTGTTGGTAAAGCATGTTAATATATCTGCAGACTTGTTCAAACTACTGCACTGGGACTAGCTGAACTAAACAATGATCTTTGTTCCCTTTATCAATAGCATGGAAATAGCATATTTTTGCCCAAGGCCTCAAGCTAATAGTGCAAAAAACAGGTTTATCAAGGCATGTCGCAGTGCTGTTTTCAGCGAAGTGCATAAGAACGCAAGAGATGATAGTAAGTGTGCAACAGAAGCAAAACAGCACGGAAAACTCACCTGTCCTTAACATGGCAAAAAAAATACTTCGGTCTCCCGTACAAATCTACGAGATTTGTCATCAACATTTCATTGTAATCTGTCGGAAAGACCGTGCCAACTACAGGACTGCTTTTGTGAAACTAGCATAGCACCGGCATGAGGAACAGGAAATTAGCACGAAAACCAAAGCTTCGGCCCACACGAACCGAGAACTTCATCGGAATGGAGCGGGTGATGAGAAAAGATGCTAAAAAGATACAAACCACTCTGTAAAAGGCAAAATCGTGCCGTTCAAAACATCAGCAAGGCACTAAGAAGCCACAGCAGCATGAAGCTATGAATTAGTCTTTTTTTTTTTTCTTCTTTTTTTTTTTTTTACACAAAACTAAACGGTTTAGTTCTCCAGTGGTCCTCTGGTTTCTCTGTGTACCTGGTCCATGAAACAGAAATGATAGCATGCATCGAGGTAATAAAGATGACAAAAAAAAAGGGAAAGAACTTCACAACTTTAGATAACACATAGCTGCTCTGCTGGAAGGTTCAGTACATACACAACAATAAAATGTGTTTTGAAAAAAAAAAAAAAAAAAAAAGTCAAGCGAAACATTCACAAAATAAACTACTCATCCCCTCACCCAGAACAAAAATCTTCAAACAGCTCCAAAATGAAAAAAACAATTCTATTGGACCCAAACCTTCATATATCTGCCGATTGGTGCTCACGTAATGCTTCGGCCGTAAACTTGTGCCGTCTGCAGTAAATCGACTGCAAGAGTGCTAACGAAAGGTGTGTTCTCCACGAACGATGTGCGAGGAGAACTCGTAGCGATCTTTGCTGCGGTGGCCGCAGATGTTGCACTCCAGCGGGTCTCTGTAACCATGGCAACCCATGTGGATGGTGTACATGACGTGGTCCAGGAACAGAACGCGGCAGTGCTCGCACTGGAACACCCTCAGCTCCTGGCCCTCGCGGCTGAAGACGCGGATGCCATCCCTCGGGGTGGACCGGCTGGCGTCGATCGCCCTCCCTTCCTCTGGCCGGCCGAACCCCGGGCTGGATCGCGACCTGTGCCCGGCAGCGCTGAGCTTGTCCCGGGGGCTGCTCCGTGCCGAATCGGCCGAATCCGGTCCACTGTGGCACGGCGACCCGTCTCGGGCCAATTGAGGATTCTTGGGCCTGACCAAGGAAATTGCGCCATTGGTTGGGTGCGGGAACTCTGGGTTAGGGTGGGGCATTGGTGGAGCCTCTCGACTGCTGGGCCTGTCCATGCGTGGGCCGAGCGGGTACACCGGATGGAATAGCGGGTTCACCATTGGTACCACCTCGGCCATGGAGAGGGATGGGTGATGGACCACAGGCCTTAAGGAGTCAGAGCCCAGGTAGTTGATGGCATTGCTAATGGCATGGTCCATCATTTGGGCCTGCATCAACTCCGCTTCCTTTTCATACTTCAGGCCCATCTCATAGTTCAGTTCAGGGTACGAATAGCGAACCATTTTCTCACCTTAATAGACAATGCAATAAAACATGCATTAACAATAGCCTCAAAGTACTTTCCATTATGATCCAAACATATACTAGCCTTGCAATTTGCAGTAAAAGATGCATTTAAAGAATCTGCTACTATGTTTCATTGCATTAATGATGGAAAGTCCCATTTGGAGACTGAAGTGAGAAAATTTAACCCCTGTAGAATATGGATGCGGTAAACTGCACTGGCGTAGTCAGTAAAAGCAATGGCAAAGCTACAGGTGTGCAAAAACCACAAAATGAAAGAAAAAAAAAACAACTCCCACTCAAACCTTTTCTGTATCGCTCTCTCTCTTTCACTTTAATACTTAAGTTTGATTTCCGCATATATTGTCAATAGGCAAGTAATGAGTTTCCTTGCAAATTATATTTTTCTATCTCCCTTCAGAGATCTTATTTATGTCTTTATATCTTTAAAGTGAGTTCTGCTCTCTGTTCCGTCATGTGGAAACTCAGCATTCACTAAGCAGTTGCATGTGGTATTTCAGCTCAAAAACGTGTGTATTGCTCTCTAATCACCCGCAATCCAGTTTAACCAGGCGCTAAATGCTCTGAAATAGCACTATGCTGTAGTTAAATAAGTAAATGAAGAGTTCAGATGCAAAAGCCTCTAAGTGCCATTTAAAATTTCCTTCTAGAATGATCATTTTTATCAAGCCTGTATATTTAAGTTCAGTAATTTCACTTAAATTGCAATGAAGATTACCTATTAATTGTCATTTAAGTGAAATTACTGAACTTAAATATACAAGCTTCATAAGAATGATCATTCTAGGAGAAAATTTCAAATGGCACTTAGAGGCTTTTGCATCTGAACTCTTCAAATATTAAATAAGTCTTTATTTGTGAGCACTTTTTAAAATGAGACATTATGGCTTGTGCCTTATCCATCCAGCTATATTTGCTGTTGCTTCTACAGAAAGTAGGAGGTACTCATTTCTATGATTAAAAAGATGTTTTCGTGTTCATTTGTAATGATTATGGTAGAAGTAATTAATGAAATGGTGTTTAAATAACGGAAAAGTTATTATTAGGAATGTATCTAGACCTGTGTCCTAGACAAGGTCACTTTCAGTAAGACTGAACTCAGGTGACAAAAAAACATATTTTTGCCAGTGTATGCACCAGTACCTGACTTAAAACAGAGCAGACAGAATTTGCATTTTGCAACAAGGATTGTGTGAGGTTGAAAATGTTTATTCCGCCATGTAACCTGCCTTACATTCATTAGCACCGCTAGAACTTTGAAGATCAGTGTGTTGCATACTGTAGATTCAACCACATTTACTGCTGAGGTGACACTTACCCACAAACTTCTGTGGCGTGGTGCTCTTCCGTTTACCCACGTTCCCCAGTCTTTCAATTACAGGAGGCCGGTCAAAAGCCGCCATGCCAGCGGACTCCAGCGACCTCTGCTCCTTTGGAATGTCCCCTGGGAAATGATGAAATGATTCAGCATATCAACCAAGCTGGTCCATTATACATGAAGAAAACTATTCATTAGCATTTCTATTCATCTCAAAGTTTTGCAGCCAGGTTTTTTTGAGCCAATCACTCGAGTCATCATTTATAAAGACGTGATCATAAATGTGAATGAGCTACAGTTTCCGAAACAATTTATAAAACTTTTTCTAAATGCATCTCTATTTATAAATTGCGGTTTATCTACAGAATGCACACAAATAACTGGTCATGGTTTAGAAGAAGTATGCCTCTCATTATCAATGGCAAGGAAATCCAAGTAAACATATCCGCAATATAGGCGGGTTTCTGTACGTCTGTGTGTAGGCATATATCATCATTTTCAGGAAAGCATTAATATAAATTAATTTCAGTGATTTAATTAGTAAAAGGCAGTTTATATGTTGCTCATTTGTGCATTAAAGGAGAACTCCGGCACAAAATGAACATTTGGTCTAATAAAACTTTGGTACCTAGTCGACCATTCTCTGAGATTTGTTTTCATGATAATCAAATGTAAAGAATTTAATCTCTAAAAACTGTTTCGTGTATAACGCTAGTAGATGGGGGCATTTAATAAGTAAAAAGAAATCGCTAGTTAATACCACTAACAAGGCTCAAAATAGCCCCACACTAACACAGTAACATAATGAGGGTCCCTACATGCAAAACACAGCATTGAGAATTTTGTAAGTGTACAGACCGTTTAATAAGAAGATAAGAAGAGTCCACTTTGTGTATACACAGCAGGAGCCATCTTTGGAAAACAGTCTTGATAAGTCGAACCACGAACGACGTGCCAAGTGAGCTGAACTGTATTAAGTTCAACAAACTTCTGAACTGTGTGAACAGCATTCGTGGTTCAACTTGTTGACTGTTTTCCAAAGATGGCGCTGCCTGTATAAACGAAGTGGACTGTCTTTATAAAGTATCTTCTTATTGAACTGTCTGTACACTTACAAAGTTCTCAATGCTTCGTTTTGCATGTGTGGACCCTCATTATGTTACTGTGTTAGTGTGGGGCTATTTTGAGCCTTGTTTGTGGTATAAACTATCGATTTCTTTTTACTTATTATATGCCCCCATATACTAGCATTATACGCTAAACAGTTTTTAGAGATAAAACTCTTTACATTCGATTATCATGAAAACAAATCTCAGTGAATGGTCGACATGGTACCAATGTTTTATCAGACCAAAGGTTCATTTTGTTCATTTTGAGTTCTCCTTTGAATTATATCTATGCTTACTGTGCTTATTTCCATTAACATGTTGAATTACTTCAATTACTGGTATATTTAACATTGAAAAAGCTAAGTAGTATTGAAAACATTGAAAAAGCTGATTTGTTCCTCACTTTTGATGGTGGATAAAATCCATGGTATTTAGAATCAAATCTGATCACACGTAAATTAGGTCCTTGAACCCGAAGTGCCATGTAACTAACTTCCCTTGCCAAACACAGCAATAATGTCAAGACAACACTGGTTTTAGCTAGAATGATAATGTTCCAAAGACTTGTAGTTTGGACATCTACCAGCAGGGGTTAACCATGCTAACCAGCAAAACTTTGTACCCTTGGTGTCAATGAAATGTACCCCACAAATGATAGTGTACTGTAGCAAATCTACACTATGTTAGTAGTTGCTATTGTTTTGTTTCCATAAAACATTCCAGCTCATGAAACACCGTTGTGTCATCCAACACCAAAAGGATTTCACAATAAGTCACAATAACACTTGCTCAATTATGTGGAAAACTGTCATTTTACAGTCTCAATGAAGTCATGAGCCACTCACCTGGATATGGGCCAGGATTGGAGGCGGAGTCCATTCCGACGCTCTGCAAGTAATTATGACACCGTTCTTTGTGCTCCTCCAATGAGGTGCGCTGCTTGTAGCTCCGCCCACAGTAGTTGCACTTGTGTGGTTTGCCCACTAAAAGACATCAAAGAGTAGCAAAATAAGTATTAAGTCGTAAAATAACTCATTCAGACCGCTCACACAACTGAGTTTCAGTCTCCAACTGAGTAAGCGAGAAAGTGGGCAAAATCAGATTTCGTGATGATGCAACCACTACAACGCGGTGAGGGGGTTTGCTCCAGAAGAGGATAGAATTACGTACTATAGTACTATTTTATCGTCATCGATCTCTAATTGGCACCATGAGTGATGACTTGGAAATTCTCTTTGAACAATAAACAGAAACCGAGTGAGTGTTTCTCCTCAGCCGGATAAGGTGTGAAGTGATTCACAGTCAGTTCCACTAAGATTAGGTCAGTGCAAGGGTGATAATGCGGGACAAAACCTCCCAAGAAAGATACAGTAATAGAAACAAGCTTCTTGTCCTTCCGTCGTGGGCAGAGAAGAGTAGTAGGAGGACGATGCTTAGCCTCCAGAAACAGATGTGAGTTTTCCAGTAGCGAAGGGAACAATTCGTTTATTGATTCATTCCGAGTTTCATTCATCAATTGGTTGAGTCATTCATTTATCTGTCATGTTTTTTTCTCATTCACTCATCGGTACCAATTCGGAACATAGCCCACCACTACGTTTGCGCTGTTCTGTTATGTCAGCTAAAAACAGAATTCAATTTGAGACAGGGGCTGCTGTCAGCACTGTGGTCAATCCTTGGTGTAAGGGACTTTCAGAATTATTCATAAAGTGAAACAAAACAGCCTAGCGAATTGAGTCATACAGTATGAACTCAGTTAACCAGTCTCTTACTGCACGTGAGAAAATAATGATAATTCACACCTGTTACTAGCAAGCCTGTGGGATTACCTGTAAGTGTGCCAAATGTAAAAAAAATACACCCCACACTTTTCGGTAACCCTCTTCAAAGCGCCATAGTGCTTTCCGTCTGAAGCACTGAACAGTGAAAATGAGACAGCTACTGACTGAGACACTGAGAGAGGTGACCTTTCCCATGTAGAACGCATGTCAAACAACGAAGGCCCTGTCACTTCTGTGGGAAAGGATGGATTACAGCAAAAAAAAAAAAAAAAGCTTTGGTTTGCTTGAAATACAATGTCGCATAAAATAATTAAATCACTGAAGAGTGTTGAAATGTAGCTTAGGTCTAATTTAAATAGAAAACGATTTATTTACAGTATGTACAGAGTTACATTAAATAGACTTTCATGAACTTGGTCTTACTCTGTAAAGGTCAGGTAATCAAGGGATCTAGTGCAGACTCTGTTTTGCGGTCTTTATATGTCAGTGGGTGACTGTATTGGAAACAGTTTCAACTGATGAGAGAGCTCTGAAAGTGACATTTTTTGTCACACTTTCAATATCTCTAATAAATGGGTGTGTGCATGACAGCACACTAGAAATGGTTTGGCGCAGACATTTTAGAGGATACAGCGCATCCACACAGACAAATATAGCCTATAAATGGAAAAACAGAACTGAACTGTTTGGTTCAATGAACTGTCAAAACACCTGCAAGCTGCAATGTCTGGAACAGGCAATCATGCTAATTATGCGATGGAGACAAAAATGCGAACTGTTACGGGGCAAAAGAAATGCAATGGTTTTATCGATTAATACCAGCCATTCAAAACCCCTCGAGTTCCTGTAGCAGAGTTTGGACGATTTAGAAAAAAAAAAATCCCTGTCTAAGCACTTATTCAAATGCAAATTCATGCACATAGTGATGCATTAAAGCCCTCTAAACCGCATCCATTCGGGTTGAAAACAGGAAACAGTGAGATGAGGATGACATTTCATTTCAAGTAAATGCCTATCAATTGTAGAGCATCAGCAAAAGTGCTCAACTTACTCAACTGGTAGTTAAACACGCACCAAAGCATCCTTTCCCTGAATCAAGTGTTAGCCCCTCACCTCACGTTTCTTATTTTACTAAGCTGCCAAAGACAACCAAAGCAACCCAAAGAAAAGTCACCAACATTATGAATCACGCCTAAAACTGTGGTACAATCTATGCCGTTTCAGTTTCATCAGAATGCCTGTGGTCTCCGTGCATGGCATGCATGTGGATTTCAGCGACAGCCGTTTGTGTGTTTGAATGTTTCAACTCCCTCTCAACGTAACTTTCCTGGGCTGTTTGCCACCAATCCTCCTGTTGCCAGGGGCCGAAAGAGGATGAGTCCTTTCATGTGGCGCTCGTTGCACAAGAAGTCGACAAACCTGCTGAGTTCCTCGCATTCCGCTCCAGCTGAAGTGGCTGGCGGGAGGGCGGACGGGACACCAAGGAGTGGGGAAGGACTTGCGGCAAAAAGGGCGAGACCACCCCAGGTGACACTGCTGCTTAAGTACTCCAATTACTCATTGAAACGTCTCCAGCAACAACTACGTGTCTCACACTCTGGTAGAACAAACCTTTCTTGTGGCATCTCCTTAATAATGCCTATAGAAATGGATATGCAAATGATTTAATGACTCTCATCGGCCACAAACGTTTATACGCTGAGGTAGTTGGGTGCGTAGGCTTTGGTGGTAAAAGTTTTCGCACTGACATTTGATATCAATATGATAGACCACAACACACAGACACACACACCACATATTTTGCATAGTTTGTTGATTAAATGTTGGAGAATCTATATTACTAGTATGGATACACCAACTCCTACTGTCTCATGACCATTCATGACATTTTAGTCATCAAAACTGTTAAATAAGACATATGGAAGGACTTAGTGAGCAAAAAAAATGGTTAAAAACGAAATTAAAATAATAAAATAAAGTCAAGTAAAAATTGGTAGCCTATTTTAGCTCCTTCAAAGTTTCAATCGTTTGTCTAGATTACAGATCACAAAATGCCAACCATCTCTGTTTCCATAGAAATGTAAGCTTTGAAAAAAAAATCAAGCATACACAAATTACACTAGCGTTTAAAAGTTTGGGGTCGGCAAGATTTTTTTTGAAGACATTAATACTTTTATTATTCAGGGACGCATTTTAAGGATGCATTAAATTGATCAAAAGTGAAATTTATAATGTTTATATATTTCAACTGTCTAATCATCAAACAATCCTAAAAGCAATACAACTGTTTTTAGCATTGCTAATAATAAGAAATGTTTCTTGAGCAGCAAATGAAGGATAATGTGACACTAAAGACTGGAGTAATGACAAAAAATAAATTACATTTTCATATATAAAAATGAAAAAAATATATTTCACAATTGTTCAGTTTTACTGCGTTTTTGATCGAATAAATGCAGCCATAAAGACCCCAAACTCTTAAATGGTAGCATATTTAAATAAAATTATATTGTTTTGAAGACTAAAATAGCTCTCCCACCACGACCATCAGCGCATATATGAAACCAAAATGTAGCTATGTCTTAGAGAATTATTTCATAAATTCTGCCCACAAAAACAGGACACCACAGACATCAGCTGCCTGGCCTATAAAACTGCACTATCCCTGCGCTGTGATTAGAGCTGCAAAACAGGAAATGACAAAAGACGAAGAGAGGCAGAAAAACACGATGAGAGTGATAGGCCGCTCCTGCTCTCCCTGTGCATTTCAACAAGCCTGTCCCTGAGTGACAGCCTGTGAAGTCCCGACCTGAGCGCTGATGCTATCGTATGACCCGGATCTTCAATGATGAGGACTAAACAACTGATGGTGGGCTGATATGAAAGTGGGTTAGAGTGTGATGCTTCACCAAAGCGACACTTCCCTTTGGTTGACAGAGAGCATTTCCTTTGGTGGAGCGCAAGACTTGCAGGCAACACAACAGCATGTCCTAGGTGGCCCAACCGCAGTGTTTGCTAGGCTGTCTTTACACGTCCCTCAGGACAGAACAGATCTGCTCAGTTTTTCCAGAACATGTTAGCTGTGGCCACAGAAACGGCACACATTAATACCCCACTACCGCCCATACATGTGTCTTCTATATAGCATGTGCAGTGTTGTGGTGGCCTGACCTGAGTGTGTGCGCAGATGTCCAGTCAGGGCGTCACGACGGCGACAAGCGTAGCTGCAGAACGGGCATTTGAAGGGCTTCTCTCCCGTGTGGAGTTTGATGTGCCTCAGCAGGTTGCCCTTCTGAGTGAATGAAACCCCACACTGGTTACACTGGAACGGCCGTTCACCTGATGGACAGAGTCACGAACAAGAGACATACTTATCACCGGTTTAGCTAATGTAAATAAGCATAAATACTGCAGTGACATTTGAATAGCAGCCTTGATATAAATGGAAAAAATGGTGTCAGATTTGTAAAATACATTTGCCTATCAGTCTATATAAAGGACTCATTTGTGCGATAACCTGAAATGTTTGTGGAAGTCTCAGTGTGGCCTCATATTTTTCGTATTATGTTGGACACTTCATGTACTCAACTGGACTGCTGATTGACAAAATAACCATGTAAAGGTCATACACTACACAGTTGAATATATAGTGCATTCCTTCTTATTTTATAAGTGCGTAGTGTATAGCGTGTCATTTGGTATCATGTAAACCTCCATCATTGACATTTTTTGCCATTTATGAGCACTAAGGATTGTCTTCATCTCATAAAATACCTTTCACAGCTATGAACAAGCCTCTTTGGTACAATTTGTTGATTGGGAACCTAATTGGATTAGTCATACATCAGAGTACCTGCTCTAAATTTAGCCTGTGACTCTAAAACACATTTGATGGACACAGAACCCCAGGTTGAGAGTTGGGGTGCTGCCGTGGCTTGATATGGTGAACGTTTTATCATTACGGGCAAACATGGAAAAGTGAAATATGATCCTTTACTGCTCGCATGTTGTCTGACACTATCAGCGTCAGCCCAGGGCTTGGGAACAGGTTATGGAGGATTCCTGGGATGCTTTCCCTGAGAATAACTCCTAGTCTTAACTATTGTTTTCTTATAGAACAGCTACGAGCTCCACACCCTTTTAACACTGAAAAAAGGAAGAACGCATGAGTGACAAGCCTTGGTCACGAAAGGGTTTTGTTATTTTAATGGGAAGTCATTGAAATGTTCTCTGTTGAAACTTACTTGAGATGTGTCACAATAAATGTAGGCAAATCATTTGAACTTTGAATTGCTGGGTTATGATGCTTCATGGGCATGACATGATTAAAATAAACGTTTAAAAAAATACACATAGCCTAAATGTATGTTTAACATATCTTATCTTTTAAACTTTCATTTTATTTAGGGTTCCTTTTCCATAATATTTTCTGTCTTGTTTTATGCAAATGTATGCTGATTCACAAGCAAGTTTTATTCTAGCTCAAGCTCAAGTTTTTCTCAAGCCCTCAGAAAGACCAATACATAGCTGATGACATTTTTAGACCAGAGAAAAACTAGAAGACATAGATTTTCTTTAGAAGGTCCCAAGACTTCTCCATGAGGTTTCCTAGACTATATCTTTAAAAATATATATAAAAAAAATGTATATATATATTTCCTTTTTTAAATCGTAATATTTACCATTATATTTACCATTTGGCAGTCTTATTCCCGTGTCATTCTGCACTTCTGTTCCTGGCCCAGCATCTTGTAAGTTGTTTGGACTGTCAATCATGTGCTCCTCCAATCCAGAACCTTCCTCACCGCTGTGGCCCGCCTCATCTGGACCACTGGGCCTTCTCTCCGTCTCCTCCTCTGTACCTTCCTCTTGTTTGATTGTGCGTGCTGTAAGAAAAAAAAAAACTCAAGCTTTCAAACAGAACGAAACACAAAAGCCAAACATCACCCACTGCACACTACAGTAGTTTCCATAGACATGATCAAGTACTGGTCAAAGACTCTTTTGAAGTCACTTGTTACTATGACAGCACACTGACCAAGAAATCTGTTCTCCAACATGAAAACAGCATTGGGATGTCAACAAACAGGAAAAAAAAAGGCAGATGCAGCTGTAGTCTCTAGAGAAGGGAGGCAAACTGTGGGCAGGTGGAGTTCTACATGACTGACAGTGGGAGACAGAGAAGAGGAGGCGGGCCAGTGCTTTGGTCTGGACTGTGCGGGTCTCTCCATTATCTCAGCGCGCAGGCTGTCGAGCACCTCCAGGGAGGCCACCCCCACACGCAGAGACACACAGAGCGTGACAAAAATAGACATGCAAAGGGACGCATAAACACAAAGCGACACGTAAACACGCGACAGCCCGGCCCGCAAGTTTTCCGTCTCAACCACGCACACGCTCCAGGTTTCACGACAGATGGAAAAAGAGCAGGCAGCTCTCTATGCCATCCGGACGAACCTGTTTGTAATTTTACAGTGAGTTTAATCTCTGGGCGAGAGCTTGAGACTAAGCTTTGACTCACCTCCGTCTTTCCCATCCGTACAGTATGAGTGTTGTCCCTTAGGCAAACCTCTCTGCTGTTTTGCTAGATTTGAGTCACAGTCTGAAATCATGACTAAAATCTCTCTGACCCCCCTTAAACAAAGCTTAGAGTTTGCAGACTATAAAACCAGCGCAATGTCACTCATAAACACTACTCGAATGGGACTAGTAAATGTGTATTACTTAATATTTTTGAAATTGTTTGTCTCCTCACACAATCTTCGTAAAAACTCTGAATCAAACTACCCACCGTTTTTGACTTATCCTAATTTATATTGACCTTTGAATATTGTAGCTATCGGTGCACTCCTTCGTGCACCCTCATTATGGATTTTGACCTTTTTGCCAACTTGTAGTTCTGGGTAAAAACAAGTTGAAAGTTGGCTTAAATCAAGTAAAGTCTGATCAGTCTGAGTGAGGTAACCTTCATTAATCCATACATTATTATATTCACATATAATATTGACATTCATACATGGATACCACTACCAGGGTTCCTAAAATTTGGCCATGTCCTGCAGAGCTTAGTTCAGACCCTGATCAAATTCACCTATCTGTAATTCTCTAGGAACTTTAAAGACCTTTATTAACTTATTCAGGTGTGTTTGAATAGGTTTGGAAATAACTCTGTAGGGCAGTGGACCTTTAGAACCGGATTTGAGGAACCCTGATTTGTAATACAGTGTATATATATATATATATATATAAAGGTAATAAAAAAAATCCTAATTAGAAGATCCCCTCTAAATAGTGCTATACATGTACAGAAACACAGATTAGCATAAGTATGTTACAGTTAAATTACATCTCTTTAAAAACATCCCATTTCGATTAAGAGATTGTTTACACACGGTGACATGCAGGTTCACAGAGCTTTTGAAATGTAAGTGCTGTGTGGCAGTGCCACAAGATAACCCTCACTTCACTCGCTGGCACTTCCAACTAAGTATTATGGGCGCACTTGCTTAATATTGCACAAGAGATCTTCACTTTCAAAGAAACACTTATGGCTCGCAAGAACAATCGCAAGCTTCGCCGATTACAAAATTGTACCCACAGAAAACACGGTGCAATCCTGTCAACACATCACAGTCGAACGGCATTACCTCAAAGAGTCGAGACGTACTGTATGTTTCTTCCTATTTCTCTGTCCGTTCTGTAATTCGTGACATCAGAAAACAGCCGCTTGCGGTTTAACTATCTATAGCATACACATCATGGAGTATCTATAATGGCTGCAGCTGAGTGAACTTGAAATGGTTGCCGAGACAACATACAGAATCCTGATCAAAGGAGATGAATGAGAACAAAACGCACTCAGTGCTGGGGATCCATAAACCCGAGTCATCGACTAGGCACAGAACAAAAGCAGAGTAAACCAACATAGTCGGATGCATAAACGACGTCCCGGTCTAACTCGAAGGTCTCTTTCTATTAAAATTTCACCTTTGCAAAATGTCTCACCCTTGAATATTAAATTATGGCTTGCACTGATGTCTTCTTTTGAATAAGTTCTTTACAGAATGATACAGTAGATACATGCAGATATGCATCTCTCCATCTCTGCATGCTTGTATAACTAAACTGTCTATGTGTAGGTTAGACTTCTCTTTACACAGTAACATGTTTCTCAACATCCTTTGCAACATGACCAATAAATTATCTAGAAAACCAATCTCCATCTGGGATCATGGTCTGTGCCTCCATCCTTTGGCGGCGAAAGCTTCCCTTTTCTCAGTGTGCACGCTCATGCTGACAACTGACAAGCCCTCCATCTTAACCAGTAGTTGATTTTGAGGAAGGGAGAGGTCAAAGAGTGGGCCTATCCCATCAGATCGTAGATAAAGCTGTAACTTCTTTTTTTATATATATATATACACTGCAAGATAAAGGTCCTTCCTCTGTCCCTTGCGAGCTGATGCTCACTAATTTCGCCTTTTTTAAATATATTGTGCATTGGAAAATGAGAGATTGTATTTCATATCCGCATGTTAGAGGGATAGTTCACCCAAAAATAACAAATCTATCGTCATTTACTCACCCTTCTTTCAAGCTTTAAAACTCTTTCAAGCTTAGAAAAGGAAACAAAAGCACAGTTAAATATTGTAAAATGTTGGAAAATTAGTAATACTGTAAATACGATGCTAATGTTCTGAAGCCATATGAAAGCTTTGTGTGAAAACAGATCAATTCATTATTATTAATCTAATCTTCCTCTCCAGTAAGATTGTTATGTGACAACTGTTGCTGTTGTTGCAATGTGATCATTTAGTCAGCAAGTTGTTTCAAATGGAAAAAAAAAGAACCAAATCAAGAGATTCATTTAAAACTCTGACTCAAAGAATGACTTGTAAACCAGACTTGGCACATTTGTATAGCGACTGAAATTTAGTTATTTTCATCATATGAGGATCATTTTGGAAGAATTTAGATAAATATCAATTCAAAATTGGGGAAGTGCTCCAAAAAAGGGGGAAAAACCAACACACTGTGTTATCTCCTGCCATAAAACTTTTATATATTAATAAATTGCAGTACATCGTTTTGACCAATCAAGGTCTTTGTCAGGCCTTAAGACTTTAGATACAGTTATATGATATGAACCACATTTATGACAATTTTATAGTGCTTTTGCATCCTTTTGAAGCTTGAAAGATCTAGGTATGAAAAAAACTGACCAGCACATTATTTGGTTAAACTTTTTTTTCGATAGTATACTTTAGACATCCTCCTTTTGGAACAAAAATATATGGGAATATATATGCTGCAAAATATAATGAGATATATTAGATGATAAATTTCCAAATATGGGAAACTAGGGCTTATATTTTTCAATATGCAATACATGCATTGAACATGTATGGCTGTATAGTTACATATAAAGTATTTAGAAATTATGAGAAAAATAGCATTACATACACACACATTCACAGAATGAGTAACACATGCATACAGTGTCCAGCATGCAGCATGCTGGGTTTTTGGGATTACCATTATGCTGAAGAGTAGAGCCTGTGGTTTGATTGACGATTGGCGAGCACCATTAAGACTGTAGCCTATGTTACTATATTTAAAAAGTTATAGCTTTGAACTCCTCAGCACAGAGGTAGTCTCTTTGCTTAATACTTTAGTACATGCAAGTGTGCTTGTGCTATTGTCAACTAGCTTGAACATATGAAACATTTATAATGTAAATAATTATCAAATTAAGAAATAAACTACATTGTACATCTCTCTATATAAGCTTTATTTGTTTATACAGAATGAGTAAATATATGTTCAAAATATTTATGCATATGCAGTACTATATCTTATCACATGTATATCTATATATTATAAAGTGTATTACTGAATATAGAATTACATTTTTCAATATAAGAAAAGTGTCTTATATGTACAGTATTATTCCATATATTTTATTTAATTAACACAATATATTATTCTGTATATTTTTAAATATACCGTTAGATAATTTAATATATTGATAATTCATATATCCGTCATGAGGGTCTACTATAAGAAACTTTGCAACTACTTGTCAACTAACTCTAATTATTTTGCAACTACATGTCAACTACCTCTTATTAGACCAAAGTATTAGTAGACTGTTAGGTTAGGGTTACGTCATAAGTTGAAATGTACTTGCAAAGTTACTTATAGCCAGTAGAATATCTGTTGGAGAACCATCAAAATAAAGTGCAATCAGATATTAAGCAGACAGTCTACTAATACTCTACTGACTGGAAATTTACATGTATTTGTGAAGGGTTTTGATTATATTACGGAATTCTAATGCATTTCTATGCTAATTATAATACAAACCCGATTCCAAAAAAGTTGGGACACTGTACAAATTTTGAGTAAAAAAAGAATGGAATAATTTAGAAATCTCATAAACTTATATTTTATTCACAATAGAATATAAATTACATATCAAATGTTGAAAGTGAGACATTTTGAATTGCCATGCCAAATATTGGCTCATTTTGGATTTCATGAGAGCTACAAATTCCAAAAAAGTTGGGACAGGTAGCAATAAGAGGCCAGAAAAGTTAAATGTACATATAAGGAACAGCTGGAGGACCAATTTGCAACTTATTAGGTCAATTGGCAACATGATTGGGTATAAAAAGAGCCTCTCAGAGTGGCAGTGTCTCTCAGAAGTCAAGATGGGCAGAGGATCACCAATTCCCCCAATGCTGAGGCAAAAAATAGTGGAGCAATATCAGAAAGGAGTTTCTCAGAGAAAAATTGCAAAGAGTTTGAAGTTATCATCATCAACAGTGCATAATATCATCCAAAGATTCAGAGAATCTGGAACAATCTCTGTGCATAAGGGTCAAGGCCGGAAAACCATACTGAATGCCCGTGATCTTCGGGCCCTTAGACGGCACTGCATCACACACAGGAATGCTACTGTAATGGAAATCACAACATGGGCTCAAGAATACTTCCAGAAAACATTGTCAGTGAACACAATCCACCGTGCCATTCACCGTTGCCGGCTAAAACTCTATAGGTCAAAAAAGAAGCCATATCTAAACGGGAACCAGAAGCGCAGGCGTTTTCTCTGGGCCAAGGGTCATTTAAAGTGGACTCTAGCAAAGTGGAAAACTGTTCTGTGGTCAGACGAATCAAAATTTGAAGTTCTTTTTTGGAAAACTGGGACGCCATGTCATCCGGACTAAAGAGGACAAGGACAACCCAAGTTGTTATCAGCGCTCAGTTCAGAAGCCTGCATCTCTGATGGTATGGGGTTGCATGAGTGCGTGTGGCATGGGCAGCTTACACATCTGGAAAGGCACCATCAATGCTGAAAGGTATATCCAAGTTCTAGAACAACATATGCTCCCATCCAGACATCGTCTCTTTCAGGTAAGACCTTGTATTTTCCAACAAGACAATGCCAAACCACATACTGCATCAATTACAACATCATGGCTGCGTAGAAGAAGGATCCGGGTACTGAAATGGCCAGCCTGCAGTCCAGATCTTTCACCCATAGAAAACATTTGGCGCATCATAAAGAGGAAGATGCAACAGAGAAGACCTAAGACAGTTGAGCAGCTAGAAGCCTTTATTAGACAAGAATGGGACAACATTCCTATTCCTAAACTTGAGCAACTTGCCTCCTCAGTCCCCAGACGTTTGCAGACTGTTATTAAAAGAAGAGGGGATGCCACACAGTGGTAAAAATGGCCTTGTCCCAACTTTTTTGAGATGTGTTGATGCCATGAAATTTAAAATCAACTTATTTTTCCCTTAAAATTATGGATTTTCTCAGTTTAAACATTTGATATGTCATCTATGTTGTATTCTAAATATAATATTGAAATTTGAAACTTCCACATCATTGCATTCTGTTTTTATTCACAATTTGTACAGTGTCCCAACTTTTATGGAATTGGGTTTGTACATATATTCAAACACGGATTCAATGTTAATCATCGGATAATTTTATATACATTTTATAGCCAGCAGAATATCTGTTGGAGGACCATAAAATTAAAGTGTGCAGATATTAAGCAGAAAGTCTAGTTTTAAGAATTCTAAGAATGAAATAAATGCAGGGTTGGAACAATATGAGGGTGAGTACATGATGATAGAAATTTCATTGTTGGCTGAATTATCCCTTTAAGCTGATCAATGATGCACCACATCTAAGAAAGTCAAATGGGAACAGGCATTAAGGGGAGTGGCCTTGATAGAAGACATGCCTACTTACCAGCAGGGGAATCAGGACTTTTGGAACGCTGGCCATTGGGTGTGCTGGTCGACAGGTCCACCAGCATTCTCGAGTTCTCCTTCCTGGGAGAGCAGTCGCCATTACCTAGGAGACAGAAACAAGTGCACTGAAGACATTGCCGTCATGCTCGAGACAGCACAGCTATTGTGGCTAAATGCAGCTCTTACCTCAGATCTATACGAGCAGACAGTTCAAGGACCAACTCTCTTATTAAAGCCATGCTTTTTGATTATCACTCAAAGATAAAAACATAGAATAAAGGATAACTGTAAGAAAAAGATTCATTTCATACTTTCAACTGTGCTCTACTATTTAATGTTTTCTACTGAATAGTTCATTACACCTTTTTACTGCAATCTACTGTTTTAAAACCGCTGTTTAAGAGGTTTGAGATGCTGATTGGTTAAAACAGTGAGCCTTCTTATTAATTAATACTCTTTTCATGTTTTAAAATCAAATATACTCCTCCCTGCAATGTAATAATATGTTTTGTCAGGTATGCAAACAAATGTATTAAAAAAATATTATGTATATCTACTGTATATTTACATTCTATAATATTTACACACGGACACACTCAGTATATATATATATATATATATATATATATATATATATATATATATAGTAAACGATTAAAATATTTAATCGTGATTAATCGCATTAATGTCATAGTTAACTCACGATTAATCGCACATTTTTATTTATTCTAAATGTCTCTTGATTTTGTTTTTGTCCCATTATTTTTTTCTCATTTTAATGCTCTTATCAACACGGAAAACTGGATCGGCTTGCTTTGTGCAAATTTTTTATTGAAAACAACATTGGCATATACTGTGCTCAATTTCACACTAATGTTCTCACTTAGGGCAAATAATCTCTCACACAAATGTAACACTGTCCATCAATAAAAGGGTGAAAGAAATACTGACGAGGTCCTGATATTGACGAGGGGGCGGAGAATTCGCATCAGCTGTGTGAATGTGTGTGTGTTTGGTAATCATCAAGTGGTATTTCAGACTGGACGTGCTGTGATTATGATAGCTCAGTTCACAACGACAAAACACACAAATCACTTTGGTCTTGTCAGTGGGACCATTTGGTAACTTTTTAAAAGTAAACTTTCCATTCAGAATCTTAATGGCATCCATTTCAGCATCTCGCGCTCGTCATCCACTCAAAACGTAACGTTAACCAACTATTTGGCCGGCTCGCAAGCCCAAACAAGTGTGTGCGGCGTGCCTGTTGGCCGCGCATGCCACGCCCTGTAGCAAAAGCATGTGAAAAAAACTACGTGATAAAAAACTGACGTTGTTAAAATGGGTCTGCGTTAAAGCCATTAATAAAGCCCTTATATATATATATATATATATATATGAAGAGTTCAGATGCAAAAGCCTCTAAGTGCCATTTGAAATTTTCTTCTAAAATGATCATTTTTATCAAGCTTGTATATTTAAGTTCAGTAATTTCACTTAAATGGCAATGAAGATTACCTATTAATTGCCATTTAAGTGAAATTACTGAACTTAAATATACAAGCTTGATAAAATTGACCATTCTAGAAGAAAATTTAAAATGGCATTTAGAGGCTTTTGCATCTGAACTCTTCATATATATATATACACACACACACGCATAAATTAAACAAATATCTGTATTTGTCTCAGAATATTATTTAACAATTAAAATAATATGTATATAATAAAATGACAGAATTAATCTGAATGGTTAGATTACACAACAACTGCTTGTATTCACTTTGCACAGTACTGAACCCTACTGTTGTCCATTTAAAACATGCCTCTATAATAGTTGCTGATGCCTTGGTAAAGGAGAGCAACATATCCCATGGTTTTCAGGTACTGTACACACACTGCTTTTAATACCACCCCGTCTCTGTTACCAGAGCTGAAATTTCTCTAGGGTCAATGATCATCTCAACACTTCAGTTTACAGAGACTGTGAGCCATCAACTCATTTGTGGTGAGGTTGTTAAGCTTTCAGCCACATCCTTAAGATTCAGATTGGATTTCCTCATCTCTCCGCGCACTGGCTTTGGGAAATAATATGGCTTCACTCTGGGGGAGCGATTCCTGCTCCCTGATCCCGTTACCCACTGACCCCTTCAGAGCCAAACACTCAATACAACGGCAACGACATTAGACAGCTCTTAATGCTTGCATTATGCATACACACAACCTCCAAGGGCAGTATTACGGCTTAGATCATTCCTTGAACTCCACGTTTATGACTGGAAAGTACCTTGGATGTCACCGTTGAGACGCTGTTCCATCTCTAACCAATCCACTAAATCTACTCAGTCCCTCCTTTAAACAGGTTTGTTAGGTAGCAGAGTGAGTCTGCCAAAGGGCTCCAAAACAGTATTCATGGCATTTTTAATGATTCATTTGTCTGTGTTCTTCTTGTGAATCAACAGGTCCTTGTTCAATGTACTATACTACAACAAACACCACCCTTCATAAACTACAGTAGAAAGGTTTTAAAAAGATTCATTAAAACATTACATTTGTGATGAATCAGTAAATGAGGGCCTTTGAGGCGACAGACATCTGTGCTGTCAAGCTGGCAGACAGACACTGTCATTCTGACAGGGAGAGCAACTCAGGGAGACGAAGCCAATGACACAATCCCAAAGCCCGTCTCCTGTTACGGTGCCGGGGTTGAGGGAAATCTCAGGTAACCGGCAGTCCCTTGGCAACGGGAAATAAGCAGCCACTTCGATTTGAGTGACGGCCGAGGGGAGGATTTTCCATAACAGAGTGCTGTGTCTGATGGCCTCCCGGCATGAGAGAGGTTCTCAGGAAAAAAGATCTGTGAGAGCAAACTAAACTCTTGTACAGTAGCGGCTGAAAGAGCTCTCTTATCCCACGTCTAAACAGAACCGCGATACATATATATCTAATGCCAGCCGCATACAACAGGACTTGTCAGCACATTTAAAGACTCGCAGCTTGACTTAAAAAGTCAATTAGATGTTTCTCTTCCGCATGTATACACACACACACACTCCTGTTAAAAAGTTTAGGGTAAGATGTTTTTTTATGTTTTTAAAAGAAGTCTCATGTTCACAAATGTTGCTTTTACTTGATAAAAAATAAATAGCACATATATTTTTATGTGAATATATTTTTAAATGTAATGTATCTTTGTCTGATGACAAAGCTGAATTTTCATTAATTCATTACTCCAGTCTTCAGTGTCACATGATCCTTCAGAAATCATTCTAATATGCTGAATTGCTGCTAAAGAATATGTGCTCTGTTGAAAATGTTGTGGGAACCGTAATACATTTATTTTTGGATTCTGGAAAATTCAAAATAACACTATTGCCATTTATAAAGAAATGTATATAGTATTTTTATATTATAAATAGTATAATAGATTGTTACACTATACATGTCTTCACTGTCACTTTTAATCAATTTAGCACATCCTTGCTGAATAAAAATATTAAATTAATTAAAAAAACAAAATAACAAAATAAAACAACCCTAAAATATTATAAATTACGCAAAAATGTGTTCTATTTTCTATTCGTTTCCTTTATAGGTCTTTCTTCCCAACTATGAAGTCTTGCAGTGTGCACTTGGCATTGTTATCGATTGAAGAATCTCTGACGCACTTTAATATGTGGCTTTCTCAGTTTTAGAATGATTCCACGTTGTTTAATTTGTTCTATAAATCACATTGAAATTCCCACACATATGATTGTTGATGGCCCTAGAGCTCTATTGTAATAACGGCCTACAGCATACAGTTTATATTAATAAGGCTACCATCTGCCCCCATGCAGTGATGCATGCTGAAAATCCGTAGGCCCATTGGAGACTACTGGAGTGACTACAGGTCTGGCCTGTGACAGTGCTGAGTCAGAATCAGATCCCGATTCACTCATTCGCTGAGACTGTGTATACAAATCAAACAGCAGCCTACAGAATGGACTGTTCCATTCACTTTTTTAGTGGATCAATGAGGAAACTAATTGGGGGTGTTTTTAATAGTGGCCCACGGGTTAAAATCAACCTAAATGACTTCTGTAATATGTTTTCAGAGCAAAATGGGATATTCAATGAGGGGGGGAAATGACTTTTATTCATGAGGTATTGATTGAATCACAAAAAGTGGATGTTAAATATGGAAAAAAAAAAGTTATAAAATTTGTATTTGATTTTTTTGAATAATTATTGAAGTAACATTGGTCAATCTGGATTTCATGTTGACTGTGCCCAAATCACTTCAGCGCTCTATAAGTCAAACACAGTGATTCCACAAAGGTTTCCGTCGGCTGTATTACATTAGTGGGGGTGGAGCCTGAAGACAGGTTCTGTGCCAGAGTGGCGATACTAGACAAGAAAAAGTTTTTAACAGGATCGGTTCTCCCAGGAAAGAGAGTGATTGGTTGTGGCATGTTCGAGTGTGTAAAGTTCGAGCGTGGATCAGGTTTATCCTGTCCGTCCACACACCTCCAAGCCATCCTTCCACATCAAACACAAAACACATTCCCACTCACGCTCCTTGCCACCTGCCACCGTTGAACTGCTCTTTAAAAGGGGGACGAAATCTTTTTAGCATATCAATAGCAGTTTACTGTACAAAAGGTTGAAGTAGCCTGTGATATGAGATGGACAAACGCAAAACTGTCTTTTTATGAAAGCAAGCTGTTTGACTATACCTAGTTTTTAGGGAAACTATCAAGTGGTTTTAAACCAGAAAAGAATAAACCTGAAGAAAAAAGCTAAATATTGCCGTGAAGACATTTTGACGCATCTATGCACATCTTCAAGCCATTAACAACTTCATTATCTTGAACTATAAAGAGTTATGTTTTCTGAAACGTGATAAAGCTAGTCAAAAACCAGGTGTTGTTCGACATTCATACATGCTTTTAAAATATAACGAGCCCTTTAAGAAAGGAAAAATGCCTTTGAGAGTCTATGGAACCAAGTTAAACTGTAAACTTTTCATTTTCCAAGACACCTGCAAGAATTTTTAGATGAGGGACGTTTTATCAGCATGTTCCATCTGAGGGAATCTGCCGGGGGAGTTAACGGGCTTGAAGGTACCACTGTGCACCTGGTACTGAAGCCCTGTCCAGATAACAAATCTCGAGGGGAGCCAAGAGTCGATGCTTTTCAACTGGATCTTGGGGCCAGCGAGTGTGCTTGACTACTGCACATATTCATAAAGCAGAACTGGTCCTAAAAGCTGTAGACAAACTCCCACAGTGCTCTAAGAATTAGATAGCATATCTGAAAAAAATAAAAAAAAAAAATAAAAAAAAAATATATATATATATATTATTTTTATTTTTTTATTTTTTTTACAATGGAAAAGCAATAGATAAGCTTTTTTGACCAGGTCTTCCAAATTGATTTACAGAAAGAATTCCTTTATAAACCTTGGTCCAAATATGTGTCGCTCATTTTAAGAAGTCAGGGGAAAAAAGACAATAATCAATAGGCTTGAGTCTAAACCCAATGAAGTGTGTGCCTTATACACACGCAGCATGTGAGAAACAGAGAAGCAGGTGACATGTTAATAACATTGTGATGACGGAACAGCTTGACTATTTTAGGTCTGTATGTGCTCTGATTGATACAGTAGAACTATTACTGTGCTAATATGATCTTATCTTGCATTGTTTCCATGCATTGCTTATCTTGCATTTATTTCCAATTAGCTTTTGTCTATTAGAACAGAATTGGAAAATTAACTTTAAATGCATTCAATAATTCACTATACAGGTTAAAAAACATTTTTGACATTAAAAATGCAATTTAAGATGCTTTTATGTGCTAAATAAAGGATGTTCTTGTATATTTTTTTTTGAAAGTGGCCATTAAAGTGTATGCAAATACTTGACTTACTCGCAATATAGCCATTCGACGCCTCCATGTCCATTTTCAGGGGGTAGAGCTGTGAAATAAAGAGTTATAAATTAGATGTAGGATTTTGCATTGTTCTATAATTTAAAAAAATGGTCATTTAACAAGCATTACTGGAACAGGTTTCTTTAAATATTTGCAGTATTTTTTTTTTAGTCTTTAAAACTGATTAACCACGGTATTATATAATAATGTTCTGTTTTTCCTCCAAATTATGCAACACCTTAAGTACATTCACTAGACGTTCAATGTCGACAGTTCATTTGTAATACATTTTTCATTTCAAAGACATATCTGGCACATAAACGAACTGCCGTGAAAAAAAGAGACACTAATGTACGATTTCTCAATGTTAAGCTTTTATCTTACAGTTTTTTAGCTCTACTGCACTGAATCCAACTGTCTGTATCACAGTCATACAATCTTCAAAAATAAAAAAATGTTTTTTATGAAACATCTAAATTGTCTTCTGAAGTATTAGGGAAGTAACATATAAAGTGACAACTTCCTGGTTAGTCAAAAAAAGATACATGCAAAGCGTGAAAATTGACATGTTTTCATAGAGTTTCAGGTCCTTCTGAAACAAGTCTAAAATTAAAAGTTTGGACAGAGCAAAGTGAGCTGTAAAAATCAACGACGCTTATTCTGATGTACAGCATATCGTCCATCAGATCGTATGAAAGCTGGCCTTATCGCTGGATAGAAACATGGATACTGGTTCTATAAGCTTTACAGGTTTCCTTTAAACTAAAATAAATCTAAGGCTTATTTTAGAGCACAATCAGATGGAATCATCAATTTCACACAGAAAAACAAGCAAAGCATTAATATGCTTTTACTGGTTTAATATTCCATAACGGACTGGGAGGGATGTCATTTTCACTTGTGATGACAAAAAATAGCAATTCCGTGACGTTTTCGAAATACCACAAACAAGAGCTACTGTATTGTTTATGTTTCACCGGACGGAAAGCGCAAAAATATATTATCTTGGCTTAGTCACAAATTATCCTTATAGAACCTCATTTATGACAGAGCTTAGGGCATCTATAAACACTGGGTCAGGTTTTTATTTTATTTATTTTATTTTTTTTCTATTTCAACTTTAAAATGTTTAATTGCTAGGGTTTTATGAGTATTTCTAAACCCATTAAGTAAATACCACGTAAACCAATTAAGCAGCTTAATAAATAAACGCTCTTATGCTTTAATAAATCGCAGATGCTAAATGCACTTAAAGTAATATAAACATTTGTTTTATCTCTCTACTCTTCCATATCGCTATAAGGCAATGCACGGTCCTTTAAACATTCATAATGTGCACACATACAGTGCATTAAACAATAATAAATCAGTAAAATATCAAGTTAACTTTTAAGTCCTTATCAAATCAGGAACTACACAATATCACGAACCATCTTTCCTGATATCCCATTAATTATGAGCAGTGCACCTGGATACTCTGACCCTGATCAAAGTTTCTGAAATAAACAAGACACAAATTACAGCTCCTTGATATGGAAATACAACCAAATGATATCTCAAATTAAAAAGCACTAGGAGTGAAGTTGTCCCTATGTATGGTGTATCGCGCTGCGCTTCTCCAGGGGACCTAACACACACTGATCACGGCACGCGTGTGCATAACCTTAACCATCCAGCCCTACAACAAAACACTATCGTCCCGGATCAATTCCTGAATATCAGTAGACTACTTTGATCTAATTAAACCCCTTTGAGATGCAATGGATGTTACATGCATTATAGAGGTCAATGATGAATAAGGATTTAAAAAAGAGAACTGTTAAAAATCAAATGCAAAACACATGTAACATATCCTTAGAAATGTAATCATTGGGTTCATGTTTAGAGTGGGGGGGGGGGGGACCATTTAAACAGGAAAACAAAAATGTGGTGTGTGTGTGGTGTAACCCTCATGTAAAAAAAAAACAAGTTTTCAAGTACCTACACCATATGATCATAATCTGGTTATTTAAACACATTGTCAAGTTAACATTTAAAAATTATTTTTAAATTATTCTTGATTGAGGAATATCAAAAAGGTGTTCTTAGTGTAACTCTATTTGAAAAATATTTGAATAAAAAAAGTCAGAATACATGAAAATCATGACAGTAATGAGGGTCTACAGGGGTCTCTGTTTTATGATTGTCACATGAAAACAAAATGGCGTCTTGCATGCTTATGCCAAACTGACTTAATTATTTTTAAAATATTAATAATATTTAAAAAAATACCAATAATGTCTCAAAATTGATTTAATTTTTTTAATAGATTGTATGAACCTAATTCCACCAACATTTTCAATAACATTAACCTTAATTACTTCCTTGGCTCTACATATTTACAATATTCGGACAGTTACAATGTCTTCTCTCTCTTTTTTTTTTTTTACTTTAAGCCTCACAATTATATACATCTATAACTTGTTCAACATTTCTTGAGTTATCCTCTATGATATATATATATATATATATATATATATATATAAGAAATGTTGAACAAGTTATTAGATTCTGACAAAAATAGCATCACAATAAACGGATGTTAATGATATTACTGTATTTGGGCTATGTCACTTGAGGTATCAGCTTTAATACATAATGTCAGCATTATAATCTACAAAAAAAAGTCTTTCTGGACTTTAATTGAACTACAAGACTCTACGAGATGTTAACCATTAAAGATGATTGCATTGAAACTTTTACCTTTTTGTTTGGTCTCCCCCCTGTGAAAACGCAAGTAAGTCTCCAAAGAAATCCTTGCGCAAAAAAAAAAAGAAAAAGAAACGCGTGAAATTATTTCCAATGACAGAGGCTTTTCAGAGTCTAATGTGATGATGAAGAAGTCCTCTGATGACTGTCATGTTCAACTGGAGTTCATATTGGTCACAAACAGGGGACGATCTTGCCCCAAATGAAAAAAAAAAAGAAGAAAAAAAAAAAAAAAACTTAGGAAGCAAGCTGCTTCTTGGGTTTCTATCGTTTGGTGACTTCCTTTGCGCCGAACAAGCCCGTCAGCTTTTCCATTTCACACGCGTCTACGCGCTTTCCCCCCGACTATTAGATTTCTTCCTCTGATCTGAAACTGCTTTGACATAGTGAAGTGAAACCTGTGCCTGTTCAACACCTGGGTCAATCGATGTCAGGCTGGGGCGAATACTCAACTGGATCCACCGGTTCCAAGGGAATTAAGCCATAAATAAGGAAATGATGGGAACTGCCTACAAACAGGCTTAGAGCCCAATAATTCCACCTGTCTGACAGTCCATCAAAGGTTGTGGGATGAGTGTGTGCGTGTTTTCTTTATGCTTCATGTGCAGCTCAGTATTCATGTGACACATACGCCGACAGTATTCACATGCATTTAAATGCTCTTTGCAGACGCGTCATTGAATTCTCGCAATATAGGCTGTACGCACATTTAGAAAAACGATTCATATTGATGGCGAATGGCAAGGCTGGGAGGGAGTCTTAAAAGTATATCCGTGTTTTCACACAAGTAGGCAATAAAATGAATTTTCAAACGTTTTTTTTTTAAACATGGATTAAACGTTAGGGTGTTGCTTTTGCCTGAGGAACTGTCTATTGCTAACAAAACATTCGTAGGCCTGCTGGCGTAATTTATTTCAAGTTAATACAGATTTAACCATACCACATAAATCACAAAAAAAATATATAGGCCTAGTGATGTTTAAAACGTCTTTAAAATATAAAAGTTTAAGATTAGTAATGCACGCGCTAGGGGCGCCAAAACAATCTCACCTGATTGCGCCCTTCAGACATTTTATAAAATCAAAAGTTGATTCCTTTTCAATTCCTTTACTAAATGGCACACTGTTAGGGGAAAATAATTTTACAATCACAAAAAGTGGCCAAGGCCATTGTACTAATTATTCAAGTGATATATATAATGACAGTAGACTATGTTTTATGCGAGGAAGCAGACACCTGTTGCTATGGTAACCTTAAATTATGCTCGCGAACGATCCGTTTAGCACACTCGGACTAACTTGTAATATAACTTTATTAGTTACTGAAACATTGTTCGAAAACGCTGACGAAAAGCAAGAACACTTACATATAACAAAACTTTGAGACCCACGCCTTCTTTGACCTGTTTTTAGGGGTAGGTGGGGTCAAACTCCCCCATAATTCGCACCCTGACCCAGACGCTTCCTGGACCTGTCAAAACACAGAACATACAGATGCATAAAGCCTTGAAACAAACAAAGGAAACCCTTAACATTCGAAACGGACATTTTAGCTTACCTTTAGCGATGTACGAAGTGACACACTTCCATCTCATCTGATATGGAGTTACAGACAGCGTCTAAATACTGTGTATCCACTGCAGTGCGATAGACACGCAGCAATAGTGATTCCCTTCGCCTGCTTCCTCCATCTTCAGCGACCGTCTGACTCAGAGAAACCGATCTATCAGTGCCGCTCGGTAATCGATTAACGTTAGACGCATTATCACTGCATTTAAAATGCGTTTGGCGTGATCTCCAGCAGGCTGTAGTAGCCTATCTAGGCTATAAGAACACAGGGAGGAGAAACTTAAATTCAAGCTGCTAATTCCAAACCCTGTGCATGGCGTTTTATAATACATTCACATCATGTTTACTGATTAATATAATATATTTATTAGTACTATAAGCTCTTGTTACGAATATATTTATTATGATTTTAGTAATGACCGCTGTTGTGCTGCAGTCCTTATACATCCATGATTGCCTATCATAACGTTTTCGTTTCGTTATTAAATATATATATATATTTATATTTTCAGTCACATTTATAATGTGGAGGAAGAAAGAGAGAATGAATCAATTATAATAGGCAAAAAATATTTATATATATATTTAAATAAATAAATAAATAAATAAATAAAAGATTCAGGGTTAGCTTCAGTCATTTTCTCTTGGACCCCCTCTACTGGTCGACGAGAGAAATACACCACTGACCTAGTTGGAATCCTGTCAGAACTGTGGAGAGCTGGTGATGTCAGTGAAACAAAAGTCCTTTTTGCAAACATTTATTAAAATTCATCTTATTACAGTATTACATTATGTCCTGCTGCTATAGACTACATATCAGATACAATGCAATGTTAAGTCAAAACAAATGTTAATATTTATAAAAATAAATAAATAAATAAAAACTGTGACTATCTACAATCAGAGAAACCAGGCACCAATGATCTTGACATTTGTTTATCATCCTTGGAGACTGAATAAGCTGTCATTAGGGTCTGAATAAAAATAAGTGTTACTGAGATGTTACACTGAGATGAATGAGGAACTGAAGCAGGTCATGTTAGTCATGAAAGGTTGTGCATTTCCATTTTTTTCATTGTTTCTTTTACAGTAAATTGAAGATGCGGATATTAAAATGTATTACTGTAAGTGAGGTGTTTTAAGAAGGTTACACAAAAAAACAGGATAACAGCTTTTCAATTTCACTAAGCACTCTTTCATTGACTATTAGATTGTGAACTGAAACCTGCATGTTCAACACCTTGGATACATCTAAAATGTTTACTTTAACAAAGGTTTAAAATAGTTTAAAAAATGGTGTGCTATTGTTATTGTGTTTTGTACACACACACACACACACACACACACACACACACACACACACACACATATATATATATATATATATATATATATATATATATATATATATATATATATACACACAGTGCTGGGTAATAACTGATTAAATGTATTTGGATTAAGTAGTCAAACAGATTACAGTTACTTTTTTTTGCTGATTACATGATTAAATGTTAATTCAAATATTCATAATTTTTTGATTTTCCCTAATTCTTCTTTGTCATTTTCTTTTCTAAAAAGGATATTATTGAACATATATATATATATATATATATATATATATATATATATATATATATATATATATATACTGTATATAGTTCCTTCACAAACCCCACTTTGCGAAGCCCTGTAATGTTTAATGTACTTCATGTTGTTGATAACAAATAATAGAATATATTTTCTTTCTCATTGTATTCTAAAAGTAGTCAGATTATATTACCAAAAAACATGTAATGTAATGGATCGCATGTAATTTGGAATAAGTACTGTAATGGACTGTAAAAAAATATTGTTGGTTTAACTTAAAAAATGAAGTAACCTGGTTGCCTTAAACTTTTAAGTTCGTTGAAATGGAAAAATTGAGTTAATACAATGAAGTTATCTGAACTACATAAATTATTTAAGTTGATTTGACAAAAGAAAAAATGTTGTGATTACAAATCATGAAAATATTTTTATATATGACAAAAATTGTAGTTAATAACCTTATCCATTACACGTTTAATCGATAATTTGAAAAATGAACAATTTATGTATTATTTATTTATAAAAGTGATCTTGTTGAAAATAAACTAAAGATGCTTTTCTTTGAACAATGTACTGTAATAAGGTCACCGTTTGCATGTCCAACTGTGTTCTTTGAGGCTGCATTGTTTGTTTACTCTGCCATCAACTCTCTGATTTGTAGAAGTATCCTCAGATAACAATCAGTTGCTTTTGTTCAGAGGCTGCTGGTTAACTTTCCATGGTTTAAAAGAGCACTGTTTGAAGTAGAGGGGAAACCGTTAGACACCCCCCTCCTCTGCCACCCTCTCCCCTATCTTTCTTTTATTTATTTTTACATTACTGTCTACTTTCCTCCCGTCTTTAAGGTTTCAACCATCTATGAATTACCTCATTCATTCTGTAATGGTTTCCACAGTCCTTGCATGATCTTATTTAGTGCCAGTAAATGGACAGTCTCCCAGATGTAGATTTAAGCCCACAGTCCTAAACAAGGATTCTCAGATGAGTGCACTGTAAAAAAAACATCATTTTTTCTTTTGTCAAATCAACTTAGATAATTTATGTAGTTCAGATAACATAATATTTTGAGTTTCTGATGATTAAATCAATCTCCTTTATTGTATTAACTCAATTTTTCCATTTCATTTTCCAACTTAAAATTAAGGCAACCAGGTTACTTATTTATTTATTTAAGTTAAACCAACAATATTTTTTTTTTACAGTGTGCATGTCAGCATAATTTCATTTCAGTAAACAGATTAGGCTATAACTGGACATAAATTCCTCAGTAAATGACTCAAATTTAAGTAAAATTACTATAAATTCAACTAATTTGATTTATGGCTCACCATGGTCATGATGGATTTTGACAAATCATTTAGTTACACATAAAAAATTCAACAACATTGTTGTCAGAAACAAGTTAACTTTAACTTGTAAAGTTAAACAATGGACACTGAAGCCAGAAAACACACCAGTCATCTAATAAAACATAAAAAAGAATATAAGTAAAATAAATAAATTAACTTTGCAATATGAAAACGAGATTCAAACGGATTTGATGGATGACATGAAATACACTCATTCAGTAACAATACACACTGTACACTTTTGACAACTGAAAGCAAATCTGCTAACTGAAGCATGAAGTTCATTGTACATCCTGTGCTGGTTTAATCATGGGTGACCGGGTTCATCTAATGAATGTAAAGTGTTGTAATGTTCTGCAGAACCTCAAATAATGGCTTACAATTACATGGGCTGAATTTCCACCTTGGAAATTCAAGAAAACGCTTTTATTTTCATTTGGGTATATGGGGCTAAAATACCTCCATAAAGAAAACGTGCATGTTTTTGGTCCCAAAGTGTACTGAGATCCATATTAAGCATGACTTTTCTGAAAAGAAATTATGAAATAAGTTTGTTATGAATAAAAATATATTTTTGTGGTAGGGTCTGGGTGCTCAAATGCTTTCAATCATTCACCAATACCGGGAATTGTTTTTGATTTATTCACTGAAAACTAAAAATCATTAAGTGCGATGTCTGAATGAATATACTGTATATGTGAAAATTTCAGGGATTGTAATTTGCCACATAAATGTAGATCAAATGAACAAAAAAAATGAAATTTAGTTCTTTCTCAATGGATTATATTGTTTGCAAAAAGCAATAGCAGGCATTTAGGAAAATGCATGCTTATTAGTGTTTTTACTCAGCCATGCACACACACACACACGCGTTTTATAAGGACTTTAATGTCTTGTATAGTGTACAAATTGTATATTATACCCCCTAAACCCATACCCATCACATACTTTTAACATTTTCATTAAAAAAAAAAAACATTACTTAGTATGATAGTTTCTTCAAGGGACCAAAAAATCCTCCCACAAGGACAAAGGGTTGCAGATTTTGCCATCTTTGAGGAAACATTTTACGCTTGTAGTTCATCACTTCTTTCAGTACGGTTACTCTACCCTTTATTTTACTCAATTAAACTGAAGTTATAATATTATATTATCAATAACGTCTGTCAATCAGGGTGAGAAGACAGGATAAGGATTTTACAAAGACAATATACAGCCAAAATATGTCTGGATAGGGATGAACCATTTCACCAGAACAATCATCAATTCGATATGATTCAAACTAATCTCACAGATGTATGATTCCTCTATTCATTGAGTAATGGTGAGCGATTTCCATATGAATGTCTTCTTTTTTTATACTCAGAATGATTATTTGGGTATGACTCCGGATACTACACCGGAACTAAGTCTGTAAATAAGAAAATCTGGCAAAGTGTGGATCAGATGATTGAGTTTTGACAATCATGGTTGCAAAAACGTGTCTTGGTTTCAGTCGAGAAGAGAAGCGCGTCTCATTACCTCTAAACCGAAACGAAGGAATATGTTTCACCTTCATCTGGCTTAGCTTGTGCACTCCGGTATAACATGCAACACATATTCAAGCTTACAAAACCACTCATTAGAAAAACAGCCTAAACCACAGGTCTCATTTTCCTCATCATCGAAAAGAAAATGTTCATCTTTTTTCTGCATTAACCTCCCCCAGTTTCACCCCTTTGTACCCCAAAGTGTGCACACATACTGACACACACACACACACACACACATACACTCTTTCTAATGTTTTGCACAGTATTTCTGATCTTTATATTTGATAGCTACTCTTTTGCACCAGTTTCTTTTTCTGATGGACTCATACAAGCACACATACTGTACACTACCTCTTAAATATGTTGTTTTTATTTTTATAGTAAAAAAATAGATGTTTTATATTATTGAAAAGGCCCAAAATTAGTTTTCTTTGTCAAATTTAGCAAGCACAGACAGACATTATCAACATGTATTACAGTTTTTCTCAATTGTTTACACACAAATGATGATCCTTGAGACACAAAGACCATAACATGTTACTCAGTCACCAACCCCCTAAACCAATTCTGCTAAACTCCTGCTTTACACTCAAATTGCAGTTCTAAAACACACTTTTTTTTTTCTTCAAAACACTACACACAATTATCTGCTTTTGGCTTCATTTTCATGCAGAAAATCTCTTATTCTTATCTCTATATTCACAAGGAACACAGCTAATTCAGATGCACACTGACTCGACACATGGGCAAACACATGTCACACAGTTTTACAATTAGAGCTTTAGCATACAAAGGGATGCAGCATAGTTTTATTGTTATTATTATTATTATTATTATTTAATGTAAACAGTAAATGTTTCGGTTGTTTTGTATGTAGACCACTGTATGTGCAACTTTGTGTTGTTAGGATGTACACAGTGTACTTTTTTTTTTTTGTGGGAAAAATAATAATATAAATTTGTTAGCGCGTATTTGTGTCTTTTGAATATAAAACCAATATTCTTAAATATTTTACAACACAACATGTGTGTACTGTCTGTAGTACAAGTGTAACACTGAACAAAAAAAGGAACAAAATTATTATGATGAATGGAGAAGTGTTTTCCATTCATCATAGTGATTTACATTGAGCACAACAGTGTTCAACTGGTTCTTATAAATGTCTATTCATATGATGGTTTGTGTGTGTCATTTGAAAACAAAATACCATTTTGAGAATAACATTGTTTTGAATGTAAAGTTTCATTTTGCAGGGGAATTGAGGGGTTTTGCATATGTGTTTTTGATTTGTGTGTAGAGTTCTCAGAGTATGAGACATGCTTTCAGAAAATGTGTGTAAACAATCGAGAAAAACTGTAACTCACCACAGATACGTGTCACCAGACGTATGCTCTCTATACACAGAGAGAGAGAACCAAAGCAACCTCAGATAGGCTTACGTTTCAGACATCCACACTGAGATCACACATAAGGTTGGATATCTGCACACCCCTGCACTGAGGATGGATGGCCAGAGATGTGAAAATGTTTAAGAGCATGTGAAAGTGTGCAGGGCTTTTGCACATTGGCTTCTCTCAGAGCGACTGATGCACTTTAAAACAGGAAACATCTTCATATACCCATCACTGGAAACAACCCAAGGTCTTTCACAGGAGAAAGCCATTTCCTGCTTTTGACTAAATGAGGCACCTCGAGCATATTATGTTTCACATAAGAAGCATTTCACCAACTGACAGCATGTAAACAAAATGCCTACACTGCTTCTTATGTTGTATATTGAGTAAAAATATCCATTACCATTCAAAAGTTTAAGATTTTTTGTTTTTTAATTGAAAGAAGTCTCTTTTGGTCACTAAGGCGGTGTTTATTTGATCAAAAAGACAAGATGCAGCGTATTCCTGTGAAGGCAAAGATGAATTTTCAGTGGTCATAACTCCAGTCTTCAGTTTCACATTATCCTTTAGAAATCATTCTTATATGCGGAAAAAAAACAAACATGTCTTACTGTTATCAATGTTGAAAACGGTCGTGCTGCTGATTATTATTCTTTAGGAGTGTTTCTCTTCAGAAGGGGCCTGGAAAACTCATAAAGGTGGAAGAAAGAATGAATACTGAAAGACAACTCAAATCTGCTGAAATCCTCAAGTCACTGGGATTTAGAGGATGAGTCATCATCCAATGGGACAATGACCTACAATATACAATATGTGTCTGTCCTGGAATGGGCCAGTCAAAGCTCTCAATCCAATTTAGCATCTGTGGAATGATTTTAGTCAGCAACTGCCATTAATGCTTCTCATTCAATCAGGTTCAATGTTGTTAGAGGTTATAAAATCCAGAAATTTTTCTAATTGATTTTAAATTAAATATATTGAGCCAAATACATCCACAGATCCTCTCATAGTACCTCTGGCGAGTCCCTATTCCTGTTTCCTAAACATCAATTTCAAAAGAAACCATTTCAAAAACTATTACCACAGAGTGGCTTTACGTATTATGTACTTACATTGAACAATAAGTACAATGTATTATTGTGTTCCTGTTGTATAGTAAAACACTTTTGCTGCTATTGAGGTCTGATACGGGTAAGGTTAGGGACAGGTGTGGTGGTATGGGTCGGTTTAAGGGTAGGTTAAGGTGTGAGGGGAGGGTCAACTGTGTAATTACCAATGTAATTACATTAAGTAATTATAGCTGTAATTACATGCTGGTATTTTTAAAATATAAGTACAATGTAAAAACATGTATGCACACAATAAGTACATTGTATCAAATTATTAATTTCACTGTAATTACATAGTACTTAAAGCCACTTAATATAAAGTGGGACCCAGATGTTTAGTTGAATTGTGTACTAGGCTTTTCATGAGTGACTGCAGAACGTTAAGCTTTTTGGTTTTAAGCCACTCTAGTGTGTTTTTTGCTGTATGTTTAAAGTCATTGCCCTGTTGGAACATAAATCATACTTAAAGAGTCATATTCTGGGTCCAAAATCATGCACTGTCTACATTTAAACTTGAATTTACTTTGCTATCGTTAAAAAAAGCATTCTCTGCATAGTATGAATGTGTGATGAATGAAATTCTGATGTACTACATACACCATGTTCTTACTGTCACTTGACCCACCAGCGTCAGTTGTATCGCCTCACTTCCAATCATAAATCCTCTCCCGTGGCCTCATGAGATAGAAAAAGTGTTTCTTTCTGTTCTCTAGTTCACGAACAAATCGTTCTTTTGAACTGGTTATTTTTTAGTGAACTGGTTGAACTAGTTGTCATGAGCCAGGTTTCTCCCCTCACATTTTTTCTCTGTCACACACACACACACACACTCACTCTTCCTAATGCCCTTTTTCATCTACCTCATTATTACAAGCAATTGCATTGATTCTCTCTCACCTGTTCTCCCTTTCCTCTTGATTTTGTTTTCTACTTCTAGCCTTCTCTTTTTCTGCTTCCTTACGAGATTATTGCGTATAAACCCGATGTTTATACGCCACTTTTCCTAAGCCTGTCTGAGACTTGTCTGTGTCCTGCCAGATCCCCGTTTGGTGATACCTTTTCTCATTGAGTGCTCTTTATCTATTTGATCTGTGTTCTGCCTAGTTAATCTGTTGCTGAGGGCTGTTCCTACCCCGTGTCCAGTCTCCCGCTGCCTGCTACAATTATGGTCTCTGTCCACTGTCTACGGCTATCCAGCCCGAGCTCTTCTATCTACCTGTGTGATTACTTCAAGAGGAATATTTCTGTTGAACTGTCTTTTGCCAATTTGGGGGCCATTTACCACCATTTACATTAAAAAGACATTATTTACCTGCACTTCACTCTTGGGTCCTCTCTTCTCCACCTGAGAGAATAATCTCGGCAGTATGGGCCCAGCGGAGGATAACCCTTCCCACAGGACGGTCGAGCTTCATGGAGCAATGCTGGGCAAACATGAGCAGGAACTCCACGCTACTCGTCACGCTGTGGACTCTCAGTCTGCCCAGATGTCCGATTTGTCCCAACAGTTTATCATCTTCGCAAGGAGCCTCCACACTCCCCAAGGACTACTGACGTTCCCGAGCCCAGGGTAAATAATCCTCCCTGTTACACAGGTGAGCCCACTGAGTGTCGTTTATTCCTAACCAAGTGTGAGGGTTTTTTTTCCCCCTCCAGTCTCTCACTTGTGCTAAGGACTGAGCCAGAGTTGCGTTTGTGGTTTCCCTGCTAACTGGACAGGCTTGTAAGTGGGGAACAGCTGTCTGGGAGGCTGAGGCGAAAAGCTGTGCTCACTATGCTCTCTTCAAGGAGGAGATAATCCGGGGTTTCGACCGCTCTGCTACCGTACCCTGGCTACCATGTGCGGCTGGAATGAGCTTGCGCTGATCGCTATTTTTTTGGAGGGACTCAACGTTGACCTCAAGGATGAGATTCTCCTAGGATGGTAAGGGAACAGTCATAAATGCCATCAACTCCAGTGACGGTTAGGTTTAGGGACGGGGTTGAGGTAAGTCAGATATTTATATAAACAGTAATAACGTTAAGTCAACGGTGTTCATAAACACGCTGAAAGGCGATTATGCGTCTTGATAGCACGCCAAAACTGGAAATACGAATTGGCGTGGCATACACACGCTACTTCATGAGATCAGTCTGGGAGTTCATATCTCTGTCGCTGAACGTGAATGGCGAATCATCAACTGCCTATGCCTATATGTCTGCAAGTCATTTCGTCTCCCTCTGTCCATTGAAAGCCAAGCCTTGCCAGTAGAGAGGGTCACTGGCGAGTGCTACTACAATAATCCCTCCGCCCAGAACCTGCACTACTTTTCCTTTTTTTTTACGGTGGCCTGGTTGTTCTGTTTCCTGCGTTTCATTGATTGACTCGCGACCAGGGGATTCCCCTGACTGATTTAGAAAGGTCCACCTCTGTTTTTGCCCCGGATGGTAGCGCTCTTCCTGTGGTTCACCGTGCTACCATTCCCGTGAGTCTCACCGTCTCTGGCAACCATCATGAGACAATTTCTTATTTTAATTTTTAAGTACCCATTTACCTCGGTTGTGTTGGGACCCCCTTGGTTAGTCAAGCATAACCCTCAGATTAATTGGTCTAAAGGCATCATTCTCTCCTGGAATTTGTCTTGTCATGTTGATTGTTTGGTGTCTGCTGTTCCTTCTGTCTCTTTTTTTCAGGAGGAGCCTGCTGATTTGTCTGGGGTGACTACCCAAGGAGTACCATGATCTGCGGGGGGTTTTCAGTCATTCCCGGGCCACTTCTCTCCCCCAACATCACCCTTATGATCATAGCATCGATCTCCTTCCTGGATCTATTCTGCCCAGTGGTAGACTTTACTCTCTGTCGGCACCTGAGCGCGAGGCTCTCGAGAATTATCTTTCTGAATCCCTCGACGCTGGTACCATAGTTCCCTCTTCTTCTCCTGCCGGTTACGGCTCCCTGCATCCCTGAATAGATTATCATGGTTTGAATGAACTGTCAAGAATCGTTACCCTTTTCCACTTATGTCATCAGCCTTCGAGATCTTTCAGGAAGCTAGAGTTTTTACTAAATTGGATATTCGCAACGTGTACCATTTAATTCGCATTAAGGAGGGGGCCAAATGGAAGACGGCGTTTAGCACCTCCCACTCAGTTGTATCCCGAGCCTGCCCTAAGAATTTGCTATTTGTTCCCTCCGCTGTGCGATTGGAAGTTCTCCAATGGGGTCATTCTTCCAAATTTTGATTACATTAGGGGTACTCTGGCCACCATTCACCAGAGGTTTTGGTGGCCCCTTTGAGAACGTGACATTCACTGCTATGTTGTGTTGTGCACTGTCTGCGCCCAGACTAAATCCAATAATTCTCCACCCGCCATTCCTTTCAGACCCCTGCCTCTTCTCTCCCGTTCATGGTCTCACATTGGTCTTGATTTTATTTCGGGCCTCCCTCCGTCTGGAGGCAATACCGTTATCTTGACGGTTGACGATCGCTTCTCTAAGGCGGCTCATTTTATTACTCTCCCTAAGTTACCCTCCTCCAAAGAGACTGCTCAGACTGTTGTTGACATTGTTTTTAAACGTACTTGGAAGAGGGTGAGGTCCGCTTTATATGTCAGTCCTGAGCGCGCACTCGTTTAGCCGCTAACCGACGTCGTGTCAAGAGACCCAGACACATCTGCGGTCAGAGAATATGTCTTTCCACCCTTAACCTTCCTCTCCAGTCAGTTTCCTGCATGTTGGCTCCTTGATTTATCGGGCCTTTCCGCATTTCTAAAGTCATTAGCCCCGTCGCCGTTAACTTAAGACTCTCGCATAACCTTCAATGCATCCATCCTGTTTTTCATGTTTCTTGTATTAAACCCGTTGTTCGCTTGCCTTCTCGTCCTTCCCCCCAAGCCCACCCTTGTCGAGGGGTACCCTGTCTATAGATGACTAGATGTCTGCCCTCGGGGTCACGGTCACCAGTTTTTGGTTGATTGGGAGGGGTATGGTCCTGAGGAGAGAAGCTGGATTCCCTCCTGGGATGACCGCTTGCTCATCAATGACTTGGCTCATCAGCGCTCGTTGAGGGAGCAGTACTGTCATGAACCAGGTTTCTCATCTCCCCTAATTAGTCTCACATACACACTCATTCTTCCTCATGCCCTTTTCCATCTACTCATCTACTACTAATGTCCCTTATTATTACCACCAATTGACTGATTCTTTCTCACACTTTCCCTTTCCTCTTGATTTTGTTTGCTACTTCTAGCCTTCTCTTTTTCTGCTACACCTAAAAATATCTCTGAAGTATACTCCCATTAATATTTAATTTTTTAGCACACCAGGATGAAATTGTCTATTACGTCTTGTTTCACAGGAGTATAAATATGAGGAAACACAAAGGCAAAAGTCCCTTAATCATCCATCACAATGAATAAAACTAAATAAGTTCAGATGTGCAGAAAAAAAGCAAAAAAGCATTGAAATTTTGAGGCAGCTACACTTACACTGTGTCTAAAATGTGTCTAAGAAAGTAAAATGTATTTGTATAGTACATTTCACAGATAAAAATCATAAAGTGCATCGCAACAAAAAGAGGCATACACAACATTAATAAATATTTTTTTCTACAGTATCTAAAACTCACAAAATAACCACACCCACTTTTGGGTGATCTAAAACAATTAAACAAAGATAAATAATATAACCAAATTTGATTTGTAATGTTATATTACAACCTATGTAATGCCCCTGAAAACTAAAGTGACAGATTTCAGACAAAAATAAATAAATAAATAAAAACTGTTTTAACAGGGGTGTATGGACGCTTTATATCCAGCCATTTCCATTAGGACACGGATATGTAGCTTTTGGTAGCTACTAGATGGCACTATTGGTCTTCCAGATCTTCCAGCTGAACAAAATTCAATATTCACACATCATGTTTAGCAATAAGCCTGTTTTCCAAACTCAATCTCTTTCACATCTTAAAGATTTCTCTCTTAAAATACGACTGAACCATAGATACGATAAAAAAATGTATAATAAAAAAACATTAATATCAATATTAAACTCATGTTTGTACTCTCAATGTTTTAAATATAGCACAAACCTTGCTCAATTTTACGTTAGATGAATGTTGAATGCTTTCTGTCATTTTGTCATTTTTCTGTCAAAATTTATTTTTAATTTAATCTAGGGAGCAATAGGGATTGCACTGTAATTCACAGTGATATTTGCTCATGACTGCCATGTGTCCTGACGTGCACATTCTCATAGCTGCCTTATTGATCTAGATGTATTTCCCAGCAGCCTCCATCCCAAGATTCATATGTCTGTGATTGGAAAAGCTGAATGTATCTGAAAATCATATAATAAAACAAAGCACCAAAAAGAACGCACACACGATTTCAACCGAGGCGAACCTCCCTCCTCACTCCTCCCCCCTGCCCCCACCCTGGCCTATTTAAGTGTGGGAAGAAGAAGACATAGTTGGTTTGAAAAACCCCAAATCATATCTCATATCATGGCTGGCATTATGCCAGAAGGCATGTAAGAGACTGAACAATCTGGATGGATTTTAAAGTCAACAACTTGCAGACACGGATTGAGGCTGAACATAATGTGTGCAAAAGGAAGTGAAAACATATTTACAGGATGTTAAAATATCAAATATTTACAGCTGCCAATATTTTTTACTTTTAAACTAAGCGCCAACATTCTAATCTGAAAGATGAAGCCTACCCGGAAGTGCGAAAAACTGCAATACATCTCAAATCCGCTAGAGGCCGGTCCCAAAAGGCAGCAAATATCCATAGACGTCGTGTTAAAATATCCGTTTTCATATCAGCATAAATTCATGTTTTTACAGGTTGGTCCCATGGACTTTTATTGTAATCTTCAATATGTTCCGCATGCCTGACAACTGTGAGGGGGGTGAATTTTTTTCTAACTCGTTAGTTTAGATCAAATTTAGATATAAAATGCATTTACAAATAAGGGCGGTTAACTTTGATTGACAGCTGATAACAGGCTGCGCCGAGTGAATGTGACATCTCGGCCATAATCTGACACAACACATCATACCATCTCTGTATCCTTTCTGAAACTTTTGTATTTTGTATTTCCCAAGATTTTTTCCAGTATGGCCCTGCCCATACCCCCCATAAACAGCCTCAAACCCGTTCTTCAGAAAGACACTTTGTCCATATTTTTTACAGTCTATGCTTTTAACTTATGCAAATGTAACTTCATTGATCGTAATGGTCAGGAGGACCAGGGTAATGACAGGGTTATTAATGTAAGTTGCATGCCATTAACATGAGAAATGCCAGGAAGAAGTACGAGTTTGGGGTCAGTTATTTAAAAAAATAATAATAAATAATACTTTTATTCAGCATGGATGCTCTAAATTGATCAAGTGACAGCAAAGAAATTCACATTTTTACAAAAAATTTCTATTTCAAATAAATTATGTTCTTTTAAAATGTTCTATTCAACAAAGAATCCCCCAAAAATATTTTTAGAAAACATTATAAAGTATTAATAATTAATATTATTAAATATTACGATGCACAGTTTTCAAAATTTCAACAGATTTATGATAGATCATAATGACACTAAGGGCTTGGCTATAGACATTTTGGCTGTGTGTATATATATATATATATATATATATATTTTTTTTTTTTATCTGCTAGTGTAACAAAACAATAGATGCTGGGCAAAGACAAATGTGTAGCGGATCATTTTCAATTGGTTCATTTACATGAATTTGTCAAACAAATTCTGTAATCCAACACAACACGAGCGAGAAAATACCATTTAAGAGAGCATGTTTGCTTATAAAATCAGTTCATTCTTCTGTAAAGACGTGCATGAAACACAATGCGACAAAAAAAACAATGTTTTTTTTTTTTTTTTTTTTGCAAAACGTTCTATCACTACTCATTGGATAAAGCAGCTTTTTAAGGGAAAAGATATACTATTAGCCCAAATGAGCCCAAAATGGTGTGAGCAGTTCTGAGCGTAAGTCAACTGAAAGTTGATTGCATAAAATGTGTCAAAATTATAACCCATTCTTTATACTATTCTATTGAGAAAATGAAGTCAACCATTTGCCACAGCATGAGCCTAAAGTGGGTTACCTACACTTCTATTAGATCATAAGTAGAAATCATGAGTTGACCCACAGGCGCTGCACTGAGTCATTGGGACCACAAAAATGATTACCATCGCCTGCTGACTTTATCAACACCACATTTAGAGCAAAGCCCCTGAGACCTACACCAAGATCATTTCCTGCTCACTAAACAACATTAGGATGGAGGGCACGAAATGAGACCACTCATTTAATGGCAATAAACAATGATCAACAGACAAAATAAATACTAAGATGCACTTACAGTAGGTTTGCATGATGTGACTAGTAGTTTCCCAATAGTTCCCAATATTTTACAGGAACAGTTTTTGCCGCTTTTATCAACGTCGGTTCAAACAACTCTTTTCGCTTAACCGTTCCATTTTGAGCTGATCAGGGCCAACCGGCATGGATAGGGTTTCATTTTTCACTGCAGGGGTGATAATGGAGCTCTTTGGAATTTAATCTGTGTCAGTTTTTGCCTAGCGATTTGAGATGATCGTATATTTCTTTTACTTCAATTGCAACAGACAAATGACCAATCCTGAGTTGCGACATTACTACACGCGTTCTACCAGCACGGTTCGCCTGCAACTGTGCCGCGAATTCCATGAAAACGGTTTGTAATCGCGTCGTGCCGTACCAGTCTCAAGTGGAAACAACTGGAGCCATTCCTTACCATTCTTAAAGTCCCCGTGAACCGGAAGTTGCAAACAAGTTTTCTCCAGTGTTGTGACGTATTTCGGAGAGAAGCGGAATACTAAATGAGGCAAAATAGTGGGCGTGGCTTTTTTTTTAGCTAGCACCTGATTGGATCTAGAAAAATGGGCGTTTCATTCTGAAATGGAGGATGACGCAAGTTTACACACACTGTCAATCAATGCTCGCTCGGCGCTCGCAAACACACAGCAGCTGTCAGTTGGAGGGGCGTGGTTAGGCAAAACCGTAAAGCCTACGTCATCGGGCAAGGTAATGCAGTTTTCAAACTTTGATTAAAGATTACGAAGCCAAAAAATTTTTTGTGTGGATTGACTTGCATAGGTTCACCACAAAACGATCAATTTAGGCAAACAAAGTAAGTATGGTCAATTTTGATTTCATAGGGACTTTAAGGCCTGTTCACACCAGGACGAATTTCGCACGCGTTAATCGCCGACGTTTAACGCCTCGTGACTAAGCAAAGGGCGCTAATGTGAGTGTGCACACCGACGTGTAAAACGGCATACGTAAAAGCGTCATTTTTAAAAAAACGGGTTCGTTTTTTTGGTTTGACGTGCCGCGTCAAAAACTATCTGGCCAATGAGATTGGCGCTTTTGCTCACGTGTTTAGAGCTTCTGAAGTAACAGTAAAACACAACTCAACTTCAAACACTCAAGTTTGAAGCTGTTAGTAGGATTAAAATATCATAGCCTCTGTAGCACCATAGCTGTACAGCACATTTAAGTAACTTAACATGCCCTCTTGAAATCACTTGAGGAGTTTTGCAGTGAAAGTTGGGGGCGCTCAAACACAAAACGGTCTTGCCGAGCACACATATGCAATGGCGAAGAAGATCTACGCCAAGTAGCGTCGTCGTCTACACAGCCAGGAAGAAATAAGATGAGGATGATGCAAGGCAAGATGAATGTAGAGCTGCTGGTCTTGTTGGTGGTAGAAAATAAAGAACTATATGACAAACGAGACAGCGACTACAAACATCTTGATAAAAGAGAACTGTTATGGAGTGGTATTGCAGAGCAAATGGGCCCCATCTAATGTCAAGGAATGTATTTGCATGTTCATTTGGCTCATCGTCAGCAAAAAACGCTTGGGTGTGAACACAAAACACGCGTTGAAAAACGTTGATGAATAACGCGCGCTGATATTCGTCCAGTGTGTACGGGCCTTTAGAACTAGTATTATTCACTCTCATGTAATTAAAAACCCATAGGCCAATGACTTACTTCGTGAAATACAAAATTTGAAATTCTGAAGCATTTAATCACAATCATTGGGTACTGAAACGTCAAAAAAAGAAGCTAGGTATCAGATATTACTTCTACCATTTGACTATAGTCTAAAATTTGTGAAGCCATATGATAGGTTAGTGTGCTGGTTGTATTTAAATCAGCTTTTACATGGCAGATAATGATTCAACATTCGACAAACAATACAATCAACAAATCAACAAACATTTTGTAAAAATGAACTTCGAAAAAAGTATTACATACAGAACAGCTCCATAAAAGCTTTAAAGGGTAACTAAACCCACTGGCAATATTTGAAAATGCTGAAAAAGTGGGCAGACCCCAGTGGAGATAGAGGGGACGAAATAGATGCTAAAACACTCTATCCTGATCATTTTCAATACTCACAATTCCAATTCCTGACTCACTACAGTGGTTTTGACGACACAAGATGGTTTTAATACTGCCAAGGGCATACAGTAGCTTGCATGGTGAGCTGAAACCTGCATACGTCACAAAGTGTGGAACATCCAATAGGAAAATTCAACTGCAGTAGCAACCGTTCAACCTGAAGAGGGCAGCACTAAGACGTTTTTACACCATATATTGTAGAAATAGCACACTTTATAAACAAATGTCAAAAAAGTTACTCGAATCAATGACTGGTATTAATAAAGATCCATTCTTACAGATCATTAACTAAAAAAAAGTTGGTTTAGTGTTTAGTTACTCTTTAAATGCACTTGTGACAAAAAAAAGGCAAAAGATGGTCCATCTACGAAACAATTCCTTCGAAATGATGTGTGAAAAACTGACTGCAAGTGCAAACAATCAGCAATGTCTGATTTTTGTTCACTAAACAGAACTGGTTCTCTGAGAAAGTTCATCTCACCGACTTATTGAATCAGTCACAGTGGTTAACAGCTCACTTGAGTGACTAGACCGTTAGCTTTCAACCCTATGGCTTCAGAAGACTTGGAATTCAGCACACAAGTCACACCACTTTCATTAATTGGCTGAACCATTTCTTTAAGTGTGTGGTAATGATTAAAACATTAAAAACATCGAAAGTTGATTGAAATTATGACATCATTATCACCCTGCAGGGTTATTGGGAATGTACATGTGCTCAGTAAACTGGCACAATCTTTAAAACAAGGGCAGCTTTTCTCAAAGTCAACACTTTTCCTTTTTTTGTACTGGCAATGGCAAAATAAGGATTTTCTCCCAGATGAGTGCTCCCTTTCTCTGTAAAACTCCTAAAGTGATTTCAAGAGTTACTTAAATGTGCTGTACAGCTATGGTGCTACAGAGGCTATGATATTTTAATCCTACTAACAGCATTAAAAGCTTTCTGCACCATGTCAGTACATTTATTGAGGCTAAAGGTCTCACACCCCAAAGGAAAGACTTGACAGTCATATTTTTCGTGATATTACAGTCAGTAATGAAATGCAGGTCCAGCTGCGACACATGTGAAATTCGGGAAACTGCTGATGAGTAAAAAAAAAATAAAAATAAAAAATCAGTCTAGTCTTTGTCACCTGCTCCCTTTGTTCATTGATTGAATCGCAAATCACAAATTTGTAAAATGAATTGAAAATGAAAGCTAAAATGAATGAAAACCTGGTAAATGTTTTTGTTTTGTTTCTCATTTATATGTGAATCTTTGTCTCCCACGTGCTGAGGAAAATGTGGAAAGAACTGAAATTGCACATATTACAGCTAATTTCAGTAATGTGAAACATTATGAATCATAGTGGTCACAGTCTATTCTGCGAACTGACTCCATCATGGCTTTATACTTCAAACACATCATTTTTTTCACTGTCGTGGTTGTGGAAAAAACACACACACACTTACATATTACACTAGATGGACTTTCCAATGTTCAATTTGGCCATTAATGAGTGCTAAACTGGTTTACAGGAATCCCTGAAAGCTGGTGCATTCATTGTAAGACGATTCACAGAAATCCTATTCTGTTCATAGAGGTGGGTTTCTTTGTGTTAAAAGAAATTGGCCTAAATAAACTCAACAGTTTGGCTCATCGCTTGGTTTTTACAGTGCTAGTCTGAGTCACGATCCTCCTTTCAGTTAGCCACAGATCAAGATGCTGTTCTATCCATTCATGGTAGAGAGGATAACGGTTTCACTATCAGTATAAGCGAGAAGCAAAATGCTTCTTTGGATTTTAACAGTAAATTGACAAATGTTTCATTGTATTGAAATTCTCAGAAGTTCTTATCTCTGTTGCTTGTTTGCAGATATATAAACATTTGGAAAGTTAATAACAAAAGCTACATTCTTTTATTCAGACTGAAATTACTGTGATGAGCATATAAAAAGTGGTCTAAATATTACAAAAGAAAAAATGTTCATTAAATACGTGACAAATGTTTAATATGAACTCAATCATTTCTCATTCCAAATCATTGTTTGGATTCAAATGACTGCATGTGATGAAAAATGTCAAAGTGATCCAAATACCTTCAACGTTGAAAATGGATCTTAAAAACAATGACAAGATATAGCAAAGTTTTAAAACCTGACAGAAATGTTTTACCTTTAATGATACAAGAGATCTCTGTACATCTCAACTGTTTCTTGTCATGAGATTAAATGAAGAGCAAAAGATTTCGATCAATCTCACAAAATCTGCGTAGTTTCAGAAGAGATCTCAATAACGTCTCAAGCTGCCAAGAAGCCAAAGTCTGCAAGATTTCAATATGAACTCAACCATTTCTCAATCCAAATCGAGGCACAATCATCTTAGCTATGCTACAAAGACTCCTTTCATAATACATACTTTATCATACGTCAAAAATGTCTTGAATTCTATGAGAAACATCAAGTTGACACTTAGATGAAACATAAATGGATGCCCTGAGCTACCAAATTCATTCCTCTGAGTTTTCGCTAATGATCGTTGTTATGAACCCTAGTGTTACTTTCAATTTTCAGTGAAAGTACTGTGGGATTTACATTAACAACTCATCCAAAGTGTTGACAGCTGTAAATACGACAACACCGTGTGAGTAAGTGCTGCATGCGGTACCTCTGTGTGTGAACCCTGCAAGGCTATGCTGGCTTTGAAGCGCATTTCATACACTTGATGAAAGTTCTTCTGTGGTCAAAACAACAGAACGACAGGTATTGTCAAGTCAATATCAGTTCTCAAGATAAAATTAGGAGACTATAGCACTACTAAAGCCAATCTTTCAAGATCTATGACAAATTCACATTCTTGAAAGTGACGCTGCTCCTGTGTTCTCACCTTGAACACCCCAGACCACAATGTTCATTCTCAGCCCCCATGTCAGCTCTACTATCTCACCCCCTCCAGTTCAAGAACATGTGTTAAACCCATACATGGGAATGTAAGGTGGGCCGTGAAGAAACTTTTCAGGGGTTTGTAGTGTGTTAGCACCTGTAAACTTCCAGTACTGTGTGGGTGTCATTGCCAACAGCCAGGTGAGATATGACTATCAGATACTCACTTCACTGTACCCTTATCTTGACAAACCACTTCCACTCATAAATAGACTCTCTTGACTCATCCTTGGAAAAAAGGCAATTAGGCAAATTACCGAAGTCATAACAACTACAGTAACTGGTTTTTGAAAAAAAAAATAAAGATTACTGGCATGTGTACATCTACAAAATCACTTCTGTGTCAGTAATGAATGCACAAAGACAATTCACTCAGACAATTAAAATACAAACTGTTCCTTAAATTAAACAAAATTTGTAACAAAAAAAATAGTAATTGACAACTATAAAAATGAAAAGTCAAAAAAGAATCTAGGTATCAGATATTACTTCTTCCATTTGACTGTAGTCTAAAATTTGTGAAGCCATATGATAGGATTGTGTGCTGGTTGTATTTAAATGTATCAGCTTCACAGGCTTTTACATGGCAGATAATGATTCAACATTTAACAGACTATTAGTATTAGTACCATACTAATAGTAATACTAACACCATACTAATACTGTCTTTGACCCCCTTTCGCCTTCAGAACTGCCTTAAAGGGGAAATGAAGCAGTGAATCAAGTTTACATGATTTACAAGATGGATTTCCAATATAATCAACAATTATATAAGGAACATTACAAATGTAACCATTTAGAAGAAAAGAAAGAAAAAACTTTGTATCTTTCGCCGCCAAGGCGCCGCCATTGTGCAGTTGACATCACGGGGTTGGTTGGCTCAAGTTTAACAGGCTCTGGGCATTGAAAATCGCGACATCAAACTGTGTTTACACCAGTGTTTTGACCGCGAACGACTAATGTTAGGTACAGATATTAGACAAAAAGACGACGTCTCATGTTATATGTTGACAAACTGCACATATAAACATTGTTCGCGATGTCTGCCGTCAGATATTCCCGTCTCGTCAATAACATGTAAGTTAGCACGTATTTGTTAAAGGAGAAATGAAACGTCCATATTTTCGCACTGGTAGTGCTAGTAACGTTAGCTACAGCCTACATACTAGGAAAAAGTGTCTCCGCTCTGACATCCTTCAGGGAAAGCATTGCCGCTTCTACACGTCTAACTCCCGGCACAGCATGGTAAACGTGCGCGCCGGTGATGCAGAATTGACCACGCAACACATGCTCAAGATCAACCTCTTGACAGCAGATGGACTCTGACACGGAGGGCATCGCAGGACAACAGCCACACTGACACCTGGTAAGTTAGCGTTGCAAACCCGCTCTCCGCCCCAAACCGCCACTGACTGTTCTACACAGCAACGTAACTTACATGTTGTTGACGAGACGGGAATATCTGAAACAATGCTCAGGTAGGCCGTGGCATTTAAACGATGGCCAATTGACACTAAGGGGCCTAAAGTGTGCCAAGAAAACATCCCCTACACCATTACACCTCCACCACCAGCCTGCACAGTGGTAACAAGTCATGATAGATCCATGTTCTCAATCTGTTTACGCCAAATTCTGACTCTACCATTTGAATGTCTCAACAGAAATCGAGACTCATCAGACCAGGCAACATTTTTCCAGTCTTCAACTGTCCAATTTTGGTGAGCTCTTGCAAATTGTAGCCTCTTTTTCCTACTTGTATTGGAGATGAGTGGTACCCGGTGGGATCTTCTGTTGTTGTAGCCCATCCGCCTCAAGGTTGTGTGTGTTGTGGCTTCACAAATGCTTTGCTGAATACCTCGGTTGTAACGAGTGGTTATTTCAGTCAAAGTTGCTCTTCTATCAGCTTGACTCATTCGGCCGATCCTCTTCTGACCTCTAACATCAACAAGGCAATTTTCACCCACAGGACTGCCGCATACTGGATGTTTTCCCCATTTCACACCATTTTTTGTAAACCCTAGACATGGTTGTCCTTGAAAATCCCAGTAACTGAGCAGATTGTGAAATACTCAGACCGGCCCGTCTGGCACCAACAACCATGCCACGCTCAAAATTGCTTAAATCACCTTTCTTTTCCATTCTGACATTCAGTTTGGAGTTCAGGAGATTCTCTTGAGCAGGACCACACCCCTAAAAGCATTGAATCAACTGCCATGTCATTGGTTGATTAGATAATTGCATTACAGATTTTTACCAACTGCTTACACACAAAATCTTTTCATGTCACACGATTTTTGAAACCTCTCACTCAAAGTGCAAAACTACATACCACACCTTCAAAACCATGAGCTATTTCTCAGCCTTTGACTCAGTTTTCAATTGCATAAAACACATTTTCAAACCACTACACACAATTATCTACCCAAAACACAAAGATATATCAGGAAGTGACTTGCTTTCCTTTTCCAAACACAACCAATCAAAATGCTACACTTATTCACCAGGTCACACAGACACACTCCTCACATGTGCAAACACTAATTGCTTACGTAAATGTTTATAGTTTTGCTGTATGCTATTGCAGGGGCGTAATTTGCGGGTGGGACATGTCCCCACCACTTTTTGCCAGGGTTGATATTGTCCCCACCACTTTTTAAAAGCTCTCGTGGCACGGATAGCTAACAGTAGAAATAAATAAAACATCTCCAACTGGCAGACCGTTCGTTTGTGAAATAAAAGAAGTGATCTATAGCCCTAAAATACGTTGTTTTTTTTTAAATCAAGTGATCAAAGTGCTCCTTGCCGCCTGCGATCGGTGGCGCGGTTACAGTGTATCTCGTGGCTCACGCACGGTTGTCACATGCACGCTTCAATCCGTTTCGGAGACTCTAGTTCGTTCCGGTGCAGAGCATATGAGCGGAGTGGAGTGGGAGAGAGCGGGGAGCAAGCGGGCGGATCTTGGACAGAGCGCAGAGGGGCAGCTTTAAAATGACGGAGCGTCGTCCCGCTCCACTTTCGCTCCGCTCACCTCACACCACGAGTCTGGCAGAGGGCAGAGAGGGTTTTCTCCGCAACCACCGCATGAGTCTGAATCGTCAGACATTGTCCAAACTTGTGTTCTTGAAGGTGAACTCAAAAGAACTGTAGATAAGGAAAGCAATTCAATTTCACTTAAATGGCAATGAAGATTACCTATTAATTTTCATTTAAGTGAAATTACTGAACTTAAACATACAAGCTTGATAAAAATGGTCATTTTAGAAGAAAATTTCAAATGGCATTTAGAGGCTTTTGCATCTGAACTCTTCATATATATATATATATAAAATCTAAAATCTTGTATTATATATATATATATATATATATATATATAAAATAAAAAGATTTTAGATTCTGCAAGAAAATGAAGAATTGTTGAGACTATTTAACCCCACTTTATACAGAAAAATATATATACAAAAACTATACATACAACAGTATGTATCCTTGCAGGTGTATATACTATTAAAAACATATTTACATAATAAAAGAAAATTATTTTAGCAAATACAATTCCATCAAATTGAAATGACAGCTTTCCACTCTAATACAATATTTCAATTTTGTGCATCCAATTGTTGCATTTCACAACAGGTCTGCCAAAACTGCTTTAAAGTCGCCATGGCACCAAAATCCACAGTTTGTCACAATAGGAAAGAAAACACTGTCGCAACATGTTTCGTGCCATCTCAGTGAATGTGATTGCACTGAGATCAACATGTAACTGGATCAACATCTTTGGTAATCTTGAAACAACATTTCAAGCATCAATCAGATTTGAGGGACACATCCCAAGTTTAAGCTTACAACCAGAGATAAGTACTTCCACATCAGTGTTATCATTTTCATCTGATTAGGGCGTAAGTTATGGGGTTAGGTTTACAGGTAGGGTTAAGACAAGGAATCTTGTTATAAATATTATGTTCCAGGAACATGTCTTACTTGGAAAAATTACAGTGATACAATGTGCAAGGTTTCCACAACAATTACGGTTTGGCTTTGTTGCTTCATGGGCAGCATTAATGCTTATGATGTAAAGGGCTGAGGCATTTTCATGCTTATTAGGATGAATAAAATCTCTGTGTGTATTTGCCTGTGATCTTCTTCTCTTGCACAACTAACTTGTTGCAGTATTTTCATAAAACACAAGCACCCGTTGGCCTCTAACCTTTTTTGTCAGTTATTAGATCGTTTACCATGCATTTTCTTTCTCCCACTGCCTGTGTCTGGTATTTAAAGAGATCAAGAAATTACAAGTTATTAAAAATATTTTTCAAAAATATAAAAAAAAAAAAATCATAATCAATCCTGAGCTAATAGCTCTAGCCCATTGTGTGTATCATTTCCTCACCCTCATGTCACTTTTTCTTCAGTTTAACAAAAGCAGCTGCACTTCCAAATACAATGAAAGTGAATGGCAACCATACTGTCAAGCAAAATTTGTCATCATGACATCATGACTTTTGCGTAAACATATACGGCACTTTCGAGTCAGGTGGCGTGTTATCTCTACGCATTTTGAGCTATCCGCGTGTATCCGCGTGTATGCGTATATGTCTACGCCATTAACGTCCGCTTCATTCCGCGTGTCCGTACACGCCGTCAAATCTCCAGTCATAAATGCCATTAACCCCAGTGACGGTTAAGTTTAGGGATGGGGTTGAGGTAAGTCATATCTTTTTTTTACCTTGGATGGTAAGGGAACAGTCAATAAATGCCATTAACCCCAGTGACGGTTAAGTTTAGGGATGGGGTTGAGGTAAGTCATATCTTTTTTTTACCTTGGATGGTAAGGGAACAGTCAATAAATGCCATTAACCCCAGTGACGGTTAAGTTTAGGGATGGGGTTGAGGTAAGTCATATATTTATATAACATTAAGTCAACGGCGTTCATAAACACGCTGAAAGGCGATTATGCGTCTTGATTTCCAAAAATGGAAATACGAATTGGCGTGTCATACACACGCTACTTCATGAGATCAGTCTGCAAAAAAATAAATAAATAAAACGAATTTAATGCACAAAAGGCATCATATGAAACCAGGGGACTTCGGACTACTTTAATGAAAAATGTATGCTGCATTTGTGTCCTTTTGAAGCATGACAGCTGTGGTCTCCATTCACTTTCATTGTATTGAAAGGGCAGCTCAGACATTCTGTGAAACTTCTCATTTGTTGTTCCATGAAAGTACAGGTTTGGAGGTGAGTGAAGGGGAGTAAAGGATGACAGAATTTACATTTTTGGCTAAAATATCCCTTTAAAGTGTGCAAATTTGAAATTAAATTATGAAAACGTGAATCAGGAAAACTACTCTGAACACCGTGGCCGAAATTGTGCAGTTGCAGACCTTTTGCAAATTTCAAAAGACAAGAATGCCTTCCTCCTTACTACTTTTAACTTGCTCAAGCAAATCCTTTTCAATGTAAAACTATCTAGCAAAAGCTGAGTAGAACCTTATTCCATTTCAGATCCCAATCCTTACACTTTCCTTTCTATCAATAGATTAATCCACCTGGAAAGTCAGATTTTTAAAAGTGTCCTTCATGGATCATAGCTGAAATTCTGTCATCTCTTCAAGATGCTTTTGCCTGAGGTTAAATGGAAATGGCAGTGCTGGTAAACAACCACAACTGGTTAAAAAGTCGCGTAAAAGGAACTTAAGAGGTTCAGTGGTTATAGAGCAGGGGCCTTCCTTCAACTTAAACAAACTGATCAAGAACTGATCTTTAACTACAGGTCCAGAGAACATTTAGTAAATACTGCTAAACAAAATATAAAGGCATAGAAGACAGTCTAAACAGTGCAAACACCATTTAATGTGACATTTTTTTTAATAAAGATTTAATAAATATCAACCAAAGTGCCCATAAATAAAACACAAAACTTTCACTCACATAATCACTCAAGACATCAGCTATTCTGACCTTTACGTTTTTCCAGGAAGTCAGAGGAAACCGAGCATAAGCCCAAGAGGGGACGACAGCGCTGAGGAACAGAAAAAACAGGCAATCAGTCACCACTGAGAATTCTCCTATTCCAACTATACATCCACCAGCTCTCAAAACAACATCTCACTGATCTGAACACCATCAACAGAGGTGACTCAGCTCGACTGCAGGATCTCTCACATCCACACACTATATACTATTCTGTACTACCATTATATCAAAAGAATGTGTCATGATAGTTATATGGTAATTTCAAATATTTCAAAGAATAACAAGGTTTTACCATGGTACCATGTACAAAAAAAAAAAAAAATAATAAAAATAAGGTGTCGTTGTTACAATGTAATTATACATTCAAGTACTGAGTAACATAAAGTAACTACATTTATTTACTTACTATAGGGTTAGGGTAGGATTAGGGTTTGGGCATGTAATTATAATTAAAATATAGTGTTTCCAAAAAAAAAAAAAAAAACACCCTTCAATACAAATAATCAATACAAATCACAATATTTGTGCCATGGTAGTGATGCAATCAGATGGTTATAATACTTTCATTAATCATGAGGGTAACACGGTTTTGATAGTCCACTTTAGACATTCGTAACATTGCAACTACATGTCAACTTCAAGTCATTGGATTATTAAAAGACTGTCTGCTTGATGTCTGATAACAATTTCATTTGATGGTTGACATGCACTTACAAAGTTACTGAATGTAAGTAAGTTGGCAATTATGTCAACATATCTGACTAACCCCATTCACTCTATTAAGAATTAGTTGATGTGTAGTTTTAAATATCTATTTTTTTTTAGCAATGTTGCTGGGCAATGTTGTCATCAACGGGCAACCAGATGAGACACAGGGCCCATGACCGCTCTAAAGTATCCAGATAGAAATTGATCGCCTATTTTAAATGGGAAAGTGCCCAAGCAACAATCGCTCGGCATGATTGCCTACCAACGTTGCTCAAAAGTTGCCCTGTGTATCATCACCTTAAGCCTAGCTGATGTGTAGTTTTAAAAGAGGATACCATGCTGAACGTCCATGGTAAAAACACGATTTACAAAATATGATTTGTTTGTTAAAAATTAGTGTTAAATTACGAATGCAAATTAAATATTTGTCAAGCAAGGCAACATTCTTTTCTCCATAGCTGTACCTTTGCATCCAGTGTTGAACAACGTTTGCATGTTTCTGAAGCCTGAAATTCTTTTGACATTGATGAAGCTCATGACAACAATGATGGGATGCCCTCTGGTGGTAGCTTGGCAACTTAATCACATTACTTCAAACAGATCTGCAGAATTAATCAGCTACTGTGCAAACAAGTTTCTGATGTCTGTTTAATGATAACACGGCTCAGCGTGCAACCAAACAAAATGTACAGGAGCGAGAAATGCATTTAAAACACCAGGATAGTGAGTGTTGGTATTACACGATAAAACCATTACAGATGCAGAGAGAGAGAAAGGGAAAGACAGCGAGAGATACAGCATGTTTGCTCTTCCATATTCATGTTGAAAATGTCAGCCGGTGTTGTACTGCACAGAGAACTACTACTGTCTTGTGAACGCAAAGTGCATATCTGAAATGAACAAGGAATCCCTGGCTTTTCTTTAATTAAATGCTAGCTGACAACAGTAATCCATTTGGGACTCCAAATCTCCAGCTGGACCTGTTGTGATCCTTCTGATGATCATTTTCACAGAACATGTTCACTGGCGTTGGAAACATGGGACCCCCATTATGGCACTATATTAGTCAGTTTTATTAAACAAATATTAAGGTCAAATTTATCCTATAGTTTCATACACTGGATGGCAGAACTTCTTGCTATTGCCAGCCAGTGAGAGGCATGTTCTTTTAGAGATAAAGGCTGCCCATGCATATTAGCAAAAACAGGTTCCCAACTAGGGAAGCCTTTGCACACTTCCAAAGGGCCCACAAGATTAAAGCTTTGTTGCTGTTGTTGTTGTTTTTAAATAATAAAATAAAGATGTATTCATCATATTCTTACGGAATATGGAAGCCCTGAACTGCAAGGTGATAAAACAAAAGAAGAAAACTTATCTTGTTATAATGACATATTATGTCGTTTTAACGAGATATTACAGCCCGTTCTCATCCTTTAACGTCATATAGAGCGCTATATGACAAAACGGCGCTATACTACGCACATGGCACCCGTTATCGTTAATATAACACGCGAACCCAAGACGTTATAAATCCTTTAGCGTGAATATGACACGTACACCCTACCCCACACCTAAACTTAGCCCTCACAGCACGTGTTATATTAACGATAACGGGTGCCTTTAGCGTAGTATAGCGCCGTTTTGTCATATAGCGCTCTATATGACGTTAAAGGATGAGAATGCGTTGGATATTATGTTGTTTTAATGACATACTAAGTCGTTAAAAGGGCTTAATACGTCGTTAAAACAACATAATATCTCGTTATAACGAGATACGTTTTCTTCTTTTTTTTCCTCACCTTGTGGTTCAGGGCTTCCGTAATTTTAAGAAAGTAACATAAACATAACCTAATGCATATTAGTATGTGCGAGATATTTATGTTGAAATAACTAGATATTATGTAGTTTTGATGACTTAATAAGTGGTTTTAACGACTTAGTATGTCATTATAACGAGATATTATGTAGTTTTACGAACAATCTAAGTGGTTATAACGAGATATGTCGTTTTAACTAGATATTATGTCGTTATAATGCACTATTGTTGTTGAACGACTTATTAAGTCGTTTTGACGACTTAGTATGTCGTTATAACAAGATATTATGTCGTTTTAACAAGATGTTTTGTTGTTATAACGAGATATTATGTCGTTTTAACAACATACTAAGTTGTTATAACGAGATCTTATGTCATTTTAATGACATACTAAGTCGTTAAAACTACTTAATAAGTCGTTAAAACAATATAATATGAAGAGTTCAGATGCAAAAGCCTCTAAATGCCATTTGAAATTTTCTTGTAGAATGGTCTTTTTTTTTTAAAAAAAAATTGGTCATTTTTCAATTTAATTTCAGTAATTTCACTTAAATGTCAATTAATAGGTAATCTTCATTGCCATTTAAGTGAAATTACTGAACTTAAATATACAAGCTTGATAAAAATGATCATTTTAGAAGAAAATTTCAAATGGCACTTAGAGGCTTTTGCATCTGAACTCTTCATATAATATATTATGTCATTTTAACAACATACTAAGTCGTTATAACGAGATATGTCGTTTTAACAACATACTAAGTCGTCAAAACTACTTAAGTCGTTAAAACAACATAATATCTCGTTATAACGAGATAAGATTTCTTCTTTTTTTTCTCACCTTGCTTCCATACTTCTTTCCGTTTTTTTTATTGTTTTTCTATAATTATTTGATAAATTGCTAAGAAATTACAATTTATCAGGAAGAAAATAACGTATAATTATTGGTCATAAAGAGTAAAGAATCACTCCTATAACCTGGTATACTACAGCTTGAAAGCCCATTAAATTCCCTAGGTAATGGAGGGATAATTAGATTCACTAAATAGAGAAAGACTTCTCTTTTTTAAATGTGCATATCAGTTAATTAATTTACAGTCAATTTGAAATGTTGGACTCAAAGCCATTATGGAACAAAAGAAAATATATATATATATTTGAATAATTTGCTCACAATAGTCATTTGCAGTACAAGAATGTAATGGATGTTGTTTGCTGCAGTATTTGCAGACTCTAAAATGTTAAATTATCAGACATAAACTAACCAATCGATTAAGGACAAACCGTTATTATATCACCTCCTCCTTGTGCACATACATTTAAAGATTCTGTAATTGGAAAAACCTTCCATCGATAATTCCATTCATCATATTTTACACATTTGCCTCACATTGCCAGTGTTGTGAACATGACTGACTAGGATTTTGCTGTTCAAAGCTAGTTAGCTGAGCTAGTTGAGATCTTTGCCAAATATTAAATGGGGACACATCCACAGGAAGAAGCCACAGGAGCCAAAGCACCTCTAATTGACGAATGCTGTAGTAGCATGCTGCTGTTTCCAGTACCTGCCTTCCTCAACGTAGCATGCTGCTGTTTCCAGTACCTGCCTTCCTCAACGCTGTCAGCCCTCCACATTAAGTGAGTCTGAACAGACTTATACAACCTCCACTTCTATCCCAGCTCACCTCTCAATTACCAGATACTGTTCCCCCCCAGCGAGGGATCTGTAGACGGTGCCACGCAGAGTGCCTCGCAAATTTAATCTCCACCATCTCCCTCTAATTACACCGTGATAAGGAGCAAAATGGGAATCTTCCATGGAACACATTCCAATCCCATGCACGGATGAGGCTGCTAAGTAATTGAGCTGATACAGGTGCCAAAACATTGACAAAATGCCTTGGGTGTTTTGTCTGAAAGTATTCTGCCCTTTGTAGAAGAGCTGCAGGCAAAGATTGTGTGAATGAAACTAATGAAATGCTCACTCGGTGGTGACAGATTTAGAGCTAAGGTTAAAAAAAGAAAATGTCTGCGACGACTACAGTCCATCCTCTACTTTTAAGAAAAAAATAGCCAGCTAGTCATCATCAACAAAGGATCAGCAACACACTCACTAGGCGAGTAGACAAGATTACATCCCAGATTACAACCCTCCAGACCTAACGAAGCTTCACGCTGATAAATTCCTACGGTGGATACTTCGGTATTAGACACAACATCATTAGATTGAAATGATGTGCAATTTATCTTGCCCCGTACTCCCCAAATGAAGAAGCTACAGCACTGATAACCTGCTTGCTTAGAATGATGATGAGGAAAAGAAGACTAATATAGCAGTCTGCCATATTTATGATGTATTTCCGTCTTAATTAACTACTTCACGTGCTGTGCCACTTTAACTCAGCATCATAAATATACACTTAAACAACACCTTCAATTATCAGTATCTGGACCGACCTCTGACTGAACTGCTATTTAACCAAATTATCATTTACGGTTCTTTAATTTAGGCCTACTGCAGTTTTATTTCAAACCATTAATTAAATGGTGAAATATGTAGAGATAAGGTTTTAATAGACCAGAAGAGGAAAGTTTGTCAACCTTAAATGGTGTGAAAAAGCCATGCCTGAATGGTTTCAAAAAGTAGACAGTCTAATTGACATATATGAATAGAAAATGAAAAAAAAAGAGATATTACAAACCAACAGACAGTCTAATTGAAAAGGCAGATTGAAAGAATGTTAGACAGTAAGACAGACAGGAAAATAGACAGACAGATAGAAAAATATACAGATTAGACATATACAGAGACCGAAGTAGCCGTTCAAAATAACATTCAAAACACTCAGTTTGCCAAGTACATAATTAAAATGCACTTAATAGCAAAATTGCTTTCAAAATGACATTGAGCATTCTTGGAATGCAAGAAATCATATTCAGGGGCTACCGGGCCCTTGATAGATAGCAAAAGAATATGGGTATTAAACAGTATCTTAAAAAGCCCCCAGTCTACTTAAAGCTGTCTTCATAGTAGAGAAAATTCTCATTAATGGGAGCTGAGAGAGCAGTGTTCTCTCGAGGATGACATGGTTAATGATCTGTTCCCATTGTGCATAAACCAATTAGCCTGTGTGACCCCAGACATGGCGTCTATGCCATAACAGTAAAGAAGATTCTTGCAGCTGCCACTCTCTTATCTGCAGCCACCAATACAAGGTTAGAGGCGGTGCATTATGGGCTAGCGTTGGCCACACGATGAAATCACAGACACCAGGCAAGGTCAATTAGTGAAAGCTGTACAGAATGCTAGGAAAGACATCTTCACCTTTCCTGTCTTCACTGTGTTAATGGTGATGTTGTGGGCTTTAGTTCTGTGGGCTGTAAAGATGATTGAAATAGCTGAAATCATTTGGTGAAGTGATATGGAACTGTACTGTGGTCACAACCCATGCCTGGAACTTTAGCCGGTGCAAACTGTTCAAAGGTCTTGTTACTGTTTGGTGGCATTGTGCATGTAGGTTGTCTTCATGAAAATTGAAAATAAAGGGATAAAAAAAAAAAACTGTTCAAAGGTCTTTAAACGATTCCAGACGATGAATAAGGGTCTTATCAAGCAAAACGATCACTCATTTAAAAAATAAATACATAGCTCAAATGGTCGCCTTGCTCTGTTCTGTGATGCACATTTGTGACTCTCCTGTTCGAACTCGTTTATCAAAATGAACAAACTTTTTCCCGAGTCAATTTGTTCATTTCGTTCGTTGAATGAACCAAATGACACGAAAAAAGATTTGTTCATTTTGAAAAACGAGTTCGAATGCGCACAAATGTGCATAACAGAACAGAGCAAGGCGACCATTTGAGCTATAAAACTTAACACATTCTCATCCCAAGACATACCCGGCGCTATGGGCGGGCCTATGGACCGAGTGCCTGTGCCCCCCTGTGCCCCCCTCTCCATGCAATTTGCATTTAATAAATTATTTTAAAAATAAAATTATGTATTAAATAACTCATGCGGAGATTCCACTCCCAAAAACGTTGACTTCAGCTGTATTAAGAACATGAGTGGGACAGTTATATTTATTACTCTTCTTAAGTTGCACCAGCCCTGACACAATGCTAAATCATAAAACAGATATGTACAATAACATTACGATGTCCTTTAATCGATTTAAATAGTTATTGATTTAGGTTTATGTGGTTGTTCAATTACGCCTTTATATTTGTATTGAACTTTTGCCAAGCGTGCCAGAGGTTCTGGGTTCTAATAAATGTTGTTTTAAATTATGTTTATCAGTGGTTGTATATCAGGCAGAGACAAAACATCTTCAGAACATTTTGTGTTTTAATTTCACCGGAATGAATAGAGTCTCTCCACAACGGATTGCGCGTCCGAGTGAAGAAAAACGAGCAAGCGGCAACGAGCATTTGAACAGTTGATTTAAAAAACAAATTTCTGCGCTAGATCGTCTCTTATTTAAAAAAACCAACGAAACGAATGCTCTGCTAGTTAACTGAAGATGTTTTGTTTATTTGTATTGGTACATTCGTGCCGGGATATGTTTCAAAAGTGGTGGGTACAACATCGACGATGGGGACATATCCCACCCGCAAATTACGCCTGGTACTTGAAATCGGCGTGAAACTGTTGTAGCAATAGTTGGTTTTTATCCTATAGAAACATTTATTGGATGTCATAATTAGGCCCCCCCCCTACAATATTAAATGCCCGTCCATGGTTTGTTTCTGCAGCCGGCTCTGTCCCAAGACGTCATCTAATTGACGCTTTTGACCATACGTCAACATCCGACGCTTTAGGGCACCCTTTAACGTCAGTTAGATGACGCTATCCTAATGCGTCATCTAACTGACACTTTATCTTTAGCCAGTGTTGGGAAAGTTACTTTCTTCATGAACTAGTTCAAAGTTCAGTTCACACATTTTAAAATGAACTAGTTCAGTTCATAGTTCACTTCAAAAAATGAACTTGTTCATTCATAGTTCTTTTTTTCCATATGTTGCGAGCTGTAATTTTTATTATTATTATTATTGCCACAGCCCATATACAAACAAAGACAACAATTATTTTATCGACGGGCAAAGTTTGCACAGAAATGTAAGACTTTTCCCATCCTCACCGAACTCGTCATAAAATACTTTTAAATTATCATACGACGTCTCCTCGCTCGCTTCTTTGTCGACTGCGGCTGTGGTGCGATACTGGTGGCTGGTGTTGCCAGTTTGGGTGTTTATTCGCTACATAATAAAGGGGGGGTTGACTGCGATTTCACGTTTTTCATTTTAAATAGTGTGTAATGTTGCTGTTGGTGCATGAACAGTATCTGCAAAGTTGCAGTGCTGAAAGTTCATTGTAAGCAGAGATATCGTCTTTTAAAAATCAGGAAGTATATTGCCTACAAAAACGACTCGATTGGGACTACAGCTGGGTTTTAGACGTCACCAACCCACACATTTGCATCAACCCCTCCCTCCGGAATATGCAGGAAAGGGCATGTGCATATTTCTGCAGCACGTCAAGTGTGTTATGTTCATCCAGCTGTCAGGTCTTCTGGGTTCGGGCTTCCCACGGACGTACATGTACTGTGTCAACAATGGATACAATTTATGTTTGATTATGTTCCTGAAAATGACGATCGTAATTTAGCTCTCTGTGCTGCGCATTTTACGGAAGACCGCTTCCAGAATCTCCTATTTTATGTCTACGACAAACGTGTACAAACATTATGGACCTGAATTTTGTATAGGGACTAATGTTGTAAATGTATTTTTCATATATATGTTTTATGACGTTATTTTCGATTTGATCGAGAACGTAAACTTGCCAGCGCTGTTAGAGTATAACTTAGTAGCCAGTAGGGGTGCAACGGTACAGATAGCCCACGGTACGGTCCGTACCTCGGTTTTTGGGCCACGGTCTCGGTTCGGTTTCGGTACGTTTTGTGCAGAAAGAGACTGCTATTTCATCCCAAAAATATGTTTTATTTTTCTTATGAGCATAAACAGAATGTCACAGTAGTAAGAACATCAATGTGTATGGAATAAATTAACACTCTAGTCTGTACTGAACCTCTTCAACTACCACTTATGAAATACAAAATGTAAACAAGCAAACTTTAAAATATTCAAGTGGATCCCAAATCCAAACCTTGATAACTGGTAAATGAAGTGATCAATGTGAAAGAAAAAGTGCACTTTTACCTTTAACATAAATTAGCTTGTGGTTTGAATAAAAAGAGCAGAGCAAAATAATATAATTTAAAAAAAAATACTGCATTCAGGATACAAAGTGCAATGTTATTTACTCATCCACTTTTGAAAGATTCTTGTGCAAAAATATACTGCAGTCAAAGTTTGACTGGGTTTGCGTTATGCATCTGTGCTGGGAATGTAGCGAGTGCGTGGAGCCGAGGTGAGGCGTTTATTTAGTAAGCGTGAGCGCGCTGGGGCGGGCACGTAACTTACATTCGCAGCCTGACTCATATGAGTATTCAATGTGCGGCGACTCGCTAACAACAGTGGGTTGTTTTGAATGAGACGACCCGTGTGAACGGGGAGCGCTTTATGAACGTCTATGATGCGCGAGCAGCGCCGGTCTGTGTTCGTGTGTCTGATAATAAGTGAGCGCTCGTGAGCGACACACACATTACCTGATTTATACGTGGTTGAACTGGCCGTGTGACAAACAAAGCGGGAATAAGCTGGACACGAGCGCAAGTTCGCGGGCGAATTTAATAACGCGTAGCGTTGTTAACTAATTGATCCATAGCTATAAGGCGCTCCCGAATATAAGGCACACACTGTCGTTTTTTGAGAAGATTAAAGGCTTTTAAGTGCGCCTTTTATAGTGCGGAAAATACGGTAAAAGGATCAGCACGAACTCTATGGCAGAACCGAAGTCCCGCGGGACACGAGGTTAGATTGTCCCGTGCAGGGCTGACCGAACGGTCCGGGATTTTACCGTGTACCGTTGCATCCCTAGTAGCCAGTCAGTTGCTATTGTTGCCAGTCAGATGCTATTGCGTAAAACAAATGTGTATAAAGTTAAAAAATGTAGCAAACCATCATTCAGAAACGTTTAGCAAGAGCCGTGTGTGGTGAGGTTCTGTTTGACTCTCTTCATCCCGGCTTTCTCGGTCTGATTCTGGGTCATACTGATACTGCAGTTCGGCGCATATTTACATCTGGACCGGAGCTCATGACATGCTCGTTTCGCCCGTAAAGATAATGGGCGTTAACTTTCCGGACAACGTGAGCGACAGTTTAGCCAATTACAACACACCGGGCCAAACTAACCAATCATAGTTTTCATAGAATCAGGAAGTCAACCGCTCGTTCAAGGACAGAGGAGAGCGCGGCTGACAATAAAGGTGAAGTTTATGAAAAGTAAGACTTTTTAAAAAAGAAAAACCACGAATACATGTTATATTGCACCCCATAAACACAATCATGCAAAGAAAAAAAGAACTTAGTGATTGCTTTCAGGATGTGAAGAGACTTTTAACCAGCATAACAACAACAACAAAAAATTCTGAAACAAACTACCCTGTTTTTGATATAAACTGTTGGAAATGTTGAGGATCAACCCCTTTCTCTTTCCCTTAAAGGCCCACCGAAGTGTCTTGAAACGCGCAGCATTATTCAGTGTTGACATATTTTTTCACTTAAACAGGAAGATAGGGCGGAACGCAACAAGCAGCTTTAGTAAAATAGCCAATAGCGTTTTCTTAATGTCACAGCTCGGCCAGAGCCCCTGAGCTCAGCAAAGCCGCATGTGACAGATTACGACAGCCACAGTGAAATAGATTCTTCTTTTAGATTTAATATTAATAAAGTGTGAAAAGTGTGTAATTCAACGTGGGTTTCACTTTATTTGGATGGTCCCTTTAACACATTCAGTGGACTATAACTATAAGTAACGTTGCACCTACATCTCTACTAACACTCACTAAAGTGTTACAAGTGTTATCCCTTCTACTCGTCAGTGCTGTTTCTAACGTCGTGTCTGTGTCGCATTCTCAGTAGAATTGTTTAGTGCTCTGACTATTGAGCACTGAGAATATTGTCCGTTTTATGTTGTAATTGCCTGTTAAATTTGCCACAAGGTCAAAAGAAAGTAGCATGCTAGTTAATCACTGTTTTCTCATTTCTTGTTTGAGAGCAGTAACACACAAATAAAGTGGAAAGACTCTGCTCTGGGTGTATGAAACGGTACTTAGGGAACCTAAGTACAGAGGCATGAGGCCATGGAAATGTCCTCATCCGACTGAAGGATATGTGGGTTAACTCGGGCTGATGTGTGCTCCCAAATCACATTACAAAGACTTTTTTGAGAGTGGAGGGTCACATGGCTCATGAGTCTCGCTAATGTAAAGCCTGTCATTCTCGGGAGTAGAGCTGAGGAAAGCATAAATCAACAGTGTGTCAGTCAGAGATTTCCCACCATGGAGATGTTCCAGAGGAAGAGCTTCTGCAGCAGATGCCCTGAAGTCTGTCAGCCGTTAAAGGCGGTGCTTTAGAATTCAGCTCACATAATGTGTCAGACTGCAGCGGCGCACACTCTGTGCTGATTCTCTTGGATCTGGTCCACGTGTCTCCTCTGCTCAGCCGAATCGTCTCAGGGCCCTAAGGCAGGGCTTTAAAAGGTCTGTTCTGATAGCAGGAACCTGCTCGACTCTGACCGCTTCCGAGGGAGGCTTGATCCGCCGTGACATGCCGCTTCTTTCCACGCTGAAATTTACCATTGGATGCATGTAATGCCATTAGGGTTTTTCTGTGAGAACATATTTAAACCATCCGATGCTTAAAACAGGACTGTTAAATCATCATAGCATGTTTTGATTACTCCTTCACTCCATTTATCATCACGAATGATGGATGTTTACGGATACTCATGATACAGCTAACATAATTAATCCAGACAGGACATGACATCAGTATCCCCGCACACTTCAACTCTAGTTCTTGTGGTAACGCTCTAACTGGCCTTTCTCAATACTTCATTTGGAAAAATGAATGATGTCAAAGAATGGGAGTGGTCGTGTGGATCATTTTAGTCGGGAAACAATTTTTTCCGCCACTTTGTGATAAATCGCACTTGTTAGTTTGGTGTCTGTTCTGGATGCGTTAAGAACTGAAGACAGTCAACAAACCCCTTCATGATGCTCAAGACTTTTTCAATGATACTGCTCAAGGGCAGAGCTGGAGGACAAATTAAACACATGACCACCCAGCTGCAAAGATTGTGCAATTAAACCAAAGATTCATTTACGATTGTTTCGAGCAGTTTAATTTAGGTTTTTTTTTAGTAAAAAAAAGTACAAGGTGCAAAATGTTTAATATAAAACGGGTAGTTCCGGTCCTTGATTCTGATTGGTTGAGCTGCGTTCAAAGCCATTGTAAATTACTCAAAAAAACATACACCTGTGACCGCATTACATCAGTATTACTGTGAAACTGCCGTTTGTGATTCTTTGTTGCCGCATGTGTTGCCTGGCAACCTCTTTGGAACTAGAATAAATGTGTTACAACGTTGTATTTTTTGTTGCTGGAGTTTTTATGAATAAAATAAAAATGTATATTTTAGGCAGTAACCATTTTATAAAAGCAATAAGCCACCTGAAGCTGTGATTTACAGTGAATTTAGAACAGCTAAGGGGTTTCAGACACTGCCCTCCACGTCTAAATACTACTAAATTCACAGTATATCACAGCTTCAAGGGGCTTATTACTTTAGACACAAAACACAAGTACCCATCACTTGTATACCGCATATACTTTAAACACCAGTTTAGTAGGACTTTTTTTGTCTTGGATTCTCGCATATATAATGAAAATTAAAGAATTAAATTAAACATTGAAATAATTAAAATATTCAAAAATCATACAAAATATCATAAAAGTAATTTTACAAAACAAAATATTACCTGCAATTGCTTCAGATTAATTCTTCAACAACAACACCCACACACTAACTCGCGATAACGGTCCATAGCATTATTTACTTACTAATTTCAGCTGTATTAACTTTCATTTCAAGGAATAGTCGAAGCAAGACTTATATAATACTTTAAAAAATAATGATTGTTTCAAAGTAGTAGACAGGAGTATAACAGTATTAATGTTGCACAATTCAACAATTATGAAACAACTTCAATTACAGATGTAAAGCAGATCTACTGAAGACAAAGGTATTATGAAGTACAATAAGATCAATAATATTTTCTGAAAATAAGTAAATGATTCGTAAATGACAACGGGCTTCGGGACGCAAGATTTGATCGTATCATCTCGTATAGTGTGTCATAGTGGGTGACAACCTACGCCGTGTCTGCGATTCTTCACGACATCACGACAAAAAGACTACCATGTTTAAGCCTCTGAGGACCAAGGGCTATTTGGGCTCTTTGAGATGTTCTGACATGCCCTGACATCTGTGTTTTTTTCAGCTGCTTATAAACATATTAATAGCACAGGTGAAATTACACTATATTTAGCAGACACAGTACAACCATGATAAATTGGCAACATGTTTGTACATGTTTGTATTTTTTAGAGAATATTGTTTATATTAATATACTAAATATGCGTCTACAAGACTTTTGAGTTTTGACTAATTGATGTTGTTGCCTATTGTTTTTTTTTTTTCACAATGATCTGAAAATCATCCTCCTAATCGTTCACATAGAACTGTGAATTGGGTTATATTGTGAAAAACATTTTTTTGTTTGCCAAGGCAATATGCGAATAGGAGTGAACAGGCCAGCCCCATCATGAAAATTTAGGTAATTCTCACCTGAGAGACAAAGACATGCATAATAATGAGCCTTTCATTCAGGTGAGTCAGACAAGAAAAAATTGAAAGGACAACATACACACACACACACACACACACATACATACATATATATATATATATATATATATATATATATATATATATATATATATATATATATATATATATATATATATACGTATATATGACAACGGGCTTGTATATATATATATATATGTATATGTATATATATATACGTATATATGAGACGTTCAGATGCAAAAGCCTGTAAGTACCATTTGAAATTCTTCTAGAATGATAATTTTTATCAAGCTTGTATATTTAAGTTCAGTAATTTCACTTAAATAACAATTAAGTGAAATTACTGAACTTAAATATACAAGTTTGATAAAAATCATCATTAAAGAAGAAAATTTCAAATGGCATTTAGAGGCTTTTGCATCTGAACTCTTCATATATATATATATGAAGAGTTGTATGTATATGCATAAAATCAAAGTATAAATGAAAGTCAAAAAACATTTTTAGTCATACCTGGAAAATCCTGATCGAATAGGTGCCATTTAGAATTGATTCAAAGTTAGAGATCTTGAAAAGAAAATAATATGAGCAGAAAAGCTAACTCTAACAGTCTAACTAAATGAATTCATTCATACGTTTGTTCACACACCCGAATTATATTTAAACACTATTTTTTGGTTATACAGATAACTAATGTAGTATCTTACTAATGTAAGCATTTCAGAGCAAAAGTGAATCAACGCACGGCGCGCCCGTGTGAATTCGTCTATTCCTATCAGATGGGCATTTGATATTTAAACAGTTGTGCACTTTACAGACACTATTCAAAAACGCGATTAGAACAAAGCACTTATAAATGACTTACTGCATCAGCTGAATCCGTGCTCCTCAAAATGAAACTGGTAACTTTTTTCCAGGATCTCCTCACTGCGCAGCAAGACGAAACGTTAGGACGACGTTAGATCCATAATAAACTGTGTTTTTATCGATGTGGGCTTTTTCATGGCTTGCTTCAACATTAGAGTTTGAATAGCACGCGCTCTTAGTGGGCGGGGTCACATTAACACGTCATTCGCTGGCTAATGAGGTAAAAGGGAAAAGAGTCAAGACTGACATCTCTCTCTTTTCATACAGATTACATCAACTGAGAAAAGTTGCTTTTTTATATAAATGACTTCATTTAAAAGAAGAGAATCTCAGCTTCATAAAGAGAGATCTTTCGTGTTTCTGTGACATATAAATTTAATGAGTTAGGCTGCAGCTGATTTTTCGGATGCGTTTCAGAAAGATTTTTGCAGAGACAGAGTGAGCTGAAAGCGCACCCTGTTTAATTTATTTATTTTACAAAAATACAAGGTTTTGATATTACTAAGAGTGTACGCAAAAAAGAAGACCCCGTTTATAATCATGTAGGCTATTGATTTTATATGACTATTAATGACTGAGTATTTTAAGTCTATGTTCAGCTATGTGAAAGAAAAAAAACCATCAAAACGCTGGGACGCGTTTATTGGTCCCCAGGAGGTTAATTTTTTTTTAACGGTCGTCCACGACAGTTCTCACGTGTATGAGGCTGACCAATAGGAGCACAGAAGCTTTTCTGTACAAAAAAATGGCGAAACAAAAGTGAGACGATGGTGCTAACTTAAAACTAAAAGTAAAAATATATAAGAAAACAATATTCTCAAGTTCTCTTTGGAGATTGACAGCCCATACTGTCCTCTTCGAGCAATCCAGGAATGTGTCCATTGTCATGTTTTCTTTCTTTCTTTTTTTTTTTTTTTCTGAACACAGGACAGCCAATACAACACTCACCGCTTCATCCATTTACATTCGTTTCCAGAAGTCACTCGCTACTAGTTTCGCCTTCTCGATGACATCGCCATTAAAGACGGCATGCGATGACTGGTCCGGAAGCAATGTGTAGTCTGACATGTGTCAAGATTTTAGGAGTCAAAATCGTGTAATCTGACACCCCAGACAGCAAACTGACATTGAATCAACGTGGAAATGACGTCTCTCATGACATCGAAACAACGTTGATCTGGCATTGTTTTGCTCATTGAATTAACGATGAACCAACGTCAGACGTGGCATTCTTCAAAGCTAAATGAAAATTGGTAATTGGTTTGCGTTCCTAACGTTGAAACAACGTTGATTTCAAGTTGATTTTCCGTTAGTTTTGAAGAATGACGCGTCTGACGTTTCAACGTTAATTCGATGAGCAAAACAATGTCAGATCAATGTTGTTTCGATGTCATGTTTCCACGTTGATTCAATGTCAGTTTGTTATCTGGGACAGTGACTATCGTAACAGACAAAAAAATCGGACAAAAAAAAACCCACCCAGCACCAGACGTCATTAAGACGTTGTTTTTTGGGCTAAATCAAGTCGGCCCGTCATAGCCTTCATTTAGCCCAAAAATAGACGTTGAAAATTGGGCTTTGTTTGGTCCGTCCGATTTGGTCCAAATTTAGCCCAAACATAGACGTTGAAAATTGGTCTTTGTTTGGTCCGTCTGATTTGGTCAAAATTTAGCCCGAAAATAGACGTTGAAAACTGGTCTCTATTTGGTCCGTTTGGTTTGGTCCAAATTTAGCCCAAAAGACTTTGAAAAATGTCGCCTCCTTTGTTTGGTCCGTCTGAGGGCAGCGCCAGATCATTTTTAACAGGTGCTGAAGGGGTGCTATCATTGACAGGGGAGCTTCACAATTATATAAAAAGGCTACTTTTAATAAATGAGCAAAACTTAGCCACTCAATATATCATATTCAATTATTGTAATTATCACAATTCAGGTTTTAATTTAAATTAAAATAAGCACAACATTCAACATTCAATCAAATATTCTTATGTAGCCTATTAATAATAATGTAATTTCCACACAATATCTTGTTATTTCGACATAATATGTGTGCGTGCAACAAGCAAGATGTGCATTTGTAAATCCGGTGACACGCGTGCATTGATTTTTATTGCATTTTATTTTTATTAATAAACTGTTTTCTGTGTCCGCTGCAAAAGATGAAGTTGAAGATCTCCATCTCCGCAGCGAACGCGCCTTGAGAGAGAAATGCACAAAATGATTACATAATCAGAGAGTACCTATTTCTTTTCGTTTTGAATTGTTTTGTTTAAAGATATTTCCAGCTCTCTATAGATATGTCTCATGTCTTTGAGACATGCTGAGTTGTGGTAAGTTGAAAGGTATTTTTTGTGCATAGTAAAACATATCTGCAACATTTATCAAGTTCACGGATAATTGTGCGTGCATTTATTAATCGTTATGATAGGCCTAAAATCATAATAAAGGCTGTGTACAAAAAATCAGATGAGCCCAGAATATGAATGCAACGCGTTTAATTAGCCTACACATTAAGCATTTTCCTCCAAACCAGAACGCTTGGCCTGCGGACTTGAATGTATTTAAAAAATACATAGAATAGTTTATAATTGTTCCTCATGTTTCATCTGTAATCTGTGTAGGCTATATGAGGAAATATGTGCATGCCTTATGTAGGTTTTAATCAATGTTTTTGCAAAAAAAAAAAAAAAAAAAAAAAACAATCTACAGCACGTTTACCATTTTTTAAAGCTATATTATATTATTAGACTATTAGCCTACATGACTTAAAACATTGTTTTATAGTTTGACGATGGCCACAGGCCTACTATCCACTTAATAATGCATCAAGTTTCAGCTGATTGTCAAATAATTCACTCCATCTCAATGCTGCGTAACTCTGCGTGTTTTAATCAATGGGCGCACGCGCTGAACATTCGAGCCGCATTTGAACTGGAGCAGACAACGTTACCATGGAAACCGGGCGGTAGCTCAACTGACAACGATCAGCACAGCTCCACCTCTCGCTGTTGTTTTCACTACTTTCAGGTAAGTTTAGTCCCTAAAATTACACAAATAGTACATAAAAATGTTTCCGACAATTTCTTTTATGTAAAAGACTCACTTCCGTTGAATATTTGCTTGGTTAGTGTCTTAGAAAAAGTCCGTTAGCATCTCAACTGTTAGGCTAACTATAGGTAAGTTAGGTTAACTATAACGTTAGACTTGAGCAGTAAGTTTGGGCTTTTAATCGTATCTTACTGTATGTGTAGATTAGATATTTATTTTGATAGTTTTGTAAAGGTTTTGTTGGCAATTGGTCAATGGATGAATGGAATTAAGCTAGCTAATCGTCAAAACAGTGTTATTAATACAGTTTATTGATGACGTATTCTTTGTACAGGTAATGAACACACAGAACAAATTATTTATAACGTAATAATATTGGTGTCTTTCTCTTTTCAGTATTGTTAGCTCCAACCCCAATTATTTATAATGTAACTTAATAATATCAGTTGTCTTCTTTCTCTTTTCAGTATTGTTAGCTCCAACCCCAATTAATCAGACCTGAGCAGCTGACTAAACATCACCAGAAACTCTGCAGAACACTGGCCCTGGTCTGGTCTGGATGCCACTGTTGTAAGTCATCAATCTAGCAGTCATCCTGCATCTCTGATGTGTCATGTTCAGAACAAAGTTTTCCTCTAACCTAGTCCAGCACACCTGAACAAGCTAATCAAGGTGTTAAACTCTGGGTGCTTATCACTCAGGTCCCTAGCTCAGTAGTCAGTGGTTAAAGGGATTGTTCATTTTTTAAATACATTTTTGGTATGTTTTAGCTTATCTCGAGGGCATCCAAGATGTAGCCTAGGTGTCTTTGTTTCCACAGTATTTTCAATTTCGATTTTTTTAGGTCAAACCGTTCTTGTCGGTCAGGCATATAATGCAGGTCTCTGGTCACCACCTCAAAGAGCATGCACAGAGAAGTCCAAATTAAACATGATTTAATGACTCGTAAATTAAGTACACATTGATGGCTTAAAGACACGAAACGAGCGGTTTGTGTGAGAAAATGAACAGTATTTATATCGTTTTTATCTGTAACCACAGCCACGTCCAAGTGATCTGAGGGCGTGGGCTCTTCGGTCTGCGAAAGTGTCGGGAAAGTGCCGGAAGTGATCTCTCTCGCACGTGTACGTCACTCATTGTTTACACAGAACAGAGATTGTAGGTAAGACGGCTAATTAAAATGGTACTTATTCAACGTTGTCTGTTGATATATCGAAATCGTCTTCCATTGCGATTTCCTCTATATCTAAATAGATCTTCACAGTGAAAGGTAACACTTCCGAAATCTCTGTGTAAACAATTAGAGATCACTTTCGGCGCTTTCCGGCGCTTGCGCAGACCGAAGAGCCTGCGCCTTCACATCACTTGGACGTGGCTGTGGTTACAAGAGGTAAAAATGATATAAATACTGTTCGTTTTCTCACAATCTGCTCGTTTCGTGTCTTAGGCCATCAATGTGTACATATACGAGTCATTAAATCATGTTTAATTTGGACTTCTCTGTGCATGCTCTATTAGGTGGTGACCATAGACCTGCAACTAAAAATGACCTAAAAATATAAAAATTGAAACTACTGCGGAAACAAAGACACCTACATCTTGGATGCACTTGAGGTAGGCTAAAACATACCAAAAATTAATTTCAAAGTGAACTACCCTGATTACTAGAACTAGATGATTTTAAAACAAAAACCAATATTATATTTCAGCATAAACATGTAATGTCTGATCAAGCAAACATTTACAATTTATCTGTGACTGAAATCTTGCACGTATATGTATAGGAAAAACTCAAGTGTATACTTTACGTTTCGGACAGCCATTGTTTTTTTTGTTTTTTTAAATGTACATTTTGGTTATTGTTTTCTTTCTCACCAGGCTAAAGCATTTCAAGTAAAAACTTAAGTCGTGGCTTAATAATCCGGGGTTGGGATGGTGGAAGGAGCAGAAGAACCAGAAGATCGGAGATCAGGAAGATATCTGTTGGTGCCTCTGAGGGAACTGATTTAATGTGTAGAATTTAACCAAAAATGTTCGTCACTCACCTTCATGTCGTTGCAAACCTGTAAGACTTTCGTTCATCTTTGAAAGATATTTTTAATGAAATCTGAGAGGTTTCTGTCCCTCAATTTCACAGTTTATGCAACTACCACTTTCAAGCTTCAGAAACGTAAGACATTATAAAAATAATCAATAGAGGGTTTGCACCCACGTCACGATTTGGCCAGTTACCCGGATGCGCGGCTATATTCGAGATACTCGGATGTAAACAACAGCATTGATTGCACTGTTTATGTACTACTGAACACATTGTTACACTAATTTATGATGTCTTTATGATGTCGACTCGGATCTGAACAGTTGCGATACATAGTGTAGACATCATTTTAGATCAGATCCCAATCGGATACGAAGATACATCAGATTTGGACTGACCGTGTGAATGTAGCCATAGTTAACTACTTTACTTTAACATTTTAGCCATAGTCAACGCTTCATTTACACATGTGGCTGATGCTTTGCCTCTCAACTACAAACACCTTCATCACAAACACTTTCTTTCATCCATTTTTTGCACTCTTCTCTTTAACTTTAGGCAGTCTATAGAACTTGAAATGTTTTTTTTCCCGGTGTGACCTATTAGTACAGACCAAAACACGACCATTTTTCAGCAGCAATAATCAGCCAAATATGCAAGTCTGTTCAGTTCAGTGGCATTGTTTACGTTCAGTGCCTCCAAAATGACCGACTTACGGATTGATGACGTGTAGTGAAAACACTCTATTAAAATCGTACGGATTAATTAATGAACCACTTGTTTTAAAATCATCCCGTTCTACTGACATTTGTTATGACATCCGTTTCAAACATTACAATGCTCATGATAACTTTCTCTCCAATGGTTTAACCTCAACATTATGAAGCGATGTGAATGCTGAACACGTGTTCACAGAGCACCACGATTCATCAGTGTTGTGTTGGCATGAGAGTCAGTCATCTCATGGTGCAACCTGTATCGGCGATACATAATTTTGTTTTGTTTTTTGCACACACAAGGCATCTGTTAAAAATATATTCAAAAGTCTTATGGGTTTGGAGCGACATGAGAGTAAGTAATTAATGACAATTACATTTTTGTGTAAACTATACCTTTAATGTTTTCTAATGTGGTTATAATTAGTCTGTTTTATAAACATTTTCAATGTTTTAAAGATTTATTGTTTTGATGTTTATCAATAAATGATAAAATGATGTTTATACAGAAAAGATGGATTCATTTGATCAAGTCACAGTTAAAGTCTTTTAAATTGTTTTTGAAAAATTGTTTCAAATAAATGCTGCTCGTTTGAAAGTTATTTTCAAAGAATACTGAAAGCTGAATCATTTTCCAAAAAAAAAAACATGAAGCAGTACTACTGATAATAATCATAAATGTTTCTTGAGAATCAAATCACCATATTAGAATGATTTCTGAATGATCTTGTGGCACTGAAGACTGAAGTAATGATGCTGAAAATTCAGCTTGGCCATCACAGGAATAAATGACACTTTATTATATATTTATATGTATATTTATTTATAAATTTATAGAGAAGTTATTTTTATTGTGGTAATATTTCACAATATTGCAGTGTTTAGGCTATATTTGATCAAATGTGGGCTTGATGTGTGATCAGGGAAGTTTTTACTTGAAAGATGTATTTTATGTGTCAATAAATGTTTTGATAAACTTTTGTGAATTGTCTTATTTTGACAGTAATTAGGAATATTAAATATAATCATGAATCCATGAAAATTATGCCTAAAAAAAGACGTCTTTTCAACTTTCACTTTACAACCTAATTTAAACGTGAATGGGACGTCCTTTTATAGACTACAACTACCAGAAAAAGACGTCTTTTCAACGACCCGAAAAAGACGTCTTTTCAACGACCTGAAAAAGACGGCTTTTCACCTTTCACTTTTCAACCAAATTTTAACGTAGTTTAGACGTCTAGCAATGTCGTCTTTTCAACGTCTTTTCAACGAGTTTTTGCTGGGTGGGAAAGACTAAAAAATTGTCTGTTACTGTCATAACAGACAAAAAAAATCGTGTAATCTGAACCATACAATACACATAAAACTTAGATCATTTGTTCAACAAAAATCACCTGTTCAAAAACAACTTAACATCAAGGTACTAGAACGGCAATTCACACGTCACATGAGTGTCTGTTCACTTACAATAATAAATTGATACAACAGCTCAAAATGATAAGTAACTTGCAGTACTCTTAATGCATAGTTGTATGGAAACAGACAAACAATCTTCCATGTTTGCAGTAAATTGAAAGTTTCAAGATAACGAGATTCATTGTCACCAATTAGCGTGGAGCGTGAACCAATTAGACTACAATATCAATGAATGTAGCCTAATGTTTTATCATACTGTAATGCTTTCTGTAACAAACTTTGCGTGTGTGTGTGTGTGTGTGTGTGTGTGTGTGTATGTGTGTGTCAACTATCCTTTTGAGTAGCCGCAAATAACCATTTTGATAAGTTTCCCACAATTAACATTTCAAAATATCTGGTGTGGTCAGAGTTTTAAGTGCTCCTTGTAAAAGTTTTTGGCTCTTCACCACCTATATCGGGAAGAACAAATATATTTTTTTCATGTTAATGCCCTGAGCCTAATGAAACATGGACAGCTATGCAACCAATATGGGCTCAATGTTACACCTGAGAGGTCTAAAAAAGACATTATACTGTATCTTCCTTATGTCATTTTTTTACTGTTCCATCCAGAACAAAAGTCCCATCTAAAAGAGATGCATTGCATTTCTGTACATATTAGCCTGTTTTTGCATGACACGCCAGACTGTTTGCTGTGAAAGTTGCTGAATATCAGCTTCTCACCATGAGAAGAACAAATATTTTTTTCTTGTTAATGCCCTGAGGCTAATGAAACACAGACAGCTATGCGACCAATACAATGCTTAATGTTACACCTGGAAGGCCTAAAAATAATTTTTCTGTTCTGCATGTAATTTTTTTTTACTGTTCCACCCAAAACAAACTTCCTATCTAAAAGAGATGCACTGTGTTTCCGGATCTACTGGACTAATGTTTTAGCATGGACTGACAATGGATCTAATATGTGTCACAAGTGACAAGCCACTCACCAATGATGGCAGATTAACTGTAGATGAGGAAGAATATTATGTCTGTCACATGCTAATATGCCTTTTTAATCATCATTTTATTGCAAACGGTTTTGTTTATTATGACGTGCCTTTTTTATGTGTCTCCCAGAGGTATTAATATCTGTTCATAATATTCCATGCTCACTTATTCTGCAGCGAAACCTCTAGGGTCTGCTTAACCGAATAGGATCATTCAAATATTTTCAAGCATATTGTTTGAAGAGGCAGAAGAACAACAACATATTTTCAGGGAATTAGAAGAGGTAATAAAAAACAGAAAATAGCAGAACTAATATTAAAAACTGTCAGGTAGGTCTACAATCAGATCTTTTTAAAGGATGGCAATGTGATTTGTAGTCAAACTCGTAGCAGTTCCTGTGAATGAGTCATTCAGCTCCTTTGAGGTCTTTCGTTTAACAAGTATCACAAGGGGGCAGAATTGTCTCAGCATTGTGGTAACATACAAGGTGATTTTTTGAACTCAACATGTAAATATATTATGAAATGCTGGGTCACTCTCAGAAGCGAAAAAAAAAATATTAATAATACGAGCATCATCATTCAGTGGATCTGAATCAAAGGCTAATTTTTACTGTCCAGACTTGATAGTGAGGAGAAAAATGGCCTCATACACTGACCCCTCTTTTCACAAGCCCTAATTACTTCTGAAGGGCACAGCTCCTGCTATGTCAAATTATTAGAAAGTGATTTTAAGAGCATGTCAGACTGAATTACAGTAATTCATGCTCTTATATTCTAATCATGTGCTGTCACAGACGGAGTACCTGAATATCTGAACCGTTGATTAGATGGTTCATCTAACCATGAACACAGAGCAAATAATTGGAAATTGAAATGTGTCACACATCGCGAGGAATTTGTTCCTTGGGGTCAATTTTAACATCAAATTACGCTTGAATAAAAAAAAGGTTTATCAAAGTAATACAGGCAGTCAGATTAAATTGAGAGCACTGGCCCAAGAGAACATCAGTGCTTTTGTAGCTTGTCATCTAAATAATCTCATAAACAAATAATAAAAGAAAAAAAAAGCGTGCATTTTATGAAGATAATGTGAATGCTTATCCAAGGCAATCTAACCCAATCTAAAGGCTCAAACCACATACCATTCACTGCTTATTCTTGTTCTTTACACATTTCCGTCATTTACAGCAGTGATAGCTGCGTTCTACATCCGAATTTACTCACGGAAAATTTGCATTTAGCCTACAAAAAGGACCGAAATAAAATCCAAATACTTTCCATCAAAAACATGACGAAAATTGAGACTTCCCACCTTGATACCTTCCCACTTTAATAACTCCATGAACTTAATGGCTTTTGAGCCAAACATGAAAAACAAGCCCAAAAACCCTTATAATGAGTGGGCATGGCAACACTACACGTAGCTTTCCAAATATAGACGAATCCGGCGAAACTACCGGAAGTAAGCGGGCGCCATTACTGAGCTGTTGCTGGGTAGCGTTGCGCCATTGCCTTCTATTGTTTTAGTTGCAACTTGCGTCCACTGGAATAAACAGCTCGCGATTTACGACTGTCACTAACGTTACAACGTTAGCCCTTGTATAATGTCGAGTGGGTAAACAGTTTCCGTTATAAATTGTTTTAATGGTGGCAGTAAAATTTCAATTTTGAAGAGAAAACATTGTGAATACCCCGGGTCGACTGCCCCTGTCTGGTGCCGTACGGTTTACACAGATTTCCTGGGCGAGTACAAGACGCGGACATTCGCGTATAATAACAATTATTTAATGACATAAGTAAAAAAATATAATAAATGTGTGATATAGTGATCAGCAAAATCTCCTCTCTTGTTATTTTTTCTATTCAATTTACATGCTATGGTCATTAAATGGCTTTCCTGAGCTGAATGTAACGTTATGTGACATAATTGTTCTCCTGCTGTTATATTGACCTCTTTCCATGGTTTAAAAACAGTAGTTGGTCGATATTATGTAAGTTATACTTTCTAGCTGTAACGTTACCTTACCCATGCCCGTTGCAATGTAAAAATGAGATAAATAATGGACACAAATGAAAAACATGAAATTGTTTATTTGATTTCATTTATTTATTTATTTATTGTTGCCAAATGGACAGATCTTGTTTTAGTTTCCTCGGTAGCAAACGTTAGCCTAGCTTGCTTGCCAAGCTATTTTCATAAATAATCTGTAAGATCGTTTGTACCTTCATCTGTGACTGGAGGCCAATGTCTAACATCATCAACCCAACAAGTCTGCCTGGCTGTAGCTGTCATCAAGGGTGCGTTATCACCTTATCTCCGAGGTTTGTTTACATACCGGTGCATATGTCTATGCCGGTGTAACAGCTCAGTAATGGCGTCGCCACAAGATGGCAGCCTACACAAGAACGCTCGTCGGATTCGTCTATAAGCAGAACACGGCGAGTCATTTGTCACTAATATTACTTCATAAAAAAAAGATACCAAAAGTGCGAGATGCCAGAACATTTCAAATTGCTTACAGTTTCCAAAGGGAGTTGTTACACAGAACAATAATTTAGGGGATTTACTCCTGCATGAGATGAATCCCCTTTAAATGCGGTTGTCACTCTTGAAACTTTGCAGTCAGTACGTGGCCTGTGGTATTCTTGTCTCTATCCTTTGTAGTAGGCATTGAGTTATAACAGAAAATTAATGGAAAAAAATCCCCCGGGATGAACTAAAAGGCTCAACTAATTCGATTCGCTGATTTCGCGCTGCCACCATTTTGAAATCGAAAGCTCCGGTGGGAAGAACCCCGGAAGTACAGATAGACAACAATGCCTTGGACTACCAACCTGAAGCTGCTGCCGCGATTTACACTATTGGATGTTAATATCCAATATAGTATATGTATATAGTTTGTTCCTTTTTTTTTACGTTCTGAATTATATATAAAAATATTATTTTATTTATGAATGAATTTCACTGTATGTAGTCTAAAGTATGAAAGACATGTATGTACATTTTCAGAATAACTCATGTCTACATTAAACACAACAATACGCCATCAAATTCGCGACTCTCCTATGATTAAAAATGACACTTCCGGTCTTCTTCCCACTGGAGTCAGCTGCGTGAAATCAGCCTTTAGCACCTTTGCACTGCAACACCTGAACTTTGAGTGCAATTGCCAGTGTTTGGGAAGCTACTCTGAAACTGTAGTTTGACAAGCTACAAGCTACTCGTACGTTAAAGTAGTTAAACTACAGCCAATCCAGGTAACCATGTCATTGGACATTCAGCAGACCTTCAGCCAACCTAAAAACCACTAAAACAACATTGGGCCAACGTATTCAGCAGTCAGCAGACCTTCGCAAACTTACAAAATAAATAGGTTTACCTATAGGCTACTTTACGCTCAAATTTTAAGATTGTGAAAAGGCCTATTCATAGTTGAATTGCATTAAGAGACGGCACAACAGACAAACTGAATTGGTTATAAAATTACCCCTGCCTTTTTATTGGAAACAAATTTAACTTATTAATGTTTAATGCAGTTCACAACGTGTTGTGTTGCTGATGTAAAAAAAATGCGAACAAAATTAAAACAAAGCCAAAGAAATCAACAAGGACCCAAAAAGTGATAAAAAAGGCGGCAAAGAAAATGCAGAAGGAGGCAAAAAGACAAAAAAAAAACACTTAGTGACTCTGATGATGAAGACGGAGTGGAGGAGGAGAAGCAGCATATACTCCTGTAAAAAAACAACAAACACAAACAACTTTTTAGAACATTTAAGATATGTGTTATTCTATTTTAATCACACAAGTAATAGTTGAGTGTATAGTTTTATGAGGGAAAAGTCGGATTTATTTTCTAGTAGAGATTTATCATGTTGGGGTAGCAAATTTATTATACATCTAGTGTACGCCTAGTAAAGATGAAATAGACCTCTGTGGGGTTAGACAGAGGAAGAAAAAAAACAATCATTGGAATACATTCACTTTGAGCTGCTGGAATCTGCTTGAGTGGGAGGCATCTGCTTTTCTGTGTTAAAGAAAAAATATAGTAATTATCAAAATGTAAATTACTTAAAACTTATATATGAACATAATATATACATAAATACATAAAATAAATATAATACACATTTATAATATACATTTATATATACTTAACATAAAATAAAAAATGCCCATAACCAAAAAAAATAAATAAATATCACCGCCACTGCCCCATACCCTAATTCACTATTCCCCAGCAGCAGCTCCCGGCTGCAAATCTATGTAGGGCAGATTCTGGGTCTTGGCGCTAGTTTATGATAAACAGTTTGTAAGCTTTATATCCTAATTGCTGAACACATCAGACACTCTTTCATACAGGGTAGAATATTGGGGATGTGATCGGGAAGGCGGGAAACAAACCCCTCACTGTAGAAGACCAGCAACTGATTTGTCACCTTTCTCTACATTAAGACTCAACAAAGTAGTAACAAACACAAATATTGTTTACATTTAGAATCTTAATGATTTTCTTTTCTTGCACTAGAGAGTACTTCAAGATGAGAAGAATCTGTCCCAGTAAAAATGACTGGGTGGACATAAAATGGAATGGAGGACAAATGAACCACTCCAAACAACCAGACTGGTACAGGAGTGTTTGTAAAGCAGGTTGGTTTTCCTCACTTAACTGTGAAAACACATTTCAAGAAACTAGTTTTTATAAATTTGTGGTGCTAAATGTTAAAATTTGGGAGTAAATAGTTCTCACTTTAGTTTAGGTCACAGAACATTGGACAATTGAATTGGAATCGAGTGATAAACTAATTGGTTCCTGAGCAATTTGATAAGGTTATGATTATCTTTTAACAGATCGAATGTCACCGCTGCAAGAGATGGTTCCATGTGGCATGCCTTTCTATGTCATGAAAAGGGGTTCAAGAGAGTTCAAAAGGTTGACTGGGAGTGCTGCCTAATAATTGTGGATTGGTAATTGGTATTTTTACAGTTCCCAACAATTACCAAAAATGAGTCAAAGGCATTTATTTGGTTGGCAGCCGACAGAAATAAGATGAAGAAAAACAAATAAACATGTTTGATATATTAAGATATTTTGTGTCATATTTTATTTCTATTTTTATTGAGCTTTAAAGGTACCATGTGTCCAAAAAAAAAAGAAAATCAAATCAAATCATACTCCATATTCCATACCAGATGGGGGCAGTATACCTCCAGAAAGTGAGTTGTGCCGCGGCCACGCGGGCGGACTCTCACGTCCACCAACAACACGAGCGAGCGCTGTCTTGGTCTCTCTCCCTCCAGCATATTAATCAAATCAATTGAACACGATAGTAAAAGGTTGGAAGACCGCAGTTTCACGTGGAGCATTTGGAGATTTTTAGAGATCAGAGACTCAATGAACATCTCAACATCTCAAGAAACATCTCAACACTAAATTATAAAGGCCGTCTCATAGACGCCTGTCTCAAATACAAGCCGGTGCATTTCGAAAAGTAAAAAAAAAAGTTAAATTGTATTCGTTTTGTTCATATTACATTTTTATTGTTAGTTTGAATTAACCTCTGATGGTCTTTGGGGTCTGCTAGACCCCAAATGACTTTTGCTTGAATTAAATTTTTTTTTCCTCTTTTTCCAAATGGTATGAAACTTCCTATGGCTCTCAACACTGTCAAGATCTACAAAAAAAAAATAATAATAATTAAAATGGAATTCTATCTGTTTTTATGTAGGCGTGACAAAAATAGTCACACTCATGGTCTTCAGGGTCCATTGGACCCCAAAAAATACAATTTAATTTTGTAACAGAACAATAGTTTTTTTTTTGTATACAAATATTATTTTACTGTTTATTAATGTTTTTACTTAACATTTGTGCAGTTTTTGGAGGATTTATGATATCTTTTAAATATCTATAAATTAATAAATAAATATTTATTTATCATTGGACTCAAAATGGACAAAATTCATCATCAAAATCAGAAATAACACAGACAGAAATGACAGAAATTAAGTGGCATACTTCCAACAATGCAAAATCCAAAATTATCATGCTCACACACATGCACACACACACAAACACACACATATAGAGGAATACAATATACAGGAATACATACAGACTATAAAAACTGTTCGCTTATCATTTGTAAAATAAAATACTCTAAAATGCAGAACCACCGCAAAAATAAATTGGTAACACTAAGACTCATTGAAAATGTGCACACACACGCACACACGCGCACACGCGCACGCACACACACACACACACACACACACACACACACACACACACACACACACACACACACACACACACACACACACACAGGAATACATTTGTAAGGCTATAAAAAATATAAAAGAGATCAGACCAACTGTTCTATTGTTCCAAACTATTGTTCCTAGTTGTTCGATTTTCTTCCCAATTTACTTTTTTTTTTTTTTTTTTTTTTTTTTACAAATATTTTATTTTTACTGCTTTATTTGCTAATTTGTTATTGCTGTTCAGTTGAAATAAATGATCAAATCTTAAGACTCCAACATTTCTCTTTGTAACATGTTCAGGTTTGATTCTAATCATAATGTAACATTATTGAAAAACTGTTGTTTTTTCAGTACAAAAACAAATGCTAAACTTTGACAAAAAGTATTTTATTTTTGTTATAATTGTGATTGTATAATATTTAGATATGAATCCAACTAAATCCAACTTTAGAAACTATATCTTTCAGTAATTCAAATAGTTTATAGGCCTAGTGGAGCTCTATAGCCATCTAGTGGATAAAGTGACTTATTACAAATTTTAACCAGTTTTTTCCAAAAATTAGGCAAAAATCTTACATTCAACCTTGTAAAATTATCCATGGTATCCCTAGGAATGAAAGTTAGAAATCTGCGTCTTTTATAAAGTTTATTGAACATAAAATGCTGGTTTTTTTTGTAAAAATCCTATTTAAATAAATATTTATTTATTTATTTATTTATATTAATAAATAAAAAAATCATAAATCCTCCAAAAACTACACAAATGTTGAGTAAAAACATTAATAAACTGAGTAAAATTATATTTGTTAAAAAACAAATATACTATTCTGTTACAAAATTGAATAATATTGTCTGGGGTCCAATAGACCCCGAAGACCAGAATTGTTAGTTTTTTTGAAGACCATCAGAGGTTAATTTGGCAGACAGCATTTGCTGATGTTGACCAAGCTAGCACCATTCAGAGCTGCCAGCTCTAACGAATTCACCATGAGACACGCAATTGACACTTTTCACATGCTCTCACGCCACACATCAATTTTGTCACGCACCGAAAAGGACACGGAGACCGCCAGACTAGAAAGAGCAGGTTAGTTATGATATATAAAAAAATCTCAGCTCTCAGATTCTTTCAATTTTATTAAGCAATTCAAACAATAAATAGCGTTTTGGCGCTTGTAAATGTTAAACGACAGATCCCTAGCGCACGTGAACCGATCATCTCTAATGGTAAAAGAACACGAACACTGTTGAAAGATACAGTATGCTACAACTTACCAAAATGTATTCCTCGTGCATAATATCGACCAATAATTTTTTGTATTCTTCCCTGAACTCAAATGTAGAAGTGGGCTGGACTTTCCACACGATTGACATCAGGTTCAACTTAGTACACTCACAAGCCGTGCGAGTTATTCGTGTATTGCAGTTTGGCTGTTGGTTATGTTGCCCGCCCGCATAACACCTCCCATGGCCGAAACTGGTATTATGACACCTGCCGGGCCGGGGCTAGTAATGTAGTATGCTAATTCAGGTTAATATTTCTGCAGCACTATAACTTGCCATTTTATAATGACATCATTGCCCATCTTCTCATTCTTTTGATGTGTATAGCTCATTTGGATATTTTAACCTCAATTCTTACACATGGCACCTTTAAAGTACTATGTCATATTTTGTGTATGACCCCATACAGTAATGAAATACAGCAATATTTACACGTGCTTTAACAGCTTATTGTCATAAAAATCAAAAAGTTGGTTTTATGACAGTAAGTCATTGTCTTCAAATGCTATTGAGCTTGAAATGATGTCATATTTTGTGTATGACCCCATACAGTAGTGAAATACATTCATAACAATAATTAGTTATTTACACGTGCTTTAACAGTTTATTGTCGTTAAGAGACCCAGACGAACAATTTACAGTTGGATTTATGACTGTAAGTCATTGTCTTCAAATGCAATTGAAGTTAGAGACGTTTATACCAACGTCGCATGTAACTTTAGAGACGGTCCCTAAATACGCGAATATTGAACGTCCAACGTCAAACCAACTTCATGTAAGAAGATGGCTTTCACCATCTTCAAGTTCCCACTTTTTCCCTGTTGAGAGAGACATCTTTACAACAAGTATATCCGTATGAGGTGTTTAAGTGGGTGGCCACTCGTCCAATTTATCCTCACTTTAGCTTTTTTGCTCAGATTTTGGACAGAAGCAATGACTGGGTTCCGTTTGACTGTAAGTGAAAATTAGCTTTGGGAAGTGGACGCTTTTGCAATTAGCTTGATGAAGATTTTACACGAATAATTCCACGGATTGTCATAATAATAATAATAATAAATGCGCAGGAAAGAATAAATCGCATATGTACTAAAGAAAAGGTCAAAGATTAAGATATATTAGTTGAGATATTCGATGTGCGCTTCACACGACTTCACGTGTGCGTGCTGTGCCAATGAGCGATTCGCTTTTTAGTTGCTATAGCGACGCGTTTTTTGAATTCTGTCCGCATATATCAACAATTTCACGGATCGAAATCTGTTGGTTGACAAAAGAGGCGAATTAAGAGACTTTTACAGAGTATTTTGAAGCTGTTCGGAGGATTGAGAGGAGACTCAGGAGAGATTGAGCAGAGCAAGAGATCGGAGATTGAGGATTAGGAGAGAAAGACATCGGAGAAGTTTCACAGAGTTTTACTTTTGTGTTCATATCTTATCATAATATTCAAAACTTTTATTTGATTTGTTATTTTTTAATTTTAGAAGGGGTTTCGTGTTTTATTTGATTTATTTAATTTACTTTCTTTTTCTTTTTTTTTTCTTGTATTTTTGGGGAGATTTGTATTCTCTTTTTTGTAACGTTATTGTTTTTATTGCAGGTTGGAGGAGGATATCGATGGCTCACATTGGTGAAAGAGGTGAGTCTTTAATTTTTTTATTGGTATGATGTTGTACCCGGTACAATGATAGACTAACTTAATGCAGTGGCGTGTCCAGGATGTTATATTTGGGGTGGAAAAGGGGGGGGGGATGCAAGAGCTGAATGAGGGGTGGCAACTAGGCTTCCCAAAATATATGTAAAAAAAAAAAAGTGTTATAAATGCAATGCATAATATTATAAGATTAATGTTTTAATTTAACCTTTGAATATACAAATAAGACATTTTGGAAAAAAAAAATGTATGATACTTTTGAACATGAAACTAAACTGCCAGTAGGTGGCAGCAAGTCACTTAGTCATTGTAATAACTGAGTCATTGATTCACCTGATTCATTCAAAACGATGCATGCTGTTTTTCTTTGTTTAGAACTATTTTCGATGGTAAAATTGAACAAAAACAGTCAATAATGTCGTGTTTAAAATGCAAGTAACTTAATATGAACAACCTGTTTTTTTTTTAAACTTAAATCAATGTAACAATGTGTTATCCATTTGTAATCAGAACTGTTAATAAAATCAGAACCGTTCTCGCTTAAGTTTTAATCAGGCTACTTGTCCGATCAGGCAAGTAAATGTCTTTTACTTGGCCCTTTAAAAAAATAGATTTGTGTTGTCACGGACAATGTCGTCGTAGGCCTCTTTATATCAACCACCACTCATGTAATTTTTTTTTTAGATTAACGAGCAAGATAGACACATGATTGACTTTACCTGTTTCTGTGCATTAAAAAGAGAAAAGTTAAGCTTCAGCCTGGTGGTCGTGGGCCTGTCACATGTTGTATTTTTGGCAAAAAAGATTAAAGAATGGGGGAGTGGTGAAGATATGTTAGTGACATCACTATATGACGAACACTTTCCCAATAAATATTATTTAGTTTGCACAGGCATAAAAAAAAGAAATAAAAAAAAAGCTTACACAGGCATTGTATTGCTTTTCCATTTTAATGTTTGCTTAGGCTATTTGCTTTTGATACATTTACATTTTAATAGCAATTAATTAATCCCAAAACAAGATAATCTTGGAGATATGTTAAATGTTTAATATATGTTTTAATTATATTTATGTAATATTAAATAAAAAGCTTTTAGTACATTAATTTAAAAAACATTTTTATAATTAACACATATAAGTTCTCGACATGCTTTTTTTTTTTTGTCAGGTTTTTTCTGTCAAATCACTGTGATTGCAAATGGCAAATGGGGTGGCAAAGCTATTTGTTAGGGTGGCCACCCCGTGCCACCCTTGTGGCCACGCCCCTGACTTAATGTGAAGAAACTTGTACGAGTTAATTTGATCCCTAAATGTTCCCCAGCAAAGTGATCACATGTATTCGATGCCTTGCATATGAAATAAACTTTTCTATTTGAGTAACGTTAACTAGTAACAATTATTAATTGACCACTGGCATTAAATATTGATTATTACTATTAAAACATTACAATGTGATGTCTGAAAAATTCCAGCCTCAAAATTGAGCCAGGAGCTTCCTGAATATTTAGCACCTCTGTCTTCTGTGTTTCTGTTTCCATAGCTAAGGCTGACAGGAAGAGGAAGAGGAAGAGCAGCAGCGAAGATGATGGAAGTCTGTCCACTTCATTTCAAAGACCTGCTAAACGCTCCCGCAAAGGTCAGAATAAACTTTTATTTAAAAAAAAAAAAGTTATGTCTCTGTTAATAATTAAAATGATTCGTCATTGAAAATAGAAAGTTGACAATAATAAAATCTCTGTCTTCTGTGTTTGCTGTTTCTGTTTCCACAGGTGAGGCTGACGGGAAGAGGAAGAAGCAGAGCGGCAGCCAGAGGAGCCAAGATGATGGACGTCCATCCACTTCAAGACCTGCGCAACGCTCTCGCAGAGGTCAGAATAAGCTTTTATTAAAAAAAAAAAAGAAGTTATGTCTCTGTTAATAATTAAATGATTCGTCATTGAAAATAGAAATTTGAAAATAATAAAGTAATAATGTGATGAGACTAATTACTGATTAAAAAAAAACAAAAAAAAAAAAAAACATTTTTTGATGTCTGAAATATTCCAACCTCAGGACGCTCCAGATCCAGCAGAGCTGCTTCCACTCGGACGGCTGGTAAGGAGAGACTCGCTTCTGATGATTGCTATCAGGATCCGCTGCTAGACCCGACGCAGACGCTGAGTTAGGAGCTTCCTGAATATTTAGCACCTCTGTCTTCTGTGTTTCTGTTTCCATAGGTAAGGCTGGCAGGAAGAGGAAGAGGCAGAGCAGCAGCGAAGATGATGGAAGTCCATCCACTTCATTTAAAAGACCTGCTAAACGCCCTCGCAAAGGTCAGAATAAGCTTTTCATTTCAAAATGATGGCTCAATTATTAAATGATTCTTCATTAGGTGCATGTGTTCTCTTAAGGACATTTCTTGTGATCATGTGTGTTACAGAAGCATATGAGAAGGGCCCATTGCTGGGACAAGGCGGATTCGGCTCTGTGTATGCTGGGATCCGCTTGTCTGACGGACTGCCAGTAAGACATTTTCTTCCCTCCTTTGTTCAGACAGCCTTTATAAATGTTGATGTCAGTAAATGTCATCTGTCACAATTAGGCAGGTGTGATTTACTGTGGTTTATCCGTCTACAGGTAGCCATCAAGTACGTCTCTAAAGACAGGACCCGGAGGAGGCTGAAAGTTGTAAGTTCCAGTGTGAATCTGTTGTTTTTTGTTAGCCGTTTCGTTCAGCCCTGGATATAATGGAGCCTTTGTCCCTGCAGGAAGGTCAGGGTCTGCTGCCGCTGGAGGTGGCATTGATGACCCGGGTCAGTTCAGCTCCTGCCTGCCCCAACGTCCTGCAGCTTGTGGAGTGGTTTGACCATCGCAGTCACTACAGCCTGATCCTGGAACGGCCAGTTCCCTGCCAAGATCTGCAGAGTTTCTGCGAGGAGAACGGCTGTGTGGATGAGAGCTTGGCCAAGAAAGTGCTGGTTCAGCTGATCACCGCTCTGAAACACTGCGAGAGCCGCGGAGTCCTGCACCGGGACGTCAAGCCAGAGAACCTGCTGATTTCCACAGCGTCCCATGACATCAAGCTGCTGGACTTTGGTTGTGGAGACCTGCTAAAGGACTCGGCCTACACATACTTTGCAGGTTAGCTTTGCGTTACAGCAGGAAACGCTCAGTGGATGTTCACTGAACTTTTGATGATCAAACAAAGAGAATTCGTTTGGACTGTAACCTCTTCAGTGTATGTTTCTGGTCTTCTTGGGTCTCTCAGGTACTCTTAAATACGCTCCTCCCGAGTGGTTTGATCAGCACCGCTATCATGCAGGTCCGGCTACTGTTTGGTCAGTGGGGGTGACGCTCTACAACATCCTGTGCTTTCCCTTCATAGTGGCACGGACGGTCTTCTTCAAAGGCCGACCGCTCTTCGCTAGAGAACTGACAACAGGCAAGAGATAGCAAACATTCAGAAGTAGAAATCCAGGATAAGTTTGTTCTTTTGTGTTCCTAAAGACTGTGATGTGTGTAACAGATTGCTGTCAGTTGATCAGCTGGTGCCTCAGTGACGCGGCAGGAGATCGCCCCAGTTTAGATGACATCGAGCGCCATCCTTGGTTGCGCTGAACAGGTGACCAGTGACATTACACTTATCTGAATCACAGCAGACATGGCTTGGATTGTATTGTTAGGATTAGTGTAGATAAACATTTGTGATCATTTGTATAGGGTGAGCTGGAGAGACACAGGAACTGCAGAGATCTTCCTGATCACCTACAGAAAGAGAAGGGGACCATGAACTAGGTTACAACATCTGCTCCGTTCTGTGTGGATGCTGGAGGAGCTGAACACACCGCGGCAGCTGAAACCGGAGCCCGGGCCAGAGATCAGCTAGTCGAAAGTAGCAAAGCCAGGGACGGATGATGGCGATGATGTGCCCTGGGCACGGATGTCTCAAAGGCCCCCTTCACCAATTTTTTGGACAACAGTGTTGCACCTCTATGCCCAGGCGCCGCAATAGGACAGGCAAGCCAGGCATTTTTAAGGGGACACCTGAGGGGTGATCATTTAAACAATCAGAAATGTTAATATACAGACAGCATCCCCCTTATCCCCCTCTCTCGTTACGCTCGTCATGCTTTTACCTTCTTTAAACTGGTGCAGCGCTTATCGCGCTAGGTAGAAAATGCATGATTTCATTTGTTAAACGTGAAAAGGACGTATCCGTCTGGCATGGCAGCTCGCTCTAACTTTAACCTAGATAACTGCATATCCAAAGTGTACGTGCGGACTGCGGAGTGTGCAGCACGCACTGCATGGCAGATCGGCGCGAACACTTGCACTTTCCCCTCAGTTTATAAACTGTACTCACAAATTCTTAAACTGTTCCCTCGGTTTAACAATTCATGCCCACGGATTAAACCGTAGGCTACTCACGAGTTCCTAATCTGTGCTCTCAGGTTTGTAAACCGTGCCTTCAGTTTTTGCAATACCCACAAATTCATAAACCGTGCCCACGCTTTCACAATCCGTACTCACGGGTTTGTGGCGCGTCCCCCAGAGTGTGCCGCATGATTCAACCAGGCCTCCTGTTTAGATGCGGGATGCATTGCATTGTTTTTAAAAGGACTTCACATACAAAAAATATATATAACACAAACACAAGGTTATAGGCCTATAAAAATAAAACATTGATAAATTACTTTTTTGATTAAAATATTCCTATCTTAAGTGAACTCATTTATTTATAAACGCAAATAATAGGCCTAATAATAATAATTAGGCTCTTATTATTACATTTAGGCTACATATTTAGATATAAGACGCTTTTATACAAAAAAAGAAACAAAGCAATTCGTCAAATGTCAGTCATAATACAGGTTAGACAATAATAATACAGGGCTAAGATTATCACAAATACACAAGATTTTGATGCATAGGCTTGTCCATTATCCAAGTGTTTGTGCACAAAAAATAAATAACATTGATGTTTAGATTTTTGTTTAAGACTTTTAACTTTTTAAACATTTAAAATATTCGCAAATTAATATGGAAAAAAAAATAGATTGTACTTTCTAAAATCAAATTAGAGCATGGAAATTATATTTTGCCCGCAGTGCAAAATGAGAAGAGCATGTCTCTGGAACCATACAGAGAGATGATTTATAGGTGATTTATAGGCTCATCTTAATAGATGTGTCTGAAAAATAACGATAACGAAATAACGATTTATTGTTTAAATACTGCCGGCAGTCGAAGGAAGGGGCCTCGGCGACCCGATCCCTGGACACGGAAACTAGCCTTAGGGACGTGGAACATCACCTCGCTGGCGGGGAAGGAGCCTGAGATTGTGCGTGAGGTTGAAAGGTTCCGACTAGAGATAGTCGGGACCACCTCTACGCATGGCTTGGGCTCCGGAACCACACTCCTTGAGAGAGGATGGACTCTTCACCACTCGAGTTGCCCATGGTGAGAGGCGACGGGCTGGTGTGGGTTTGCTTATAGCCCCCCAGCTCAGCCGCCATGTGTTGGAGTTTACCCCGGTAAACGAGAGGGTCGTTTCCCTGCGCCTACGGGTCGGGGATAGGTCTCTCACTGTCGTGTGTGCCTACGGGCCAAACGGCAGTGCAGAGTACCCAGCCTTCTTGGGGTCTCTGGGAGGAGTGCTGGAAAGTGCTCCGACTGGGGACTCCGTCGTTCTACTGGGAGACTTCAACGCTCACGTGGGGAACGACAGTGACACCTGGAGGGGCGTGATTGGGAGGAACGCCCCCCCCGACCTGAACCCGAGTGGTGTTCAGTTATTGGACTTCTGTGCTAGTTACAGTTTGTCCATAACGAACACTATGTTCAAGCATAAGGGTGTCCACCAGTGCACGTGGCACCAGGACACCCTAGGTCGCAGGTCGATGATCGACTTTGTGGTCGTATCGTCTGACCTGCGGCCGTATGTCTTGGACACTCGGGTGAAGAGAGGGGCGGAGCTGTCAACTGATCACCACCTGGTGGTGAGTTGGATCCGATGGCAGGGGAGGAGGCTGGACAGACTCGGCAGACCCAAGCGTACTGTAAGGGTTTGCTGGGAACGTTTGGCCGAATCTCCTGTCAGAGAGATCTTCAACTCTCACCTCCGGCAGAGCTACAACCAGATCCCGAGGGAGGCTGGAGATATTGAGCCTGAGTGGACCATGTTCTCCACCTCCATTGTCGAAGCGGCTGCTCGGAGCTGTGGCCGTAAGGTTTCCGGTGCCTGTCGAGGCGGCAATCCTCGAACCCGGTGGTGGACACCGGAAGTAAAGGATGCAGTCAAGCTGAAGAAGGAGTCCTATCGGGCCTGGTTGGCTTGTGGGACTCCGGAGGCAGCTGACAGGTACCGGCAGGCCAAGCGGACTGCGGCCCGGGTGGTTGTGGAGGCAAAAACTCGGGCCTGGGAGGAGTTCGGTGAGGCCATGGAGAAGGACTATCGGCTGGCCTCGAAGAGATTCTGGCAAACTGTCCGGCGCCTCAGGAGAGGAAAGCAGTCCCCTACCAATGCTGTTTACAGTAGGGGAGGGCGGCTGTTGACCTCAACTGGGGATATCGTCGGGCGGTGGAAGGAATACTTCGAGGATCTCTTCAATCCCGCCGTCATGTCTTCCATTGAGGAAGCAGAGGCTGAGGGCACAGAGGTGGACTCGTCCATCACCCTTGCTGAGGTCACCGAGGTAGTCAAGAAACTCCTCGGTGGCAAGGCACCAGGGGTGGATGAGATCCGCCCTGAATACCTCAAGTCTCTGGATGTTGTGGGGCTGTCTTGGTTGACACGCCTCTGCAGCATCGCGTGGCGGCCGGGGACAGTGCCTCTGGCATGGCAGACTGGGGTGGTGGTTCCTCTTTTTAAGAAGGGGGACCGGAGGGTGTGTTCCAACTACAGGGGGATCACACTTCTCAGCCTCCCTGGGAAAGTCTATGCCAGGGTACTGGAGTGGAGAATACGGCCGATAGTGGAACCTCGGATTCAGGAGGAACAGTGTGGTTTTCGTCCGGGCCGTGGAACACTGGACCAGCTCTATACTCTCTACAGGGTGCTGGAGGGTTCATGGGAGTTTGCCCAACTAGTCCACATGTGTTTTGTGGATTTGGAGAAGGCATTCGACTGTGTCCCCCGAGGCGGCCTGTGGAGGGTGCTCCGGGAATATGGGGTCCGGGGTCCTTTGCTAAGGGCTGTCCGGTCCCTGTATGACCGAAGCAGGAGCTTGGTTCGCATTGCCGGTAGTAAGTCAGACTTCTTCCCAGTGCATGTTGGACTCCGGCAGGGCTGCCCTTTGACGCCAGTTCTGTTCATAATTTTTATGGACAGAATTTCTAGGCGCAGCCAGGGGCCGGAGGGTGTCATGTTTGGGGACCACACGATTTCGTCTCTGCTCTTTGCGGATGATGTTGTCGTGTTGGCCCCTTCACACCAGGACCTTCAGCATGCACTGGGACAGTTTGCAGCCGAGTGTGAAGCGGCTGGGATGAAATTCAGCACCTCCAAATCCGAGGCCATGGTCCTCAGCCGGAAAAGGGTGGCTTGCTCACTTCAGGTTGGTGGAGAAATCCTTCCTCAAGTGGAGGCGTTTAAGTATCTTGGGGTTTTGTTCACGAGTGAGGGTAGGATGGAACGGGAGATTGACAGACGGATCGGTGCAGCTTCAGCAGTAATGCAGTCGATGTACCGGTCTGTTGTGGTGAAGAAGGAGCTGAGCCGTAAGGCAAAGCTCTCGATTTACCAGTCAATCTACGTTCCTACTCTCACCTATGGTCATGAGCTTTGGGTCATGACCGAAAGGACAAGATCCCGGATACAGGCGGCCGAAATGAGCTTTCTCCGCAGGGTGGCTGGGCGATCCCTTAGTGATAGGGTGAGAAGCTCTGTCACTCGGGAGGAGCTCAGAGTAGAGCCGCTGCTCGTCCACATCGAGAGGGGTCAGCTGAGGTGGCTCGGGCATCTGTTCCGGATGCCTCCTGGACGCCTCCCTGGGGAGGTGTTCCGGGCACGTCCCACTGGGCGGAGGCCCCGGGGAAGACCTAGGACACGCTGGAGAGACTATGTCTCCCAGCTGGCCTGGGAATGCCTCGGTGTCCCCCCAGAAGAGCTGGAGGAAGTGTCTGGGGAGAGGGAAGTCTGGGCATCTCTGCTTAGACTGCTGCCCCCGCGACCCGGCCCCGGATGAGCGGAAGAAGATGATGATGATAAACTTTTCTAAATTAGTGTCGGCTAAACATATCTCCATCTCCGCTGTAAAGGATGCACCTCTAGAGAGAAATGCACCTTTCGGATTGTATTATCAGACGGTATTTGCTTTCGATTCGAATTTGTTCGTTTTAAAGTGGAAGAGAAAACAAATAGGGCGTGCTTTCATGGTCTCCGTCACTGTGGCGTGGAGCGCGTCTCAAAATTGAATTAAACACAGTGTATAGCCTCATATGATTAATATTTCTATATAAAGCTTCAAATGTCCACTTTTAAACTAAAAAATTTGAATCGAAACCAGCCGACACTGATTTAGAAATATATATATTTTGTATTATTAAACCATAAAAATGGCTAGTTTTTCCCCCAGACATATATTATCATTAGCCTGCTTTTGCTGGTGCTTCGCGGCAATATTTATGCATGCGCTTGAGTGCGGAATAGGCTATACAGGATTAACAATGTGGCACTAATACGCGGAGAGAGAATGCACACAATATTTTGTGCTTTCTTTTCACTGATCCACTTGGTTGTGGTTTTAAACTCGTTTTTGTTTTGGTTTTTGATTAACCGTCTTCTACAAGTGACTTTTATTTGACGCAATGCTTTTTACTCGCCTTTAGATGTTCCTCTCAACAGCGCAGCAATACATTAAAATTATTTATTTGATTTATTGACTAGTTAATTTTTGCAACTGCAAAAAAAAATAAACATTATTCCCCAATATTTAACACAGTTTTACTGAAAATAAAAATAAAATAAAAATAATTATTTGAAAAGAATAGACAGTAAATTTTACAGGGCCCAGTGCCCAGTTGGCCCATGCATTAATCCGTGCCTGAGCAAAGCCTGTAGTTTGTACCTCAATAAGAAAAGAGCAAAGTGTGAAAAAATAGGGACAGAATGTAAAAAAGCATAACAGTCTGCGGCAGGGTGTAAACTAGCATAATGTGTGTTTGTTTTATTTTTTAAATTAGGACAAGTAAAATAAAAATCCAAAAAGTCCAGTAGGTGGAGATAGACAAATAGAATTAATCTATAAACTAAAGACATTTTTTATGCTCAGAACAATAACTAACATTTTGTACTTTGAAGTAGAGGTCAACGCGTAAAAGTCATTGCACTGCAGAGTGTAAATCAGCATAATAAGTTTTATTTATTACAACAGGGAAAAGGAACAAGTATCAGAAATAAAATAGAATAGAAATAAAAAAAAAATCAGAAGAAATTAAACCCAGAGCTACGGTGACCACCCGTCCCGCTTTGCGTTGTACTGCACAGCATTTTCACCCCTTGTCCCGCACGTCACATATTGAGGAAATGTCCCGCATTTTCATCAGTCTATTGGTTTTTAATTATCATATTAAGACAACATGCATGCGTTCTTTTGCATTTTTATTAAAAAGCATTTTACTTATTACTTTTGCTGCGTAGTTTTCAGCGCTTCGTCATAAGCACAAATACAACAGCTGTGTTTTATATACTATCCAATGGTTGAAAAGAAAGAGTTCTTGTTAGTATTGTGTATTCAATATTCACCATGGTAACTGTCATTTCTATATTAACCCCTTAATGCCCCTATTTTTCTTTGTGTTATTTTTTTAAATATTTTTTTAAATGACTGTAATGGCTCATACCAACGTTGTATTAACAAAATAAATAAACCAATTAATAAATCACAATTACAATTCCAAGGGAATAATCTGCAATTTTTTTCATAGCTAATTATGCAGCCCTAAGGTGAAGAAACCTGTTTATTATTTATTCATTTGATTCAGCAAATGTTCAAGTTTCAATAAAACTACTTGTGACATGTCATATTTGGCTTTGACTGAACATTTGCTCTCACTTTGCAGAAAAAATGTTGGGATATATTTTGTATATCGAAATTCAGCCTAAATATATCGGGATATGACTTTTGGTCCATATCACCCAGCCATAGTTGAGATGAAAACTCTTGTTCATTACATTTTACTTCATAATTGTAGCCACATGTGTTGTATTCATTGTTGCAAAACTTGTTCGTTTGTTATCGTGATCAAAACCATTGATCTGAAGCTCAATGCTGATGCTGTCATGTAAATAGTTTTATTTCTTATCAGCAATAAATATAGCAATTATAGATCAACCCATATCAATTGCATGCTTAAAATAACATACCGGTTAAAGCCCTGCCCATTTCAAGACTACCCGACCCACTTCCGGGTTTAGGCCCCGCACAGTCCGAGTACAGATACAGATAATTCATATGGTTAACAGATACAGATACAGATAATACTGTACTCGCTCATCCCTAGTAAACATGGTCACTCGTAGGTTGTGACGGCTGTCAATCAAAATGTGGCCCAGTGATTCGTTTCATTTGTTCTCTGTGGGAAAACAAATGGATAATGCTGTAAATTAAAATGTTAATTTAACGGAATTCATCTGTTGTTGTTTAACCTGCTGTGGTTGTTTTAATTCACATCCTTTCTAAAAATATGAAAGTTTTCTGTCTAAAACAGCTAAAAGCTGTCTATCTAATTTCATGTTGTTTTATATTTTATTTGTTCATTGTTTATTTTGTTGTTTAGTGTTGGTAACATGTCCCACATTGTCCCACACAATCTTATAATTGTCCCACATTAGGTTTGTTTGATGGTGGTCACCCTAAACATTGCAAGAACAAAATATACATTTAACATAAATTGCATTTAGAACATTTTCTCAAAAATACCGATTGAACTTGGACAAATAAGGCCATGGGTAATTAAAGTTAGTTGTTTCTCCATCCTCCAAATCTGCCGTCACCTCTTGCTCCATCATGGATAATCATAATATGGGTGTGTCACTGTCAACCCACTTCTTTACGTCAGTGAACCGTTAGCCGCAAGATGCGTGATTAAACAACAGGTGGCGGTAATGGCAAAAAATGAGTTTGATGAATATCCTTGCATCGCGCTGATTCGCGCAGGCTCGACAAACGCAATGTAGCTTTTGCTCGAGCTACACCGCTACTTGCTGCAAAAAATAGTCAGCTACTGGAAAAGGTACACTGTTTAAAAAGCAACTGAGCTAGTGCCAAGCTACTGAAAAATGTAGTTAAGTTAGTAGCGTCGCTACTTGTAGTTAACTACTCCCAATTGCCTCTGCCTGGCATGGATCAAGAACTATAGTTTGTCTCACGCCAGTATGAATAGAGACAACAGCAAAACTAAATACCCTCTTAAAGGGATAGTAATCAATCTCCAATGATCCAGGTGTCTTTCCGTAAATTTCTGCATCGACGATCTCTCTTTAGGCACTCTCATGCAAGTTAGATGTAAGGTTTGGTTGGTTTAATCTTCTTTGCCCGAGGGGCTATGTCGAAACAATTTGCGACATCTGCCATTGGTTCTTGGTCTAATTTATGGACCAGCTACAGAGAAAGCCTTGGACTGGCATGTGTCGGTCTCTGAAACTCATTCAAACCCATCAAGTGGGGACAGCCTCAGGATCCAGGCCGCCTCCAATAGCCACCAGTGTCCGTTATCACAATGTTGGTGCAAGATCTCCACTTATACCTCTTCAGCATTTCCACCATGGGAACCCAACAGCTCCTCCACCTCCTAGACGTGGTGGGACATCAGTCTCACACACGACACCAAGGCCCCCATCGACGTCACCCACCTCTAAAGCATACAAACTCTTCCAAATAAATGCAATAATATAAGCAGAACTCAGCCAATCTTAATTTATTGACTGTATCGCGCAACAGTAGAAAATACATGCCTGTAGCACAAACAGTGCGAGACGAGTGATACCCTGTAGTTTAATACTTAGTGTTAGAGGCTTGTTCACATCACTATCCTCAAGTATGAGCAGTAGTAATATTGATGCTTGCCTCAACAACCTCCACAACAAAACCTGAGGCAGTGCAACTCAAAGAAACAAAGGTGTTTGAAGCCACAAACCAGTCAGAATACCAACATTTGATTAGATGGGCAAGGACATGCATCCCACTGTGAGACTGGCTTCCCCCCTCCCCCCGTCAGTTAGTCAGTCAGTAAAGCCTTTGTCAGGTACGACCACTGAGACATAATCCCTATGAACATGTGCCCACACTGAACGTCATTCACCTACTGAGAGAGAACAAACGGTAAGCAATGCAGGTGCCAGTTAAACATCACATCCATGCTGTCACGGTGCATCTGGAGGAACAAACAAAGTGTGACAGAGAGCTGCATTAAGACCTCATAGTCTTGACAAAACAGACAAACACTTTGGACTAAAGGGAGCTGTCCTACAGTCTCATTAAAAGTAAAGGAACATGTTTGCTTGCAAATTTCGGTGTCCTCTGTGTTTCTGTTACTATAACGACAGAAATTATGCAAAATAGACACGGTCAGACACCCAGCGGTCTCATTTTTTATTTACCTCCCATAAATCCTCTCTTATGAGAGCAATGTTTTCTTTCGACCACAATACAAATTACATAGAGGAATTGGTCCTCAATACAAAAATGAAAAGCAGAAAATGGACGTATTTATGCAGCAGAATGCTGATGTTTTTCTAGCTCCAGGATCATTCGTAGCAGGGTTTCTCTTAACCAGTGAGCAGAGAGGGAGAATTGGAAAACCCATTTAGAGATATGGCTCATTTTAAAACATTTCATTCTGAATTTCATATTTTGGTTTTGGGGGGGGGGGGGGGGGGGGACACCTAAATGGCTAAAGTGTGTGTGCTGCTATTCAGTAAAAACAGTAATGTTGCTTTTACAATACTGATTGATTATACACACCTAACACACTTCTGGTAATGAAATCCATAGACACAATCATCTTAAACATTCTCATTTCAGAAAAATAGAAAATATAAATAAACATTTCACAAGTTGCTTAAACAATCTAAGTGCATGGTCTAAAGCACACGGCGCAAGTGCAGTTAGGGCGTGTCTGAATCCACTTTTGCTTGTTTAACCCTCTGGGAACCAAAAACGACTTAAAAAAAGACTTAAAATACTCAGTCATTAACGGTCATATAAATAAAACCAATACATGATTATAAACTATAGAGGGTCTTCTTTTTTTGTACACTCTTATTAAAGGGGGGGTTGACTGCGATTTCACTTTTTTCATTTTAAATAGTTTGTAATGTTGCTGTTGGTGCATGAACAGTATCTGCAAAGTTGCAGTGCTGAAAGTTCAGTGTAAGCAGAGATATCGTCTTTTAAAAATCAGGAAGTACAAACGCCTACAAAAACGACTCGATTGGGACTACAGTTGGGTTATGGTACGTCACTAACCCACGCATTTGCATCAACCACTCCCTCCGGAATAAGCAGAAAAGGGCATGGCCATATTTCTGCAGCTCCAGCAGCTCGTCGAGTGTGTTGTTCACGCAGCTGTCAGGTCATATGTCTTCGAACTTCCCACGGACGCTGTACTTCGCATTTTACGGAAGACAGCTTCCAGAATCTCCACGAGTTCAACACCGGGATTCAATGAGAAACTGTAAACATGAAGCAGTTCCAACTTTAAAACCACAGTTGTTGGGCCACAACCTGTAAGTAGGCTAAGACTTAACCATTTTAAATGTATTTGCATGTATAATTCCAGACGTAGGCTAACGTTAGCCTTGTGTTTTAGTTTTTTTTCAAATGCAAGCGCTAGCTTTATTGCCACTAGGCTATTAGTTATGCTATTTTGTGTCTACGACAAACGCGTACAAACATGAATTTTGTAAATGTTGTACTAATGTTGTAAATGTTGTTGACGTTATTTTCGATTTGATCAAGAACGTAAACTTGCCACCGCTGTTTGAGTATAACATTAACCAGTCAGTTGATATTGCTGCCAGTCAGATGCTATTGTGTTAACCAAACGTGTATAAAGTTAAAAAAATGTAGAAAATTATCATTCAGAAACGTTTATTAAGAGCCATGTGTGGTGTGGTTCTGTTTGACTCGCTTCATCCCGGCTTTCTCGGTCTGATTCTGGGTCATACTGATACTGCAGTTCGACGCATATTTACATCTGGACCGGAGCTCATGACGTGCCCGTAAAGGTAATGGGCGTTAACTTTCCGGACAACGTAAGCGACAGTTTAGCCAATCACAACTCACTGGACCAAGCTAACCAATCTGAGCCCACGACGTGTTTCTGAGGGAGTGTTTTCATAGAATCAGGAAGTCAACCGCTCGTTCGAGGACAGAGGAGAGCGCGGCTGACAATAAACGTGAAGTTTATGAAAAATAAGACTTTTAAAAACGAAAAACCACGAATACATGTTATATTGCACCCCATAAACACAATCATGCAAAGAAAAAAAGCAGTCAACCCCCCCTTTAACATCAAAACCTTGTGTTTTTGTAAAATAAATAAAATAAACAGGGTGGGTTTTCAGCTCACTCTGTCTCCACAAAAATCTTTCTGAAACTCAGTAAATAGTTCTCACAGAGACGTGCGGAAGATCTCTCTTTATGAAGCTGAAATTCTCTTCTTTTAAATGAAGTAATTTATATAAAAAAACAACTATTCTCAGTTGATGTAATCTGTATGAAAAGAGAGAGATGTCAGTCTTTTTCCTTTCACCTAATTATAGCGTATGATGTGTTAATGTGACCCCGCCCACTGAGAGCATGCGCTATTCAAAACGCTAATGTTGAGGCAAGCCATGAAAAAAATGCATATATTAGCTCAATAAAACATCCAGTTTATCACAAATCTAAATTTACCTCGTGTTGCTGCGCTGTGAGGAATAATCCTGGAAAAGTAATCCGAGTTAGCTCCTCATTTCATTTCGAGGAGGAGCACACGGACGCAGCTGATGCAAGTCATTTATTCTTAAGTGCTTTGTTCTAATCGCGTTATTGAATAATGTCTGTAAACTGCGCAAAATCTGTTTCAATATTAAATTCGTGCATTACAAAAACATACCTGACGCTAACCTGACTTCGTCAGACTCATATTCTTGTCAGAATGTGAGTCTGAAACTGCTCCGTAGGGCTTTGATTATGAGGCGTGTCTTAACCGAACCAGGAAAAAACAGTATTCAACTATAGAACTTACTTACTTTAGAAGTAAAATAACGAGTGTTGCTTCTTTTACTAACTCCTTCATGAGTGCGACCAAAGGAGAAACCACAACGACCTCAGGCTTTTCATTACATCCCATCTTCTTAGCAACCATCAGAGCCAGCTGATAAGTAACACTTTTGCCAAATCATGTAGGAAGGATGGCAAAAATATCTTTCCGATCGACAAATGCCTTGATTGCAGTTTTCTGTTCGTCAACTAAAATGAATGCGCTGTAAATTTATTTTACAACAGTTTTGTATAGTCGCGTGACAGCGGAATCTATACATCTCAATTCTCCAGCTGCAGTCATCTTTGAGGGAAACCAGTTAAGCGCTCTTTGATAACGTGATGATTACGTCCCTGCAGATCATCTGTCCATCATCATATAAAGCCCGCCCTGGCAATCTGATTGGCCCGTTCATTTTTTGACTGATCATAATTTCTCCTCAGTGGATCGAGTCCAGATCGAACTTCCCGACCAAAAAAAATGTTGTGGGCGGGGTTCGGGCTAGCATCCAGGCTAACCTGACGCAACATTTTTGCAAAATAATGAAATGAAATGTCCAGTGGGTGGCGCTGTGTTTAGTTTTGTTTTTTTTCCGGAACAGATGAACATAAATATGGAGTACAGTGGAGATTGTACGCATCAACCGCAGGACTGAATTGAAATGTCCTGTGAGTGACGCTTAATGCTCCATTTCAAAATAACGTGCACCTACACTAAACCAACACGATAGTTTTAAGAAACATAAAAACACAACTGGTAAAAGTGAACATACAAAGCTGTTAAGTAAGGCAAGCTCCAAAATATATTCATTTACAAATCATGCACTATGGTAAAAAGTGTTTTGAGGTCATAATATATATTATTGTAGGTAACATTTCTTTACAGTAGGCTACAGTAGGACACTACAGATTTTTTTTTCTGTTAAAGGTGGAATACCTAAGATTGTTGCATTAAAATATCCCAAAATCACAAGGCCAGTGTTATATATTTAGTTAAGATGATAACTTACAATATTCCAAATGTTTCAAACAATGTTTAAATCGCGAGAAAATTGTGATTTTAACCAAGGAAACGGGTTGTGTGAGCAGGGGTGAGCTGGGAGTCGCCAGTAAATCGCGTCATATCCGCGTTACCTCGGTTTCCGCTCGTACTGCGTGTAGTCCTGGACAAATGCGGAAGTTGTAGTTGTGCATTAGCGTCTATCAAGCAACAAACGTCAGCTTGTTTCGCGCATTTGTTATGGAATGGAGCACAATTATTCTTTAGCGATTGCACCTGGTTCTGTCTACAAAGACAAGTCTCATACGACCCAAGAAGAATTTGGGACAAGAGTAATAAAACCAGCTCAACATCGTTGTGGTATTTCCTAAATGGAGAGAACTTCGTGAAAAACTCTAACTAGAAAGAGACGCCGATCTTGCATGTGTTTTACTTGACAGGTGAGTAACACCGTGTTCTGTATTCAAATTTCATGTCAGTAAACCATGCAAAACAATTAGTATTATTGTTAGAATGTCTTGTTGTCTATGCATATGATGTGAATAATCGTAAGGTCATATTCACCGCGAATACTTCTCGGAATGTGAACTGTTGGCTGTATCTTAGAAAACGACGTTTATCTGAAAAGTGTTTCAACCGTCCCGGCTCTTCCCTAACATCTGTGATAACTAATTTACTTTTAAACCTTACTTTTCTTGCGGTTTTTTTCAGTTTAATGAAAAACAAGCATGTCATTAAACGCAACAGTTATAGAAATCAAACCTCATCCATGACAACTAAGTTTCGAATCCCGTCTGACTGATTTATACTGTCTAATTTATCCACGGTGGAGTTGAAAACAACAGTTCCCATCATTCCGCGTTCCTCAACGGCGTCGTCAAGCAAAGCCGTTGTTGTTGTTTTGATTGTAGCGCCCTCTAGCGGCATAAAATCTTAGGTACTGTAGCTTTAAAGAAATTGCAAAAATATCTCTTTTGACAATTCAATTACTTAATTGTTGTAAGTAAAATATTACTAGTGCTGAAAACGTGTAAAGGAAAGCAACTCTGTAGTGCACCTTAGTGTTTTTTTTTTGTTTTTTTTACCACCTGCATTCTTTCCCAGGTATTTTGATGTCTCATCCAGAAATTTGACAAAGTACTAACCCATTGATTACTGGCACCTCCATTTGTCAACTGGATCTGGACTTGGGCCCACAGTCATCATATGGCTTGCACCCAGGATGAAATATGAAGGAGATGCAGGTGTATGCAGGGGTGCTGGAATAAATCAATAGCACTGCCAGGGATTCATCAAACGAGAGAAAAAAAAAAAGGTTTGTTGGTAAATGAAGCATTAATACTTAACCTTGAGAGATGCTATTTTGTATCCTATTTAATAAGTTCTTATAGTAATCCTTAAACTAATCACTGGCCCCTTTACACCTGGCATTAACATCTGTCTTGGGTGATCTGATCACAAGTGCTTTAATGACACCAAGAAAGTCAATAATGCCTGTCAGGCTATCCATCAATTCGTATTCATTTCAACGGCAGTCGTGCGACTGACGCAGGCATTTGTGTGACACATTAATTCCATGTGTAAACAGAGTCAATGTTATATAGTACAGCTGTACATTCCGAATGAGTCCACAGTGAAGTAGATATCTAATCAAAATTGCCATTCTGAAAGGTGGTTATGGATCATTTGTCAAAAATTCATTTTAACACCTTGTATTACTGCCATTACTTGACATGAGCCATCTGCTTATTGGTTGTTAAAACGAAATTATTTATTTTCTCTGACAACAACTTTGCCCTTGCATCACTATTTATCCTTTGGTTTAATCATCGCAGTATGGTTCCAGGAGCTGTGGGCATTACAATGCGTTTCTGTTGAGAAAGAAACAAAAAAGAAAGACAAAAATCTTTACTTTTCACAAAGCCACACAAGGAGTCTCCATCTGAACAAAGAAGTCAATAAAATGAGAAAAAAAACAATAGTTTTCTCACAACTCGGCCATCTGTTTGTCCTTAAAAAAGCAATTCTGCACAGAGAATACTCCAGTCACAAAACATGAGATTTTACCAGAACATAGCAATTCTAAAGTCAAACAGCATATAACTAACACAAGTGTAAAATAAGTGAATACACTGCAAATATAAGCTCATTATCTGGGTTAGGAACCCAAATGATGTTCGGTTCTGTTAATGGTTCTCACACAACCAATGCAGTCTGATTCCCAAAATAATAACTCATTTGACCCAGTTCAGGGTGACCAATGTAGTCCAACTCTTGAAACAATGACTCAATAAGTTGCTACTTTGAATCATAAATGAATGAATCTAATGGCTCGGTTCTTTTAAAGTACGAATCAAGAACACACACAACTATGATCAAAGTTGAGTTTCCCTAAAGTAAGACAAAGTAGATCATAGAACCCACTAGAACCCACTAATGGGCGGTCTCTAAGATGATAAATTAAAAAAAAAAAAAAAATACAGAAAAGTGATTTTGGAAAGTGCAGCCAGGTGTAGTTACTGACTGGTTGTTCATATGACGTGTGATTAAAAATACTCAATATGAATGTTACCTCATATAACACATATTTCAGGTAAATCAGACAGGTAGGGACATCATGTGCGTATACAAAATGTCTTAAAGGGATAGTTCACACAAAAATGAATATTACTGATATCCTCATCCTCATGACATCCTAGATGTATATGACTTTCTTCTTTCAGATGAATACAATCATAAATATTTTAATGATGCCCTGGCTCTTCCAAGCTTTATAATGGCAGTGAATAGAGGATGAGATTTCAAAGCCCCAAAAAAGTGCACCCATCCATCATAAAAGATATCCACATGGTCTGGCGGTTTAATAAAAGTCTTCTGAAGCAAAGTGATGTCTTTGAGTATGTCCATATTTAAAACTTTATAACACATCCAATAACACATGGCTTTTCAGATAAGAGGAATGTTTTGATTAAAAATAAATAAAGACAAATGGTTTTTACTTTTTGATCAAGCACCAATGCATAATTTAAAATCAACCTAGGATCATGCATTAAGAAAGTAGGTTTGATTTTGAATGTCATGTCAACTTTAACTAAAGATGACTTTATAGAGTCAACATTCTAAGTATTCATTTTGACTTTATACTCTTTTTCACTTACATTGATTGAGAAGACTACAGAAACCTTTCAAAAGCGATGAACATTTTTTTAATCAAACTCTAGAAAATCAGCATTGCAAGTGTTTGATCTTGTGGATCTTTTCAGCTCAAGTGCCTTACAGAAAATGAGGAAATGTCAGCTGCCAACTCAATCTTCTGTCCACTTTAGAAGTGAATACAGTCTTGATTTCCTTCCCATCATCTCTCTTTGGAGTTCTGGACCCTCACATTAACATTCTCCAGACTTTATTTACTCACCCCAAAGGTTTTCATATGGCATCTTTCATGCTCAGCTGCTCTATTGTCTTGAAAATAGTTTAGAATCGCAGGCTGCAATCCTCCCTCTCCCTCCCAAGAGTTAAGTCTTCCTGCACACACACACACACACACATGAAACTCTGCCTGCTGGCTGTTTGTTGCTGTTGCATGCAAAATATGTGCCAAGGCAGAGCAGCTGGAAACCAATTTGATGCATTTCAAAAGAAAAACTTCCTCTGCTCTCTCTGCAAAGCCAACTGACGGAGAGACAGAGAGAGATGGAGGGATGTGGTGTGGGTCTGTAATTAATTGTACCACAAACATGTGAATAAATCATGGGGCTGCATTTATGTCCACACACAAGAGCATTGTCACATATCATTTAGTCATGAATGCAACACTTCAGCGGTGTCAAAATGACAATGACAATTTATTTGTATAGCACTATTAAAAACAACAGCTGTTGACCAATGTGCTTTCCACATAGACAAATCAAACACAAAATTTCACAAATCAATAAGGAAACTTTACATTTAAGTAACACGTAAGCACATTTAAAAACGAAGTCTTTAATCAAAAGACTTATTTGGCTTGGATTTAAAAATAGTAAGAGATAGAGCCTGTCTTAAGCTAATTGGGAGAGTATTCCAAAGTCTAGGTGGAGCGATGCAAAACGCTCAATCTCCTCTGCGCTTTAGCCGTGATTTTGGAATGGACGGTAAGGCCAGATTTGAAGAGCGTAAAGACCTTGCAGGCTTTTGTTCTATTAATAATTCTTCTAGATACGTTGGTGCTAATCCATTCATAGATTTATAAACTAAAAGTAGGGTGACTAACCAACCCGATCTCACGACCAAATCGTACGAATGATTAAAAAGTGGCTAATTCGTAACAATTCATACGACCTCAATCGTACGAATTAGTACGATTTTGCTAAATCGTACATATTTTGCGAATTGGCCAATTCGTATGAATTCCTACGAATGACCTAACCCTGACCCCGCCCCTAAACCTACCCATCACGTGGGTTTAGACAAATCGTACGAATTCGTACGAGTGAGGTCGTACGAATTAGACACTTTTTAATCATTCGTCGAATTCGTACGAATTGGTCATGAGATAGCGTAGGACTAACTGTCCTGTTTTCCCAGGACATGTCCTGTTTTCATATAACAATATAACCATTTTCTATCCAAACAGAGGAGGCATAACCTACTTTAAATGTATAGAAATTAATAAGGTATCTTTGAGTAAACTTCGAGTATCATTTGAGTTGGCCCATTTGTTTGCTGGGCCGAGTGTCCTGGTTTTTGGTAATCAAAATATGGTCACCCTACAAGTAATACTTTAAATTCTACTCTGTAACACACCAGTAAGCAGTGCAATGATCTTAGAATCGGTGTAATATGCTCTCTCTTTTTTTTCCGCACAGAAAATGGGCCGTAGCATTTTGGACAAGTTGTAAACGAGATAGTGTTTGCTGACTAATTTCCAGATATAATGAGTTACAGTAGTCAAATCTTGTTGAAATAAATTGTACTAAGTCCTAAACAAAGTCTAGTACTGGTTGCTAATTCGTGGATTAAGTTTAGACCTGTGGCATGTGATCTTACACGTAAAAAAAAAAGACGGAGCGTTCAGTAATGTTACTATTGTCTAGCAAATTATTTTCCTGCATATCATACAGCGGCAATATCTTAACTCATAATGTAACAAACAACAAACCGTATTATTTACCCCAAAGGTAAGACACTGGGCACAGTCAAAAACTGTTTGCTTCCCAATCAGCAACACCTGTGTCTGAGTTTTCTCTAAATTAAAAGACTTACCCGGGCTGACCCGAGATAAGCTGTGCCACAAAGCACATACAGCCCCCTAGTGGCACAGCATGACAAATACAAAATGAATATGGCTCATACACCCCAGCCCCTAATTGCATCTTCCAGAGCAATTACACCAAATTCAAAAGAGCCATGAATACAGAAAATATAGCCCACTGTGAACCAATTACTCTTTAACTTCATTAAGCAAGTATATTTTAGTAATGGGTCGTTCAATGATGTTTGTCTTGGACTTCAAACGAACCACACGTACCAGACCTCTCTTATCAGGGAAGATTTCCAGGACTCTTCCAAGCATCCATGACCCACGTGGCGCTGTGGAGTCCACAACCATGACCAGGTCTCCAGGAACAAAGTTCCTCTTCTCCTGGGTCCATTTTTGACGTTCCTGTAAAAGCGGTAAGTACTCGCGGATCCACCTCTTCCAAAAGAGATCCAAAATGTACTGGGTTTGTTTCCACCTTCTCCTTGCGTAAACATCCCTTTTGTTGAAAATCCTGGTGGGAGAACTGGTTTTCCTTTAAGGAGTAGCAGATGGTTTGGCGTCAATGCCTCAAGATCGTTGGGATCCTCTGACAGTCTTGTGATGGGGCGATCGTTAAGAATAGATTCAGCCTCACAGAGCACGGTATGGAACCCTTCAACCATGTTCTGCATCCTCAGGCAAGTAGCTGTGTCATAGCTGTTCTCGCTCGCATCAGCGAAGTGATGCAATTGGGTGCTGACAGTCGTCCCAAATCCTGCAGGCTTCACACATCTGTGGATCTTAAAATATGTCACCTACTCAAGATCGGTCAGCCATTTGTTCCACTTCTTCTAAAAGGCTGGAGGTATTGGATTGTCCCAATTATACTTCATCCTGCATAACTCCTGCAACAGATGCTTGGCCGGGAGTATTATAGGTGCCAGGAACCCTAAAGGATCGTAGACAGAACTGATGATGGATAGCATGCCTCGCTTGGTTGCCGGCTTCTCCTTGACTTTCAGCTTGAATTTGAAAGCATCCATCTCGTCCACTGTAAACCCAAAGTTCTGTCCAGTGGCAGCTTATCCCTGTCCAGATCAAGCTCTTGCAGGTTCTTGGACTTGAGATCTTCTGGGAGGCTTTGAAGCACTTCTCGACTATTACTAATCCATTAGTAAACCCTCCTCTGCCGCAAATGGTTATAAGTTTCTTAACCATGGTGACTGCATCCTCTTCAGAGGGCAGGCTCTTCGGTAGGTCATCCATATAGAAGTTTCTGTTGACCGTTTCAATCACTTCTGTTGGAAAGTTAGCCTAATGGTCTTCAGCAGTTTTTCTAAGAGGAAGGCTTGGCTGAAACCGCTCCAAATAAATGGACAGTCATGCGATGCTCTACAAGATCTTGATCCAGGTTACCTTGAGGCCACCATGAGAATCTTGGGTAATCCTGGTGTTCCTCTGCCACCTTAACCTGGTGGAACATAGCCTTTATGTCCGCCATTACGGCCACTTGTTCCTGTCTGAATCGCATAAGAACTCCAACTAACGAGCTGGTGAGGTTCGGTCCTTGCTAGAGCTGACTGTTGAGCGATATCCATTTGTACTCTGCTCCACAGTCAAACACCACTCGTAATTTTCTTTTCCGTGGATGGTAAACGCCGTGGTGCAGAATATACCACACCTTCCCCGTAGGCGTTTCCAACTGATGCTGTGGCACTTCTTCAGCATAGCCATTGCTAATAACATCAGCAAGAAAGTTGTTGTACTCTTTATGAAAGCTTGCGTCCTTTTGAAGTCTCCTTTTCAGACCACGAACACGTTGCATGGCAACACAAAGGTTGTTCGGCATCGAAACATCTTTCCCTTTGAAAGGCATTTGATACATGTAATGCCCATTTTTAAACTGAGCAGAGTCTTCCATTATCTCCACAAACTTCTTTTCTTCCCTTGACAATTCTTCCTGTTCTGCAGAAGCTTGCTCATTGAAGTCATAGTTGTACTGGCTGGTTAACAGTTCTTCAATTCTATCAATGGCAATTCTGTTGGCATAAACTAAAGGGTGGTCAATTCCACAGTCACTACTTCCCCGAAAAGGACCATTATTACCCTTCCCAGTAGGCTTCTGACCACGCAGGGTCCTTCACCTTCACGACTGTTAATCACCTCCCAAGGCTCCATTAACTTGGAGGTGTTTGTGCCAATTAATAAGTCAACCTCAGCATTTATAAGGGGAATCTTTACATCATCTAAAAAAGGCCATTTACTCAGCTCCCTTTCTCTGATTATGTTGGCTGTGGAGACAGGTATCCCTTTCTGGGTACACACTTTAAAAAAGTGAATAGAAGCACTCACCAGAAACTCCTGAAATTTCCAGATTGTCAACAATGGAGCTTTCTACTGCGTTATTATGGCCCAAGGTGCGGATATGAATCTTGCATTTGCGTCCTTCCACATTCAACTTATCAATGAGCTGCCTGGTGCAGAAAGGTCCTGTACTCCCTGGGTCCAGAAAAGCATAGGTTTCAATAACCTTGTTTCCTTTTGAGCACTTCACCTTAACAGGCAAAATGGGAAGAATTCCATTGCAGTGACCAGCCCCTGTAAGACAACAAGCGGAGGATGTTGTACAGCTGTCGGAAGAATTCAACCGCTCAGTAACTTTCTGCTCACCATCCTTCTGATCCTGAATAACTCTTTCCATCTCTCCTATGTGCAAAACCCTGGGGTGCGTTTGGTTGCACTTGTTGCAAATGATCTCAATTTTTACTCAAGTGTCCTGTGCACAAGCAACTGAAACACAGACCTTTCTCCTTTAGATAGCCCAGTTTCTCCCTGTGTGTCTTTTTACCCAGTTTAAAACATTGTTCTAAAACATGATTACCAGCAGCACAATACAGACAGGAAGCAGAATCAATAACAGGTAAATCATCCTGTATATCACCAAAGACTGGATCTGAAGTGATTCTGACCTGGCGCTCGACGAACTCCACAATGTCTGTGAATCGTGCTCTTCGCCCAGTTTTCTCCAGTATCTCACATGCCCTTGCTCTCCACTTCTCTCTGAGTCTGTACAGAAGCTTTTGACACAGAATCTTTATGTTTGCTGGCATGTTAAGTTCCTCTAAATACCGAAGGTCCTCCATACCGTTGGAACACTCACGGAGGAAGAGTCCATAAGCTTTGAGCGCGTTGGGGTCCTCAGCTTTGATACTTGGCCATCCTGTGACGTTCTCCACGTAGGCTTCTGTTATCTTAAACTCATTTCCAAAGTGTTCCTTGAGCAATTTTTTGGCAATAGCGAATCCTCTATCTGCAGTCATATGAAGGCAGCTGCGCACAATATCCCTTGGCTGCCCCCTAGTAATTGCTCAAGATAAACAGTCACCTTTACAGCTGGTCTTTGCCTCCACACAGAGTTCAAACGCCTTCATAAATCTGTTGAACCTTAAAGGATCTCCATCATAAATTGGAATTTCTCGGCACGGCAGCATTTGTAAAGTTTGCATTTTAACAAGGAGAGCTGTTATGTCATTCTGTTGTTGCAGTAAATTATACGTAGATACCTGCTGTCTGATGTTGGCTTGGCAGGGGTTGATGTTGGTCTAGAGTGGATGGAAAGCTTCGAATTACAGTTGGCTTTGGCAAGATAGATGCTGGGTTGGCAAAAGGAGAAGCATTGCTTTGTAGTGGTGGAGATGCATGTCGCTGTGAGGGCAGAGGCACAAATACTGAGGCCTGTGGATTGAGAGAGGTGGGTGGGACCTTAGATCTAGCCCCTTTCCTGATATAGGAAGCCATTCCATCAGATTGCCTTGAATGGACGCTACTACCGACCTGTAGCACTGCTAACTTAGCAGAAGTGGCAGCTATCTCAGTGTCCATCTCAAGTTGCTCCTCCTTTCTCCTCAAGATGAGCTCCTGCTCCTCCAATGCATGTTTGTCCTTTAAGGCAGCAGCTCGAGCCAAGAGCGCGGCCTGTTCTGCCCTTACCCTGAGTTTGGCTGAAGAAGTGGAGGATCTACAACTGGAGGATCCACTACTTGAGCCACGGTGCCTTGACTGCGCATTTGAAATACTGTCTTGAGGTTGAATCTGATCATCTTCCTCATCCATTCCACCAGCATTTCCTCTTCCATTGCTGGCATCAATCTCATTTCCATTTTCAACATCAACATTTTGAGTTTCAATTTAAACCGGCAAATCATCATGATCATCATTCACTTTAGTAACTGAACAAGCTTTAGTGTCATACAACCATTGATTTGTATCCACAAAAAACTCATTGAAACTCAACATTTTCGCTTGGTACCATATTTCATGGTTTTTTTTTTGCTTCATCAGCAGGCAATAAACCCAATAAAGATGTATGTACATGCTGTATTTCATCACACAACTTATTGTAAGTGTTAAATTCATTTTCAACCTTACTGACATTTTCTTTATCACCCATCAATTTAGTAATAGATTCTTTTGCATTTGACAATTTACTAAATTTATACTTTCTTTCCTTTTCTAAAGTGCTTATTTTTCCCAACAAAGCTTTGGGTGTTAATTTAACCACACGTTTTTCAGTCTCAGGGCCAAGCTGGCCTTTTTTCCTTTTCAGCCATAATGACAACACAAAGCGAATTGGCTTATTAATCAATAAGCTCGCAGAATAGTTTTATGTTGCGCAACAAATCGTCTAGAATTATTTTTAGACGGTTGCAAGTTACCACCAATGCATTGAATGTGTGCACACAAATTACCATGGCCATTCATAATATCAGCGCTGTTTACCACTTTACCCCAATCGAGCGTTGGCCGGCTTGAATGATGTCCCGATGTAAAGATGCTGATAATTCCATGACCCAGCTTGCTCCGGCACAGCTCCTTTCAGTAATCGGCAACTCCAAACATTTTCCCTCCTCACATCCGTGGTTTCCAAACGAACATAGTAAAATCCACTTATGGCTGGTCCGGCCACGTCCAACTGAAGCAGTTTTCGACCTAAATGTACTAAGTCCTAAACAAAGTCTAGTACTGGTTGCTTTCGTGGATTAAGTTTAGACGTGTGCCGTGTGATCTTACACGTAAAATAATGACGGAGAGTTCAGTAATGTTACTATTATCTAGCAATTTATTTTCCTGCACATCATACGTCGGCAATATCTTAACTCATAATGTAACAAACAAACTGTATTATTTACCCCAAAGGTAAGACACTGGGCACAGTCAAAAACTGTTTGCTTCCCAATCAGCAACACCTGTGTCTGAGTCTCTCCAAATTAAAAGACTTACCCGGGCTGACCCGAGATTAGCTGTGCCACAAAGCACATACAGCCCCCTAGTGGCACAGCACAAAATGACAAATACAAAATGAATATGGCTCATACTATGAATTAATTTCTCAAGATCTTTAAAAGAGAGAAGCGGTTTTGCTTTTAACGAGCAGACGTAGCTGATAAAAACACGATTTTACCACAGAGTTAATTTGACTATCAAATTTTAAATGATCTAAAACAAAACCCAAATCTTTCACCCAGGGTCTCACACAGACAGACATCTCCCCCAGATTTAAGTTTACAGATTTTGATAGCTCAGATGGGCTAAAAATAATGATTTCGGTTTTCTTTTCATTAAATATTAAAAAAAAAAGAAGAAAGAAAGCCGTACTTTTACCTCCTCGCATGCTGTAAGAGACCTTAGGCTTAAAGAATCTCGTTTCTCAGGCAAATAAACCTGTATGTCGTCTGCGTAGCAGTGAAATGACAGACCGTTTTTTTTTAATGGACCCAAGAGGAAGCATACATAAAGAAAATAATAATGGAGCTAAAGTCCTGCGGAACTCCATAGTGTAGGTGTACTGTTCTCGAATAAAGTTCGCCCATCTTAACCCTTTGATGCACAACATGGGTCTAAATAGACCCGACTGAGTTTTCATTTTCTACATCTTTGCAAGAAATTAATTTCATCATTCAGTATTCCAGGTATTCCTCAATTAACTTGTTTTTGATCATCACAAATCCTTATTTTTATTTATCCTTTCTTACTTTTTGAATAAAAATAGTTTTTGTAGAGCAACCCTTCCAATGCTTGTTATTCCAGGTATTCATTAAATATCTTGTTTTTGATTTCCACAACTCATTATGTTTATGTTTCATTTCTTACTTTATAAACAAACACAGTTTTTGTATTTCTACATCAATTTACATGGGTCTAAAATGACCCATATCCATTTGCTATGTTATTTCAGTGATGGCTGAGTGTTTCTTTGCTGAATCTTTAATTTAAAATATGTTTTTTTTTAAAAAAAATCATTTCTTATTCCAGGTATTCATTAAATATCTTTTTTTTTAATTTCCACAAATCATTATGTTAGGTTTTTTTTTTTTATTATTTATACATCAGTTTTAATTACATGGGTCAAAAATTATTATTAATCTTATTTTATTTTAACCACAGACATTTTTTTTATATTGTAAAATATAACAACATAATATCTCAATAGGCTATGGGTACCTTGACCTTGTAATCTTAGTGAGAAATTACTTGTGAGAAGGAAAAACATGTCCAAGACTAGCTGTTGACATATTCTAGCTAGCTAATGTTAACTACACTAAAAAAGATTGTTTTTTAAAGCTTATTTACATTTAGTAGGCCTAACAGTTCATAATCATTCATATGCTGAAATGATTCTTATACTTAAATCATTCAATGATTTAAATGATGCCCAGCTAACAAAGACAGAAAAGTCAGCAGCTGGTGTTCCCAGAGCACAAGGCCTGTGTGCAAGGAGCACAAACATGTAGTTGTCATTTGTGAGGCATGTAAGCACTAAGATGGCAATTTGAGATGTCGCTCTACCAGTGTGATTTTATTTTTTCTGTTTTCTTTTCTTTTATTTGATCACATTCACCACAATACACTGCACCACAGTTCAATTTCAGTGTTATCAGTTATCTGTGATATGTGAATGCTATGCGAGACAAAGTGGCAAATAAACATTTCAAGTGTTAAATGTGTTGTCTAAATTACTTCTAAGATGATTAATTTAACAAAATGTTGTCTTTATTCTTTTGTTTTATTATGCTTGATAAGTACATTTGATATAGTAACACAAAACCTAGAAAAAATGAAAAAAATTATTTTTGGTAATTGAAAAAAAATAATTTTTTTAATATTTATAAATCATGAAATTTATAGATGATGGAATATTAAATGCTTAAATAAATTGATCTCAAAAGATAAAAAGAAAAGAAAAGTCCAGCCATGCATTAAATAACATAGGAAATGAATACGGGTCTTTTTAGACCCATGTATGTAAAATTGATGTAGAAATACAAAAACTGTGTTTGTTTATAAAGTAAGAAAGGAAACATTAACACAATGATTTGTGGAAATCAAAAACAAGATATAATACCTGGAATAAAAAATGATAAAATACATATATTTTAAAGATTCAGCAAAGAAAACACTCAGCCATCACTAAAATAACATAGGAAATGAATACGGGTCTTTTTAGATGTGCATTAGTTGTTGTGCATGTTGTAGAAGGGATATCCATAGCTTGCGCATCAAAGGGTTAACTGAAAAACTCCTATTTGTTAAAAATGATATTAACCATTTCAAAGCTGAATCTCCTATACCAACACAGTTCTTGAGACGGTCAATTAGGATAGTGTGATCAATAGTATCAAATGCTGTTGTTAAATCAAGATGAACAAGTACTGAAAAATCACCAGAGTCGCAAGTAATTAAGAAGAACTCTGACCAATGCAGTCTCTGTGGTGTGACATTTTCGAAAGCCAGACTGAAATATTTCAAATAATGAGTTCTCAGCTAAATAACTCTGTAACTGTAATAGAATAATTTTTTTCAAGAAATTTAGAAACGAATGGCAAATTAGAAATTGGCCTAAAATTTGCCACAACAGATGGATCCAGGTTAGGTTTTTTAATCATTGGACGTATCACTGCATGCTTTAAGCAGTCAGGTATATTGCCAGATTCTAGACTGCGATTTATTATAATCATTCAGAAAATATGGAGCCATGTCTGTAATGAGTTGTTTGAATAAAAAAAGGTGGAAGACTATCCAGTGGTGAGCCAGAAGGCTTGAGCTGCTTTGCTATTTCTAACAATTCCGCCTCAGTAACTGAGTTAAACTCACAAAATGACACAACATCAGTTTCATTTATGAAATGGTTATTAGGATTAAGAGAAATTGTAGAGGACGTGCAAGTTATGTTCTGTCTGAGATCTCTTATTATGTTTTCAAAGAAGAATAGAAACTCGTCACATGACGGGGATGCAACCCCCAGAGAAAGTACAATCGATGGATTTAAAGTAACATTTATAATATTAAAACGTGTCTTTGGTCTGGAGCAGTTCTTTTTAATAATGTTTGATAGATGTCGACATTTGGCTTTCTATACTTTCTTCTGGTAGCTGCGCGGAGCATCCTTTAAAATCTCAAATGACACCTGAAGCCCGTCCTTTTTAGACTTTCATTTCGCTCTTCTGCAACAGCGTCTAAGGCAATGAATGGAATCATCAATCGAAGGTTCATAATGGGATTTTTGTCCGCGGTGATCTTTAAAGTGCCACGGCATTCAAGGCATCAGAACAGGTGGAATTAAATCTGGAGAGAAGTACTTGCGCGCTGATCTCACAAGCAAATTCATCCAGTGATGGCATAACTTCATCAAAGATGGTTAAGAAAGATGATTTTGTGTGATTATTAATGCAACGATATGGAGCCTCACAAGGTAAGATTGTAGATGTCTTCGCATGACAGGGTACGTACAGTGAACATAATAGTCTTATGATTAGAGAACCCGTTTTCACAAATGTCTAAATCAGTGATAGAAACTCCATGCTGGAGCACTAAGTCAAGGGTGTGGCCACCTTTGTGTGTGGAAACATCGATCCCCATAGTAAAATCAAAAGCATTTAGTGGATGCATAAATTCCTTAGCCAAGCAATCATTCATGCAGCATACAGTACATGCACATTAAAATCACCCACGATAAGAAACGTATCATATTTTGGCGTCAGATTACCAAGGAATTCTGCAAAATCTGTTAAAAAGTTTGGGTTATATTTTGGTAGTCAGTAGATAACAGCAATCAGAAGTGGATCCGTAAGATACGTGGATCCGTAATCCGAAATTAATAATTTAATACAATGGACTTATTGTGCACATACATGTTTTCACATTGCATGTAATCACAGCTGTAATTTTATGTAATTACATTTGTAATTACACTGTTACCCCTTCCCTTAAACCTTAACCTACCCTTGAACCGACCCATGCCACAACACTGGGGTTCAATGGGGCATGTTCTTCAATGGGGCATGTTCAAACCTGCTTTTAGCCGAGTGCACAGCCATGTGAGTGGTGTTATTAAGAGTTACCACGGTCAATCTGACTGCAGTAGATGTGAAAGATATTAATAAAAATGATGTTAATTCAGCCAGCTCACATAACTCTATTTGCTTCCTGTTTTCGGTCGAAGCCCACAGTAGTCGACTGTCGATCTCACGCGCGCAATCATCAGTGAATATCATCTCAAACCTCCTCTGTGTGTTCAACATCTGATTCGGATGAACTATCCATTTGAGCTGATATTCTCAGAACACCACACAGTGTTGGGTTTGAGATGATATTCACTGATGATCGCGGGCGTGAACTCGACAATCAACTACTGTGGGCTTCGACCGAAAACAGGAAGTAAATAGAGGTATGTGAGCTGGCTGAATTAACATAATTTTTATTCATATTATCTACTGCAGTCAGATTGACCGTGGTCACTCTTAATAACACCACTCACATGGCTGTGCACTCGTAATGACAAATCAAGGATGTTAAGAGGATAAAAGCAGGTTTAGAACATGCCCCATTGAAGAACATGCCCCATTGAAACCCAGTGTTGTGGTATGGGTCGGTTATGAATCCCCATACGAATCTGTGAAAACGACAAATAACACTTTACTATGCATGCCAGACAAATAGTTGGCGATGTCACTTTGTAAAGAAAGACACATTCTTTTACTATAGTATTACTTTGTCTTCTGGGTAAATGTCTTTATAAAGCCAGAACCATTCACTGTAATCCCAATTTTAGAATGCTGTCCTCTGATTATAAAGTCCCTTTTTATTTTCGTTAATAAATAAAAAGGAAATAAAGTCACCGTTTTCACAGATTAGTTTAGTTTTTTTTTTTTTTGTAGATTACACGGAGATGATAGGGGTGTTGTTTTCAAAAACTGCAATTTGGGTATGTTTACACAACGATATGCTTAAGACACAAAAGTTTTTTCCTTTGAGTGTCCCGCGTGCCACCATTGCCAAAACGATCCCAATGGGCTATATGCACGCATAAATTCCGCATTTGACGCAAGGATGCTCGTCCATTTCCGGTTGTGGAGATTAAAGCGGAGGAAAACCGAGGAAAACGGGATTATGGCAGAGTCTTCAAAATTTACTGTCCTCCAGTCTTTGAAATGAAACGTACATACGTTTAGATGTAATATTATATATAGTTATATTTATTTAATATAATTTTAAAAAGAAGCATAAACACAACAGATTTTTCGGGGTCTTCGGTGGGTGATTCGGGAATGCCGGAGAAGATTAGATTGTCTCTCATACTGCGTGACTGTATATCCAGGATGGTTTCTTGCATGGCTTTGTTCTCGGTGATGACGGAGGTAAGTTGAAAGTTTTGCAGTGAGTGTGTCCACGGAGCTTTTCAGTGATTTATTTTCTTCTGTGAGTGAATCGACTTGCTGTTGACTGTATTCCAGGCTGTGGCGGAGGTTTTGAAATTCTTTGTGCAGTACTTCGATTAGTGAAAGTCTAGAGTCCAGGTTTGATAAGCGCTCGTTGATTGATAGGAGAATGTCGGAACAGCAGTTTGTTTTGATCGGAGTGGATAATGGTGATGTTGGTGACGGCGGTGAATCGGTTGATGAGGGAGAGTCCGAAATGCGTGTTTTTTTGGCTTTGCGTGATCGGCCCATTGTAACGTTGCAGAGTCTGTTGAAGTGGTGGTCAATGTAATCCTCAAGTTGGTCCAGGTCCGAGTTGTAACCCAGGTTTTAAGTTAGGGTTAAAGCGGTTGATTTTGTAGTTGAAAAAGCGAGTGAGGAAAAAAAAAAAAGTTCGTTTGTTTTTCTAGCAGCGGCGCGCTGCCATGTTGAATTAGCACCCAACGCGCACACACACACTACGTCAATACGTCATCACGTCATATCCCCCCGTATATAGCCTATAATCTAACGGCAGATGGAGTAAAACCGTCCAGCATAAACACAACAAGGGGTGTCTGTTTTATCTGTTTTTGTGACTAACGTTTCTTTAGTATAACCATGGAGTATAAAATTCAATATAAATTCTCGGTATTGCATTGGATCGGCGGAAGTTATCAAGCATCCCTAATGCTTCACCGGAAATACCGCCGTGCATAGAGCCCATTCACACGGATCTGCGAAAACTAAAAACCCTTGTATTCTGCTGCCAGGCCATTAGATGGCGATGAAGCACTATAGACTGAATATGCAAATCGTGTGCGTGATCCTCTTCAGAGGTTTGCATTTTTGTTGTTTACACGGAGACCATTTTCAAAAACCATGAAACCCGTTTTCAAAAGTTTGCGTTTTCAGGCACCCAAAACGCAGTTGTCGTGTAAATGAACAGCCAAAACGCTTTACTCTGTTTTTAGTTGAATATGGTGTTGTGTAAACAGCCTCAGTCACACTATCATGTCAGTTAATGAAAAAGCCTACTTTTAATGTGCTGTAATATATTTAGATATGGCATCCTTTAAAGGGATAGTTCACTTTGAAATTAATTTTTGATATGTTTTAGCTTACCTCAAGATGTAGGTGTGTCACGGAGCCATCTGCGTCAGCACCAGACACCATCACTCCACCCACTCGTTCTGGTTCCCCGGACTACTAATCATCCTCACCTGCCTTCATCACCTGTCTTCACTTCCCATTCCAATCACCTGCAATATAAAAGACTCACTCACTCAGGCCTTCACTGTCTGGTCTCGTCTTCACTACGACTACAGACGCCATACTCGCTGAGTATTCGACGCCATCACTTACCTGCTAAGAAGCCTTTTCTCCAGTCAGCTCCCGTTTCCAGTTCCTCTCCGGTCTCCTCGTTTCCAGCCATCTCTCCAACTCCATCCGACCCTGCTAAGAGATAAGAGACTCCTCTCCTCATCAGACTGTTCCGCTTCCATTGAGTTATCTGCATCTTCTATACTCACCTGCCTGTGATCATTGACTGTCCATTTCAATAAACTCCGTTAATACTTACCCGTCTGTGTCCTTCTGGTTCGTGACACGGTGTCTTTGTTTCCACAGTATTTTCAATTTTGAAATTTTTCGGTCAAACCGTTGTTGTCTATCAGTCATATAATGGAAGTTTATGGGGTTCACGCTGGGTCCTCCTCAAAGAGCATACACAGAAAAGTCCAAATTAAACATGATTTAATGACTCGTGAATGTAAGTACACATTGATGGCCTAAGACACGAAACGAGCGGTTTGTGTGAGAAAACGAACAGTATTTATATAGTTTTTAATCTCTTGTTAACAGCTACGTCGAACTGATCTGAATCAAATGTCCAACTGAACCGTGAACTTTACGCCGGAAGTGATCTCTCTCGCGTCTACGTCACGCATTGTTTACACGGAGATTTCGGAAGTTTTACCTTTCACTAATCATATTTAGATATATCTAAATCGTCTTCCATTGCGATTTCAATGGTTTGACCGAAAAATGTCAAAATTGAAAATACTGTGGAAACAAAGACACCTACATCTTGGATGCTCTTGAGGTAAGCTAAAACATATCAAAAATTAATTTCAAAGTGAACTATCCCTTTAACTGTTTCCACATTTTACAGTCAATTCCTGCCAACCACGGCTGCCATTTATTTATCAGGATTTTTTTGCAGTACCAAAAAAAAAAACAAAAAAACAAACAAACAGATATGTAAATATGTTAATCTGGAACACACCACTCCTTTTCATTCAATACTAGAGCAATAGAGCAGAGATTGTTCTGTAAGGAACATTTCTTTGTTTATTTACCTTCTTTGGCCTTATGTGGAACTATCGAGCATGTGCATGTGAGTTTAGAAACCTCAAACAGAGTATGTGAAGACAGAAGCTACACATAGACAGAAGGAGTAATCACTATCATGAAGCGGCTCTCTGAGGAACGGCATTGAAAGAGCGAGGGCTAATTTAACGGATTTGAGTAATAACCTAAAGGTGTTCAAAGGCACATTCTCAACAGTCTTCTCCTGAGGGACGGACAGCATGTATATGAGGATCACAGGAACCGATAAGCGTGATAAATTCACATTAGAGATGGGCCTCTTTGGTTTTGTATTCACTAATATCTCGCAATCACAAATATGATGATTTGCCTTACTCACAATGTGTTCTGGCAAATAATTGAGAGAGATTAATAGAGTCACACATGTTCATTTCCTCAGCTTTCACTGTTGATGTTGGGCAATAATTTAGAGTTTGTTATCATTTATCAAATTTCAACATGTTATGATGGTGTTTAATGTTTGTGAATGACACTGAAGCTACTACATTAGTATTAACTTTCTTGTGGAAGAGGTGCTTATGATGAGCTTTGATTAGTTGACTCTCATTACTGTTTTTACTCTATTACTGCTGTGATTGTTGGCTGTCAGTGTATTACAATGGAACAAAACATATTAATACTTCAAAAGGTCAGTAATTTAAAGGGGTGATGAACTGAGAAATCAAAATTCCTTGAACTTTTGACATCTAAGAGGTCATCATATTATAAGAATATCCTGTAAGTTTCAGAACTGAAAACGTCTTTGTTAGTCCAATAAAAGCTTCTATTGACACCAGCCTCAGGAAACGACTCGTTTTTCAAAGTGGGGAACTATGACGTCAAAGAGGATAAAACACCACCCCCGCAGAAGAAGATCAACGCCTACTTCAACACGGCTGGTTTAGCCCCACCCACCGATTCACGCATTACACGCATAACTAAATAACATAGATTCCTACCTCGTGATGACAAACCGGATCAAGCTACCGAGCAATACAAAATATTGTGCAGTGCCTGGTTGTGGAAGAAGACAGTCGCTGCATAAGCTTCCTCTGGATTCCAATAGGACTGCATGGATAAACTTTATTTTTAACGACGTTCCACTCCAGTTGATGAGGGTAAAACATCGTCTGTCTGTTCGCTTCATTTCACTGAGGATTGTTTTGTAAACAAGTCTGGATTTGCAGACCGATTAATGACATAATTTTCATTTTTGGATAAACTAACCCTTTAATAACTTGACTGTGTTACTTTTCCCTGAAAGTTGCATGTTGTAAGAACTTCAGAACAGTAAGTAAACAAATAAATATTTTTTTCTGTTATTTACTAGATCTAAGTATGTAGCAAATAATTAATAGAATAATTAAAAAGAAAAACATCTCAATAAAGACACCATGCAGAGTTTTATTAAACTCTATAGTCTCTTTAATATATACTTTATATTCTTTCCAGCAAATACTCTTAGTTTCACCCTAGTGCAGAGCTCAGTTGAGTGCTGAACTGAAGTGATTGACATCTTCAGTCATTATAAAGGGAACGTCCTTTCATTATTTTCTTGCTTCCTGTAAATAGTTTATTCGGAATTTAAATAATTTGTCGTTGTTTTTCAATGTAAAGTTGACTGATTAGTCACTGTTTCGATCTCCTAATGCACTGAGCAGCACTTAACTAATTCAGAAATGGTTAACAATTTTTTATGTGTAGCTTATAAAGAATATGGCACTCACACACACACACAAATAATTTTAATGTCAATAATATATTCCACAATGTGTTTCATACTGGACATAATGATTGTATTGGGCTGATTATTTCCCTTAAAGGCATAGTTCACATACAAATTAAAATGTCATCATTAATAGTACTCATCCTCAAGTTGTTCCAAACCTGTATGAGTTTTTCTTCTGTTTAACAGAAAATAAGATATTTTGAAGAATGTTGTAACCAGACAGTTGACGGTAGCCATTGACTTCCATTGTAGGAAAACAAATGAAAGTCCAGATCATTCGACTAGTTCTGAACCGTTACTTTGTTTTCAGATGGAGATGAGGTCCACACACAGGAACTAGTGTCATGCTCTTGATCAACGTTTTCTGCCATTGGCACAGAGTTAAATGCAAGTAATGGCATACGCTGCATGAGTGAGAGGTTCAGAGCTTGTATCTTGGCTCCCGGCTGCCTCACCTCTGTCCAAACTTTAATAACACCATCTGGCCTGCAGTGGGGCCTGTTCTTACCACCTGAACAGAGCATATTCAGTGGTCCACAAAGGCTCCTGGACTGTGACTGTTCAGTGGGTTTGGATCAGCGTCCTCTACGCTGCAGCAATTCTCTGATTAGATTACCTCACATATGACCCAGATGCCATGAGGGCTGATGAACCGCCACTGCCCCGGTTATAAAACATGAATGCTGACGGGACTAGGCTGGCGAGGGGAAGCTTGTCAAGGTCACCAGAGCTTTTTGGAAAGAACTGAATGCTGATTTTTTTTTTTTTTTTATGGAAGGATAGAAGTCACTGCTGGTTTCCAAAGTAATGGAAACATTGTTTGTGCTAGTGCCACCATCTTTAGGTTTTGTTCATTCATGTGACACCATAATTTTGGCACAGGAGCATGGCCAGAGAACTGCCTCTGAGGTATTTGTGGTTCAAAAGTTACCGATTAATTAATTCCCTCTTTCCAAATAGCAGAGAATAACATGAAATGTGCCTCTCAAATGTAATTCTGCTATGAGTCACTGTTTACCAAAATGTTTCTCAGCATCTGTCTCCGAACTCAAAATGTAATTTCAGCAGGGAAATAAATTGTATCATGATTACAGCAGACATACAGGGCTAAAGAATACAGTGAAGGTGATAAGCAAATGCATTGAAAAAAAAAATATATATATATATTTGAAAATGTATTAGAAAAAGGAAGAAAAATAATACAAATGTACACTGCAAAAAAATCTGTTCAATTTAGGGGAAAAAGAAACTGGCAGCTATGTGGTTACCAGTTGTCCTGTTAAAAATACGGTAGCAACATACTTAGGTTTTACAGACTTTTAACCATATTTAATTTTACAGCAATAAAAATACAATTTCATTATCTGATATAATGTTAAAGGGGTCATGAACTGGTTTTTGCATTCAAAAACATCAAAATGAATAAGTAATAAGCTAAAACGGTCGTTTTTTATGGGCGTCTCGCACTGAAGACTTGGAAGTAAACGCCCACTGCTGTGAGTGGATAACAGTTTTCCGTATTATAATGAGTTTCAACTCACCCGTCGATGCACTTGGGGGAAATTGTTTTGAAAACGTCCAAAGTTGTAAAATGGCAACTGGAATGATTCGACCCAGAGGAAGTGTTGCACAATTCCTGTCAGATCCAATATAGACGGCACAGCACCGTTCTTTACTCTTAATGACTCACCCTCATGTCGTCCCAAGCCCGTAAGACATCCGTTCATCTTCGGAACACAGTTTAAGATATTTTAGATTTAGTCTGAGAGCTTTCAGTCCCTCCATTGAAAATGTATGTATGGTATACTGTCCTTGTCCAGAAAGGAAATAAATACATCATCAAAGTAGTCCATGTGACACCAGTGGGTTAGTTAGAATGTTTTGAAGCATCGAAAATGCATTTTGGTGCAAAAATAGCAAAAACTGTGACATTATTCAGCGTTGTATTGTCATCTGGTTCTGTTGTCGAGCCGCGTTCAGTGATGCTGATAGCGTAAGACGTTGATGGCGTGTTATCAGTGCGCCAGAACTTCGTTTACAGTCTGAGGGAGACGTACGCTGTAAACAAAACAATCTTCTCAAACATGTCTAAGGATTTCGGCCCAGAGGAAGACTTGGGATTTTTTGCCCAAATTTATTTGAACCCGAATTCACAGATGCACCAGATAACCAACGAATTATCATCCTAGGGCGTCATCTAACTGACACTTTTGACCATGCGTCTAAATCCGACGCACATGGCAACCTTTAGCGTCAGTTAGATGACAAGGGTAGGTTTAGGTCTGGGGTAGGGTTAGGGTTAGACCACTAGGACAGGGGTCGGGAACCTATGGCTCGCGAGCCATATATGGCTCTTTTCAGGATTTTATATGGCTCTCCCAATTTTCAAATGTTGACTGAAAAAGTCTCTCAAAAAGTAAAATATTAAGAGATAATTTGAGATGCACCATGCAACACTTATGATGCCCGTTTCTCAATTTGTGTGGCGTCATAAGGGGGGGTCGCACACCGGACGCGCACCGCGTCTCAGACAGAAGTATCGCACACCGGACGAGAAGCGCGCGCCGCGTCTAGGACGGGTATCGCAAACCGGACGCGCACTTTCTCAGTTTATGGCCGGCAATATTGTTATGTTTAAGGACATTATGGAATTAAGATAATGTACTATGTTATAATTGTACAGTACAATTAAATACAATCGTTGCTAAATACAAAAGTCTGCAGAACACTTTACCTCAGCAATTTTCATCAGCAATTTTCATTTAAGCAGCTGATTTCTGAAAATGAATGTAAAAGTAAATATAAATTGCAGCACACGGTGAAGTCAGTATGTACATTAACGACTGTTTGAGACAAATAAAAGTAAGTTTTATATAAAACTATGCAAATGGCGCTATGTGGCGAGGCAGGATTTTTGAACAAGGTCCTGAGCTGTTGCTGGGTGCCGCGGACAGAATGGGCCACCGGTCACCGGTGTACACTCCAGAGAATAAAGTGTTTGAATTTTATGAGGCGCTGCGCTTCTCGTCCAGTGTGCTAGAAACCAGCATGTCAGTGAACAAAATATCAGACATCCCAAGTCTCCCGGAAGTTTTGGGAGTCTCCCGCATATTGACAGCGTCTCCCTGATGCCGGAAAATTAGTTAAAATCTCCCGGAATCTAAAGCGAGATAGTCAATCAATGCTGCGCGCGTGCATATCGCGCGGCGGCGCGTGCATGGCAGAGAGTGTCACCTCGAGTGTCTCGCGCTCTCCCTCTCTGTCATGCACGCGCGTATATGTGCCTCGCGAAAGTTAGCGCCCCCCCAACACACACACACACACACACACAAACAAATAAAACAACTTTTTTTTTTGTGTGTGAAAAAAAAGTGTTGTTGTAACGTTATATAACTACCAGAACTGCTACCAGTGCAAGTCGTATATTACTACTGTTGTTATTATATATTACTGTTGCACATTTGTCTAATATATGAGTGTAAACTTTGCTCTGGCTTTGAGAAAAATTTCTCAATTTTGTTTTGTTTGTTTGGCTCTTCTTGGTAAAAAGGTTCCCGACCCCTGCACTAGGAGGTGCATGTCATATTGACGCTAAAGCAGGGGTTCTCAACTCCAGTCCTCGCGACCCACTGCTCTGCATATTGTGTATGTCTATTGTGTATGGTAGAGTCTATCCCAACGAGCTGAGGATCTGAATCAGGTGTGTTAAATAAGGGAGACATACACAATATGCAGAGCAGTGGGTAGCGAGGACTGGAGTTGAGAACCCCTGCCCTAAAGGGTGCCATGTGCGTCGGATGTTGACGCATGGTCAAAAGCGTCAGTTAGATGACGCCTTGGGATGAGAACAGGCTGAGATAACACATCAGCAGCGCCTTACGTCATCAGCATCACTGAACGTGGATTGACAACAGAACCGGAAGACAATACAATGCTAAATAAAGTCATAGTTTTTGTTATTTTTTGGACCAAAATGTATTTTCGATGCTTCAAAACATTCTAACTAACCCACTGATGTCACATGGACATACTTTGATGTCTTAATTTCCTTTCTGGACAAGGACAGTATACCGTACATACATTTTTAATAGGGGACAGAAAGCTCTCGGACTAAAACTAAAATATCTTAAACTGTGTTTCGAAGATGAACAGAGGTCTTACGGGCTTGGGACGTCGTGAGGGTCATTAATGACAAAAGGGTGAACTAACTCTTTAAAATAGAAATGAAACTTATATTAAGTTCAGTCAAGACGCTTAAAACAGTATGTTTAACTAGTCTGGGTTTCCCCATGCTGCCTTCCCGCAGCGCTATTTTATTCACGCTGAAAGACAGTATGGATACCATGGTCCAGATTTTCGTCTCATTTCAGGAACCAATCACAGAACAGGGAGCGAGCAGCAAGACGATGACGACATCTATGTGACACACCGAAGCAGTTTTTTTATTTCTATGGATTCAACATGGCAGCAGACGTGAAGCTACCTATTGATGCAGCCTTAGATAATGCTCTAAGTAGTTTAGAATACAAGTTTAAATTGAAAAAAAGAGTAGCTTTTGGCGTTAAACTTCGCAAGACCCCAGTCGTTATTGTTGTCTCGCCATTAATCGCCCTAATGGAGGATCAGGTACAGGAGGCGGTCAACCTTAGAATATCTGCCGCTCAAATGTGTCCCGAGACAGAAAATGCGATAAAGAATTATCGATACCAACTTCTGTTCAGCAGTCCAGAGGCCTGGATGAGCGCAAAGTGGCAAGACATGTTAGCCACAGAGTAGTGGCAACCTGCTAGGCATCGTCGTCGACTAAGTCCATTTAACTTATTAATGGTAAGTGGTATTTATTAATATCATATTGTCATTATGGCTGTAGACTTCCTACTGTGGTTGTCACAGTGCCACTAAGTTGTGTTGCTTTTCAATATCAATATACAGCTACCGCTTTAGTAGCATAACTTTCAGCTGTGCACATGTACCCGATTAAAGTTGTTGACACTTTAGTCATTAAATTTAATTGTACATTTTTTTAAATTTGTGAAGTACAAGCGCAAACAATTTCCAAAGCAAATAACAACTTCAACATATATTGTAAACTGTACTTAATACTTGTGTTTTTCTAATTGAAACGATTGGCAATGAGCTACGTTCAGGCGCATTTGATAGACATTCTTAGCACCCACTAACGGCGCCGGGCATTCGTAAACCACACGTCAAATCAACCCGGTCTCATCCCAAGACGTCATATAACTGACGTTTTGGGACGTCTTTTGACCATACGTCAATATTCGCCTTTTTAGGGCCCCCTTAAACGTCGGTAGATGAGGTTATGGGATCCTAACTCTACCCCATACCTAAACCTAACCCTAAACCTAACCCGTCACCTAACTGACGTTAAAGGTAAAGCGTCAGTTGTATGACGGCCTGGGATCGCCATCTACCGACGTTTAAGGGGGCCCTAAAAAGGCGGATATTGACTTATGGTCAAAATACGTCCCAAAACGTCAGTTATATGACTTTTTGGGATGAGACTGTGTTAGTCAAATACATGTGGTTCCCAGACCCAAGTCTCAACGAGAGTTGGGTCTGGCGTTAGCCAGGCTAATGTTTAACTAAAAACATCAACTATTTTTACTGTTGATATTGTGCTACTGAAATGTAATTAACCAAATAAAACGATTCTAGAGATGAAGGCCCTCAGGTGCCCTGGGCAGAAAATATAGTCAGTACTCACAGAGACCAGCGTTTCCCTCCCTTTGAGCTTGGTGAAGATCCAGCCTGGCATTTGTTTTGCACATTATCTGAAGCCGTGCCCGTCCTTGATGAAACCAAACATCATCTCACCCTCCCAACAGATCTCTACACTCAAGGGTTCTGCTTCCTCCTCCATTCCGCTTGTAATTACTCACCCAATGGACAAATAGACGGTTCCATTATCCGAGTCATTATCATTCGTTTAGGCCAGCAGCATCAGGCAATTTCATGCCCCAGCATTTGTCAGCTTTGTGCTCTCATAGAGATGCAAGGGTTGCGAAAGAAAAATCTCATTTTTCCTCATTGCTAATTATCCTCTACGCACTGTCCTCTACTTCTTAAATTCTGCTTAGTACATTTCCCAGGCTGTTAACAATAAATGCTGAAAAATATATAGCCTAAAAAGGCACTCGACAGAAAATCTCTTTTGTCTTTCTAAGACGTACTCAATGCATTTTCATTAAAATTTCCATTGCAATAAAGAAGTGAACTTGAAAGGTATAATATAAAAGCTGTTCCACTAACCAATTTAATTCTCCAACTCAAATGAGACAACAGAATTCACCAACACGGCACGCCAACACTCCGTTATGACTCAAAGCCACCCACAGCATGGTCAATAAATAAATAACAACTAAATGCTTAAGCCACGAGGCTTGTTACACTGTTTAACCGTACTATCTTAGAGACCATGTGCCAACCAATTTAATTGTTAAAACATATCACCATGTAGAAAATAAACCCATTACTGCCTAATAAACTATATTGACTATACATCTCCACAACATCAGACTGGCTTTGGATAAATTTTAATTTTACTGGCTTTACATAAACAATGGAAAAAAATACCCACTATGGTAGTCAAACATACAAGTGAAGGTTTGAATGCTTAGCAAAACCCCATTAGCCCCTGATTATGTAACTCCATCTGGATGAACAAAAACGTTTTTGTAAGTAAAATGTTTTGGAATCAACATATCTACAATATTCATATAGCTGTACAATTACATTTTAGTGTGGGGGTAAGAAAAATATATCAAAGTAATGTTAACTTCTGCATATTCCTATATAATACTGTACATATTTTTTCTCACAATTGTGATTTTCTCTAAATAATTCATTCACACAAAATATCTCCTTTAGTCTTCTAATTTTATTCTCCAAAAATATAGGTTAATCCACAATAACTGTGCCATAAATGTGGTATAACACGTTTATTCAATAGAGAAATCATTTTGAATAGGCCATGACTATTACACATTTAAAGTGACAATTACTTATTCACTTCAAAGCACCTACAATGGGTCAAAAGAATTTCACAGCAACACGTTAATCATCATCATGACTATTTTTAAGAAAACGATACTATAAATGCACATTACTTTTATCATGCAAGATGCCATAAACAATAGAATTCATTCTTTGCATATACATTATTTTCTCCAGTGTTGTCTGACTCTCTAAATCCTTACTCTAATTCCGCCAGCAGAGGTTGTTCATATAGAGAGGCCGTCAGACTGAGTGCCGAGGCAGAATTCTCTTTTTGAAGAAAGATAAAAGAATAGAGAGCATCCCAAGCACTCAGGCTAATTGTATTTGACCAACATGTCCATCCTTGCCAACCATGTTCTCCTCTGAGGTTCAACACGGTTAGACAGAACAAAGAGCTGGATTCACAGGTTTGTGAAAAAAGAGGGACTTCAGTAGCAAAGACAGGCGTTCGGCTTTGATCCCACATGAGGCCAATGCGGACAATCCCCCATCCTTTTGTCTTTGGCAGCGTTCAAAAAATGAGTTAACGATATCAGCACTCGTGCAAAAGTTGCCGGAAGATGGTAGTACATTGCTTTTTAATTACATAACAAGGAAAACAAAGTGAGTTTGTGTAAAACATGACTTCACCTTCCTATTTATCGAGTGGTCGTTTTGTCCAATAGAATAAAACCATTTCTACACTTAATAATATTTGTTTCTCAAAATAAAGACTTGATATTTTTACCGTTAGCATATGTTTCATAATTGCTTCACTGTTTAGACGGCAGGCCAGTATTGTGGTTACAAAAAGTGACTGCAAAGTAGTTCACTTTTAAAAAAAAACTTTAAACGATTCCAGACGATGAATAAGGGTCTCATCAAGCGAAACGATCGCTCATTTAAAAAAAAACAAAAAACAACAACAACAAAAAACAAAGTTTAAGTTTTATAAGCTCAAATGTTTGCCTTGCTCTGTTCTGTGATTCGCGTTCGTGACTCTCCTGTTCGAACTCGTTCATCAAAATGAACAAATCTTTTTTCGTGTCATTTGGTTCATTCCACGAACGAAATTAATGAATTGACTCGGGAAAAGATTCGTTCATTTTGATGAACGAGTTCGAACAGGAGAGTCACAAACACGCATCACAGAACAGAGCAAGACGACCATTTGAGCTTATAAAACTTAAACTTTATGATTATTTTTTTTAAAATGAGCGATCGTTTCGCTTGATAAGACCCTTATTCGTCGTCTGGAATCGTTTAAAGCCCTTTGAACAGTTTGCAGTTTGCACTGAAACTCTCTTTTGGACCTTGAACCACTTGGTTACCAGTAAAGTGCATTATATGGAGAAAAATCCTGGAATGTTTTCATCAAAAACCTTAATTTCTTTTCGACTGAAGAAAGAAAGACATGGACATCTTGGATGTAAATTATCAGCAAAAGTTTTTTTTTTTTTTTTTAGTGAACTCCTGTAAGCAAAATACACATGCAAAACTACCATTTCTTTTCTTCTATCTTCTGTTCATTTGCCTCCTGTCGTGAGATTTACGGCTAATTGAACTCTCAGCAATCACAACAGCAAAAGGTTGTATTTTAAACCAGTGCAGTAAAAACAGCACTAACTATAATTTAGTAAAACATCACATAATGGCCTAATTCACCTCATTAGAAAAAAGGGTTCTATATATGTAGCATAGGGTTCTTTACTCAACTCCAAAGGACATTTTATGCTAAAAATGAAAAAGAACCAAATAGCTTACCACAGCTACGCAGACGACACACAGCTCTACTTAGCCCTATCGCCTAACGACTACAGCCCCATTGACTCCCTGTGCCAATGCATTGATGAAGTAAACGGTTGGATGTGTCAACTTTCTGCAGTTAAACAAAGACAAAACTGAAGTTATTGCGTTTGGAAACAAAGATGAAGTTCTCAAGGTGAATGCATACCTCGACACTAGGGGTCTAACAACTAAAAATCAAGTCAGGAATCTTGATGTGTCTCTAGAGTCAGACCTTAGTTTCAATAGTCATGTCAAAGCAATAACTAAATCAGCATACTATCATCTGAAAAATATTTCAAGAATTAGATGCTTCGTTTCCAGTCAAGACTTAGAGAAACTTGTGCATGCTTTCATCACCAGCAGGGTGGATTACTGTAATGGCCTCCTCACTGGCCTTCCTAAAAAGACCATAAGACAGTTGCAGCTCATACAGAACGCTGCTGCCAGGATTCTGAGCGGGACCAGAAAATATGAACACATCACACCAGTCCTCAGGTCTTTACACTGGCTGCCAGTTACATTTAGGATTGATTTTAAAGTATTATTACTGGTATATAAATCATTTAATGGGTTAGGACCTCAATATATTGCAGATATGCTCACTGAATATAAACCCAACAGATCGCTCAAATCATTAGGATCACATCAGCTAGAAATACCAAGGGTTCACTCTAAGCATGGAGAGTCTGCTTTTAGCTATTATGCCAGCTGCAGCTGGAACCAGCTTCCAGAAGAGATCAGGTGTGCTCCTACAGTAGTCACATTCAAATCAAGACTCAAAACACATCTGTTTAGCTGTGCATTTACTGAATGAGCACTGTGCCACTGTTCGCACGACTGTTACTTTACTTCATTTTATTCTAAATGGTTTTAATTTACTGTATTTTATTTTTATCATAATTTTTATTTTTCATTATTTCTTATTTTTTATTCTAAACTGTTTTAATTATTCTGATTTCTTTTTTGGATTTATTTAATTTCTTCTATGTAAAGCACTTTGAATTGCCATTGTGTATGAAATGTGCTATATAAATAAACTTGCCTTGCCTAAAAAAGGTTCAATAATGACAAGAAAGAACACTTTTGGCAAAACGGTTCTTTAAAGGCTATTATTAGAATATATTACATTATTCTGCAACATTTTGTAGTTGTTATTGAAGTATTGTTTATTAAACTGTTTTAGTAACTTAATATCACATTTTAATCATGCAGACTTTTGGAGGATAAAAACTGAAATGGCACTCTTCGTGTGATATTGATTAATTACATTTTTTAACCACCATATCTTGAATTTTGTGATCATTTACATGCATTGCATTTAAGGGGTTCCAAATACGTAGCGTTTTAGAACTAGCTTTTTAACTGTCTATGTAGTGATGTGCATATCATTATCTTGATAGCCACACATTTCAAAACAAATTGTCATGTTTGCTGAGAAGAACACATGTAATTTACTATTTAGCTGTGAATAGACATGGACATAATTTATATGTGTGTGGTCTGCAGTGCTGTGGAAGCTATACTTGTGAAACTATTCAAGCTAATGACATAGAGATTTTCAACTTCAATATATCCAGAAAAGCAGTTGCTACGCTACGCTACTACACTACTATCCATTATTAACTACACTGAAACTATAAAGTGTGTTATGTCTTAAGTTCTGGTAATCATGAAGACAAGAAACTTGTAACTTCTTCAAGGTTTATTCAAACCCACAAGCAAGGCAACAGTGCCACACGGTCACATACTTAGACAGCAGGTGCAACACCCTCCTTTCTTACTCTACACCTTTTATAGGTAACATCATGTGAACTACAGCGCCATCTCCTGTCAAGTACATAAACACAACAAAGTGAAATATTTTAAATATATAACTATCGAACTATATAGTTTGTACTTTTAATCAGATCCATAGTAGGCACAAAAACAAGTTTTTTTCATGACTGAATAAATGAATGTTTGAATTAATTAATCAAAATACAACAAAAAGCTAAAATAGCCTAAATATAAATAACTAAAATAAGACACATGCACTAGGCTAAATGTTAAATAATGATGATAAATAATGATAAATAAATAATATATCAGGGTTATTTTAGTATTGTTATATTTATATTTTGAATTAAAATTTTATTTTTTTAATTTTAATTCAGTTAAAGGTTTAGTAAATATTTATTGTCATCAATTGTTTTTTTTCTACATAGTTTATATTAATTCATTTCAGTTTTAGTTTTTAAGGTAAAAATTAAAATGGTAAATGTTGCCTTTTTGTATATTTTATTTTATATTATTTCAGATTTATTTTTAAATGTTTTTTTTTTCTTTCTTTTAGTTCAAGTTAAAAATGAAAATCGTAAATGTTGCCTTGGTAACTGGCTAAATAAGTGTTTTGTGTGTATATATATATATATATATATATATATATATATAATATATATTTTTTTTTTCAGATAGGTTTATTTTTAAATGTTTTTTTCTTTTCTTTTTTCTTTTACATTTAGTTGTTTTGGTCAATTGGATCAGCAGAGACATACCGGTCTACACCTGGTGTTTTAATCTGTCTCTTTTGTTCACTTTCAACCATTTCTGTCCTGATTTGTTTAATGTGAGGGTCTAAGAAAGGGTAAATGTATTATCAGGTCAACAAAGTTTAAATCTCGTCTGGTTATCGTGCTTCCGTATTAGAGAGTAGACTTTTGTGTCTTTTGTGGCTGTTTGACAGGTGACCATGTGTGCGTCTACACTTTGAAACCAATCGTGTCGAATGCGTCTTCAACTACCTCTGGAAGTGGTCAAAAGTGGACAAGCTCAAATGTTTAAATTTTATTTTTTGGGTGAACCATCCCTTTAAATCAAACAACACCAATGCACAGGTAAGCCGTGCAGATTAAAATTAACATTGGAATCACAGCGGTCCGAAGCCATAACTGAACATCTATCACAGCTCAATTTAGCCCATTCTCCTCATCTCTGACAGCTTATAGAGTGTAATATCCTCATGTTGATGCAGTTAAGCTTTGCCTATATTTATTAATGCATGAATCACATGAATCTCTCAGCTTCCATGTCTAGATGCAGAGTAACAATGTGGGGAATTATGCTACAGACTGGTACACAAACAGTGGGCACTGCAAGCTTGGCAGAATATTCTCTGGAGGAAGAGAGATAGATCAGTGTGTGAACAAACTTCAGCTGAGTCAGTGTAAACAAACACAAATTACAAGAGCATGAGCCATGGTGACACAGCCTTCATTTCTAACATAAGACAAGAAATGCAAGGGTAAACAAAAAACACTGAGTAAATGGGTTTACGATTTTCTGATTCCAACATTGTTCTTTCTTTAGTTGTTTTTAGCTGCTAGAAAAAAAAAAAAAAAACCCACGGCAAAGAACACTTCCCACATTCACACAGTTAACGGTGTATTTTTCAGTTTTTCTTTACCTAATTTTGAGCAACATAACATGACAAGCCAAATTGTTGTAATGCTCGCTAGGCCCGCTGAAGGACACTATGCCCGACTTGAAGCTGCTCAAGCTTAAAAGGCTTGTTCGGCGGCGAAAAGAATCAGCAATAGCCAGAAATGTGTAGTAGACCTGCTATAATGGCGAATTCCAGGACTAATATAGGCTGAGGCCTTTGACAGACTCTGTAATGACGTAGCGTGGTTTCATGCGCCCGCGCCATTGGATGTGCAGTTGCTGTAGCACAGCCTATGAGCCAGCCAGGTGCTCTGGTGCTCTATGTATAGCTATGCAACACTTTGTTCCCTAACTCAGGGAACTGTGGTTATGTGAGTAACCAAGTAGTTTTCAAGTCTGGTCATTTAGAGCTTGCTTAGACTGCAAACCTGCAGATTTGACAGCTTTGTTGATTATAATCAGAGCATTCTACCATAGGTTTGTTGCAATGCTTGATCATGGTCAATAATTTATTAAATTAATTTGAAAAAAATAAAACAGTTTTTGATGCTGCTAGGAGAACCGACGTTAGAGGGATAGTACACCCACAAATGAAAATTTGCCGTTAATTTACCCATCCTCAAGCCATCCAAAATCTAAAACAGTAAATAAGAATAAAACATGGTCCTTGGTGTTCCCTTTCAAAAGCTACAATTGATCCTGCGCTGCTTAGCGCATTGGGAACGTCTTTAATCGCTGTGATGTCCCGTGAATATAGTGTGTAAACATGTCGATAGAATCGACCTGGAGGTAATATAGCCTCGGTCAGTGATGTCATCAGCGTGCACCCGTGACACAAGGCTATAAATAGATGAGCCACCGGTGCATCATCAACATCTTTTTTCTTCAGATCACTCTTTGCATGTGTGTGTCAAACTCTCTCTCTCATTATCTTCTGTAGAGAATCGAGGCGAATCAAACACAACTTTATCAAATTAATCTCTCATGGGATTAATTCACAGGGCTTCAACACTCCAAAAGTTCTGGAGCCCACATCCCAGAGTCACGGAACGGCGCCGAGGGTTTGCTTTGGGGGGACAATAAACCCCCCCTCTGAAGACTTTTATGGTCCTGCAGATAGCAACAGAATGCCACAGGAAGAAAAGTGTCAATATGTTAATGTTTACTAAGACAAATCGGCTCCAAAATGGTGGAACGAGAGGCTCACAACCAAGACCCCTTTGATCCCCTGACAGAGATGTTCCACAGAACACATCTCCTCGTCCCCCTTACGAGTTGAACTCGCAGTAACCTTGCGGTTGAGATCGGAGATCTCACACATAAAATCATATAAACTCACCACAGAACAATTCTTGGACCTATAACCAATCATAATTGTTGTTGTTCCTACACTTCATGTGTTATTATGCTTAGATCACATAATAACCATGTAATTGTTGTTAACCATTAACTCTTGTAATTGTTATACAACCATTAGAAGTGTGAATGCCTCGTTTGCTCTTAAACAAACCGTATTATCGTAATTCAAAAGATGGCTTGATTGAAATCTGCATAAAAGGTTTTGTTTTATGATTATAATTATCATAAGGTTAAAACGATGGTCTTTTGTCTCTGCTAAGTGCTGGAGACCAGCTCACAGACCATGCATAAATTATGATAAAGCAAGAAGTAGATCCACCTCCTGAGATCATGCCATTACCCATTGGCCTGAAGTTTCTTGGAGGTTGGACTAGAGTTTAAGTTAAAGATCCGAACAAAGGACCTCATGTTCAGAAGATTTTTGCAGATTTTTGTGATTTTTGTTAGTGTTTGTAACTGTTAAGTTCGTGCCTCTCTCTAAAACCAGCAAGAGAGTGTTCTGTTCGTGCTTATCTCTGAAACAAAGAACATGTTCGCATGCTTCTACATCGACTAGACCAAATTCGACCCGCAGACGAATAACCCATCAAGATCAGGGTTACAATTCAGCTCAGTCAAGCCATCCGACTCGTCTTACTTTCATTTCTTTCCTTTATTTTCTTTTTCGTAAAAGTCTCGTTTCAAAGTTAAGTTTGCAACGCGCAGTGGCGGTTCTACTTTGAATTACACCCAGGGCGAGACCCCCTTCGAGCGCCCCTCCCCCCTACTTATCTCTTAAATAATTTTGAACAGCTATCATATTAACAACTATCCAAACTGTTATAGACCTAAAATAGCTTTTCTAGCCCTATGTCACTCTTAAAATGTCAGAGAAAAGGACAAAATCAGAGATTATTTAGAAAATAGAAAATTGTACTTTGCATATTATAGGCTACTATAAAAACACATAAAGTTGATCATTATGTAAATTATTTTCATTTCATGAATATAGTGACCAACATGATCACAGAATCTTGTTCAAAAAGCCTAATACACAATTAAATCAATTCACCAAGTTAATAACATTAAAGATTTGTTTTTAAGGAGTGTCTTTTATCTTACCTACTAAACTTAAAAAAAAGGTTAACACAAAAGATTTAAAAAAAATATAAACCTCATATTTCAGCATTCAATCATCTCTATAAAAAGAATGAGTCAATAAAGATATATTCCTGACATTTATAATGCACAGTAGCTGATCTTTTAATAGTAAAATTCGGTCCGATTTTCCCATGGCTGTCGTTGCTATACAATCATGCACTCGCGCTCTCCACAATGGCAAAGAAGTTTTAGTAGCTAATGTATTTCCACCACAGAAAAACGCTTGCTGAAGCTCTGCTAAAAGAGTTATTTACGGAGAAGAGAAAAAAAAACAAGTGTTTGGGTGCACGTGCACTCCCATACTGAAAAGATTATGAGCGCGCCTCCCGCGAGCGCGTAATGAGCGCGCTTCCCGTGCGCCTAATCGCCTATTTGAAATAACGACCTCAAGCGCGCAAAAGACGCGATTCGCGAACTAATCAAGAGACCCCCTTGATATCGCTTCTGTGCACGGCACCTTCTCCGCAAGCAGGGGCGCCATTGCCAATAATTGAATTGAAATGATAAAAAATAGAAAACCTTCGCGGGACAGAGGATTTTTTTTAACTGCTCGTGCCGCCCCCCATGTGACATGAAGAGATGCCGCCCCGGGCGACTGCCCGGTTCGCCCGTGCCTAGAACCGCTACTGGCAACGCGCTTCGAACTGGAAAAGACTCTCATTCGCTTGCTAATCACACGTGACCAGCGGCGAAACTTCCATCCCTGCACTTCAAAGACAACAAACCACGCAACGGACCCGGCCGGGAAACCCCCCTTCGACGCGACGCAGACAAAGGGAATTCCCTCAGCCACTACAAAGCGCAAGTACTCCAGGCTCTAACTGAACTGGTGCTTTAATGTTAATTGAATAACCTCTCTAAGAAATGAAGGTTCAAATTAATGCTTGGTGGTCCCTTCAGGTTATGACTTACGTGCATATAGAAAGTTGAAACTTTCTCTCACTCTTTCCAACTCACTCTTTCCCTTTCGCGACTGTATGAATGTGTGTGTGCGTGATTATGTTTAGTTGTGTTAGACCTTAGTTGTGTTTAGAATAGCTAATAAAGTCTTCCATATATTTGAAAAGATAAATATTGTGTCGTGTTTGCACATTTAATGTCTTGTACTGTTCGATCTAAAGTTACCTTGCTAAGACATAGTGTTTCACTATAGATTTGGTTATAATTACGGCCCGTTCAAATGAATTCTAAGCGAGTCATTTGCTCGGTTCAGTGATTCGGTTCCATAGATTCATTGCAAATCAATGAATCATTTCCCTTTGAGCTAAATTGGCCTTCGGCCCCTTAAATACATTTTATGTATATTATTAAATGTTGCATTTGCTACACTTCTCTGATATTTGTTAGGAGTTAGTTTTGAACTGGCAGTGTGCAGAAAATTCTCATTCTCTACCTTTTTCTCTGGAAGTCTGTTAAAAGAGTTTAAAAGCAAAAAAAAGAGTAGAAATGAGTCAAAGAAGTAAGTGTTGCGTTCCTCCAAGCTCCCGTCCCATGTCTGAGCTGGATACACATGAATATTGTGTGTTTGGGGTAAGAGCACGCGGTTCTGGCTTTAGAGAAAGGCGAGTGCAGGCATTGTGAAATGTTCATGGTAAAAATGTTGCGCTCTGGTCTGAACTATTTCCACATTACCACTGTGGGGGTCTCACATGGATCTGTGTGATGAACAAAAGACGGGTCCATCCCTTTCTCTTGTTGCATCACCACATCCACATGCTCCCTCACTGGATCCCGAAGCGCATTTCGGTCCTTCTTCGGCAATCGCGGGGGACGATGATTTATCTCTTGGGTCTGAAGACTATGAGCGGCCATCTTCTGAGCATTCCTCTCGCAAAAATAAATCTGTCGAGGAACTGCTCGAAGTAGTCACTCGCGTGGATCAACAGACCCCGGAACAGTTTAAGCTAGGGGATAGGTTTATGTCTGGTGGCAGGGGGAAGGAACCAAAACATCAGTCTCTCACCTTTTTTGAGGACCTCCATGAAGAGCTGTCTAAATCATGGAGTAAACCATATACTTCCCATATCTTTCTGTCCTTGACGTCGACTTTTTCGACTATCGTGGGTGCAAAGGCACGGGGGTATGTGGAGATGCCACTGGTAGAAGAGATGCTCTCGAGCTATCTCTCGCCTGCTTCGGCATCTTCCATTAAGAGACCACAAAACCATGTACTGGCTTCCATTACAACTCCAGGGCATTCACATTTTTAATTAAATTGATGATTGGCTAACACTAACACAATCGCAAGAGAGCGCTTCAACACAGAGACGTCGTGTTCAACTAATTTCTCTAGGGTTGAGACTCAACACCAAGAAAAGTGTTCTTTCTCCTGCTCAGAGAATGAGTTATCTCGGGGTCATTTGGGATTCGATCACAATGTGGGCACAACTGTCTCCCGCTCGAATCAGAGCCATTCGACACATTATGAGCCAAGTCACGGTAGGCCAAGATCACACTGTTCATTAGTACCAAAAGATGTTGGGTTACATGGCTTCAGCATCCACGATGATTCCTTTGGGGCTGTTGCACATGAGACTATTTCAGTTGTGGCTAAATTTCATCCAAGGGCCAATCCTCAAAGACAAATAAAAGTGACGCGCCATGGGCTTCGTACACTATCTCTGTGGCTCAGATCCCGGTTTCTCGCTTTGGGTCCCACTCTAGGGGCGCCGTGTCGCCGCAGATTGTTAACAACAGACCGCCTCCCTGACGGGCTGGGGAGCAGTCTTAAATGGTTGTCCAGTTCAAGGGGAATGGGAGGGTCATCAGCTCGAGTGGCACATCAACTGCCTTCGAGTTGATGGCTGTATTTCTGGCCCTGAAATACTTTCGCCTATTCTATTTTCTTTCAGTTAAGAGGCTGTCATGTCCTAGTGCGGGTGGACAACACAGTGGCAGTCTCTTATATAAATCACCAGGGAGGTCTGCGCTCATGCAATTTGAACAGAATAGCAGCAGATTTTTCTCTGGGCCCAGGAGAAGTTCCTGTCAATCAGGGCAGTATACTCTTACTGATTGCACCTCGAAGGCCAAACAGAGTATGGTTTTCAGAGATGCTGTCTCTCCTCAAAGGATTTCAGAGAGGAGGGACCTTCTGTCTCAGGCTCAGGGCACGATATTTCACCCCAGGCCCAACTTGTGGAACCTGCATGCTTGGCCCCTGATTGGTACCAACTAAGGGACACAGGGCTTTCAACTGATGTTATTGAGACCATTTTTAGTGCTAGGGCCTACTCCACAAGAAAGAGTTATGCCAATAAATGGGGCGTTTTTGAAAGGTGGTGCAGAGCATATAATGCAGATCCGGTCGACTGCCAGATTGCTTTGGTTCTGAATTTTCTGCAAGAAAAGTTGTCAGCAGGCATATGCCCCACCACACTCAGAATTTATGTGGCCACTCTTTTGACTTGCCATGCCTTGGTGGATGGGGTGCCACTCGGGAGGCATCCTCTGCTTGCTCGCTTCATTCGTGTGGCCAAGAGATTGAGGCCTTCTGTAAGAACAAAGATCCCTTCATGGGACTTAGCTATAGTCTTAGAGGGTCTGGTTGAGACCCCCTTCGAACCTCTAGAGTCAGCGTCTGACAAACTTCTGACCCTAAAGATGTTTTTTCTTATTACTGTAACCTCTCTAAAGAGAATTGGGGATATGCAGGCACTGTCAATATCGCCATCCTGCTTAGACTTTGCCACAGGAATGGTGAAAGTGATTTTGCATCATTATCCTGATTACCTACCTAAGGTACCATTCTCGGCTGTACATCCGGTCACCGTTCACAACGTCGGAGCAGGAGAAATATCACAGACTGTGTCCAGTCCGTGCTCTTCAGGCTTATGTCCACGCTCTAGCCAGTGGCGTAAGTCAGAGCAGCTATTCATTTGTTATGTGGGAAGCAACAGGGGTGCTGCCGCGAATAAACAGACCATGTCACATTGGGTCAGGGATGCAATTGCTCTTGCCTATGGGGCGCGCGGCCAAGTTTCGCCAATGGGTCTAAGGGCTCACTCCACCAGAGGGGTTGCCTCCTCTGCTGCTTTGGCATGGGGTGCCCCCTTACAACATGTTTGTGATGCGGCAGGCTGGTCCTCTCCACACACATTCATAAGATTTTATAGTTTGGAAGTTCATGCCAGTCCTGGCTCTCATGTCCTTGAGTCAACTTCACAAGCTAATGTCTAGGGCCTTCTTGTGTTCTTGTGAGCTCACCTGCACAACCGTTGGGGTCCAGACACCTTCAAGCATGGCGGCATGGGTATTCTTGTTCCCAATGCGCTAAGCAGCGCAGCATCGATTGTAGATTTTGAAAGGGAACGTTCTGGGTTACTTGACTGTAAGCCTGTTCCCTGAAAAAGCGGAACAAGTTTTTTTATTATTTTTTTTATTTTTTTTTTATTAAGAACAATCTTAATACAGACATTTATGTATACATCAAAATTAACATATAACATAGATATTACAAAGTTGCTGTGCTACCTTGCCATGCGGATGATGTCATAGGACAGATCTTCAGAAAAAATAATCCTGATGATGCACCAGTGGCTCATTTATAACCTCACGTCGCAGGTGCGTGCCAATGACATCACTGACCGAGGCTATATTACCTCCGGGTCGATTCTATCGACGTGTTTACACACTATATTCACAGCTAGTCATGATTAAAGACATTCCCAATGCGCTAAGAGCCCAGCATCTCGTTGCAGTTTTCAGGGAACAGGGTTACAGTCAAGTAACCCGGAACGATTCATATGATGCAAGTCACTGATGGCTACAGTCACTTTGGGAGTCAATTAAAAACAAACAAACAAAAAACACATACAGGCATGTAAAAATTAATACTAGTGGCCCCTGACAATACATTGAGGTTTTAGGGAGCAAAATGATCGGCTTGAGCAAGAAACTGTACATTATTTACAACATTATTACCTGTAATCCACAGCCTCTGCAAACTGTTAGTCAGTTTGTTTGATTTTATGTATGTCTGTCAAAGGCATGAACATGGTAGCATATATGACATAGGTAGTCATTATACAAGAACTGAATAGTTAAACAAATATTTCAAATGCAGACACAATCTTAAACCGGTCTGGTAGATACTTTTCTTTCTGACTTCATCCATTAAACTTTTTTATTGTTGACATCCAAGAAAGGCAGTTCAACAGATGTTTCGGAAAAGTCACCCTCAACTTCGCAGTCTAACTAAATAACACTCTTGTGAAATCTAGCCGTAAGTTATACAAAATGTTCAAAATCTGTTTCTGTATGTCTAGCCCTCTGAAGCAGAATAAGAATTTAGCAGTAAGCATCTGTGTGGGAAGCATCCACTCTGCTCGCAACCCTTCCAACAGATGTCAAAGTCAGAGCTGTTTGAATAGATAAACATATGTTGAGAGTTGGAAACACATGCATGCTGTTCTCATTTACATAACAAGATGAATTAGAAGTACAAAGGCTTTACCAGTAAGCTGAGGCATCTTAGGCTGACATTTTTTTTCTGCACAATTCCTCAGTTTCTTCTAGGAAAAGTCAACATATGAATTCCATCACTCATTGATTCAATTCAATGCATTTTACTTAACCTTTAAAAGTGTCCTTTCCATCATTTTTCTGTCAGCAAGGCTGACGATGAAGCAGCAGAAGTTGATGATGATGATTCAAAACACAGTATTTAATAAAAAATCCAAAAAGTAATCCATAGACGGCTTAGAACAAACACAATAATACTGATGCTACTGATGCTAACATAAATATGACTGGGCAAATGTACACTGAAAAGGCTGCAACTTAAATACAAAGCAAATGAGGGAAATAATGACAAACACCTGATAAATCGCTTTCAAAGAGCTTTGAGTGCAGAGAAACGTGCTAAATAAATGCAATGAATTATTATTATAAATTAATCTCCATGACAACTAAAGAGTGGCGGGAAACTGAACAAAGGAACACATGAAACTGAAAAAAACAAATGAAGTCAATTGAAATGAAACTAACTATATAGAACTGTGACAATTATAAAACTTTAGATCATCTATAATTGCATATTATTTTTATTTGAATGTTTTCTGAAGGATATTATGACTCTGAAGACTAGAAAATTCATAATTTTCCATCACAGGAATATATTACATTTTATAATATATTTAAATAGAAAACAATTATAAATTGTAATCATATTTTACTATATTACAATTTTAACTGTATTTTATATCAAATAAATTTATTTTACATCAAATAAATTTATTAAAAAACAATTAACTTTTTCAGTGCTGTGTAATTGTCATCATCATTATTATTGATATAGTGTGTGTTGCCTCAAGCATCAATGACTATTTGCATTCATTGATTAATTTTTTTTAATTATTTCTTTTACAAAAATCCAGCCAAGGCACTGTAAATTCTTTGTTTTCTTGCATAATGTGCACATTTGAGTTCTTCTCAACAGTGGCTATATATATATATATTTTTCTTCTGCTGCTGACACCTGTTTTTATTTTTATTTTATTTTTATTTTTTTTTTTTTGGGGGGGGGGGGCTTATTATGTATTATAAATTTTAATCTTATTATATGCAGAGCTTTTGTGCATCTCATTTTGAATCATAAATCAGTGCTTTTGACGTGGATCACTGTTAGAGTCTCTGCAGTTTCATCACCTTGTAATCCCCTCTCTACTTTGTAAGCACAGCACTGACTAGCTGGTGAAAAGAATGCAAAGACAATAGCGAAAGCTCTTTGATGGTTCATTTTTGTAATGGAGATGAAAGAATCCTTTCTTGAAAGGCGATGTTATGATGTGCCCCTGTGTGTCCTTGTTTCCGCAGTGGCTGCTGTAGGAAAAAAGCACTGACACACACACACACACACACACACACACACACACACACACACACACACACACACACACACACACACACACACACACACGGCTAACAAGTGTAAAATCACAAGTCATCTATGGAAAATCGATAATTATATACATGAATTATAAATAAGTCTCTGTGTCATTAAATTTCCCATCTATGTACATAAGCCTTTTGTTTTAAAATGTGTGCTAACAAAGTACTGTATAGGCATAAGCTTTGTCATACAGTCTATAGGATGTGTAAAATAAGGGGATAGTATACCCCCTTATAATATTGTTTTCATAGTTTTTTCTGAAAATACATTATAAAATAATAGGCAGAATGTCCAAGCTGCCCTTTTCCATACCACAAAGTGGATAGTGATTTATTCTCCAAAAAAACAAAAAGCACCATAGAATTAGTCCATATGATTCATGTACCATATACTTTGATATGATTGATATATATAAAAAAACTAACTGTGTGAGGAACAGAAAGAAAAAAAAATGCTATTTGGTTGTGTTAAATAACAAAAAAGGCTGAGCTTAACGTTGCTAATACCAAACATTATTGGTTCCCATGTCATGTTATTGATGAAGAAGATAGAGCGGAGTAAATGATGACAATGTTAATTATTGGCAAAATGTATTATTATATTCAATATGTTACGAGTGACTGACAAGATGATTTATGTCTGTAACTGAACATTAACGCAGCACAGTATTGTGTTGGTCTCTCACGGTGTCTCCACTGTACATGAGGGTTCACATTGATAATTTACTGATCTTAGTGATCCACACATACTTGTTAAGCCTACGGTCTTTTCTAAAAGTCTTTGCTAATTTGCATTAGGGAAAAAATGGCTGCAAAGCTCATATAGATTCATAACTCAGGGCATTTATGAGGTACACAGATCAGATCTGCAGGAGATGAAAGGAGACAATGCTGATTCAGCAGTTTCTGAATGCCAAGTTATGCAGAAGAAATGTCTCGGTTACGTATGTAACCCTCGTTCCCTGAGTAGGGAACGGAGACGTTATGTTGGATGACGGAGAATGGGGGTTTCGCATAGAAAGCCAATCCTCTTCGAGTATTAAAAAACGAGGTGATGGCATGAAAATGCCTTGTGTCTGCAGAATTTGCATAGCGTATCTCCGCCCCACCCGGTGGGTATAAAAGGAGGAAGCAGACGCAACTGCAGTATGTCTTCGCTGAGGAGCCGAGACTGAACTCAGGCATCTACCCAGCGGTACAGCAGAAGAGGTAGGGAGACGTGACGTCTCCGTTCCCTACTCAGGGAACGAGGGTTACATACGTAACCGAGACGTTCCCTTTCATAGTCACTCCGAGTTACGTCGGATGATGGAGAATGGGGGTCCCCCGTGTAATCACGCCACCTTCACAGCTGTCTTCCAGTGCCCTGCACAAGTCTGAACCCCTGTTGCACTTAGCTTACGGAAGAGGAGTCCTACTTGACACAGGAATACCATAGTACACTGGGGAGCATATCCCAGGGGAATATGGCGCAGTATGCCTACCCGTAGGGAGGACTTAAGGATACACATATGGCCCAAGGGGGCTACATATGGAGGAACACTGGAGACACCAACCCGTAGGGTGGCTAGAACCTTAACTCCAGGAGTGGCAAGGTGGCTTGCCGAGGGAAGACACATGCTCAGAGAGGCTTACAGTGGAGAATACACATGTGGAGGTTACAGCAGGAACACGGAGGCAGGGAGCCGACGTCCAGGCAACAGACACTGGCGCCAGCATCAACGGTGCTGGAGGACCCAGGGCTTCAACGGAAGGCTCAGCTGAGGAAAGTACCGCACTTATCCAGTCCGTGGAGTGGAATGGCGAGCAAGCGAAGACACCAGTCCAGTACTGGCCGGGTGAGTGAGTACAAGAGAGGACACAGGCTCCACTCGGAGGTTATAGAATCTCGCGAATGTGTTAGGTGTCGCCTCAGCCTGCAGCTCTGCAGATGTCTGCTATCGAGGCGCCATGCACTAGAGCCTAAGAGGAAGCCACACTCCGGGTGGAGTGGGCCGTCACACCAAGGGGGCACGGTCGACCTTGCTGCTGGTAAGCCAAAGCGATGGTGTCCACTATCCAGTGAGACAGCTGCTGCTTTGAGAGAGCCCTTCCCTTCTGGCTCTTACCATAAATGACAAAGAGCTGGTCTGAGGTCCTGAAACGCCACGTCCTGTCTACGTAAGCACGGAGTGCACATACTGGACAGAGCAGTGCCAAGGCTGGGTCTGCCTCCTTCAGGGGCAGCGCTTTCAGGTTTACCACCTGGTCCCGAAAGGGAGTGGTAGGAACCTTGGGCACATATCCAGGCCGGGGTCTCAGGATCACGTGAGAGTAGGAGTCTTCATTAAGTTCATCGACAGGAACTTAATCTCAACTGATTGCGGAGGCTCGAAGGGAGGCCTCTGCAGGGCACTTAAAACCACTGAGAGGTCCCAAGAGGGTACGAGAGGAGGGCGAGGAGGATTCAGTCTCCTCGCTCCCCTCAGGAACCTGATGATCAGGTCATGCTTCCCCAACGACTTACCTTCGACTGCTTCATGGAATGCGGCAATTGCAGCCACATAGACTTTTATGGTGGAGGGAGACAGCCTTCGCTCCAACCCTTCTTGCAGGAAGGAAAACACGACACTGATCGAGCATCTCCGGGGGTCTTCTCGGCGAGAAGAGCACCAGTTGACGAAGAGGTTCCACTTCAAAGCATAGACGTGCCTAGTGGAGGACACTCTAGCGGAAGTGATGGTAGCCGCCACTGCAGGTGGCAGGGTACTCAACCCTGCCTCGTCCCATCCAGGAGCCACACGTGCAGTCTCCACAGATCGGGACGAGGGTGCCACAGGGTGCCCGTCTCTGAGAGAGGAGGTCCTTCCTCAGGAATTGGCCAAGGAGGTGCTGTCGCGAGGAGTACGAGTTCGGAGAACCAGGACTTGGTGGGCCAATAAGGGGCTACCAACAAGACCTGCTCCTCGTCCTCTTTGATCTTGCACAGTCCGTACAAGAAGGCTCACTGGGGGAAACGCATATTTGCGTAGATGAGTCGGGGGATCAGACTCATCTACGGACATCTCGTGGGCTGCCAGGTTCCGCTCTCCTGGAATGTAAATAGCACGAAGGGACATCAGGTGCTTCTGACTCCATAATAGGAGGTGGTGTGCGAGTTGCGACATCCGACGTGAGCGTAGACCACCCTGACGGTTGATGTACGCTACTGTTGCGGTTTTGTCTGAACGGACAAGTACGTGTTGACCCCTGAGCAGTGCTCGAAAGCGGTGCAGGGCCAGTCGTACTGCCAGCAACTCGAGGCAATTGATGTGCATGAGGCGCTGGGGTCCTGTCCAGGACCCTGTGGCTGCATGACCATTACACATGGCTCCCCAACCCGTGGCAGAGGCATCTGTGGAGACAACAACATGCCTGGAAACTCGCTGAAAAGGGACACCGGCCCTTAAGAAGCTAAGGTTCGTCCACGGGAAGAAGGTCTGACGGCAGGTCGGAGTCACTGGAAGACTGAGCTGAAGCGCTCTCATATGAAGCAGTCCGAGCGGCGTCGCCGCGGCTGCGGATGCCATATGCCCTAGGAGCCTCTGAAAAAGTTTCAGTTGGACCGCGTTCTTGCCCTCGAACTGTCGAAGACAAGTCAGCAGTGAGTGCGCTCCCTCGTGAGCTGCGCGGACATGGCGACCGAGTCTATCTCCATGCCGAGAAAAAAGATCCTCTGCACGGGGCAGAGTTTGCTCTTCTCCCGATTGACCTGAAGGCCCAGACGGGTTAGGTGCCGAAGCACAAGGTCTCTGTGTTTGCAAACCTGCTCTCGGGAGTGTGCTAGGATAAGCCAATCGTCAAGGTAGTTCAGGATGCGAACCCTGTGTTCGCGAAGGGGAACAAGGGCTACCTCGACGATCTTCGTAAAGACGCGAGGGGACAGAGCTAAGCCGAATGGGAGAACCGTGTACTGACATGCCTGTCCCTCGAAAGCAAACCGAAGAAGCGGTCTGTGTCGAGGTAAGATGGAGACATGAAAGTACGCGTACTTCAGGTCTATCGCTGCTAACCAATCCTGAGGCCGAACGCACTCGAAAATGCATCTGGCCGTGATTTTGAACGGCAGTCGGTGAAGAGTACAGTTCAAAACGCGAAGGTCCAGGATCGCTCAAAACCCACTGGTCTTCTTGGGGACAATGAAGTAGGGGCTGTAAAACCCTGACCTCATCTTGGCTCATCTCCGCTCTCATAAATGGGGCATTGCCACCGACCACAGTAAAGCGAACTCCCCGGAAACGGGAGGAGACCGTGCGAACTGAATCGCATAGCCGAGCCTGATCGTTCGGGCGACCCAGCGAGATAGGCCGAGGAGCTGTAACCAAGCTTCCAGGAACCGATCGAGCGGGGTCATACGAACCACAGGCGTCCCCATGTAGGGGCAGCGGGGCGGAGAGACCAGCAGACGCGGGGGTGTTACCCCCTGCGGGTGCGCAGTCGAGCTCCACTCCCCAACAGAGGAGAACAGGGAAGGACCAGCTTTTCACGGGGGTCTGCTCTGCCGGGGGTCTGGCGATAGAGGGGGAAGGGAGCGGCGTGGTCCGGGGACGACACACCCTCCCTTCCGCTCTCTCAGAGACAGAGAAGAATGAGTGCGGCGACGCATGGAGACGTCGTGCACACTCACTCTGCTCTGTGTGCTCAGTGATAGTGTCAAGTCTTTCTTTAACCAACTCAGGGTGCTGCCCACCTGTGGGTGAGCAGCGGGGAGCGGAGAACAAAAGATTCTCCCCCGGCCCTCCACCGGGGGAAGGAGGGGGCCTGCTACCACCTCCTGGAAAGGACTTGATGCCATCACTGAGCAGCCCGTCTCAGGAACGCCGTTTTGCCTGGCGTTTAGCGGGGCCTGAGGGGGCTGTGGCGCCTTCCTGCGCGAGGGACGAGCAGACTGAGGCGGCTGTCCCGACGGCTGGGTGGAGGCAGCAGCTGGCCGTCGGGGCAGGATGTGTTTAATGGCCTCAGTCTGCTTCTGGGCGGTCGAGAACTGCTGGGCAAAGTCCTCGACAGCACTGCCGAAAAGGCCAGCCTGGGAGAGGGGAGCATCGAGCAGACGAGTCCGCTCGGCGTCCCGCACGTCCGCCAGGTTGAGCCAGATGTGGCGCTCCTGGACCACATTAGTGGCCATCACCTGACGCAGGGAGCGTGCAGCCACTTTAGTCGCCCGGAGAGCGAGGTCAGTGGCCGCATGCAGTTCATTGAAGCCCCTGAATTAGTCCCGCCCTCGTGCATGTCCCTGAGCAGCTTTGCTTGAAAAACCTGCAAAGTGCTCATTGCATGCAGGGCAGCAGCCGCCTGTCCTGCAGCTCTTCCACTCCAGCCCGATGCTCACGGCGCCCCGAGACAGCATGGCTGTCTTCTTGGGATCAAACACGGGCAACGCCGGCGCTCCCGAGGGAGGCAACTTCACCCTCACTTCCCGAGGAGTCTAGCCCACCTTGTGATGCTGCGATCGACATCGCATCCTCCTCCGGAGCACCGACTGAAACAGACGACACCTGCGAAGAGGCGCTCAACTGAATCACTGCAGCACTTGTGTAGGTCGGGTCCGGGCAGTACATTTATGGCATTTCTCGGGTCTGCACGGGTCCGGGTCCAACTTTTGAAATGAACGACGGGTCCGGGTCGGTTCAGTGTAGCACATTACAGGTCTCTTCCGGGTCGGGCATGAATTTTTGGACCCGTGAAGACCTCTACTCTCAGTGTCAGATCATTGAGTCTAGATCTCAGCGTTGCGATGGTCATGCTCCCACAAAGAGAACATGACTCATCCACGCTGCTCTTGCTTGCTCTAAGCCCAGACACACAAAACAGCGCTCGTGCCCATCAGAGGAAGACAGAAATCGACCGCACCCAGAAGAACACGGGCGAACCATCTTGTGCCACGTACAGCTCTTTCAATAGAGAGGAGGAAATTCACTCTTCAGCGCTGAGGCGACCAGGGAGAAGCGCAAAGTCTGGCAGACCACTGCACAGATCGCAGGCAATGCAGAATCTCGCTGGGTACAGCCGTCACACCAACACTGGAGAGGACGCTCGTCTCGAAGAGTTGAAGTCAGTACAATGGCTTGTGGAGTGAAGATGTCTCTTGGATACGAAGCGAAAACATACTGCGGTTGCGTCTGCTTCCTCCTTTTATACCCACCAGGTGGGGCGGAGATACGCTATGCAAATTCCGCAGACCCAAGGCATTTTCATGCCATTGGCTCGTTTTTTAATACTCAAAGAGGATTGGCTTTCTATGTGAAACCCCCATTCTCCGTCATCCGACGTAACTTGGAGTGACTACGAAAGGGAACAAGCGGTGAAGAGTTACTCAACTTTCTTTTCAGAAGCACAGTCAGGTGGTAAATATATATATATATATATATACCCACTGACACCACACTTCATTCATTGTGCAACATGAGGGTATGTGGAATTTGTTTTTAAATGGCTCTGCAGCTGTAAAAATAGGCTGATAGAGAAGCTAAAATGTTGGTACAGGAATGCATTCCTTTTGCTTTTTCAGAGTTCTGGACACCGGCTCAGTTTCTCTTTTAATAATTTATTCATCTGACCCAGTGGCGGTATCATGGTTAGAATCCAAGAGGAGAGATCAGAGGCAGGGATATGGTTCCCACTCCGGTTAGAAAGAATTTGGAATGATCTGATGTCACCTCGTAGCTTCAGCCAACCTATTTACCCATGAAATACATGTGTGCTGAGGTGTGTCAAAGGTGGATTGCTTTTGAGCAGCCACTTAACACACCAGTGGATATGGTGAAGAGCGTCAGGCCAGCTGGAATGAAGTGAGCAGAATCTACAATGTCAACACCAGACTCGTGTACACAAGGGTGGATACGTTTGGATCACAATGTTCTGGCATCTGGACTGCTTCCAAACAGAAACATCTGCAGCTAAACTTGATCATTGTCTCTTGCTTCATATTATCTTTCTACATATTTGTTGAGACAAACATAAGGTATACCTTGGCTTGAACGCAAATTACTTTGGACAAAAATGTCTGTTAAACGTAAAGATGAAAATAATGTTATGATTTACTCATTGTAACTCCAAACTAGGGGTTGAACAACTTTTTAAAGATTTTTTGAAGTCGACTGTTATGACATCAAAGTCGAGTCAACGTCGACTAGTCGCTCATGTCATTCATAAAAACACAAGAGATGTGACTGATTTGCAACATGCCACAATTTGCAATTAATTAACAGAAAATTATACAGATGCTGACAGCTCAAATTTGGGGCCGTTTACACCTGGACACTTCATTCGTTTTTAATGATCTGATTTATCAAAACGATTCCATTTAGACCTGGTCACATAAATATGTTTTCGCAAAACGGATATAAATCCGATCTTCAAACAACGCGCTAAATGCAGATTTAACGGAGTTCACATCCCCGAAAGCAACCGTAGGCTAATGAGCTGCATTTTATTGATCATCAGCTAATTTCAAAATCATCAAAGACCGCAATAAGAGAGACAGCACTGGTAAGATCATTTTGTTTCTTTACTTTTAACGAAGATGATTGTGAGTTAATTGTCCACTTTGATTTACGATAGTTTGCATGTTGGCTTTATGAATAGATGCTCAACTGTGGTGCGTGTTGCCATAGCTTCATCATACAATGAATATAACATAGCATAGGCTAACACACTCTCACGTTTTTTTTTTTTTTTCTGTATTTTTGGAGAAGTCCAATTTACATATATGGTTTCAACAACCAGATGCATTTACACGTGTCCAGTTTCGTATGTAAAGCGGCCCAGACCTCCTCATGAAGTGGTTTGAGCGATCTGATTTAAATCCCTCTAGAATGCGTTTCGGAGGACATTTAGCTTAGGCCTACACCTGGTCTTTTCACGATCGGATAGCAATCAGATCACAGAAACACATGAAGTGGCCAAATGTAGCTAAACAGCCCGCTGTTTACATCATCATTTAGGATGAAAAAGAAAGAAAGAAAAAAAAAAAAGCTATAAATTCACATCTGCACGTTAGTGATGGATCCAACAACATAATATTCCAAATAATTGCGGGTGAATTAGAGATGCATATGTTTAAATAAATATATGAAAAAAATAATGTTTGAATGATTTTAAAAGAGTCTGCTCTCATTTCCCGGTAAAACAGTGAGCGTGAATCATGCTTTTACTTTAGTTTTCAACAGTATAGTGCTAAATTACTAAAGTATTTCCATAAACACTTTGTGTAGCCTACCAATGCTGCTTTCTTGCTGCAATGACCCTCTGGGCTCTTCATCTGCTAGCGCAATCATATAGTGTCATGATCAACGCAACTAGTCAACGTCAAGCTTAAAGCGTCATGGCATAGCATTAAGGTCGACTAATTGACTAGTCGGTTCAACCCCTACTCCAAACCTGTGTGCTTAGATATTTAAAGCCTAAAGGATTTTGAATACAAATTCTAAAATAACAAAACTACTTTATTATTATTATTATTATTTATCTCTGAAAATTAAATATTGTAACATTGTAGCGTAAAACAATTTCAGTCCCTCTGGCAAAAATCACTGCCTTTACAAAATGTAATTTACTTGTGAAGTTTTAAATGTATAGAATTGTGGCTTTAAGACATTCATTATTACAGTGAGAACAAATTTTATAAAAGTAATTTAATGTGGGATTGGATTACTCTGGTCCCATTATCAAAATGTCAAATCTTTTGAACAATTAAAAATGTGAAGTGATCACTCACCTTGAAGAAAATTGAATTGTTTCGCCCGATTCGACATGTTGAATTTGACACTTTGAATCGTCGTCGGGCCGTCTGGGAAAGATAGAACTCTGATTGGCTGTTCAGCTTAGTGAAAGAGTCAGTGCACAAGAATAAAAGCAAAACAGCAAGCAAAGAAGTCAAAACGGTAAAGATAGAAGGCTGTTCTTATGTTACGTCATCTTGAGTGTTCCTTATGGTGAATATTCAGTATTAACATGAGCGGAGTGGAACACTCTAAAAAATGCTGGGTTGTTTTAACTAAATTTTGGGTTAAATATGGACAAACCCAAACGTTGGATTAAATATGCAATTTAAAAATGTAACCCACTGGCTAGGTTTGTCCATATTTGACCCAAATTTGGGTTAAAACAACCCAATATATTTTTTAGAGTGAATAAAGAAAGTGTTAAGCAGGATTGATTATCAAAACGATAAGCACGCGCTACTTTGTTTACGTCATTTGTATCTGCAGCCGGCAGCGTCGGTATTACTTTTTGAATGACGAATATAGACTAATATATCAGCAGAAATAGACAGTTGGCTCATTACACGCAGGCGCAGAATGCACATTATAGCTGATAGTCGCCTGTAGTTCTCTCGTTGTGTTCTAGTGCAGCTTTTTACCCCGACGAGAGCGGACGAGAGGCGACAACACAGTCGGCGTTCATCAGCGCTAGTTCGTCAGCGTCGGCTTGGTGTGTTCCGGGCTTAACACACCTTTCTTGAAAAGGGGTAAGGATACTTAATGTATCAAATAATAAGACTAAGTGTGATTCTTGCATGTCTCGTCCATTTGAATTAAACTGTCCTGATACAATACGTGGAGGCTCCTGTTGCTCTTTGCTGATGTGGTCTTGATGAGAGAGAACCAGCGGTAGTCAGAGGAACTTTGGTGGATGGAAAGATAAGGCCGCAGCCTGGCACAAGCTTGGGAGTCCTTGTGGGACTTCTAGTTCAGCCTCATCTTCACGTTAGGACTTCTCAAGAAGGACCAAGAGCTAGAGGCTAAGAGGACCAGAGAGGACAAGCGAAGAGCTAAGAGGACAAGCGAGGACAAGAGAGCGCGACAGAGGGAAGGGCTGGTGTGGATGGCGCTCATTGCATGTGCACGCTGGAGGGGTGGTAGCCAACGAATTGTAATACTAACATGTTGTTGGTAACAACATATCACGTACACTGGAGGGAGACCGGATGACACCATGGAGATGACAACGTTGGCGTTGGAGATACAACCATGTAGCCGGAGAGCCAATAAAACGGAAAGATGTCAATGACCTAGGAGGCTGCAACGGAGCCACAGCGATGACCTCCCGAGGTGGAAAAGATTTGACCTGAGATTGACCAAAGATTGACCTGGAGCAACCAAGTGTGGAAGCAGAGCCTGAAGGAGGGTGGAGCTAGCCAATGCTGAAGGGATGGAGGCCAGAGAGCAGTGGATCCAGGTGGAGCCAGTGGTCCGAAGGAGCCCAGCAAGGCCAAATGGCCGATGGTCCCTGCTGGAGTCAAGACAGGAAGAAGCACAGGCAATGGGTCGAGGTGGAACAGAGCGTTCTGAGGCTGGAGGCGGAGCCACCTTACGGGTTCCTCACGCCCAGGAAGAGGTAGCTCCCAGCAGTCCCGAGGTGATGCCACTCCACTGAGAGGAGGCTGAGGTGGTACCGAGGGTCAGATGGGAGACAGCGATGATTGAGTGGCAGGAGTGGCTGAGGAGGAGAATGGAGAATAGAGCAAAAAACAACACGTAACAAAGCCTTCATAATGACAGTCTGAAGAGGTGGTGGAAGAGGGAGTTTGAATGGGGTTAGCAGGACTGAAGACTATAATAAACATTCTGGCAACACTTCCACAAAGATGATTAGTGTAGCCGGCTCGCACACCTGGTCAACCTCTAAAGTCTCCGAGGTGATGTCTACTCGGCCGCTTCTGTTGGCACTGACTCAAACATCGCGGCAGAAGCGGACTTGTCTGTGATGGGTTTGTGCTGCAGCTCCTCACAGTGAGATAGTATCTGGCTGGCAATGAATTGGTAGTGGGGCTAAAATCGTCATCAGCTAGTCAGATGGTCAGCGTTGATCCACAAGACACCATCACCCACTTCACATAGTTAGTGAAGCTCCCCCGAGGGTGCTCCCCAGAGAACTACTCATTGGTGGCGAAATGAGTAGAAATGAGCAGAGGCAGTCATCCGGGAAGTTTGATAGATGTGCGAGAAAGAGGAAATCCTCAAATTGTTCCTTGAGGGAGTGATTCCCTTGTATAAGGCATATTAACAAAAAAAGGATTGTCGATGGTGAAAAAAGGAACAAAAATCTCAAAAAACACAAGATGAAAAGAACATACAATATACAAAATGCTCCCTCGTAAATTACTTCTGGGTTGGGTCTTCTGTCATAACACCGTGTTGTAAACGCACACAAATACGATGATGAGGCTAAATAGGTAGGTTTTAATAAAAAATGAGTCCATAATGAGTCCAGACAATGGGTTATGGGAAGTGTAGTTCTTGATGGAAAGGCAGTACAGGAGATTGAAGGAGTGTCTGGACAGCTAGCGGGTGTAACAATATGTATATATCCTATCCCTCATAATTATGTATATATTATAGTATAGGGAACAGCATACAGGTTTGAAATAGAACCAGGGTGAGTAAATAATGACAGAATATTCATTTTTTTGTGTGTGTATTTCATCCAGCTGGACTATCTTGGTCAGCTAGCTTGACATAACGGCATAAAAGATGGCCTTTTGAACAGGTTAATCTGCTAATCACTCACTTTAACATCAGAGTTATACCAGATCCCTATTGTGAGATTGTGAACAGAAGCTTCTCATCAGCAAATGTCAACATGCCACGGTAATGATGGAGAAATCCAAAGTAAGATTCTGAGTTTAAGTGAATTCGCTGTGGGAGAGGTCAAGGGTTAACCATTCTCCTGTCAGGCTATTACTCTGATGATGGTGTGCTGTCGTAAATGAGTTCCAGGCAGAAGGCGTGAGCACCCCATCGGGGGTGAAAGGTCAAGTGACTGGTGCTGATTCAGTCAGTCACAGTCTGTCCAGAGACTCTTTTCCTGCCCCTCATAATCATTTGTTTATGTTTTATTCATTCATTCGCAACTCTGGAAATACTGATAGGCTCAGCTTAGGGGCTGTTTCAATTTTTCATAAGTTCCTTGATAGGTACAATATCTGTTCTGTATGGAAAACGCAGTATATCTGCTTTTATGGTTGTTCACAGCGACTGAAGAATATGGTGAACAGCACTTCTTCATACTCTGGTATAAACAGCTTCAGAGAGGCCTGCACAAATGAAAAATGCAGCCAGAAAGTTTTAGATATGAGCAAATGAATATTTCAAAACGTATATTTTTTTTAGTTTTGTTTTGCATTTCTTTGTTACATGTACAAGCAAACGACCATCATAAAAAATCTTGACAAGACAGAGACGTAGCTTGTTGTATATTATATTTTCTCCTACGTGATGAGAAAGTTTTATTTTGTTATTTTATAACACTTCAATTTAAAGCAAACCAAATCTTGAACTCTCATATTGATTTTGCAGTCCAAAGCAAAAGTAAGCTTAAATTTTTCTTCCAATGTTTTTAAAATGACTGGATGATTTACAAAAGTTAGTGTGCTCATTTGTATGGACTATTATTGAGATTAGATTATTTTTTCTGATCCTGCTAATAAAATGCAGGCTTTTCTTGAATCATTTGGGCTTTTAAACTTGTGTACGGCAAATGTTTTAGCATATCTCTCAAATTTCTGAGAACGAATCAAAAGAGGTACTTCTTTCTTATAATTGTAATAAAAGGGTAAAAAACAACAAAAAACACAGTCCTGATACTCAAGGCTGCACAACATGCTGCTTTTCATGAATCATGTTTAGTGATTTTCAAAGCTGAAAAAGTTTTTTGTTAGATAATGACTTTATTTGTCTCACAAGTGAGAAAGGAGATTGACAGTAGTTTATGGAAAACTGCATGAGTTAGTTGTGTACGAGGTTTGGAACTTATGAAAGAATAAGGTACTACTTAGTTTCATAAAGTCTGTCAATGCGCTATCAGAGCTAGAATGAGTCTCATTGGCCCAGGGCCTCTCATCACACTCACTTTATTTAGCTTTCAAATTCAATTTACCAGTAATACATATGATTGTTCCACCAATTCTCTGCAGACAAATGTTGCATTACTGGTTGTCACATAAGGCTCACTGTCTTTTTCTGAATATATACATCTAAACACACACACATACTTATATATCCTTCTAGTATCTAATGTAATAGGAGCATAACGCTCATTCAAAAGGGATACATTCTCTCTCAGATTTGAGGGCACTTCTAGTTATCTTCTCGGAAACTTCTAGCTAATTATATTGAGCGCAAAGAGTTCTCCTCCATTATTCCATCTGTTAGGTCTTCCAGGGGAGATCTATTTACTTCCCCTACAGATATAGATAAAAAATGTAAAGAATTCTACATAGATCTGTATACTTCAGCGTCGTCATCAACTGATGAGGATATTAGTAGTTTCCTGGAACCGCTAGATCTCCCTAGGCTTTCAAATGACCAGAAGCAACTTCTGGATTCAGATATAACTTTGGAGGAAGTGATCGAGGTGATCAGAGCATTGCCCACGGGTAGAGCTCCGGGTCCGGATGGTTTTCCCGCTGAATTCTTTAGAGAAAATGTCAAAGAACTTGCTCCATTAATGTTAGAAGTCTTTATGTGTGTAATGCTACGTTCACACCGGACGCGAATGATTTCAATGTTAAGTCAATGCAAAGACGCTTTACACGCGTGAAAAATTTCCTGCGGCGCGAATGAGGCGTGGAGCGCGGCGCGGAAGACACGAATACGCCTCATTCGCGCATCAAGTTCGCGCGAATGGCGCGAATTGAGCGTCTGGCGCGTTACGCGCGAATGATTCAGTTAGTGCCATTTGTGCATTCACGCGTTTGACGCGAATTCGCGTCTGCCGCCCGAGTTGAAAAATCTGAACTTTGGCGTGAATTCGCGCCGCGTTAACCAATCAGGAGCCTAGCTGCTTGCTCACGTGGTGAAGTGTCTGGATGCTTCAATAAATTATTTTCTTAATATGACTAAATACATGTTGGGATTATGCACAACAAAGCAAATGTTTTATCACTTAAAACATTATTTCTATATACGAGACATGTTCCCAGATAGCAAACTGACATTGAATCAACGTGGAAATATGACATCGAAACAACGTTGATCTGACATAGTTTTGCTCATCGAATTAACGTTGAACCAACGTCAGACGCGTCATTCTTTCAAAACTAACGGAAAATCAACTTGAAATCAACGCGTTGTTTCAACGTTATGAAAGCAAACCAATTTTCGATTTTCATTTAGCTTTGAAGAATGCCGCGTCTGACGTTGGTTCAACGTTAATTCGATGAGCAAATCAACGTTGTTTCAATGTCATGAGAGACGTCGTTTCCACGTTGATTCAATGTCAGTTTGCTCTCTGGGTTCATTTTGTATTGAATGTTATTCATTCCATATCTAGAAATAGTATTATGTTGTAAAGACAATCAACATATGTGCATAAATTCGTGTCTGGACGTGAGAGAGAGAGAAAAATCACAGGACAGGTTAATAACTTTTGAAGGCTGGCTCTATTTATCATCAAAACAAAAATAAATGACAGCTAGATTAGATGGATGAGGGCGAGGGTGATCCTCGCTGCGATGCGGGACAACAGGTCATCAAACTGGGCGCGTGACAGGCGGAAGTACCGCTGACAGCGGCCGTCATCCAGCGCAGCTTCTGAAGCGAGCAAATGGTAAAACTAGACAAACGGTTCGGTTCCGAAGGGTCGGGTGGACACAAATATACGCGACGATGATCCCCACGCCGCTGTTCTGCTCTCCAGAGTAAATACAGAGCGGTAACTCTCTTGATGAATGCTCGGTCGACATAAAAACAATGGCCGCCAACGGATTTCGATTCTGACGCGCGTCACGCACGTAAATTTCGCTTCAAACTTTTGTTTTTACGCGCGCCAGTTTCGCTCTTGACACGCGAATTAACACAAAGTGGTCAAGCGTCAAACTAGACGCGTCAGGCGCGAATTTGACGCGCGATTCGCGTCCGGTGTGAACGTAGCATAACAGACACTTTTGAAGTGTCTGCATTTCAAAAAACGTCTTATAATCAGTTTGATGAAGTGATTCTATACTATAAGAAATGGTTCAGATACTTAACCTATTTGGAAAACGGACAGTAATCATTGAGTTAAAACCATGCTCACACCTGAAAGTGAACTTACGAGGGTATATGTATGTATGCTATTATTTTCTTTTTTCTCAACATGGTTTGCCGGAAGTTGTCTTAACTGCACTTAACTCGCACACCTGATCAAAACAAATATGTGTGGCATCGTGCCTGTTGTTTGGTTTCCGGTCTAGCTTGATCCACTTGCGCTTTGGTCGACGTAGCAACAAAACGTCCTTGCACGGGGCAAGCCATTGAAATCAATGTGTTTCATAGCACAGCGCGACACATGCTGCATCCAGTTGCAAAAACGTGAAAAAACTACAACGTTTGCTAAGACCAAAAAGACCATTTATCTCGCGGGAAAAAAAAAAAAACGCCGTTAAAATGGGTTTGCGTTAACGCCGTTAATAACACGTTTAACTGACAGCCCTAATAACCATACATGAAATTATTTAGTATATTAGTTGCCCCATTAGTTGTTGTTTTTAAAACTTTTTAGTATTTATAACTATACATGAAAAACATGATCATACTTTTCAGATGGCTGACATTTCTGCATTTAAAATCCTTTTTTTATTGATTGCATGTAATATTCTAGTTTTCTGAGATTTTGAATTTGGGGTTTTCATAAGCTATAAGCCATAATCATCAAAATTATAACTTTTGCACAGTATTCCAATTTTTCAAGTTTCCCCTGTATCTGCAGTGCTAGAAGCAGCCATATTTGCATGAACCCAAAACCATAAAACAAAAATTTGCCACATTTGGCTTTAAAAACAACTAATGGGACTCGTAGAAGAAACCACAAGGATACGAGAGAGTGATGCCAGGTTAAGAATTGAACATTGGCCTGACCAAAGAAAAAGACGGATGTAGTTTACAGATTTCCAGCATTGCAAGGAATGAGCTTCTTCACATTTCACTGTCAGAGTGGGAGAGATGAGTTTGGAGAGAGAATAGTTTATACAGCTCCAGTTTAAGAGCACTGTGAAGTAGTAATATATGTAGTTTATGGTGTTACAATAACAAACATGAGGTCCAAGTACCTAAATGCAGCTGAATAGCACCCTTGCAAAGTAGATGGTCAGTTATGCAAATTGGTATTTTCGTAAACATTGTGACAGTTGTGACAATGAAGGCAGATTAATGTCTGCAAACTATCTTTCTACAAACAACAGGTTCGCCTTTTCATCCATAACATTCTGTCAAAAGAAAAGCAATTTTATGTTCAATTATTTATTTATTTTTTAAAGTTGTAATAACCATATTGGTTTCAGAGTTCTATTTGTACTTAAATCTAAATCTGTTTCATAACTAAAAAAACGTAAATATCTCAAATGAAAAATCTCTCAATGAAAAATATGTTGGGGGAGGGTGGGAAAATATATATTATTTTGATATAATTCTTGTTTGATTGTTAAATGTGACTGCATTAACGTGGAGTTTGGAAATAAAATTGTTTATCTATAGTTTCTGTTTGTTTTATATTCATATTGTTCATTTCCAGTTCTATACCTGAATACTAAAATGTCTTATAATGTTTGTAAAAATATTTATTCATATTATTTCTGAATGTAATAATAAAATGTGACTAATACACGGATGCAAAATCCAGTATTTGTGCAATTTTGACCCATTGGGATTTGTCACTACATATATGTACTTAACATCTCACATCCAGTTGTGTCAAAACAGGAAAAGAAAAAACAAACACCCAAATTGAGATATTTTGCCCTTTTGCACTAAATGATCAAGACCACTCAGTGTTAAATCTATTGCAGTACTGCAGATCAAGACAGCAACTCCCTAACTGTGGCTTTGTGCAAGAAAGTGGAACAACATGTAAAATAACAACACACAACACTGGTCAAGTTAGGCCTGAAACATTTAGGAGCAGCTCAAAGCAACACTATGATAATATCATAGAGATCCAAACAGGGTCTCTAAATACAAGTCAGATTTAATAAGCAAGGGGCATTTGAAGTGTTTTTATTTTTCCCTCCAGCGATTACTCAGGAAACAGTCTGTGAGTGAGGCTGGTCTTCAGTAATTCCTCATTTCAAAGTACAAACAAACTATCAACAGTAATGTTTATTTACAAGCTTCACTGAATCACTAAAGCTTTGTAAAATCCTTTGTGGTTAATTATAACTGAGCTATGTGTTTCAGAGTGAAGCCACAATATCCTCTCCTTTAAAATCAGTTTATTGTTTATCTGAGGACAATGCAAAAATCCATAACTTAAAAGTAACCAGGAAAACACCAGGATCCATTTCATTTAATGCATCCGTAATGAGTCCAATTCCAAAAATGCCTAGGAAAGAAAAATCCCAGCAGTTTAGTTAGCCAGTTCTCCTAAACAGAAATTAAATAAAATGGATTACATCAAATAGTAGATAATTATTATTAAATCTCCTGCATCTTAGATTTTCTTACTGATTTGCCAAGAGACCGCACTCTAAATGACCATACACTAATCACAAGTCAGAGATCTCAATTTGAACTCAAACATTAGATGAACAAATGATCCGATCTATGCTATCTACATTCCTTTATTCTCAGAAGGCAAGCACTGGTACTTGGGCGGAGTGATTAGCGCAACACCTGAAAAGCACCTTTGTTACTTCCGTCAACAAAACTAACGTGACTAGCTAGCAAGTAGCGAACGTGACTGGTGATCTCAGGTGCTGCGAGTAAATCACTCTGCAGAAGAAGTATCGCCTGCTGAGAATATAGATCCAAGTCTGTATACGGTTTGAAGAGGTTTTGGTTTCTTAAAGGTGCCCTATAATGTGAAATTGAATTTATGTTGGCATAGTTAAATAACAAGAGTTCAGTACATGGACATGACATACAGTGAGTCTCAAACATCATTGTTTTCTCCTTCTTACTTAAATCTTGCTTTTGAAAAACACCCCTGAAAAACAGGCGAATCTCCACATAATAAACTCTGACGTAAAAGTCGGGATCATTAATATGTATGATCCATAATATTTGCATATGCCAGCCCATGTTCAGTGACAGACGAGACGGAGCTGCGCAGCCGAAGCATGGCCGTTGATCAGTGTTTGGATGTACACATGAACACAAAAGTATTTTTAGTTCCTTCATCCGAGCCTCTGAAGAAACAATGGGTTAATTTAATTTTCTCTGGATATTTCCAAACATTTCACCGACGACTGTTTCCTCAACTTCCCAAGAGCTGGCCTCGGACCGAGCTGATTTGTTATTGTTGTTCAAGTTCAGACAGGTAAAGTTAACGTATTAACGTTAACGCTTTCACTCAAAATCGTTCAGTACTGTTTATGCATCAGTAAGTCAAGCCAGGGACTTCACATCGTTTCTTTTAGTAGGATACATAAATAATATATTGTAATATAAAATATAATATATATATTGTAAATAAGTAATATATTATAATATATTGTAAATAAGTAATATATAATAAATTGTATACAGAAAGCGATCAATATCTTTCCACTAGGGCTGGGGTAAACAATTATTAACTAAACGATTAGTTGGGCGATTATTTTATCGATTAGTCGACTAATCTAATGACTAATTGGACGACTAATATAAAGAATATTTTTTTTCTGCTCCTCAATTAATAAAAAAACAATATCTCAAATAAATACTGGCATACTGAATCAAGATACTATAAGCTGGCTAACGTTAGTCTAATGTTATGTATTTGAATACCATCATTATAACTCTACAACCGCCAAAACCGTGTTATTAAAATATTTTTTACAAACATTTTTTATCATAGAGAATGTTTAAATATTAATATCAGCTGAGGAGGGAAACGGAGGCGGAGTAAGTGGTGCGATCGGAGTCTGCTACTACTGGAGAGGTTTGTGCACTTACTGATCAGAGCGTGCTGACACGGAGTAAAGCCTTGTTTATACTCGACACGTCCGCACGAGCGCGAATGTGCGCACGGCAAAAATGACGCGTTGGGTGCGCAAGACCAGGAAGACTGTGGCTGGCTGTGTGTACGCCTTTTTTTGTAACGGCGCGCCCGGTGCCGCGTCCGGAAGCGACTTCAAGCCAAATCTGCCCGAGCTTGTACGTCTCACCACACCGGCACCCAGTTTGCGCATCTAAATTGCAATTTTCTTTTCTTAAGGGTTTGTTTACTGTGTGTGATTCATTTAATGGATAGCACATTCACTTCAAGTTGTCTTCGTCCTCTATTCTGAAATGCTTCGGTCTCCCACGTGTGTGTGGCAAGCTGTACCGCCGGGAACATGCAAAAAATAAATAAATAAAGAAGCGTCGACGCAAAAATATGACATTGACGCAATTTTGACGTCGAATAATCGACGTCATCGACGCGCCGCTACAGCATTACTTTCCACACAGCGCGAGTTTATCTGGACACTTGCCAAACTCGTTATGAATTCAATGACGCACGTTACAATGCACAACAAAGCTCTTTCTGTATTTACATGATCGTGTCTGCATTAGTGAAAGCAGAGAAGGCAGAAATTGCGTTGCAATGATAAGATCTTCATCCTCGCGATCGACAGGTTGTCTGTCCTCTGCTTGCTCAATACTCAACACAGCAACATTTTATGTGATGGGAATAGATCTAAATACTTCAAAAACATCTCACGATTCATTAATCTCGATAGCTGTAATAGAAAAAAAACTATAATAGCTGGAGTAAAATTATTCGAAACAGTTTCACATGTAATACTTAGCTATTTTATATGCAAGCATGTCAGCCAATCACAGCAGAGGCCGGTTACACACAGCAGACAGAGTGTTCAAATCAAAGGCTAAAATCAGGCTAGGAAAAATGCCTTTTATTTCTAAATTATGACTATTTTTGATCTAAAAAAAAACATACTAACATTATAAGGGCAACCCAGGAAACATTATAAAATAATTTAAAAAATATATATATTTTAGGGCACCTTTAAGATAAAAAACAAAACTGGAGAACTATTTCACTGCTTGTCAAATGTAACATGCTTTATCCTCCAATAAAAGATTTATAATAAAAGAAGATGGCTGTGTCTCGGGAAAATGTTGGCTTTTTTTGTCACATACTGGGAGCAGTAGGCTAAATGGAGCTGTTTACCTCCTGTATTTGTGCTAAGCTAGGCTAGCGGTGGGTGAGTTATGGCAACGCATGAAGATGAGAAGGGTATGTATTGTCCTAAACAAGCTAAAGTAGGCATGTTTCATAACAACCATGGACACTTTCCATTGTTCTTTCGCATGGGCCGACACTTTCGCATTGGGGTTACAGTGCAAAAGGATTCTTTAGATTATTCAAATGTTCTTCATATACTATTAACAAAAATATATTATTTTAAGAACTGATCTTTGGGGAACCAAAAATGGTTCTACAAAGGCATCCTTTTGGAAAAAGTAAATATTTGTCACTGATCTTCTCAAATTGATTAATTTAACCTAATACATGAAAAACTACATTACTACAAAAAAAAAAAACTCATAAGCCACAAAAGACCAACATCTGAGCAGAAAAAAAGAGAAAACTTTGGGAACTGTAGTAGACTCAATAAGCTATTGATAAGGATTCTGTCATCAAGCATTCATGTTGGACTCTATTAGTTGAAAATGACTTCCAATCCCCAATAAAGGCTGCTGTCCCACGCAGGTGCATCTACATAAAACACATGCCCATCAAGCATTCTTCACAGGGCGCTACCAAGGGATGTTAAATATTCATTGATTGCTATAAAGGCTTTGAACAAAGATATGCCTCACTTTGAAAGGTAATATTGAAAACAAATAATAAAACTGAAAATTCATTGTAGGCACTTCTTTTTCAGATTCCATTTTCATTCTCCCCAGCGTTACGGAGATGAAACAGGGGTCCCTGAGCTATTCGTTAGTGCAGTCGCACAGAACATGCTCCCTAATAATGAGCAGGCAGCAGCAGCATCAGTGTACTGGCAAAGGTTAATTAAAATGCAAGAGAATAAAATCAGAGCTGGCTGTCTCCCACGAGGCAGAGCAATAGAGGACAAAGATGGATCTTGTTGCACCCAACATAAACTATCTCTAAATAATGTGTGACAAAGTCTTGATGACCAAAACAATGACCATTGGTTTAGGGGTTTTCAAACTCTGGTCAAGGGGGCAATGCCAGAGGGTCTGTGGAAAAGTTTAGAGAATAGTGTATTTAAAAAAAATAAAAATAAAAATTGTAAACTACTTAATAAACAAATACCTATCTGATTAAAATGATAAATTAAAATAAATACATGTTCATCTTAAGTAAATAACTTAAAGGTCCTATATGTAACTTTTCTTCTAAAATGAATCCTTTTTTTATTGCAAGTGTGTGAAGGGGTTATAATCACACATTACAATGATCCACTTGTCAGCTTTTGCTATTTCTACCCTATCTCACGACCAATTCGTACGAATTCGTACGAATGATTCAAAAGTGGCTAATTCGTACTAATTCATACGACCTCACTCGTACAAATTTGTACGATTTGTCTAAACCCACGTGACGGTTATGTTTAGGGGCGGGGTCAGGGGTAGGTCATTCGTACGAATTCATACGAATTTGCTAATTCGTAAAATATGTACGAATTAGCTAAATCGTACTAATTCGTACGAGTGAGGTCGTACAAATTGTTACGAATTAGCCACCTCGTAAAATTCGTACGAATTCCCGTGAGATCGGGTTGGCTATTTCCACTGAAGGCACGAAAACATGGATCAACATTGGCAGAGCGTCTGAATTATGGAGAGACCTTGAGGGTTGAGGGTTCTGGCAGTGGCAAGTGGGAGTTGTTTGAAAGTCATCTTTCTCCATGACCACATGGCTAGTTTGGACAAGGCCTGGGGCCCTGAGGCCTATTGAGGCCACGCCGAGCACCCAGGAGAAGTGAGGAAGTCAGAAGTGTGGGTGATTGGAGTCGTTGTTGGTTGGAGTCCTGGTTTCAAACTCCTGAGATTGTCCTCGGTACTTTGAGAGTCGTCTCTCTCCTCCATGAGTCCGTATCTGGTTGTAAGCAGGGCCTGCTGGGCCCTCGGGGCCCCCATGGAAGGGGTTCCCCAGTATCACAAGAAACGGTGTCTGCGGCTAGATGAAAAACTACTAAGAGGCAGAGGTGGAAAGAGTACTGAAAATTTGTACTCAAGTACAAGTAGTTCCTAAAATAATACTCGATTACAAGCAAAAGTACTGGTGTTAAAAATGTACTTAAGTAAAAGTACAAAGTACCCCTCTCAAAAACTACTCAAGTACTAATTACTAATTACTTTTAGCCTGTGATATTTATTTACTTTTATGGAAACCAAGTTATAAAAATGGTCTAATATGATTATTATTATTATTAATGAATTATAATGCAAAATAAATAAGCTTATTGGGTTATTTTATGTATAAACTTCTTTTTTTCTCTTTTTTTTTACAATAAAGATTTCCAAAAGTACCCTACTAATATTTCAAAAGTTATCAGCATTTAGCACTGACACAAATGTACCATCTAGACAGACTGTCAATCAGTGCAGTTACACTGCTATGTCAGTGGGTCATGGCCGGCAAGATACTGTTGTTATGAAAGAGTCATTATTAAACTCTTCATTCTAAGCTTAAAACACGGATTTAATATTAATAAAACAATGTGTTGACAATGACATACAATATGACTTTTTAATCTAAGTTTACAATGTTAAATCTTTATTATGGTAGGCTATATGTGCTTGTCACCTGAGTAACGCTGAAGCTCATGTTTCAAGTGATGTTTTTAGTCAAATTATCGTGAGGTCTTCCCAACTTTAAAAACAAAAACAACTGAACTATCACATATCACTGCAGAAACAAATTTTTTATATATATAAAAAAAAAACACTGTCTTCTTTCCTTCCTCTGTATAAGAACAACTCCTCCATGTGGGGTCATGGGCACTCGTCATCTGGTATTTCTTCTGAATTTTCAATGAATTCAGTGTCTCGAATGTCCATGTCCATTACGGCAAAGTTCTTTGATAACACTAAAATACAAACTGAAGGACGTGTGAGGATGAATATAGCTCTCCAGAAACCGGGCTTTTTTCCCTCTCCAAATACAAGGGTTTTTATTGGCCTGCCCACGATCAGTTATTTCCATTGGATACCCAAATGCTGGTCAAGGATTTGAATAATTGTTGAATTCAAATTGTACAAGTACTTTGTAATTAATGGGATTTTTAAAGTAGTGAAGTACAATTACTTAACTTAATTTGTAGTCAAGTACAAGGAAAATTACAGACTAAAAAATTTACTCATAAAAGTACAAGTACACGAAAAAACTACTTAATTACAGTAATCTGAGTAGTTGGAATTCGTTACTTCCACCTCTGCTAAGAGGGAGGTCACATGGACTGCCCCTAAGGGTTGGCTGACCATTAAGAAAGATGATATATATATATATATATATATATATATATATATATATATTAACAAAGTAAAAACAGGTAATACATACCAGTACAGTAGTACAGGCAGCAAAAAGTGGAAAAAAACAATGCAATGTAATCAACACATTTAAATACATTTTTCCACAGTATCAATTGTCTCTTTGAACTTGCAAATATAACTACCTTTTAAATTTTGGTACAGGGGTTCCTTGCAAGAGGATAATCATATCATATAATCATAGGTCTTTGGCTTCTAAAATATTTTATACCATGGTCTGGGTGAATACTCGATTCTGATTGGCTGCAGGGTGTCCGTTAAAAAGTGATAGAGGACACCTAGTAAAGTAGTTCTGGTGAAACTGCCTGTTTACCATTCGAAATTAATAAATAAATGCGCTGCCTACAACGGCTGTGAGTAACCATAGCAACAGGCAGTCACATGCTCTATCATCTAACGTTAGATATTATAGCCTAATACAATGAGCGACTTCGTGCTATTTCTTTTAACATTTATGGAGAATATGGCAACTTTGACGACTGGTATGCTGCTGAAGAAAGAAAAAATGTAAATAAAACGGAGAAAATTACACCGCTGCTGCTCTGCTCCATTGAACTCTATTGGTAACGACGTAACTTGCGACCATAGTTGGATAACGATGCTTTCGGGAAATGCACCCCTGAATGAGACCCTGCGGGAGTTTTACGCAGCTGTCCAGACAACCAAGGCAGGAGAAGGCTGAACGTTACAGCGTTTCAAGCCTAAGGAGCCTGAGGAAAATTACCCTCTCTTTGATCTGATTAATTTATTGCCCTCTATAACGTTAAGCGCGAATAGCTGGAGATCAGAGCTAATTGTTTTTTTTATTGTTGTTTGATTAATTGTTTTATGAGTAATAAAAAAAACTATGCCTACCTTTGTGTTTCATGAAAAAAAAATGCATTTGTGAACCTGAAGGGATACGAACTAAGCGGACTATATATCTCCGGTTGCTAAATAAACAGTCAGGCAGGCAAGGCAAGTTATTATTTGTAAAAACTAGATTTAGCCTAATTAAAATATAAACTAATGTTTTATTTGGCAAGTGACCATGGTATAAGCGGGTTAATGCCCTCCGAGGTGTCCATTGTCAGGTTTTAATGGACTTCGGCGGAGGCAACCGTCCTCCGCTGCGCGTCGGCCGGTTTACGCCTCGCCGTCGTCCATTAAAACCTGACAATGGACACCTCGTCGGGCATTAACCCTTACGTAAACCCCTGGTTAAGGGAGAACTATGATCCTCACTGCTTAAGGATGGTCATGGATGTGAGAGCAGCACAATTGCGGTTGATATATACGAGAAGTTAATATTGAGTAACTTACATATTAGTCAGTACTGTTACTTTGCAGACTGCATACTGTAAATTTGTCTGGTTTTCCAGACAAAGTTAGGTCCAAACTATGCCAAAGCAGTCCTCTCCAAGCAACACGCAGTAGTGGCATATTGTACCCGATGAGTCAGTGTAGTGAGCAAATCGGTTGAATTAATGATTCAATGACTCACTCCCCTAAAAAAAAATCACCCCCTATACCCTTATTCACCATTCCCTACATTATTCCACTAATACGATCCATTTGAAGGAGTGAATGAAAACGAGTGAGCGAATTCGGACACCGAGTGCACTGGAAGGGCTGCCGCTTTTTAGCATAGTTTGTGCTTACCATTTAATAATCATTTGACACTTAGCAAACTGGCAGCTCCAGTAGTATTCAAATTAATTAATCCATCAGTAATACCATTGATCAGCTCAACCAAACGTGGATATTTTTCCACTAAGAAACAAACAGTTATTATGTTTTGATTGATACTATTACTGTGAAGCTGCTTTGATGCAATCTACATTGTGAAAATGTATATTCGGTTTGGAAAATGGATGGATGGATGGATGATTCACCTGTGGGCACCATCTTCTGGATGGTGGACGCAGGAATTCATTCGACCTCACCCTCACATTGCATTGTGGGTATTGATTGCAGTTGAGTGCACATCAGTTGTACACTCGTTATTGCAATGCATTATAGGATAGAATGAGTGCACTCGATAACATCCACTATGGTTTCGGACACCACTATAAATGGCAGTCCCCTCAAATAGTGTCCTATTTAAGTATTTCTGGGGCGATTTCAGACACAGCCAACATCACTTGTTTAGTCCAAATCAGACTTTCCTTCAGGGGTTGGATTGGTTGATTGATTGATCTATTGAATGGTTGATTGATTGAGTGATTCTTCACACTTTTACAAAAAAGACTATATAAATTGTAGCACATACGATAGTATTTACATTTGGGTGCAGATGGATCTGCATTTAAAACTGTGTATGGTCTTTGAAAAACATATTGACAATAAATAGATGCATATCACACAAATGACAATCTGGGGGAGATAAGAATTTATAGTTGTCCATATCCTGAGACGGAAAGATATATATTTATATTAGTAATGCCCAGGCACATATAATCTAAACCCCCAGAAAGCTCATGGAGGTTACCGCATATTCTTTTATCAGTGTTTCTATTTTTTCCCAATAATTCTGCACTTTTTACCTAAAAATCAGCAGAGAAAATGTGAGAAAACTCTTCAGATTCTGTCTGGGCCTGTGGTACATCACCTTTACCTTCATCATCAACACTGGAGGTTGGCAATATATGAAATGAAGACACTCTAATAGTAGATACTCTCTGGCAAACAAGACTAATATCAGGCATGTTTCCTGCCAGACACACAGCGGTGTCGATGAAAGGCCCATCAGTTGATGTACTGTAAGCAGATATGTGTGATAACCCTTGGGTCTGTATGGTGACTGATGACAGGACACAGCAGAGCATAAATATGCAACTAAACGTCAGGGTGGTGAAGCAGCCATAAATCTGTGAGGAGGAAAGTCTGGTATATCCTCACAGAAGAGCTGAATAATATTTCCACAGTGTGATAGCTGTGGCTGTCCAATACATTATGCAGTCAACACAAGAGGTCCCTGAACCATTTAATCACTAGGAATAAGCAGACCATTGTTAAGTGCACACAATGACAGGTCTCAGTCTATAAATAGTCTGGGAATGCATCTTTGATCACTGTCATAGTCCATACATGCATAGACACTACATGACCAAATGTATGTGGATGCCAGACCAGAGTATGTAAGCAGGGCAGAGTGGTAGCAGAGTTACTTACACTGTAAAAAATTTCTTGTCAAATTAACAGTAACTTACTGGCAACAATTATCCAGTACTTGCTGTATTTCATTTAACAGTAAAATTACCGTAACACTAACTACAGTACTGTTAAGCATACTGCAAATTAAATAACATTATTTTACTGTAATTTCTTACCATATTAAAGTACAGAATTACACTGTTAATTTTTAATAATACTGTATAGTATGAAATGTTATTGTATTTATTTTATAGTGCTACTGTGTAACTGTAGAAAATCCGTAGAAATATTATTTTAACTGTTAATGGGAAATAGAAAAAGAACAATTGAAGCTTTAACTGCACAAGGTTTATTGTGTATTTTCAAACACATTAGTACATTTACATAATATACATTTAAATACATTAATACAATTAAATACATTAATAATAAAAATGTAATATAATACAATAAAATCATGCATGACAAATCATGAACAATTATGCATAAATACATGCAAAAATTATCATGAACAGGTAAATAGAAAAGATTAAAGGGTGCTATCTTGATCAATCTATTAGAAAGATAGTTCATAACAACTCATCCACCCACTCCCATGCTGGGTAAAACAGCTTAAACTAGTCTAAGATTGTCTATTGGTTTGAGATAGAATGTCTAACTGGTCAGTTGCTGATTTTAAAGGGTTTTTGGCTGCTTCTATCTAAGGGACCAGATTTGCAGGGCTGGGAGACACATATAAACTTATAAACTATAAAAGCTTTGACGAGTAAACCACCATCCAGATGAGTATAACAAAATGACAAGTTATCCAGTGTCCTTTAAAAAAAATAAAAAAATAAACACAAAACAACCTCATCATGCACATGTGCCATGAAAAACTTGCATTACGGTATCAATAATTATTTATATGCAGACTTATGTTCTAACTTTTGCAATAGGAAGTTTTCTATCCAAGCTTTTATGCAATTAAACCTTAAACTGTAACGTTTATTTTCACACAACAATTCTAAACAACTTGCAGATAGACAAAATTCACAGATGGATAAAAATCTGTTTAAAATGTTCTCAGTGGGTCAGTACTGGACCAAGGTATAGTAGTAGTAGTTAGATAAATAGAATAATTAAATTAGATTAGATTTACAATTCATCGGTCGTCAAGATGGATAGGGGTCTTCTTAACATGCACAGCTCACACCTGTGGAAAAGGAGAACAGACAAGACAGTTAAAATATAGTACGTTTTTGTTGTTGTTTTGGCTAAACAGCAAAAACAGACAAAATGATGTCTAAAGTGTAGTTCACTTAATACTAAAATCTTGTTTGTTGGACTGTTGTTTAAAATCAATTCATTTACGATCACGTGAAAACGTAGGCTAAATCTTGCTTGTGTGATACTAAGTTACATGACTTAAAAAAAGATTGACAAGGCATCGTTCCCTTCAAATGAGTACATGTCAGTTTACACATAGTAAAAAAAAAAATAAAAAAAAAATGATATTATAGCCGACAATACTGTAGTATATGCAGTGAATGGTTCCTACCGGAACACCCCCAGGCAGTTTGTGTAGTTGGTATGACCCGGAGTTTTTTATTGTTGTTGATTCTAAGTTCGCTAGTAAAGTGTTCAACACCAGGCTAACTCCCTCGTGTATGTGTCGTTAATGATAACCAAAGATTAACAAAGACCACAACAAATACTGTAAATGTCACACATACACCTTGGGCGCTTTCCGCGGTCCAACTTTATCACTGAGGTAACGTTATAATGGCAGAACGCCAGGTCAGGATTTACACGAAAATAAGCGTGAAAAAATCAATAAGAGGAATCGGCACTTTAATTTTATAACAATAAATCCGAATCCTAACCTTGGATGTCCGATTCAGGAATACATTTATCGATTATCAATTCCTAACCCCTGTAAGTCATAAAATAAATGAACGTGCAGGCGCTTCCACCGACTTAACGTGGTAAATAACAAAATGATTAGACCATTTTGACCGTATAAGAGGTTACATATGAAATATATGTTAATAAAATCACATTTAATCAAGTAAGGCTATCAACATAAAAGAAATCCGCGTCTGACTTATACAGACGTTATCGAACATTCCGCGGCCACTTCTTTCTAACGGTAATCTGTTAACTCATATGGTTTGCATAAAAATATGAATTACTAACCAGATGTATGGCGAAAACGTTGCGACCGACAGCGACGCGATGCACGGCCTGCGTGTTCTTACAGAGGGAAGGGAACTGAAGAGTTCTTCATAAAATGGCAGCTTGTTGTGGTTATTTTTCGCGGTCATTTCGTACTAATGTATTTGAATTTACAGTAACATCCCAAATGGCTACATTGAAGAGTAGCCTATCATATACATATTATATTAAAATGTCTAGAATATATTAAATTGAATATAGAAATCGTGGTCAGCTATTCTAAATAACTTTAAAGTTATTATTAGCTAGAATCCGTTTGCATACACATTATAAGAATTATTACTTACCAGATGAAGAAGTTGCAGGTCGGCAGAAAAGACAGCAGCACCACTGACACGACAGAGAAACTCTTTCAAAGTCAAATATGCTCTCATGCACACCCCACTGACATAAATTATGTCATAAATTATGACTGTTAATGGTCAACCAGTGCTACATTTTTATTTTAAATGTAAGAATAACATTAGTAGGCTAGCAATTTTACCCGTGGAACTGTTTGTGGTGTTTTTCGCGGTCAATTGCACTGCTGTATTTAGATTAACAGTAACTGATAATTTCCCAGAATGCATTGCAATTCTACAGTAACATACTGTCAACTGTGTGCACAGTACATAACTGTTGAAAAAACACTTTAATACTGTGAAAACAACTAAATCTACTGTAACTTACTGTACATAGATTATACAGTAAGAAACTGTTGAGAAAAACAGTATAATCCTGTGAAAACAACAGAAATCATTTACAGTGTAGGGATCAGTTGGGCATATTTTTGTCAGCAGAACCCCCCCCCCCCCCCAAAAAAAAAAACAAAAAACAAAAAAAAAAAACAAAAAAAAAAACAAGCTGGTGTGGCAATAAGCGGTATAGGGTTTTACTTTATATTTTCCGGTGATAATTGTCGACTACGCCACCCTGAATAATTCAGGGAATATCTAAATAACCCAGCAATTTGCATTAGGTCACAGGTTCGTGTGTGCCAGGAAGGTCAGAGACATGTACAAAGAATTTACAAAAAAATAGTTTTTATTGATATATAAAAGAGTTAAAAAGTGGTATGTCCTTGTAAAAAAGGAGCGCACAGCGCTACATGCACAAATAATGGCAATTGACAAAAGGTGTCGTCACAGCGGGCAATATATAATGGCTACATCAGCAGTCCTCTACCCACGAGGGTAGGAGGAACAGCAAGAAACTCTACAAAGCTCAATTTACAGGTAATACAAACAAACAATATACCAAACCACCAGGCCGAGTCTGCCGGCGGAAGGACCACTTAATGGCTTTTCCAAAAGCACAATCCAACTCACCCACACACACACACACACGTCACCGTGCACCAAATCACACACACAGGCACTTCAAAAGTGTCACCCACTGCAACACCACCGCTATCACCATACAAGAGAAGGTCCTTCCGTCTGGCCACCTCAGTTCCACAAGAGAATATTCCTCACATATAATTCCCTCTGGCTACTGTTTACAGCAATCATCAAGACCGCCGATTAACTGAGGGGTGAACAGACACTCACTCTGAACTCATAACGTGCACCGCCGGAAAAGTGCTGATTGACAACTGAGACGCGAGTGAATGACGCACGCGGGGAGGCGGAGTAAAGACGCGACGCATCTCCGGACACAGCCAACCCGCATTAAATAGATGATACTATCCCCTGATAGGATGCCACAACTGTCAATCACTTAACTAATAATGTCACACTGGCATGCAAATTATCACACGTTAAATTTTAGACCCTGATTATAAGATGACCCCATTTTTGAGCGCCAACAACGAAGAATGCCAAATATGTGCAAAACGAGTGTTTCCCCCAGGACTGATAAATGCAGTGGAGTCAAACAACTCTGATTAAGCAGCCAAGAAATATGGTGTGTCAGAGTGTAATGTTAAGATGGTGAACCCCAAAAGACCGCACTCCTAAATGTGGCCGCTTTGAAGGTCAAGGTCACGGTCAAAGTTTTTTTCTATAACACTTTTTAACAACACGAATGTTGACTAAAGTGCTTCACAGATACATCAGAAGTACACATACAGTAGAGCATATATATATATATATAAATATATCAAACCACGTATAGACCTAATAAATAGAATCTTTATAATAAGTACAAATTTTAAACCTAGTGACCTCACAAGAACTGCAGCCTTGTAGTATTTCATAGATGCAAGAAGTATTTTTAAGTGAATTTTTCAATTTAATAAACTTGACAAAAAAGGTAGGTTTTAATTGATGCTTTAAAAACGTTTAAAGTAGGAGAATCTCTGATTGATAAAGGTAGGGTATTCCAAAGTTTTGGAGCATAGACTGAAAAGGACCTATCAACTTTTGTTTTCAAACGTGATTTCAGGATATTTAACAATAGCAGAGGTGACGACCTAATTAATCCTCAAGAAACAGAATCTCTACCAGAGTCTAATGGTAAATAGAGTTAGGTATCATCTGCATAGATGTGATAAGAGATCTTATGATGCTCAAAGATCAAACACAATGGAAGCATGTAAAGAGAGAACAGAACTGGACCCAGGATCGAACCCTGTGGCACCCCGCAGGTAATTGGCACTGAGGAAGAGGAAAATTCTCAGATTTCTAAAGATAAACTCCAATTAAAAAGATAAGACTCAAACAACTATAAGGCAGTTTCATAGATGCCAACCTTATTAGTCTTTTTAACAAAATGCACTGGTCAATGGTGTCAAATGCTGCGCTGAAATCCAACAAAACAAGGACTGCACAGTTTACAGAGTCAATTGATACCAATTGTCACTCTTAGTAGGGCAGATTCAGTACTGTGCTTAGCTTTGAAAGCAGATTGAAAAGGATCTGAGGCGTGATTTAAAATTAAGTAGTGTAAGTTGATTTAACACCAATTTTTTACAGGACTTTAAGTAAAAAGGGTAATTTTGAAATCGGCCTGTAGTTATGGAGTTCGAGAATCAAGGCTTGGTTTTTTTTAGCAAAGGGTGGACAATATAATATGTTTTAAACAGGATGGAACAATACTGCTTGCCATAGATGCTTTTATAATGGAAAACAGACACATCCAATAACTCATTTAAAAGGAGAACATAAGTAGTATCCAGAAACCAAGTGGTTAATTACATTTTCGAAATCACAGCCAGCAGATCAGTGTGAGATATAGTCTGAAAAGCAGATAGACAACAAAAAAATCCGTAAATTATAGCAACTTTTGGATGAAGATGATGAAATCAGTGACCTAATACCAATTATCTTATCTATAAAGAAGCTACAACTTCTCATTCAGATCAGTACTTGGCACTAGACCAGACAGAACCGAGTTTAGAGTGGAAAATAAAGACTTTGGACAATGGTATTTTTTTTTTTGCAGTCAAATTTGAAAAAAAAAAAAAAACAATTCGTCCTTGACAAATAAACAGCTTCCTGATATTGACACAGACTAGCTTGCAGAAGCTGATATGAAAGTTGCAGTTTGTCCTGTTTCCATATTCTTTACTCTGTGGTGCATTTGAATTAGTCGGATGCAGCCTTCACATTGGGACACGTGTGGGAAAGCCTACCTTGTTCTTATAGCTAGCCGGATCCTGGATGGGGGCATGTATGTGTGATTGACAGTAAAAGAAATGGAAACAGCGACCCCATTGATTTCAATTTAGATAGCCCTTCCTGATAGTCAAGCATACTGCGCAGGCTCAAACTTAGCTTGACGACGTAGATGTGACGTGAGCAACCACTCTGACCTTCTAGTAGCTGTGCCAAGACAAATTTAAATTGAAACAAATCTTTTGTTGAACTATTTTGTCCCGTTGAACTCTCTATTTATGGGCTTCTCCCTTGACTCTATGCATCCATGTCCACCCAATTGCCCCATAGACAGTAAAAGATTGCCTACGAGCTTCTCATTCTGTTTATACAGTAATTTCTCTACTGTGCGACAGAGCGTCCCGTGGTTATGATGCAATCTTTAGACTTTTTTTTTTTTTTTTTTTACAAAAAACGGCTTCTACAGGGCCATAACGTAAGATACAAAGTAATGGAGCCTTTTATCACACAGTACTTCCTGACACTGATGCCAGTGTTGTGGCTAATTTCGACCCCCTGCCAAATTGTTACCCCCCTCGTCAAGTCATTACCTGATTGCCAAATCCAACCCTGCCCCTAATTCTAACCCCTCTCCCACAACTACCAATGCTAGGGGGGGTAATAATTTGCCAAGACCCAAAACTCGGCACAACACCGGCGGCCCGCCGGCCCAAAGTTACAAGTGTGGTTTTTCCGCTCACAGGCACCAGGGGAGTACGAGACGGCCATAAATGACCCGTAAAATGTCATTCCCGTAAAATGTCATTTAGCCATTCCAATAACTCCGAAGCTGTTCAGTTAAGCTTAACAAACTGCATAGTTCCCCTTTAATAGATTAGCGCACCGCTTGCCCTTCGACTTCAGGGAGAAACTGCTCTCATTTCAGCGCTATGTGATCAGCCTAACCGTACGTTCACATTGCCGCCGTCTTGAGCGTCAAAGAAGCTCTGGCCGCCCTGTCAAGGACGCTTGTCAAAAAGCATGGGAAAGCTTTTTGACGCTTTGAAATCTCTGACGTTGCAGGGAGAATAGAAGCGTCACAACATGAAATGTAATAAACAGAAAGAAAAAAAACAAGCAATACATTGAAGAATCCTTTTTTAATGACCGCATTTTTATAACAGTTTTGGTCACATTTGGTCGGGAAAAAATAGCTATTATTATTATTATTTGCGGTCAAATCGGTGTCACCATGAGCAAATTAATTGCATTCCCGCTTTAAAACGAGCGTTCGTAAATATTTCAAATATAAATTGCGCTCATGCGGTCCCTATAAGCAAACAACGTCATGTCATAAATGATACCAAACCAGCAGGAATCACAGCAACGGCGATGATTAGCTTCTCTTTCATTTTCTCGGAACTAATGTTTTGGTAGGAACGAAATGAAATGATGCTGAACGTCTATATTCCAATTGGTTGCTGGCGTTTGCCGCTGCTTGCCAGCTCATTACCATAAATTTGAGCTTTTTTCAACTTTCTGACTTTCTGATCAAAACGCTCAAAACGCTCAAAACGCCCAAAACGTGACGCCGAGGAATTTGACACTCCTTGCAGCTTAGAGAGGCCGGCTTCCATTGAAAATGAATGACTTCCGGCCACTTTGGAAGCTCAAGTCGGCGGTGGTGTGAATGTACAGTAAGGACAAAAAAACATTCAGATCCCCTGGATCAGATTGGTAATGCAGATTTAATACCTGTGTTTTGGACATGCCAACATCTGTCACTGTATATAAGAAAGTGAAATTATATTTTTATATAATAATAAAAAAATTTAAATATTGTCTAATATTCAATATTTAAAGAGGCTACATGCGTTTTCCTGAAATTTAAACTCGTGACTGACACCTGTGGCCGAAAAACAAAACTGCTCTTCCTTTCTGCTCGCTCTCGCAGCGCGCGCTCGTACGTCCACACTTCACAAGTCATCTGCTGCAAGAAGGTCAACATTATGTTTACAGAGGTAAGAACAGTCAGGTAAGAACTACTTGCTGACTAGCGGTGGTGGCAGAGTGATCTGAAAGGTTTAACATAAACACGCTTGATGTCACATCCGCAAACAGCGCGGGAAAAGTCCGACCCGACAGAAAATAGGAAAAATAGGATACAGGCTTATAGGTGCACCCACTGTGAGCGAACAAGATGTCAGTATGCTCATCAGGAGATGTTTGAGTCATAAATGGTACAATAAAAAGGCTATTATGTTTATTTTGGGGGAAAAAAAGCTGCATATAGCCTCTTTAACACCCTCAATATTTAATTAGGGGCTGTCTAATATGCAGAGTAGTCTTTTATTTGGAACAATACTGTTCTTTCAATGTCAAATACTTTGTCAATGTCTGTGACAACTCTAAAAATACATTATATATATATATATATATATATATATATATATACTGTATATATATTAGGGGTGTAACGGTACACAAAAATCACGGTTCGGTACGTACCTCGGTTTTAAAGTCACGGTTCGATACAGCAGAAAGAAAGAAATGCCAGAGAAATTTCCTATTTGTTTAAAGAAAAAATATTTTTAAATAAGTGTGAGTTTTTCTAGATCTTGAAACTTTCAGGTTTATAAGGGGTCATCTTTGAAGGATGAACAAATAATGTTTTGGTCATCACATTAAAAATAACATTTAAATATATATCTATTTATATAATATTTGAATTTTGAAGTGCTGGAAAAAGATGTGTGAAGTACTTGAAAGCATTTCATCATTCCAGCCAAACTGGTTCCAGTTAGTGTTACTATATTAAATCCATGGTGAATGTTGCTGGTCTGTGGACGTAAAGTATTACTAGTTCATTCATGGCACAACGTTTCTCCTGGTTTCCATGACAGCGCTGTTTGATCTAATAGAGATAATAACGTAGAAATGTGAATGCATCTCACTAGATCTTGCAGCCATGTTATTACCTCAGTGGCGAATTCAAATGTTTTCTTTACCGGATCTCTTAGCGCGGTGTGGTAACAGTGTTGCTTGATCGAGATCGGCTCGCTCTGCACAGATGTTGCTGGTCCGAACTGATAAACGATCCGTGAAGCACATAACGAGTAGCGCAGTTTCGTTCTGCTTTCATTACGCTTGCCATTTGGATGTTGCGCAACGTTGTGTTGGCCACGTCAGCACGAATTTTGCCGGCAGGAAAAATGGTCCAAGCAATCGTTCGGTTTGTATGCGCACCGAACCGGAAGCCTCGAACCGAAACGGTTCAATACGAATACATGTACCGTTACACCCCTAATATATATATATATATATATATATATATATATATATTGTATGGACCCCACTTCAATCCACTTGAAATTCTGCTGTTAAACTGCCTGAATTAAAGCTTTGATGATATTCAGTTAAACATATTAAAATAACATGTTCAGTCATATAAGTGGGGTGTCCAGGCGTCCACATACTTTTGTCAATGTGGTGTAATCACATTAGAGGTCTCCAAAATGTAAGGTCTACATGCAGACGTTGCAGTCTAAAGCTCCTGTGCCCCCTGTGGAAATAGTGTTTCTTGTCACATAGACCATATAAATTCAATATCATTTATATGAGCTTTTGTTTATGGTTCCTCAGAGACTTTCTCATTTCAAAGGCCTGCCAGAACAGTTTGATAGCTGTTTATATGGAGCTTGGTGAGAGGAGAGGCGGGAAGAAGAAAAAGAGAGAGAGGTGAATCCGTCCAACTGTGGCAGTGGTCACAGAGTGACACGGTGACAGACAGCAGAGAAAAGAGAGGAAGATTGGAATCCTTTAAAGGGCCGAGGAAATGAGAGCGTAACTTTGCTCTGTCAATCACCTAGTCTGGCCTGTAATAAGCAGCGCCCAGGTTTCTCCTCCAAACCAGCAACACGCCATCTCTTTGCTCTGACCAGGAAGTTACTATGACCTGAATTTCAATTTACTCCTAGTCTCCTGAGGCAAAGCAGCACATATGACAGTCTACTCAGTCTACTCACATATGAATTTATAGTGGGCGCTTTTAATAATACAGACATTAACGGAGGGGATCTTTTACAATTTGGGAATGAAATTATGTAGAAAATGTAAGTCAAATTAGAAATGTTCTGTTGGTGCTTCAGAAAAAAAGCTATGGTGAAGTTATGATCAGGTGGAATTGGTCTGGTTGGCACCTCCTCAGGGACTTTGGCTGCTGCTGATGGAGATTTTACTGAGCTGTCACCTTTCACAACCCCTTCAAAATATTTTCCAAGAACTTAGCCACTGAATTTATGGATGACAGCATCAAAAGAGCCAGTGGTACATACAAGCCCAGAATGCTAATTAATAGAGTATAAAATGAACTCCAAAAAAAACGAGCAGGATCCTGATATGGGTTTATTAGTAAAAAATTACCGAACAAATAAATACTTAAATATAAGTTGAAATTGTGTGTGTGTTCATGTTTATATTACATTTTGTGAACCAAATGTGGAATGAGGAAACAAAACAGCGTATAAATCTTACGAAGTAATGTTTTTTGAAAATGTAAACATGCAGAATGTTTCCTGTGATGGGTAGGTTTAGGGATAGGGGCAGGGCAAGGGGATAGTCAGAAAAAAAGGTACAAAAGCTGTCACTGGGGCGGTACCTTTTCAAAAAGGTACACTTTTGTACCTAAAGGGTGCATATTGGTACCATAATTGTACAAATATGTACCATGAAGGTACCAATATGCACCCTTTAGGTACAAAAGTGTACCATGAAGGTACAGCTTTCGTACCTTTTTTTCTAAGAGTGAATATACAGTTTGTACAGTATAAAAACCATTACGCCTATGAAGAGTCCCCACTAAGATGTGTGCGCCTGTTTGTTTTGTGTGTGTGTGTGTGATCCTGATATTTTCTACAATATGGGCAAATGTCCCCACAATTATAATACCAGTATATTTTGACCTTGTGGGGACATTTTTCGGTCCCCATGAGGAAACAAGCTTATAAATCATACATAATGATCTTTTTTTTGAAAATCTAAAGTAGTAGAACGTTTTCTGTGATGCATTGGTTTAGGTGTAGGGGGGTGGAAAATACAGTTTGTACTGTATAAAAACCTGTGTGTGTGTGTGACATGTTTGTGTTTTGCAACAACAACAAAAATAAACTGCAGAAAGGAAACTTGTGACATATGCCGCAATGGAAAAGTCAGACAGTATTTCAGATAGTAGTGTAATAAAAGTATTAAGTGTGATGTATTAAAGACAATGAGATATGAATTACATTACATTACAGATACTGAAGACCCCTGAGGGCATTTTCACTACAATCGAAAAATTTGTAAACAAGAATGCAAGTCTGCACTGTTTTACGACGAAAGACATTAAAGTAGCGCCGGTATTAGTTATCGGGTCTGATACACAATACAGTTTTGCCAAGTACTGTATGATGACGAGAATTAGGAAACATCTGACCGTTGGGTCATTGTAGTAATTGATCAATCAGAATCAAGTATTCCAGACAGGCGTGTAATAATGTTTGATAAAAGGCGCATGGAGGCTAAAAGTTCACAGTAATGGATGTTCAATATAAACAAACATCAGTAGTCTATATTAATAGACATACACACTTGTGTGTGCAGTGGGAGCAGAGTGCAAATTAGAATCAACTAAGTGTAAGAACATTGCTGACAGAATCAATAATATCATTCTAATAAATTATAGAATTAGAGCAATCTTATTGATTCTCTATGTCTGATGCACATTGCTTCATTATGGTTGATTTGTAGGTGATTTCTGCTTCTCCAAGAGCACCCGAAAGCATTGTAATTTTCTCAGGATGATATATGCGCCAAATCTTTTGAATCTGATATGATTCTCTCTGCCAGGGCTGCTTATCTCAACAGATCAGATCAGGTAATTAAGCGACATCATGCAAATAGCCGATAATGATGGCTGGCGTGATAAGAAGGCTTACGACGACATTCAGAAATCAAATAGCGGATCTTGAAATTTACATTAGCATTTTATTTAAACAGTTTGTTTTGAATGTCTTAACGTTGTGATCTCACCGAAAGATTAAAAAAAAAAAAAAAATAGAGCTGTCTATTACCAGTGGTTGTGCAAGTGGGAACCGGATCTCTGGGGCCTATTGCCTGTTGAATGAATAAACCTGTATTTAGGGCAGTATATCTCTTTCTGGACAGATAAATATGGAGATGCAACATCATTTAGTAGGGTAATCTCATTAGCATTTGTGTGTATATATATATATATATATATATATATATATATATATACAGTATATATATAGTATGTGAAGTGTAGTACATGTACTAAAATGTGCTGACAGCATGTAAAACATAAAACATTTTACAGCTAGAGGAAATTCTTATTTTTTGTTTTTCTTTTCCTCTGTAGACTAGCTGGAAACAGAAATTCTAAAATCAAATCCAATGTAAACAAACTAAGAAAATGTCAAAAAAAAAATCTTTAAAACACTAAAATTTAATTTAAAAACCAACACAAGATAAGACTTGTATCGTATCAATGAATGTGTGTATAACTTACTGCTCTTAAAAAAATATAATATTTAAAAATAATTTTAAAACAAGAAGTGTTTTTTTTGTGGGTTTTTTTTTTTGCCATTCAAACTATCATATCGGTATTCTTAGTTGTCTGTAACTTGTCATTTATTAGTTTAGATTACATTAGAAATCATTATTAATTACACAATTACACCATTCCACCATTACACATCACAAGCAGCACAAACAACTAAATATGGGGTGAGAATTGTTGCATTATTCCAAATAAGATTATGATCCACAAATAAATGTAAAGAGATTCAGAAAAATATATAAAATTCACAAATAAATAGATTAAAATCCACAAATAAATGTAAAGAGTTTCACAAAAAAAAAAAAAAAAAAAATATATATATATATATATATATATATATATATGAAGAGTTCAGATGCAAAAGCCTCTAAATGCCATTTGAAATTTTCTTCTTTAATGATGATTTTTATCAAACTTGTATATTTAAGTTCAGTAATTTCACTTAAATAACAATTAATAGGTAATTATCATTGCCATTTAAGTGAAATCACTGAGCTTAAATATACAAGCTTGATAAAAATTATCATTCTAGAAGAAAATTTCAAATGGCACTTAGAGGCTTTTGCATCTGAACTCTTCATATATATATATATATAAAACTCACAAATAAATACAATGAGATTTACAAAAAAAGTATTTACAAATGTTCTTTTTTTTTTTTTTTAAACTATGGGCGCTTCATTCAAATTGAGCTGTTTGTGTGGTTAAAACATGAGATTAGAACCAATAATCGAACCAGCCTTCCTAATTATTTTATAATTAATCCTATTTTTTTGGGCACTATATAAAAAATACTTACGATATAGTGAAATATAGTCGAAAATACAAGGGAAACACAGATTATGTTCTTTAATTTCATTGTATAATGTAGACATGCTTCAGAAACGAACAGATAGTCCTAATGTCATCACAATCACGCCTGTTTGGTTGAGAGAAACATACACAAGATTTTACAAATACACAATACTTTCTCACACTGACTCTGATATGTCACTGATGAGCCAAAATATCATGACCAGTAACATGATGAAGCGAATATCATTAATCACAGCCACACATTAAGGTCTGGATTAGATAGTAAGCAAACAATCAGTTCTCATAATCAACATGATGGATGCAGGACAAATTGACAGATATAAAGACCTGAGTGACTTTGATAAGGGTCCAAATTGTTATGGTAAGGCGACTGGGTCAGAGTATCACAGAAATTGCAAGGCATGTGGGTTGATCCCATAGTGGTCCGAAAGCACAAACCGGCGACAGGGAGTTGGGTGTTCAAGGCTCATCGATGCACAAGGACCACGAAAGCTATATCCAGTCTGGTCCGAGCCAACAGAAGGTCTGCTGTGGCACAAATCACAAAATTGTAATGATGGTTAAGGGAGGAATGTGTCACAGTCTGCTGCCTATGGGGCTGGGTAGTTGCAGACCAATCAGAGTGCCTATGATGACCACTGTCCACCTGTCCAGCGTCCCACTGGACCTTGGAGCAATGGAAGAAGGAATCTGATCCGATGAGTCCCTTTTTTTTTCACATGACGTGGTTGGCCGTGTACATATGACAATGGTGTTCCCTGGTGGAAGTGTCCTCTTTCAGCAGGATAAGGCCCCTAGCTACACTGCACACCTTGTTCAGTAATAGTGTTCAGTTCAAAGTGTTTGTTTCCAAATTCCCCAGATCTCAATCCAAATGAGCATCTGTGGGATGTGTTGGACCAACTTTGATTCATGGCAGCTCCACCTCACAATCTACAGGAGTTGAGGGATCTGCTGCCAACGTCTTGGTGCCAAACACCACAGGACACTTCCAGGGGTCGAGTAGAGTCCATTTCTCAGTGGTCAGTGCTGTTTTAGCAGCTTGGGGAGGAACAAAAACATGGTAGGTAGGAGGTCATAATGTTCTGACTCATCTGTGTATGTGCTTTTTGAAGAAGCACCAGAGGAAATGGTTGTCATTGAAGATTTTTATTTGTGAAAATGGGACTTCGTTGACTATTTTCTTTGATGGGTCTAGAGAGAATTTAAAGAGGTTTTAAATCTTTAATTATTTAAATAAAGTCCTCTCTCTCTGAAATCCTGTAAGCCTGGAGGTGTTTTAGTTCCTGTGCTCATTTGATATGACTTGCCTCTTTACACAATATATTTTACCTGCAGTTTTGCTGTTGTGTCTCTACAGTCTCTGTTTGCTTACAGGTTTATTCACCTTCCAGTGACAGTCCATTATATTCTCTGACTATTTTACCGTGTTATATAAGCCATCAATGGGATTTCATTCCATTTTCTTCTGAATGGCAGAAGTTCAGCTCAAACACATAAATATAGCTGGATTAGCATTCTGATTATGGATTAGCATTCTGATGTTTCGATTTATTGATTTTATTTGTTGTCACATGTTTTTTGCATTAGTGGTTAACACACACTCGTTACATGGAGCAGGTACAAAGATTTTCCTTCTTGAAAGAAAAACTCAGATCTCACAGGAGTTTTGTGAGGTTTTGTACAAAAGATACAACTTTTTCAGAAAGTAACCAACACCAGTGCCATCCATCTTCCTATTCAGTCAGATCTCTGTATCAAATCAAGGCCATTAAATATTCTGAAGTTAAGGCTTCAGTTTTACATTAAGGGCTGAGCGATATGGCCTAAAAAAAAAAATCCCAGATTTTTTTTCACAAAAAAATCCGATTTATGATGTAAATCGATTTTTTTCTGTCCCTACTTAAAATCAATCTGCAGATGACAAAGAAATTGTTCAAAACAAGTTTTTACTTTATTTTGTTTTGATATTCCCTTCTGTGATATTATCTGGATTAAAGTGCAAGCCAAAAAGAAGAGGGCAGGCTGTCATTGTAAATAGTGTAAATGTAACATAACATAAATGAGTGGATTGGGATTGTAAAAAACAAAAAGAAACAAAAACAACTTGTCAAATTATTTGGTAACTGAACATAATTTTATTAGGTTTACTAACCATAAACACAATGTTGGTACAAAGACTGTATGCTACTGTTTTTATTATTGCTTAACACAAATTTCACAATTTCAAAGATTTGATTCTGATATTGATTCAATATCAATTCCTTTGGATAAATATTAGGAACAGTAGATACGTTAATGTGTTATGTTAATTGTTCTCCAAAAATAAATTACCTAATGCTGTAAACATACAGAGAGACCTGTCAGCTGTATTATTAAAGGTCAAAACTAACTCAAATTAAACATAATGCGTTTTTTATAATAACAAACAACGTTATAATATTTTAATGATATACGTCAAATATAATAAATGTGTAATATAGTTATCATATTTAGCAAAATGCTTCTCTCTATAGCAATTATTTTAACTCCAACTAACGTGTGTGCTATATGGGTCATTAAAAGGCATTCCTGAGTCTGAGCCTGAGGTAAATGTAACATTACGTGACACATGTTGTTCTCCAACTTCTCTGGCTGTTTTATGGACATCTTTCCGCGGTTGAAAAACACTGATCGATCGGTTTTATTTCGGTAAGTTAGCAGTAAAGCGTAACAGATGATCGGTTCACGTGTCGCTTGAACTGCAGATCTGTTAGTGATCTTTCACATTTACAAGCGCCAAAATGGTGTTTATTGTTTGAATTTTGTAATAAAATTGACAGAATCTGAGAGCTGAGAATCTGTCTCATATCCAGTCCCGGTTCTAGAACCAAATTACTGAGGGTGCTTTTGAAAATAGTGAGGGTGAAATGTTAAACAATATTCGATATCCATGATCGAGTACCCTATGTCCCTGTATGAGTTTTTGTCCTTTACATATCATTTTTATAGTTAAGAAATGTTACACACAGTGCTTTTTCCCCAAATAACAGCAGTATGCAAATGTGTGAAGTATTGAAACTAATTTTATTCTGCAGTTAAATAAACAAGTTAATATAAGTAACGTACATTTTAGACATTAGTTTCTGACGACAATGAATCAGTCCTTTTAAACCAAACAGATGATTTAAAGATTAAATGCTGGTCACTCGATGTCGATCCCCACCAGATTTCGTCATTAGTAATTTGTACCCACCACTTTTGGAAATGTTGAGGAACAGATGTATCTACTACAGATAAAACATCTCCAGTTAACTAGCAGAGCATTCATTTAGTTCGCTCTTAATTAAGAGATCTAGCTACTGGTTAAATTTGATGTTTTTGAAATCAAGCTGAGGACTATTTGCCACTGCTGTCAGTTTCATGGATACAGTTCTCGTGTGTCTCGCGCAATCTTCACTCGGAAGCGCACTGCGCGCACTTCAATCTACCGCGGCCGTTGCAGAGACTCTCTAATTCATTCCGATTTATATAGACATTTATTAGATATCTAAAGGCTATCAGCCCCGTCACTAACGAATTTCCTGAGCGGGACGCACACACGCAAACAAAGTGGGCGATTAAAAAGAGACAGCTTCACCTGCGTATTACGATCGCGAAATAAATTCTGATGAGTTTGTGTAACCTATTATTTTGTATGAGTGTGAAATCCGTGTTTCTTTTGTCGGCAAAATCTCGTTTACATGTGTGCTAATAAAAAATTAATCTGAGGGGGGTACCATTTTTGTTTGAGGGTGCTTAGCACCCTCAAGCACCCCCGTAGAACCGGGCCTGCTCATATCAATAGCAACCTGCTCTGTCTGTTGGTGTCAGTGTCCTCTTGCTCTTTGCTTCGCGATGTTTCTCTGCATGAGAAAATGGATGTGTGCGTGAGAGAGTGTAAAAAGTGACGATTGCGTCTCTCACAGTGAATTTGTGAGAGTTGGCGGCCCTGCAGATTCAGCTTGTAAATGTTTTCGGCCAGCCCATTCTCACTCCCAAGGCGTCACCTAACTGACGCCTTGGGAAGCATTTGGACATGCTTCAATATCTGACGCTTTAGGCGCCCTTTAGCGTCAGTTAGATGACGCCCTAGGATCGCGTGTACCCTACCCCCACCCCACACCTAAACCTAACCGCGTCCTCTAACTGACGCTTTCCTTTAGCGTCAGTTAGATGACGCCGTAGGATCGCGTCATGTAAGTGACGCTAAAGGGCGCCTAAAACGTCAAATATTGAAGCATGGTCAAAGGTGACGCCTTGGGGTGAGAATGCGTTGTTTCGGCGGGTGTGCTTCTGCTGCCGCGGTCTTGTTCATTTTCCATGTTGTTGGCGTATCTCTATCATAGCAAGCGCTGAGCGCGGTCAGAACTACGGGAGTCCAGATGGCCGCGTCGGTGGTTGTTAAAGAGAAAACCGATTTTCATTCAAAAAAATCTTCGCAAATCGGCGCAAACTACAAATTCGAGTTAATCGATACAATCGATTTATCGCCCAGCCCTAACTGTACACAAAAACTTTATGAGAGGATGTTAAATGAAAGAGCTGAGATGAGATGAAGAGACATGGGAAAGATAGTGGAGCTACATTATACAAGTTATAGTACTATTTGTTCTCTGGTGAAATACATTGTGTTCAAATTTTACTCTAAGAAGTTATTCACTCTAACCAAAACAATCAAGTTTACAACCCACCCATTTTTAATGGTTAATGGAAACATAAATCCGGCTATCAATGCCTTACATACATTGCACGTTCTGAGCTTTTATAAGCACTAAGTTTCAGTACGAACCAAATGGACCAATTATCTGCACAACATGACTGAAGCCTGGTTTGTGCAAATCACTTTTTAGGTGCTTAATATAAAATACATGCAATTATGTTATTAACCAACTTTGCATGTGGATGATACCACAAAAGACCATTTTAAAACAAAAAACAAATAAACAAGCAAATAAATATACCTAAAACGGCTCACTTTGTACCCGCCCAATATTTTTATATATATTTAAATATATATCAAATATAAAATACTTATTTTATATATATATATATATATATATATATGAAATTGTATTAGTTCATACCAATTCACCAAAACATAAAATAGTGGTTTCCTTGGTTGTATTTGTTTTACAACATTATGTGGTGGTGTAACGGTGATAGTGCAGTTGAAGCAAGGATAAGGTGCTGGATCCAAGTGCAGCACATACTTTATTTAACAGACTCCAAAACTTAAAAAGACTACAAACGACTAGACTCGGGACTCAGGAACAACCAACACCAACCATTTAACATTAAACAAGAACTCACAAAGACGAGGCTGAAACACAGGGCTTAAATAATCAGGGACAAACGAGCAAGGCAAGGCAAGGTAACAAGGGGGCGTGAGAAATAAGAAACACCTGGGATAATTAATAGACAGGTAACCACTGATAACGAAATGAAAAGACACACAATCACATTATGACAGGTGGAAATTACACTTAAAATATTTTTTTTGCAATAAAACAGCCATCTCTGTTGTGTTGCTAAGACTAATTTTAGCTAGCATGTTATTGTTCGCAAATGCAAATTATTAAATAATATTTTAACAATTTTTATATAATCTAACCAAACTGAACCTTCACTGGAATTGACAAAACATCCTGTTCAAGTGAGATTTAATTTTATGTGATATTGTTTACTACAAACATCATGACTCACATTTCTCAAGCTTTTTTCTGACACTGTTGTCTACTTGGTAAACAAATGGTGCAGAAGTCTTGGTTGCAATGGAAATGACACAACCCACAGCTGTAATTTAATTTGGGTAACAACTTAAAAAAAAAAAAAAAAAGAAAGAAATGATTTGCTGGACTTTGTTTAGAATCATTTTAATCAATTTATCATAGTTTAACTTTTTTTTTTTTTTACCTATGACAATTTTGGTCTGAAATGAGGGTAAAAATATAAGAACATTGAAAACTAGCAAAATACATTACGAAGATAATGTACAAAAGGAAAATAAAAAACAACCTCTGGGACACGAATGTACCTGAATTTGAACTCGCTTATTATGAAGACACAAATTAAATATTTAGAGCCTCTTGGTGGATTCTCTATTTTTATTTACTCTGAGATTAAATGGTATTGAAGGCTTTCATGTTTTGTTCTTAGACAAGCTAAACCACACAACACAATATGAAACGTCCCTTTGTTTGTTGGAAATTTGCGTCTGCTACGGTAGTTTTATTTGTGATGCTATATGAGTTCTTCGCTGGTACTGAACAACGGTACAACTTTGATGGATTGTTTTGAAAAAGTTGCCCAGAATGGCTCGAGGCTCAATTTAATTCTCCTTTCTCAAAAGCATGGCAGTAACTTTTCACATTTCAAGTTTGTGAATTATTGATACGTCCTTTCAGACCTCTCCATCAATCCTCCTGTTAGCTGTAAGTGATTACCTCGAACCAACCAGTAACCAACTTCAAAAGCTGCCTCAGAAAGTTGCACGACTGGGAATTCAGTCGAGAGCTTTAATGTGAGACTAATGTGTCAAATAAGAAATGTAACCCCATAGCTCAGTTTCTTGCTGGCTTTGTATTAAAGAACACTGATAACTCATGCACTGAGAATAATACACAATCAGATGTATGTCATTATTTAAAAACTAATTAGTGACAAAACACAAAACTATAATTTTAAAATCACTGATGTAAAAAATGATTGAATTGCGGTTCTGATAAGTGAACATCAGGGCACATAAAAGTGATATTGTGCTCTTGGGGATTCAATCTGGCCACATCCTGATTTCATTTTTCCCACGCTCTCCTCTTTTTTATATAACTGTCCTGACCATTAAAGGCAAAAAATAATAAAAAGTTAAGTCTTTTAGTGGACATATATGTTCCTCTTATTTTATCTTATCAATTGATAAGCAATTTGATTTGCGACATACAGTACGTATTCCATATAACTTAATTTATTATATCCTCCATCTACACTCTTCTTAAGATATTTCAGCCCATTCTCACCCCCATTTGGACATGCTTCAATATCTGACGCTTTAGGTGCCCTTTAGCGTCAGTTCGATGACGCCCTAGGATCGCATGTACCCTACCCCCACCCCACACCTAAACCTAACCGCGTCCTCTAACAGACGCTTTCCTTTAGCATCAGTTAGATGACGCCGTAGGATCGCGTCATGTAAGTGACGCCAAAGGGCGCCTAAAACGTCAAATATTGAAGCATGGTCAAAGGTGACGCCTTGGGGTGAGAATGCGTTGGATATTTGGTACGTTGGTCATTTTTTTTCGTGCAGAAAAAAACAAACAAACACTAATTAAAGTATAAAATAAGAGGAGATATCTGTTCAAATTCGCATTTTATTTCTTTCTTTAAAGCAGGGGTATTCTCACAGGGGTCCTCTCTTTCATCTCTAATGAATTCAGTCTGGTACTTAGCTTAAGCAGTAAGCAATGAAAAAAAACATTTCAAACTCTCTCACCATTAGTAGTAATAGTCAAGTTTATAATCTTGTGCAAAATGTTAAGGTAAAGATTTGTCAAACGACAGTAGCTCTTAACTGGGTTTGATTTAAGACTTTACATCGGACATCAAAGTGGCAACCAAACACATAACTAAAATGGCATTTTGTACAAAATAATAATAATATTAATCAACCCGCTCATTGGAAATGTGTCCCTCTGTCAACATCTGTACATGAAGAGTTCAGATGCAAAAGCCTCTAAGTGCCATTTGAAATTTTCTTCTAAAATGATCATTTTTATCAAGCTTGTATATTTAAGTTCAGTAATTTCACTTAAATGGCAATGATAATTACCTATTAATTGTTATTTAAGTGAAATTACTGAACTTAAATATACAAGTTTGATAAAAATCATCATTAAAGAAGAAAATTTCAAATGGCATTTAGAGGCTTTTGCATCTGAACTCTTCACATGTACATTCAGTGGCGCAAAAAGTGGTAATGCGCTATATGCGGCGCATAGGGGCGCAGCACAATGGGGGGCGCCAAAGCGATGGTAAAAAAAAAAAAAAAAAAAAAATGATATAGGCTATATTGTATTTCTATATGTAGCTGCCGTTGTGCGTTTCTAAATCATTTCTGCATTCCTTCATTGTTATATAAAATTTTAGAGGACTAACAGCTAGGCTAGAGTAGGCGCCCTGATGGAGAAGGGGGGCGGTAATATCGCGAGCGGGCGGGGGCGCCGTGAGCGCTGAGCGAGCAGGTACAAGTAGTGAGTTGTCGTCGAAAAAGATGGATTAAACAAAATGCTGTGAGGCTAAAAATAGAAAAAGAAAGAGAGAAAAGGAGATGGCATGTCAATTGATACGACAGCAGCTAAATAACTGCATGCATTGCTGAAAGCCAACAGGTAGGATTTAAAATGTGACATCCCAACACATGTAGGCTATCTATATCTCGGTGGCCATCGGGACTACCGGGAGATTCCCGCTGGGCCGACGTGCTTTTCAGCCAATACATTTCATCCTTTTTTAATTTATTTGTCTTAACGGCCCACAAAACTCATACATCGGCGGCCCATTTGTTTGTTGTTTTGTTTTTTGCTTAATTGGCGGCGCTGTGCTGGTGTAATGCATTGGTCAAAAAAAAGTCAGCTTTAGTTTTTTTTTCTGACACACTGGCCCATGAAATACGTCATTATGCGCAAGTATCTTTCAAGTATAGAAATTACTGCAAAACTAATTATGAAAGTTTCCTTTATTTTTCTGTGCATTTGTTTTACAATAGACTTTATGGCTATTACTATCATGGGATTCATATTATAACTATTATTATGTGGTAGTGTAATGTAGACAGACACTAACTAAAAGAGGTTCAATTTTTTCTTTGTTTAATTTGCACCCTGAATATGGGTTGGAGCTTTCAATTTTGAACTCTCAAAGTGCACCAGACTGCTGAATTTAACATTACAGAACACAAAATTTAGAAAATAGTTTTCTTAGGGGGGGTTCATCAAGGTGGAGTAGCTATAGTTTAATTGTGTTAATAAACGACAATTTTGCACTTATTTTCTTCTGTTAGCTCTCATTTCTTCCTACTCACTTATTACACAGCACACTTACATTACATTTATTTTTCCTTTTTTTTTTGTGTGTGGAGGGGGGCGCTAAAATTGTTGCTGCATACCCCTCTGAAACTGGGTAGTTGCGCCCCTGTGTACATTACAGTACAGTACTTACACGTACTTACAGTGTACTTACTGGCTAATATAAGGTAAGTACATGGGTTAGGGTAGGTTTAGGGGTAGGTTCAGGGTTACCCGGTTATTATATTATATACCCGGTAGTTATTACCCAGTAATTGTAATTACTATAATAAGTACATAGCACATGGGTAACAGGACTGTAAAGGAAAACATTAGCGTTTCCTGAATCTACCACTGGAAGCAGTAAAACATCAACAACTTTTACAGTTGATTACAGAGGCAGATTATTGATTAATAACGACTTATTCATGCAATTCCTTGCACAATAATGTTATGACCTCAAAACAAATTTATCATATAGTGCATACTTTTTTTGGTCTCTTTTTTTTTTTTTTACTTTTTTTTCATAGTGCAATACTTTTTCATAGTCTAATTTACTATTAAACTAATACATTTTGATGTTTACTTTTTCAGAGAAAATGGAACACACTATTTGAATCAGCCATGAAACGTGATACAACCAATGCAATGTCATTTTGCAAAAACACCCTCAGGTTAAAAACATTCCACGACACTGACTGTGTCACAGTCTTCGTCTGCACCATCCTGTCTGCGTCTCCAGCACTACACTTCCCAGGATCCTCTTGTCTCCACACCTGAACTCACTCCCTCATCAGTCTCCCGTTCAGCGTCCTGTATTCATCTGTTTCACCTGTTTTCACCTCGTTTAGTTTGATTCCTGTGTGTATTTAGTTCCTTCCCATTCAGTCTGTCCTTGTCGGTCGATGTAAATGTCACCCTGTGTTTCGCCTGCCTGTTCCCTGTTATTTGGAATAAACCTTTTGTATTGGAGCTTTTCTGGACTCTGCCTGTTCGTCCTTCTGCCTGAACCCGCACCCGTGACAGATCGACCGACCCCCAAATTGGGATTAAATATGGAATTAGCAGCTGTACAACTTCTCCTCCTGGAGCAGGAGGATCAATCCCTCGAGGCCCACACACAGAGGTATTTGGACTTGGTACCTCACGTTCACTATGATGACACAAGCCTCTGTGTGTTCTTCCGGGCAGGCCTAAACGCTGAAACCCAGGCACGCCTGCCCGGAGACGGGCCTCGAGGGGACTTTGTGGCCTATGTGGAGTGGGTGCTGGTGTCATGTGGATCTCCCTTTACCATGTATGACGTCACCAGCCCCACTCCATTGCTCGAGTGCTCTTCACCGCTGGTTCCGTCCAGCTCTCCAAAGATTGAATGCTCTTCACCGCTGGTTCCGTCCAGCTCTCCAGAGTCTGAATGCTCTTCGCCGCTGGTCCCGTCCAGCGCTCCAGAGATTGAATGCTCTTCACCGCTGGTTCCGTCCAGCTCTCCAGAGATTGAATGCTCTTCCCCGCTGGTTCCGTCCAGCTCTCCAGAGGCTGTGTGCTCTTCACTGCTGGTTCCGTCCAGCGCGCCAGTGACCGTCCAGCCAGCGCCAGAGACCGTCCAGCCAGCGCCAGAGACCGTCCAGCCAGCGCCAGAGACCGTCCAGCCAGCGCCAGAGACCGTCCAGCCAGCGCCAGAGACCGTCCAGCCAGCGCCAGAGACCGTCCAGCCAGCGCCAGGGACCGTCCAGCCAGCGCCAGGGACCGTCCAGCCAGCGCCAGGGACCGTCCAGCCAGCGCCAGGGACCGTCCAGCCAGCGCCAGTGACCGTCCAGCCAGCGCCAGGGACCGTCCAGCCAGCGCCAGGGACCGTCCAGCCAGCGCCAGGGACCGTCCAGCCAGCGCCAGGGACCGTCCAGCCAGCGCCAGTGACCGTCCAGCCAGCGCCAGAGACCGTCCAGCCAGCGCCAGGGACCGTCCAGCCAGCGCCAGGGACCGTCCAGCCAGCGCCAGGGACCGTCCAGCCAGCGCCAGGGACCGTCCAGCCAGCGCCAGAGACCGTCCAGCCAGCGCCAGAGACCGTCCAGCCAGCGCCAGAGACCGGGATCCCACCCAGCCTCCCTCTCCCACCTCCTCTCATCTGTCCTCCCTCTGCTCTCCTGCCCTTCAGCTTCCCGAAACCAGCCTGGTCTGTGTATCCCCGGTCTTCGCCTCACGCCCCCTCCTCTGAGACACTTCCTCGGCCCCCGGTCCCATCGGCTCCCCCGTGGCTGCTACCTCCCTCAGCTCCTCCATGGTCCCACAGTCCACCAGCTCGGCCAGGCTCCCTCGTCCCTCCGATCTCCCTGCACTCCCTCGTCATCCTCCCCTCACCTATGGACTTCCTTACTTTGGCTCCGCCCCGTTTTGTCACCCCTTCGGTTCAGTTGGACTCCTCACTCCCTCCAGTCACCCGTCAGCCCTCACGCACTCTGACCTCACCGTGTCCCTCTGTGCCCCTGTCAGCACTTCTGTCACCAGAGCCTGCGGTGTCCCCTTGCTCCCTCGGTCCCTCCTCAGCACCCATCGTCGTCTGTCCCTCAGCTACACCCTGGTCTCCTCTCCCATCCGCTCCGCCCCTGTCAGTCGGCCCCCTGGTGTTGTCCGCCCCACTACCATCGGCTACACCAGGGGTCCTCCCTCCAGCTGCTCCGCCCTGGTCTCGCCCTCATCATGCTCCGCCCTGGTCTCGCCCTCAGCCGGCTCCGCCCTGGTCTCACCCTCAGCCTGCTCCGCCCTGGTCTCACCCTCAGCCTGCTCCGCCCTGGCCACGCCCTCAGCCTGCTTTGCCCTGGGGACGCCCTCAGCCTGCTCCGCCCTGGTCTCGCCCTCAGCCTGCTCCGCCCTGGTCTCGCCCTCAGCCTGCTCCACCCTGGCCACGCCCTCAGCCTGCTCCGCCCTGGCCACGCCCCGCCCAGCCCCCAGTTCGTCCCCCCTCCTTCCTCTGTTATGCGGCGTGAGGTCACGCCTCCCGGGAGGGGGGAGTTCTGTCACAGTCTTCGTCTGCACCATCCTGTCTGCGTCTCCAGCACTACACTTCCCAGGATCCTCTTGTCTCCACACCTGAACTCACTCCCTCATCAGTCTCCCGTTCAGCGTCCTGTATTCATCTGTTTCACCTGTTTTCACCTCGTTTAGTTTGATTCCTGTGTGTATTTAGTTCCTTCCCATTCAGTCTGTCCTTGTCGGTCGATGTAAATGTCACCCTGTGTTTCGCCTGCCTGTTCCCTGTTATTTGGAATAAACCTTTTGTATTGGAGCTTTTCTGGACTCTGCCTGTTCGTCCTTCTGCCTGAACCCGCACCCGTGACAGACTGTTTAAAGTCGTAACGAATCGAAAGTTATGTTCGTTTTGTCTTCCCCTGTTGCCACATATCTGAGTGAAACGGCTTTTGGAATGAGGAAAAAATGTTCCCTCCTTCAGGAAAGATTTGATCGTAGGAAGTTGGGCATTGATAAAGATGGAGGTAGATATGAATGCCTGTTCGTAGTCAGTTGTGGAGGACATTTAGTTCCACCCTCTACTGAGACACATCATGAAGAGAACAGATCGGTCGTAGTGAGGGGGAGGGGAGGCTAACACTAACCCTGTAAGACCCTTGGTTGTAAAATTACAACATCACATTTAGCTCTTCAAAAAACACATCTGCAAATACGTTTTTGTTTTTTTTAAGACCACATTTACATAGTTAATGGGTCCTAATGTTTAGTTTTGCAATGCCATTTGATAGTAAATGTGTATATACTGTAGGTCTTGTCATAATGTCATGAACTCTTGCAACCTGAAAACTTTACTGGAAGCGCATCTCCTTGTTTTATTATCTCAACTTTGTTCGATATCTCAACGTTGAAGTAAGTAAAACCCCAGATTTTTTTTTTTTTTTTTTTTTTGTCATTGTTAGAATGTCTAGTTCATGTCTAGTTCAACCCGGTCTCATCCCAAGACGTCATATAACTGACGTTTTGGGACGTCTTTTGACCATACGTCAATATTCGCCTTTTTAGGGCCCCCTTAAACGTCGGTAGATGAGGTTATGGGATCCTAACTCTACCCCAGACCTAAACTTAACCCTAAACCTAACCCGTCACCTAACTGACGTTAAAGGTAAAGCGTCAGTTGTATGACGGTCCGGGATCGCCATCTACCGACGTTTAAGGGGGCCCTAAAAAGGCGGATATTGACGTATGGTCAAAAAACGTCCCAAGACGTCAGTTATATGACTTTTTGGGATGAGACTGTGTTAAAATACTTGGTTATTGTGGAATGCATGCATCAAATTAGATTGATAGCTTATTATGTCTTTGTTGTAATTTTACAACGTTGGGATAGAATAGTAGTCAAAATAGCATGTGCACCTTGCACATTACATGGAGGCATTGCACTTCTCAAATGTTCACATACAGGAAAAATACTGTTATTGATTATTCACAATATTTAAATGTGTTATTTGTTATAATTTCAAGTTTAGATCAGATTTGAATCATTTTAAATGAATAAATTATTTTTGGTTGGAGTTTCCTGTCAGTACCCGTACTTGAAATTGTTTCTGTATGTTAGCAGTTTTTTATTTATTTTTATCTAGGCTTTGTTTGTTTGCCCAAATATCTGCTTGTAGCAAGGCAGACAGTGTTTGTAGACTGCTGTGGAGGATGGTTATTCAAGGTGTGGATGTCCAGACATAGGGGGTTGCATGGTCCATTGTTCAGGGACAGGTGTTAATGTTCAGGAATGTGGGGATGTAAGAGGTCTGGGGGTTTGTATATTCCTTTTAGAATTGTGTGACTTCAGTAGGGCCGGGACGGTATGGATTTTTTAACCGCGATTGAAAAGCAAGAAATAGCCCATCCGAGCATCTCTAATAAAAAAGGAATATTATTATGTGTCATCGGCTCCCCAACTCGCGAAAGGTCGGATCTGCTCCATCTTTTGATACGTTTTGGTCAGACAACCTTGAATCCATGTAAGACACAATGTAATTAGACGTAATCCATGTCATTAGAATCAATGAATCCATGTCATTAGACACAACGTGCACACATGGGCAGATCTTGGGGAGCTTAGCCCCCTTTAAATCGACAGGAGTGCGAAATTTGGGTGTTCTTATTGACCAGTCGTTAAAACTTGACAAACACATATTAGGTGTCGTCAGCTCCGGTTTCTACCAACTATGTCTATTATCTAAAATCAAAGGCTTTCTTACTCCGACAACCCTGGAAATGGCAGTTCATGCTTTCATCACGTGTAGGCTCGACTATTGCAATTCACTCTATTGTGGGATATCTGCTTCTCAAATTGCCCGTCTTCAGCTGGTCCAAAACGCTGCGGCTAGACTTATTTCCAACTGTCGCAAATATGACCACATCACTCCAATTCTTGAGTCTTTACACTGGCTACCTGTCCGGCAGAGAATTGATTTTAAAGTCCTACTATTTGTCTTCAAATCGCTACATAGCCTAGCCCCAGCCTATCTCTCCGAACTTATTCATCCCTATACTCCATCCAGAAGCCTAAGATCCCACGACCAGGCTCTGCTGGTAGTCCCTCGTGTCAGACTTAAGTGCAGAGGGGAGTGTGCTTTTGCTGTGGCAGGGCCCCGTCTGTGGAACACCCTGCCCCTAGAGATTCGAACGGCCCCAAAACGGTCTATTTTTAAATCTTTGGTGAAAACCTACCTTTTCTCTTTAGCATACTGATCTCCTTTTAAGTATTTTATTATGTTATAACTGGGTCTCTGACAAGGCTATTTTTTTTGTTTTTAATTCTGTGTTCTGTAAAGCACTTTGGTCTGTCTGAGCGGCTGTTTAAATGTGTTATATAAATAAATGAACTTGAACTTGAACAGATCAATGTTTTTTTTTTTTTTTTGTGGTGATGACGTGACAAGCTCAGACCCACGGTAGGCGTCACGGGACCACGGTATTGCGGTAACTGTCCCAGCCCTAGACTTTAGTGGAATGTATCACATAAATAGGATTAATTGACATTAACCTGACTTGAACATACTCTAACTCTTACAACTGTTATCTTCATTTCAGAAAGGACGCTGCAGACACTGCAAAAAAGAAATATTCGAATACGCTCCGCAAGAAGTGCAATCTCCGTCTCTGCTTTTCAGAGGAAAGGAACTGCTATTAGGACTACCATTGCAAGTGTTTTGTATTTAATATTTATATTTTATGTTTATTTTTAATAAATTCGGGTGATTATTCATATGTAATTCATGTGGGTGCTATGTAAGCAAGCCCCTCAAATAAGCCCTTAGTTGATCTGTATTTTTGTTCTGACAGTGTGAGTGCAAATGCTGAAATTCTGCTCCCCAATAGGCCCAACGTTGCAATATTACAACATTTCCTTAAAAACTTACTAAAACATACTGTATATATATATATATATATATATATATATATTAAATCCTTCATTATTTGCATCAGAGGCCACCTACAACAACATCTGATAGGAGAAAACTTTTTTTCCTTTTTTTTCTATATTTGGGTCTTACAAGGTTAATGATGAAAGGCTCACCCAAAAATGAAAATTAAGTTATTAATTACTCACCCCCATGCTGTTCCAACCCCGTAAGAACTTTGTTCGTCTCCGGAACACAAATGAAGATTTTTTTGATTAAATTTGAGAGCTGTCTCACTACCATATAGGCACCCTAAGGGATTGAAACTTGACGGCCCAAAAAGTCAATGAAGAAAATGTTTAAATATTCCATGTGACAATAGTGGCTCAAGTATAAGTTAATCGAGTAACGCGAATACTTTTTGTGCGAAAAAACAAACAAAAATAACTACTTTATTTGACAATTCCTTTTCCTCCTTGTAGGCCTGAGACGAGAGTTCAGGAGATATCCACGACGCATGCGCGAGAACTGCGATCTTCTTCTACTGTCGCGCATGCGGCGTGGAAATCTCCTGAACTCTCGTCTCAGGACTACAAGGAGGAAAAGGAATAGTCGAATAAAGTAGTTTTGTTTTTGCACAAAAAGTATTCTGTAGTCAAATAGAATATTTAAAAATGTCCTGGGCCGTCAAGTTTCAATCCCTTGGGGTGCCTATGTGGTAGTGATCCACCTCTCAAATTCAATCAAAAATATCTTCATTTGTGTTTTGAAGATGAACGAAGGTCTTACGGGGTTGGTACAGTATTGGGGTGAGTAATTAATAACTTAATTTTCATTTTTGGGATAACTATCCCTTTAAAGATCATGAGTGCATAGCAATGAAAAAATAAACCCACTTCTGCATAGCGCCTCTTGTGGACGAGTCAGCTGATAAATTGCAGCAAATAAATTGTACCCGGAGGGCATCAGGTTTTGCAGAAATGTAGCCAGTCACATATTTCCAATGAGCCAGGGTTGAGGTTAATATACATTAATATAAAAATAACAATACAGAAATAATAATACAGATACTATTAATAATTAATAACAATGCTACCACAAACTACACAGGCCCAGAATAATGCAAAATTATTATCATGACTGAAGAGGAAAACTGTCAATTGTGTTTAACAGCAATTTAACGGTTTAAAAAATATGTTTTTAAGATTTCAATTGTTTCCATGCAGCCAATAACCCACCACATAAAAAAAAAAAAAAAAAAAAAAAAAAAAAAAACATTATGCTCGGCACAAACCATGTTTATTCTGATTGCAAATTCATATTTAATGTAGTCTAGTTCATATTTTATTTTACCTTGCATAGTTCTGTTCATAGTTTTGAGGATGAGTGGATGTCACGCAATCTGCTCATGTTGGCATCTGCATTCTGCATAATTTGCTATAATAATTTCCAAATACTCAAAACTTTGATGAGATACATGTCCTTGGACGATACAAAACAAAAGATTTGGAAAGCATTTATCCTCCCTTTTAAAATTAAACCTGGCGATTAAATGGATACGCCTATTTTATTTTGCTAGCTTAACTATGCACACATAAATAGTTTTATAGATTTATCAAGCAGATCATTAGAAACCCTAAAAAAAAAAAGAAATGCCTCAATCTTCATAGCTAAAACCACTTATACCATTCATTTTGATCAGAGCATGTTAAAGCACTTCAGAAGCCCTCCTGTAAGGTTAGTGTCAGAGAAATATTATCACACATTGCCGTGTTTCTCCTGATAGAAACACAGTCCCTGAGGCACAAGCATTCTGTATACACACCTCTCAAAACATGAAAAATTTGAACAAATCAATAGATTAATTATCCATCAATCACCCAGCTGTCACATTCATGTTAGGCGCTGTCAGTATTTTTCACCCTGATCAGCCTGTAGTCTTCACACATGAGAAGACCCACGTGTGTTCAGTGAAAATACGGATGGAGGGCTTGATCAAAACACAGCGTAAATCTCCAGAAACCCTCCAGCCATCGTTTCCATCAGGCCTGGCAGAGTGTGTCTACACACCAGTCATGGGCGTGAGCAATGGTTTGCCTTTCCCTGAAGAGAATGCCATAACTTCACAGCATGTTTTGAACAGACTTCACTTTATGGAGTGGTTGAATAGAGTTACATTAAGGGCAGTTTCAATGAAATATTTTCCAGGAAAATAACAAATAAAGACACTTACTGTCACTGGGTGATTGTACAAGTACGCTCATGAAGATGAATATCTCAATCAAAACAGGGAGTAAGTACATAGACTAAATTAGTTAAATAATTTACATCACCAAAACACAATGAAACTAAACCAAAACAGAGCATTTAGTACATGCCCAGCCAGCAATGACATGTGGGGCCCATATGAGGGCTTGATGGGCGGCAAATGTGGGCCCCATTATGGGCTTGCACCCGGGATCCACATTGGGGCAAGCTGTGGAAGCCCAGATGTACTAAAATTGGGACCAGTACGGGTACTGCGTGGGTCTTAATTGGGCAATTCATGTCAGACCCATTTGGGCCCCACCTGGCCAAATGGGCCTTAAGTGGGCTTGCACCCGGGATCCAACTATGGTTACCCAGATGGGCTTTAAATGGGCTCTGTAAGAGTCTTATGTGGGTCCTAAGTGGGAAATTCAAGCCAGACCCATTGGGGCCCCACCTACCCCCCAGCCAGCAATGACATGTGGGGCCCATATAAGAGCTTGATGGGCGGCAAATGTGGGCCCCATTATGGGCTTGCACCCGGGATCCACATTGGGGCAAGCTGTGGAAGCCCAGACGTACTAAAATTGGGACCAGTAAGGGTACTGCTTGGGTCTTAATTGGGCAATTCATGTCAGACCCATTTGGGCCCCACCTGGCCAAATGGGCCTTAAGTGGGCTTGCACCCGGGATCCAACTATGGTTACCCAGATGGGCTTTAAATGGGCTCTGTAAGAGTCTTATGTGGGTCCTAAGTGGGAAATTCAAGCCAGACCCATTGGGGCCCCACCCGTTACACTGATATAATATAAAAAGACCAAGCTTGTGAAACTTTTCCAATATGCATTCTTTAAAGGAGCTGTATGTAAGAAATGCATTTCAAACAATCATAAAATGGCCCTGATATGTCACTAGACATTAATAAATCATGTTCTTTTCAAATACTTATATCACTGACAACAGTAGTCCGACCAGGAGATTGTCATTTAAAAAGTGAAGTTGCAGCCCTCAACTGATGTTGATGTTGTCATGTTGTGTTTTGGTCTGATGCGTCACCCTCCACCTATCTACCAATCACGGAGTCAGTAGTGTTGCAGCATCCGGGTTGCCAGCTCTGCTCTAGTTACCACAGCTGCAGATACAAACGTGTCGGATAAAAAAAATTGTTGGATCCTCCAGCCTATCAGACCTTGAGTCAGGTGGGAGCTCCTTTAATAAAGTCAAATTTTGAGGTCAGCTTAATTTATCCAACAGCTATTTGTTCTCTGCCTTTATATGAAGGTGAAAAAAAGTGATTTCTGATCTGAACATAAAACCAGAACTCAATTGAAAGTTAAGATATTTCTGTCATCATCTAGACTAAGAATATAAATTACTGTTTTGCTGTCAATCAGATTACCAAAAGGTAATATTTAACTCAGTTGATATTTATACTCAGAATGCTTGAAACATTTATGACATTGATAAAAGTATACTATACATTTTAACATGATCAAATACAGTGGATTGCCTTTTACTGTTTGTCCGCAGTTTGCGGAAGAGTTTACAATGGCTTAATTCTAGTAAGTTATTTTTCCTTTAAGGGGGAATTACATTTCCTGTGATTATAAATATTTATAATTATTTGTCATGTTAAAGGGATACTCCACTTTTTTTTTGGAAATAGGCTCATTTTACAACTCCCTCAGAGTTAAACAGTTGAGTTTTACTGTTTTCAAATCCATTCAGCCGGATTTCTGATTTCTGACAGTTTCTGGTCTCATTGACTTCCATACTATGGAAGTCAATGAGACCAGAAACATACTATGGAAGTCAATGAGACCAGAAACTGTCTGGTTACTGATATTCTTCTAAAAATCAGAAAATCGTCTGAATACATTCGAAAATGGTAAAACCCAACTGTTTAACTCTGGGGGAGTGGTAAAATGAGCCTATTTCCAAAAAAGTGGAGTATCCCTTTAAGCTGCAAGGAAGCGCATGACACAGGTGATTTGGTAACTTAAACTGAATTTAATAATATAACCACATAGAACTCAGGAGAACACAGCCATAAGACAGAACAAAGATATTGGGGCGGCAGTGGCTCAGTGGTTCATGTGGGTTGTCTACGAAACGAAAGGTTGGTGGTTCAATCCTCGGTTCCACCTGGCCAAGTGTCGAGGTGTCCATGAGCAAGACACCTAACCCCAGCTGCTCCCGACGAGCTGGCTGGCGCCTTGCATGGCTGACACCGCCGTCGGTGTGTGAATGAGCGTATGAATGGGTGAATGTGAGGCAATATGTAAAGCGCTTTGGTGGCCATTAGGTCTATGAAGGCGCTATATAAATGCAGTCCATTTACCATTTACCAAAGAACTAAGGAAACTGTAGGCTTAAAAATACCAACACATTCTCATTCTAGGGCGTCATATAGTGACGCTTTGACAATGTAACGCACACTGCATTCTTTAGCGTCAATATAACGTGCTTCGGTTATGGATAGGTAGGGTAGTGTTAGGGTTGGACCACTAGGAGGCGCGTCTCATACTGGCGCTAAAGGGTGCCATATGCGTTGGATGTATCGCAGGGGATGGAACGCATTGGCAAGGTAGGCAAAACAGTAACAGAACAAAACAGACTATGTATAAGTACTTTTATAATATCCACTTTTTGCAATGCTACTTTAAATTGGTACTTTTCTAATGACGCTAGTGCAACATATATCCTCTAAAGACATTAACCCTGAAATGAAGGGCAGTTAAGTACACTGCTCAATTCCCTTCCGCTTGTTTCAAATTCCTCGCTATCATGAGGTTTTGCAGCGTCGCGGTCCACAGTATATCTGTGCATCAGAGTGAACTCCAGGGAGATTCATATCCTTTTTTCTCAGAAGGCAGTGTCAGAACCAATCAGGGAGAAGATGGCGCTGCATACTGGGAATGCAGATTGCTAGAGGGTACTCACATAAAACTACTCTTAGAAAACTTTGGGCTGTAGGGAAAGGATACACCCTGAGGATGTTTAAAACTTATCAACTACTGAGTTGCATAATAATGCTGCAAGTATGGGGAAAACTAGAATTGATAATCTCAACACGACCGTCTTTGGCCTTGCTGTTGACACGTCTCCTCCGGCACATTGACCTGTGTGTCCTTCAACCTTCGACGTACCCGTGTTAACAACAACTGTGAAAATGATTTACTCTCTCTCTCTCTCTCTTTTAAACGCCTATCATTTAGGCGCCTGTCAAGCCGGTCTTGATCTCACTACATTGGCTGTCAGTCAAATATAGAATTGATTTTAAAATTTTGAAAAATAATAAAGAAATATTTTTTGTATTTAAATATCTTCGTAATGAGGCACCACAGTTCTTATCAGATCCGCAACATCCCTACACTCGGTTCTGGACTATTGCAAGTTCCCAGTATAAAACTAAAACATAGAGGTGATTGTGCCTTTTCTTTTATTGACTCTATGGAATAGTCCTGGTTCATATCAGAACTGTTTGCTACCTTGTGCTTTATAGTTTTGATTTATTGTTTTCTTGTACAGAACGTTGGTCAACTTCAGTTGTGCTTTATAAATAAACATTGTATTGTGTTGTATTTACATTTGCCCAGTTTACAGTTTTAAAACACTTTTCCCGCCCAAAATTTCAAATTAACTTCTGATCACAAACTATGTTTATAACATTCAATTTTCCTGCAAAATCCTATTACCATTTCACCTCTAAGTGATATATTGGCTGAAAGAACTTTTCATTCCTACTATTCGGTGCCTGATTTTTAAATCTTACAAAATTTTCTTTATGTATGTACAAATTGTATTTACTTTAAAATATAATAAAATATACAACACATCTCATCATTTGGTGTCATATAGGTGACCCCATATGACATTTCGTCGAAATACTACGCACATGGCACACTTTAGCGTTAATATAACACGCACTGTTATGGGTAGGTTTAGGTCTGGGGTAGAGTATCCGTCTCATATTGACGCTAAAGAATGCCAGTCACCTGTATGACGCCTTGGGTTCTGCGTGTTATATTGACGCTAAAGGGTGCTATGTGCGTAGTATTTCGACAAAATGTCATATGGCGTCACCTATATGACGCCAAATGATGAAAAGGGGCTCAAATATAATATAAAATGACTTCACTTAAGTTGAAGAAAATATCAAACGACAAAACATAAAGAGTATTTAAAAAGATATAATATTTAGTCTGAATTTTATAATATTTTTGTTCTTTTTGGAACTTAAGACACTGAACTAATTAAGTTAAATCATTTAATTGAACTTTAATTAAATCATTTCTTATTTTGTGTCACACTGAAAAATGACAACAATAACATACAGGTTTATACAATCATGAGGCGAGAAAATAATGACAGAATTGTCCTTTTTTGGGTGAACTGTCCCTTAAATAGATCAAAACGTGGAGTTAAATTAAATACATATGTTCATTATCAGTCAAGTGCAGTATTATGTGCACATTGTTACTCTGACAGGACACTAGCAAACATGTCACACACAAGAGAGATATGTAGTTGAATTATTCAGAGATAACACATTGTTCCTCTGTCTCCTACATAACATGTGAGAGGAAAAAGAAAGATAGATTGAGTGGTTGGATAATAGCGAGTTCTACATTCCTCCACTCAAGGTATCAGTGAACACTAGAGTGGTATCCAGCAAAAAAGGAGATATACAGTACAGTGTGTCAGAAGGAAATTTCAGTTTACATTTGCAAACGTCCATTTTCCCATTAATCATAATAATCCAGTGATATGTTTATATGCACAAAGAGTATGACAATAGTCTGACAATAGCCGGCAAGTTTTAGACACAAAGTGAGGATGCTTTCAAAAGTAATATCATAAATATATTTAATTAATTAACTTATATTCATTAAATCAAATCAATATTCAGTCTGACCACCCTTTGCATTTAAAACAGCTTTTGTTACCCCTCTTTATGACCAAAATTGCTTATTGCAAGTATGATACTGGACTAGATTTTACGTAGGCAACATTACACAATGGGACAATAGTCACCAAGCAGGATTGTGTATTTTAATTAACTTACTGTATTAGAGGCCCAAGACTTTATTCCTTTACGATTCAGCTGCCTAGAACCAGTGTTTCTCAAAGACATTTGCAGAGCTAAGCCATCTTTCACAGAAGAGAGTAAATCACAATTCCTTATAGCTTATGTTGAGCCAAAAATCAAATAAAGTGTGCACTGTGCAGCAAATTTGCCCCATTCTTCAAAACCCTCAATTTACATTCAGCATTTAATACATTTCACTAAACCAAATGCTAAAAGATTATGAAATACGTGATACCTCCTTTTTTAAGTTTAGATTTATTTATTTATTTATTTTTAAAGCAAGTCAACTTCACTGTGTCTTTTAAGTTTAATTTCCTTCAAAGAATCAAAATGATCAATAACTATTCCAGACATGGAGTACAATAAGTGTGAAGCTATTTTCCAGACAAGTGGTTTAAAGAGTTACACCAACTCTGCTTCCCTTGACATGGCAGTGGATCAAACACATCCTGTACAGAAGGTAACTACATGCTGAGAAATTTAGTTGTGAAAGGTGACATGTTTATTTGCTGAAAACAGTCTTGGACGGTTCTTTAAAAATGACAAGCTTGGGTTTGTGTTAAATCAAAGCATGCTGCAATGTTTTCACACAAACACATCTCAGGAGCTCTTCAAAAAGACTCCCGCTGACACATGATATTTGATGCACAACCTACGACTGCTTGGTTGAGAGTACAATATCAAGGACCTCTTGTTGTACAATGAAAAGGTACGCGGGTTGCAGTATCTCCTGATTGAAGTACGCCACCTGATATTTTAAGTTAAATAGTTAAACAACACATATGTATGTTCACAGTAGCATATATGCAGTTCTCTCGCAAGCCAGTTTGGGAAACCCTGGCCAAGGGAAAGCCACACTTGACCAGTTGTCCATGAACAAAATCAATACAACAAATACTGCACATTCATTTGTGGTTGATTTCGTTCCGCCAGCCTCACCTACAACTGCAGACCTGCCAATCAGAGAATGATGAGAAAGAAACTGAAACTGCGTTCTTGTCTTGAGTAATACCATTTCTATTTGAACCAAGATCCCACAGGATGACTGATCTGATGAAGAGGCCCACAACAATCAATGGGATCAGTAGCGGCCATCATCATTAACGATAGGCTGTCCGAAATCTGGAAAACACTGCCTTTCCATATGAAGCAATCAAGACACTGGCCAAATCCAATGTTTGCATAGCAACTTGTCTACTAAGAGCTTCCATTATTTTCTTAAATTAAGCATCTTTGACAAATTCTCCACTCTTAAAAATATTTTTTTTCTTGGCATTGAAGGTTCCATGAAGAACCCCTAAAGGGGTCATGACATTGACTACGTTTACATGCAGCCAATTTTCGGGTTATATTCGGGTTAAGGTCACTATTCGGGTTTCTGCAACATTAGGAATAACTTGTTTACATGCGTGAGCAGAGAGAGTTTCTCCTATATACATGGAATTGCAATATCCCAATGTAAACGGCGACGCGTGGTTAGTGTCTAGACGTACGGACAACCTTAAGACGCAATATGCGTCATTTCCGATTCTTCTTCCTGTATCCAAAGACAAGAACAACAGCAGCACGCGGATAATGAATAGTTCGGGGCAGATAGCGATCGCCTTTGTTTGCGCTTTGATACTGGTGTAAGGATTTTGGCCAGGCGAATTTCTGAAACACATACACGCACACACAAACCTTTCACTTCCCCCACACATCGGAATGTGTGGAATGTTTTTGAACAAAGAGAAGGACTTTTGGTGTTTAAAAACATTCAACAAAATGTTTTCAATGGTTTTTATGTATATGTGTCCTCCTCATGTCACAGTGAAATAGCTTTGTTTGGTCACAGTTTAAATAGGAATTAAAAATACCTTCGTCATGCATTTGAAACATAAGTGTATATTCCTTTGATATAACATAATGTTCCTTGATATCTCTAGAATGCTTATTGAATGAAACACTCGAATATGCATAGAGATGTAAAGTAAAGTGTATTTTTAATTCGTTTTACTGCCAATGAAGATCAAATTGCTATTGCAAAACCCTCATCGAACACACCCCCTTCCACGAGAAGCGCGCGCTGAGGAACAAAAGAAAGCTTCCCGCGTGCAACATCCACTCTCCGATTGGCTCAAGCCAACAGGAAGGGGATGGATTTCTCCAAGGTGATAAATGTGAGAACGCAGGTCCGCCCTCGCTCTCTTCTGAACTTTCCAGCGCTCAACATGTAAACCTCACGGGACTCTGATCCAACCATGGATCTTTCCTTTTGTTCGTCTAAAAGTTTCATCTTTTCCTCAAGTGGACTACCAAGTTCGTCTTCCAGGAAAGGAAGTGGACTTTGCCGAACTATCTCCTCGGGTAACGTCACCTCAAAGACTCTCAGCCTTTCAAACACTGGCGCTAAATGCCGACGAACGCCACGTGACTCCCCACGGAACAAAGCAGCCATGAACGAGCCGGGACGGGCCGCGCAAACACGCCGCGGCCGCGCTTCACGGCGCACCTCCAGCCGACACGTGGCCAGAACGGGCCGAGCAACGAGCCCGCGACTCACACAGACCAAATGTGCCCTGCAAGTATACCTTCTTTTAGAGCTTCTAAGAAGCATTAAAGTGTTTTCGTGGTGTTCAGAAAGGTTAACTGACTGTGTGGCAAACAACCCACTCTCTCTCACTTGCTCTACAACTCACTCAATCTCACTTTCCCTCTCTCTCTCTCTCCAACTCACTCAACTTACGCGTATCCATTGTCTAAACGCTCTGCGTCGTCTTAGTTTGTGTTTTAATGTTTGTAAATACATGTATCATTGTAACGTAGTGAATGCTTAAGTAGTTGCTTTATTAAATACAAAATATGCTTACCTTGACTGATTGTATTGCTCATAATACGGGTCAATGAAATGTCAATTTAAAGCTACACGCTTTACAGAACTATAAATACCTAAGAGGGTATTTGGTTATATAGCAGGGAAGGCAGATTCTAGTGGCCACAGAATTTGTTTTCACAAGCTATATAACTTAATTGAGCTAATTGATTTTGCCTGTCTTGTAAAACGTGGTCCTTGCAATCAATAACAATTAATTTGTGGTTGATTGCGGGGATGCACATGTATGCATATGGGTAAAATTAATAAATTAATAAATTAATATGTAAGACCGGTCTGATCCAAATCTGTATGAATAATTATTAATTATCAATTATTAATTATGATATGCAAATTCCCCCCCTGATCAGAACCGACCCAGTGTCTTTACACTGGTAACGTAATTGACCTCGCTCCAAAAATATGCTGTGCTGTGTCTCGTCTGGTCTCGCCATGTTTACTTCCAGGAAATACTAAATGTGGATTTTTGTATGCGCCGAGAAGTTTCTCTACTCAAAAGACCAAATTACTTGCGAAGAGAACATGTGCAGAACACAAATCACTATGGGGATATGCCGATACGCATTTACCTGAACAAAAATTCGGGTTAGAAAAGGGGTACCCCAGGTATAATATCCCGTCTTTTAAAATCCAGGATATGAGCATATTCGGGTATGCTTTACATGGACGTTGGCGACCGGTTTATTGCTAATATCACGATTTTGAACGGGTTATTTGCTGCATGTAAACGTAGTCACTGACGATTATTTTAAAGGGATACTCCACTTTTTTTTTTTTTTTGAAATAGGCTCATTTTACAACTCTCAATTAACCTCAATTCTTACACATGGCACCTTTAAGGCATAAACGGACACTGTTATGATTGGCTACTGTCATAGGAAATGGCATATAAACGACCACTTGATATAGCGCATACGTGTAATGAAAACATTATCCATATAAAATGGTAATTTACAGATTTACAGCATTATTGATTTGTTGCTTACATTTGTCCTCTTGTCGACAGACTCAAGCATGTGAACTTGAGTACGTCAGAAAGTGAACAGGCACCTGTATAATGTATCCAAAACACCAATTTTCAATCTTTCAACATATCAAATACATGGCAATCTGTGTATCATGTGCACATTTGACCATTTTACATAAGACCATCAGGTTGAGACAATTAGAAAAGTATGGGAGCTCATGAGATTTGAGAGAGGGCACAAAAATAGATGACACAAACAGAAAGAAATTACAGGGATGAGCTGATGAACAGATTTCCAAAACAACAGGATTTAAGTGCTGCTGTCTAACTACGAAAAGCTTAAGGCATCTGATTTACTAGCCAGATCAGTTCAACAGTTAGGTCTAGCCAAGATTGTGTTTTAGGAGACAAGCCAGAGGATTAATTTGTGGTCATATCGTGGGGTGGGTTTTAAGGGCCACAGTCCAGGGCCCGTTAGTAATGGGATCTCAATCTCTGCCTCTCAGGAAAAACAGCCCACTCTTACTCTATTACTGGGATAACGAGCAACTTTTCCATCCGAGTGCAGCTGAATGGTGGTTGTATGTCAGACCCATCATGCCTGATGTAAAATTCCCTAGGATCATATTGATTTTGGGAGAGTGTGAGGCAACAAGCCTTGTCTGTCCGATGAAGAAACCTCTAGAAGTGGACAAAAGTGATTGCTGTTTGGACTATACTGGAATAGTAGAGTTCTAAATTTCAGAAAATCAGCTGAATGGATTCAAAAACGGTGAAACTCAACTGTTTGACTCTGGGGGAGTTGTAAAATGAGCCTATTTCCAAAAAAAGTGGAGTATCCCTTTAAATAAACATATTTATTCATTATATTATAAAGATAAATTATTGAAAATATCCTAAATTATTGTTGTTGCTGTATTAAATAATGTCAGTGTCTTACAAATTATACATTTCACAAAACTATGCAGAAATATAATGGCTATACCTTTATATAATAAAAAATAAAAAATAATATAATATAATAATGCGTAGCATCAGTTCTGGCAGGACATGTTAGTCAAGCTCGCACCACATCTACCTATTTTACCTAATGAAAGGTCTCGCACCACGTCTACCTAATGAAAGAGCTGACATATGTATACAGTGATAGGCGTCATATTCCTATTATAGGAATATGAATATGACGAATATGGAATATGAATATGACGAATATAATAGGAATATGACGCCTATCACTGTATACATAAGCTCTTTCATTATTATCAAAAGCTATCGCATTTCTCAGGAGCTCATCCCCTCCTCCATCCCCAGCTCCTCCTCTCGCCAGTCAGGAGTTTTTGCCTAGAACAGAACCATACCGCCAATCCTAATTGTGTTCTCCTTGTCAATGGTTTTCGACGATGGTGGTCGTGACATAAATATTAACATTAACTAAATTCAAATGTAATATTATTTAAATTTGCCAAATGTTAACATTGATCATTATTTTTATTTAAAAAAATAAAATTATATATATATATATATATATATATATATAGTATTATTAATATTATTTTTATATTTGGTAAATGTAAAAAATAACACTACAGTATATGGCAAAAACATAAACGAATTTCCAAGTCCTCATGTTCTCTCCTTTTTACTGCGGCTGCCGACACCCGTCCCCCTCTTTTTTTTTTTTTTTTTATTATTATTATTTTTTTTATAGATTTGCATGAATCACGTAGGTCACATTTTCTGGTCGGAAAATCCGGGATTCCGGATTAATCCGGAAAAATCACATCCCTGCTCTATAAAATCTTGTATCTCTAATCAAACTACAAAAATGGCCGAATGGGGTGGAGTTGAACTGAGTGTGAACTCAGCGACCTGGAGAGCGGGCGGGGCATGACATATCTTCTTTGCATTTAAAGAGGCCACTCCAAAACGAGTTGCTCACAGACGCATGTCAGAAAAGGGGTAGAAAAGGGACCTGTGGAGCTATAATAATGAGGAATTCAGACCCAAGCATTGCAGTTTTGCTTTATATAGACCACAAATGTATTATTTATATGTAAAAAGGAATGATTTAAAAGCATGATAATTATGTACCCTTTAACTATGCTACATTATTATGCCAAATAGTAAAATTCTATCGAAACAAAACAATTAAGATAAACACTTCTCAGCCTTTCCATGAAGCCAGGCCATTTATGCTGCTGGTAGAGCAATTGATTGTCAAAAGAGTGAAATATCTCCACCGTGGAGAAATGCATAACAACTCAAGAACAAATCCCCCTGCAGTAAGGATAGTTATATGGAGCTGTACGTGCATGAAATGTCATCATGCCTCTGAAAGAATGATGGCTTTAATTACTCAGCCCACAAACAAAGCCCACAAGGAATTCAAATTCAAAAAAGGTCAGTGAACAATGAAGATGGGAGATATTAAATAAAATTAAGCCATAGACCACAGACGTGTTTTTAAAGGGATGTGCAAAACCATGAAACATGACCTATCCAATGTAACATACAATGCTCCCATCATGTGTATCGTAAAATCGGCGGTTTCAGTCAATTGAATTGTAATTAATTCAATTAATAATTAATTACATGATTGAAATATCTGAGTGAATTGCAGTTATTTCCAATTATCGCATATTTACTTTCAGTCATATCATGTCACTGAACATAACTCTATCACTGGCCTACAGTTCATACTGTCAAGCATACTAAGAAGCACACTATTCTCTATTAAAAAAAGTTCTCTATTTTTTTTTTTTAATAAATGCAAGATCACATTTTCATTACAGGCAGCATTCACATTTTGCTGCATTGGTAGCATTCATTAAACAAAACGACACATATCACTTTGCTTAATTAATTATAACGTGTAATTCTTCATACTAATGCTTCAATTTAGAATAATGCATTTGGTGTGGAGGATGAACATCTGGCCATTAGTAAGTTTGGCTGAAAATCAAATACTGCTTGCAACAGCAAGACATGCTCTTCCCATGATGTCCTCTGTTTAGATGATTCCCAAAGGGTCTGTTCACATAGAGGAGAACACAGATCCATAAAACTTTCATCCTACTGTCTCAGGGAGAAATCTGAATCTGATAATGCTTTTCAAAACTGCAAGGGTGGAATCAATGACAATCAATTAGCCTAAAAAAGATATGTGCTCATGTCAGACTAAATATTTACATCACAGACAGGTTACACTAGCCTGGGTTTCCCCATACTGCCATAGCGCAATGCGATTTTATTCACGCTGCCAGGTAGTCTGAATACCATGGAAGAAATTTTCACCTCAGCAAGGGGACCAATCACAGAACGAGGAGGGAGCATCAAGATGCTGATGACGTCTATGCGACACACCGAATCAGTTTGTTTATAAGTCACATGTTTGACTTAAGACTTATCAGTCTTAATGTTTGAGAACCCCTGGTTTATACCTATGAATGGCAGCAGATGCGAAGTTACCTTTCAATGCAGCCTTAGATATTGTTCTAAGTAGTTTAAAACGCAAATAAATCTCTGACCCATCGTCTTCTTCCTCGTCTAATTTCTTTCGCTCTACATTCGTCATCTGGTATAATTGAAACAATTGGCTATAAGCTACGTACATATACTGTACATACTTTGTATACCACGCCTCAAACACGAGAAAATTAACATGGCTAAGGCTAAGGTTACACTGCATGTCACAAAAAAAGTGAAAAGAAAAAGCTGTGAAACTGTGAATATACTATATATTAATGTGTAAATGTTATGTGACAACTAGCCCTCATCGAAGCGTTGAGGATGAAATGAGACGAGACTAGAAAAAAAATATTCATTCTGAATAAATTATTAAATAATTTATAAGTAAATGTTTAAATTGTATAATGAGTCCAGTCACTTTTTAACAAAAACTAATAAAATTACATGGAAAGAACCTCCTTAATGCTCGTATTCATCCAGAACCCCCTTTTGGTGAGGAGATTGCCATCAGATTCTTCCTCCTTTCTTGAGGCATTTAGCATGTTACATTTAATTATATTTGAGACAAATATTAATCCATTAATCCCTAATGCTAATTTTGTCTTTCCACAACTCTTGAGTTTATCCACTGTAATTTGATCCTGGTTTATTAACAGGTTCAATGATGACTGCTTATGAATTGTTTAACATCCAGAAATTAAAAAAAAAAAAAAGACTGCCTTATCAAAAATACCAGAGACCGATCCAGACTGTATATTACACTCTTAGAAAAAAAGGTTCTATATAGAACCATAAAAGGTTCTATCAGCGCTACGTATTTGGAACCCCTAAAAGGTTCCATACACTCTTAAAAAATGGTTCCTTTGGGTTCTATATAGAACCCTGGGGTTCCATACTTGGCCAATAGAACCTTTTACCAAAAAAAAAAAAAAAAAATGTTCTTTTTGGAGTTCCATGAAGCGGGGGATGGAACCATTTCTGGTTCTACAAATAAATAGAACCATTTCTTCTAAGAGTGTACCATCACGTGAATCAGAAAAAAAAGATCATTCATTCGTTGATTGATACAGCAAAATAGACAGAGATGGCAATTAATCTGTAGCTGTAATGAACATCCAATGAAGGCAAGTTACAAAGAACCCAAGTGCAGTTTATTTAGAAAAATGTGAACAAACTTGAAACAAAAACATGGACATCATGGACATGGACATCAATGAGGTGCATATCAGAGACCCATTTGCTTATCCACCTTCAGCTCCGACTCGAGAACATGAATCATTAATTAATGCATTTTTAATAACACTGTTTGATATCAAACTCGTCTCACAGGTTGGCAACAGTTTACTGCATTTTACAACACTTAACTATTTGGCAGATTTGGGACTTTTGGGTGTTAAGTTTGGGCTTTTAGAGAGGAATAAAAGCACCGCTGTGAAAAAAATGAAGGTGTTTGGACGAAATGTGCCAGTGGCACAATAATTATTATACCATGGTCTGGGTGAATACTCGATTCTGATTGGCTGCAGGGTGTCCGTTAAAAAGTGATAGAGGACACCTAGTAAAGTAGTTCTGGTGAAACTGCCTGTTTACCATTCGAAATGAATAAATAAATGCGCTGCCTACAACGGCTGTGAGTAACCATAGCAACAGGCAGTCACATGCTCTATCGTCTAACGTTAGATATTATAGCCTAATACAACAATGAGCGACTTCGTGCTATTTCTTTTAACATTTATGGAGAATATGGCAACTTTGACGACTGGTATGCTGCTGAAGAAAGAAAAACTGTAAATAAAACGGAGAAAATTACACCGCTGCTGCTCTGCTCCATTGAACGCTATTGGTAACGACGTAACAACGCACCCCTGAATGAGACCCTGCGGGAGTTTTACGCAGCTGTCCAGACAACCAAGGCAGGAGAAGGCTGAACGTTACAGCGTTTCAAGCCTAAGGAGCCTGAGGCAAATGACCCTCTCTTTGATCTGATTAATTTATTGCCCATAACGTTAAGCGCAAATCGCTGGAGCTCAGAGCTAATTGTTTTTTTATTGTTGTTTGATTAATTGTTTTATGTGTAATAAAAAAAAAAAAACTATTCCTACCTTTGTTTCATGAAAAAAAAAAATGCATTTGTGAACCTGAAGGGATACGAGCTAAGCGGACTATAGGCTAAATATCTCCGGTTGCTAAATAAACAGTCAGGCAAGGCAAGTTATTATTTGTAAAAACTAGATTTAGCCTAATTAAAATATAAACTAATGTTTTAAAAATGTTTTATTTGGCAAGTGACCATGGTATAAGCGGGTTAATGCCCTCCGAGGTGTCCATTGTCAGGTTTTAATGGACTTCGGCGGAGGCAACCGTCCTCCGCTGCGCGTCGGCCGGTTTACGCCTCGCCGTCGTCCATTAAAACCTGACAATGGACACCTCGGAGGGCATTAACCCTTACTTATACCTGGGTTGTCTTGTTGGTAGCCAATATCGAAACCTATTGAACAGGACTTAGTATTGTAAGCATGAAACTAAATACTGTTTTTTTTTTTTTTAAATCTTTTGTGTTCGATAGAGACAGAAAATCATGCCCGTTTGAAACATCATGAGGGTGAGTAAATGATGACAGTCATTATTTTTGGGTGAACTATCCCTTTAAGGTCCTGGCTCACACCTAATTCTCACAATCCAGACCGTTTTAAAGGTTATTTTTATAATGTTAAGCAAAAACATTTGTGTAAAAATAGAGAGGGAGAGGAAATAAATTGCAAATACACAGTGCACAAGGATTAATGCTCCTTAAAAGTGTGTGTCAACTGCTCTGGCTGATGCCAGTGTAAAATTGCACCTTTGGCAAACATTCTGCAGCACATAATCTGTCACTACCTACTAATATTCACAATTTATGTGCATTTGGTCACCTTTCAGGACCCATCAACATACACCACTGTAGCTAGTTTACTTTCCACTATATTATAACTTTATATAATGAAAGAGCAATTCAAAACCCTGAATAACATCGAAAAGTTGTCAATAAAACAGAAAAGCAAAAGTGCATGTTACAGTAGGTGACTAACTGCACACAAGAGATTCAATAAATAATATGAATTAAAAACATATCATAATAGACATTATATATGTTATTTTTGGGGTTAAGCATTGCTCAATAGATGTATTGCATGTTGTTGGAAATGTTATATTATATTTATGCTTTCATTATGTGATATTAACATGTGTTTCTAAGGTAGTTTGTGTGTCATTTGTAAGTTCGATGGCATCACGCTAAGTCAAAATGTGGACAGTATATACTGTGATGCTGCTTGTGCCTTTTTCATTTGTGCGAGAAAGAAAAGCATAAAGTTTTTGCCTTCCAAGCTTGACCACTATGTCAACAATCAATTATTTAATTCTCCAGCGAGAAGAGTTGCCCAGTATTGCCGCTGTTGAGATAGACTATAAGGTTTCAGTAAAACCGTTTGTTGTTGGATCTATAATTACTTGTCTTGTTCAGGGATAAACTAAAACTCCCTCGCTCTCTGCCAGGGCAAAAATGTTAAAGTGTTTCTTTTATAAAGTGTTTTGTACAGAAATCATTTTTGAGGTTTGTGAATATTTTACTCCTAGCCTAATGGGGCCAGAAAAATAAATAAATAAATAAACCTAGCATATTTTTATGCTTTATTTATGAGACAGAATAAAAGTGAAAATCTTTCAATCCCATTAAGAACACATACTGTATAATCAAGATATTTATCTTAGCTTTACTTCAGAAAAATTACAGTTTAAAATTAATTACAGTAAAAATTAAAATACATTACAGTTGACGTGATTAGTTAATATATTCTGTTTTTTTTTTAATTATTTATTTTTTATGTTGTCTATTTAAACTTTTGAATGGTAGTGTATGTTGTGAAAAATATTTTAGATAAAACATCACAGAGTGTTTATTTATAGATTACTTAAAGACAATGAGCACTATTGCATTCATTTTGACAGATATGATTTTAAAATCATACAGTATGCAACTACTTTTAATTCCAATGCTATTGACTGTTCTGAGAGTTGATGGAAAACTTGTATGTATTAGCATTTCTCTCAGACTTTAACCTATGTTTTAAAGCGTCGTCCCCTTGGAGGAAGTCGTGTAACTTCAACACATAAAAACACACAAAGGAGTCTAATGTGTGAATGGTTTTTCTGGCTAATTCCACAGGATTCAACCTGGTTGGCCTAGACGGGCCAGGGGGTGAATGTGGCTCAAAGTGGGACATTAAAGTTGTCTCCAAAATGTTTTTTTTTTTTTTTGCATTTAGCAGGAACAAGGCAGGCCGGCTAAAACTAAGGAGTAAAAATTGAAATAGAGGAAATCCCGAAATTCTACAAGGTTTCATAAATAAATAAATAAAATAAAAAAATTAAATTGCCCTAATTATGGATTTTTGAAAATTACCTTTCATGTAGTGTGTAATGTAACAACTCTGAAGATCGGATCGGCACAGGGAATTTAATAATTAATAATTGAAAATTAATAATTATTCATACAGGTTTTGGGTCACATGTTATTAAATCTCCCGATAAGGATGATATATATATATATATATATATATATATATATTGTCAATTAATAATTAATTACATGATTAAAATATTGGAGTGAATTGGAGCTATTTGCAATTATCACATTATTACTGTCTTACTGAAATACTTCAGAAAATCAGTTGTGGGACACTATTACCTAAAACTGTGTCTATTAATGCAGATTGTCACTCGTTCTCACTACTTTGAGGAAAGATTACGCATGGTCATGGAGCAATATTTGTTCATGGAGCAGACTGAGCTCAGGACAAGCAGAGCTGACGTTGTTATGACAATGGGTGTTTTTGTTGCGACAAACGCGCTGTACACAGTAAACCAATCACAACAGATTGAGCTGTCTGGCCAATCAGCATAGCCGTCAACCCTCCCATTGTTTTCCCGCTGTCTTCCCGTTTTAGTATTTATGTGTGAGACGTACAAGCTCGGACAGATTCGGCTTGAAGTCGCTTTACAAAAAAGCTGTGCACACAGCCAAGCGAAATGAGGTCTTGCCGGTCTTGCGCACCCAGCTTGTCATTTTGTCGCATCGAGTATAAAGGCTTTACTCCATGTCAGCGCACGCTCTGATCGGTAAAGGTGCACAGACCTCTCCCATCTCCAGCAGAAGCACCACTAACTCTGCCTTCGTTTCCCTCGTAAACTAATATTAGTATTTAAACAACATTTCTTTTAAATGACACACTGTCTCTTTCTCTCTCACACACATATGTAGGCTAGTTATAAACTCTTTTGACTTTTAATGATTAGCGCTTTATTTTTAAAGTTTGTGGGTAAGAATCGTGTAAAACAAATTCCCTTATTTTGGGATGGATTCCGGGAAATCTCCCGTATTTTCAATGTTCAATGTTGACAGCTATGCCAATCAGAGGAAAGTAGGGAATCATTTGTTTGAGAATCATTGGACTTTTTTTGACATTAGGAAACTTTGAAATAGCATAATAGGGGCACTTTCAGATAAAAGGGGCCACATTCAGATAAATAAAAACAAATATATGTGATAATAAGTTACAGTTTTTCTCAATTGTTTACACACAAATTCTGGTACTTGAGACAAAATGACCACAACATGTAACTAAACCAATTCTACTAAACTACAAGCACAATTCCTGCTTTACACTCAAATCGCAGTTCTAAAACCCGCTTTTTTTTTTCAAAACACTACACACAATTCTCTGTTTTTGGCACAATTTTCATGCAGAAAATATCTTGTTTTCACAAGGAACACACTGTCATTCAAATATGCACACTGACTCATGGTGGGTTCTATTATACCCAACGAACTGACTCGGACCTCGGATTTGACGTCACGTCCACACTTCAAGCGTTCTATTATGTTTTGCGTGTCCGAATCAGAGAAAGCTGTTGTCATGGTAGCACTGGCCGAGTACCAGGCACTTACATAAAAAAAAAAAAAAAATATATATATATATATATATATATATATATATATTGACTACACCTTATCAAAACGCAGCCATTTGAACTTGAAAATGTTCACTTTATTTAATGTTTTTCATGTTAATCTTCTGTTTTCTGTACTAACAACGTTAGTAATTGCACTCACAACAACTGATTCCCATACCTACAGGGGACGCAGTAATACGAGTGATTATAATCGTCATTTAAAATACAAAGGCTGTTCAAAAACAATGAAAACAATTAATTCTTACAAGTCACAGGGCGCAGCCATCTTGAATTCCGAAACGGAATTCTTGCTCGGTGTCCTCACGGTTGTCCGACGTCCGAAAAGAGAAATCTGAGGAAAGAGGGCGTGTTGCTAGGCAACGTCTGTCATCCGATTCGGATCTCCGAGACGGATGAATAATAGAACGCACCATCATCACAAGGGCAAACACCCATTACACAGTTTTACAATTAGCAATCAGAGCTTTAGGATAAAAGGGCAACAGGTGAGCTCTTCAATGGAGCAATGGATGCCCACATTGGAAACAGAGCCAGAGGAGTGAGAGTAAGAGGAGGAGGAGGCCTAGGACCGTAATCTCTGATGAGATCCGAGCCACTTTGGTTGATCATGTGCTCAACCATGGTCTATCAATGAGGGAGGCTGGGCAAAGAGTACAGCCAAATCTGAGCAGGTACACTGTAGCATACATCATCCGGACTTTCCGAAATGAGAATAGGTAAGGTATCTATTCTCACTAGAAAATTGCAGTACTGCATATCAATACAGTACTCAATGAGTACAGTAGTACAGTGCCTGTGGACTGTTCTGTAGGACTGTAATACAGTTTTTGCCCATTGCTTGAACACTATAGACACATGCTTAAACCAAAGTAACATAACCTGAAGTTGTTCTTACTATACCTTAAACAAAGTGCAACCATACCTTAAACAAATGCGCTGCTTTGCACTTTAGTTGCAATTCTGTAACACACTTGCTCCTTTCTGCAACACACTTGCTCCTAGACACTACACACTATTTCATACATAAGACACTTAGTTCAAAAATGAAATCTCAGGGTACCATTGGGAAAACACATCTATTCAAAATACAACACACATTGGTTAATTGAAAAGACACAGACACACCTGAAAACACTTACTTACAAAAATGAAGACCAATCAGCCAGCTACAAAAATGCCTCAGTTAAGCCGTTTTGAGAACTTTGCAAGCATGGAGGCAGGGAGAGCTAGAGGCAGAGGAAGAGGAGGACAGAGAGAGAGAGAGAGAGAGAGAGGAGGACAAAGAGAGAGAGGAGGACAGAGAGGACGTGGTCAAAGAGGCCACACAAGGACCATTATTTCGGATGACATAAGAGCAACTTTGGTGGACCATGTTATAAACCATGGCCTGACTATGAGGGAAGCTGGGCAGAGAGTCCATCCTAATCTAAGCCGCTTCACAGTTTCATCCATAATAAGGACATTCCGACTGGAAAACAGGTATGTCTTCAACTCTCTACTCTACTCAGACTGTATCTAGAGTATTTACAGTACTGTAGCCTACCATATCACGTTACTGTATGACATGTATTGTATTCCAGAGTGCTAAAGCTCCTTTTTTTCAACAAAAGTGGTAGTTTTGTGAAACATACCATGATACTGTAACGTGTTGAGATGTTTCAGTGCTGTATATGGTAAATACAGTAAAGTTCAGTATACACAGTACTGTAAAAAAGAAAAAAAAAACGAGAACAATTTGTGGTTGCATTTTTCTGCAGAATGACTAGAAGACCTGCTGGGGGTGGACGCCAACGCCTGTTCACGCAACAGCAGGAACTTGCCATAGTGAACCTAGTCAGAGCAAACAATGCAATCCGTCTCCACCAGCTACAGCAACAAATACTTGCAGATAGACAAGTATTCAACAACATAAATCGAGTAAGCATTACAACTATCAGACGGATCTTGGTAAAGCACCACATGACCATGAAGCAACTGTACAGGGTCCCATTTGAGAGGAACAGTGTCAGGGTCAAAGAACTTCGACATGAATATGTGCAGGTAAGTGTTTCAGTCCTTTACATTTACAATAAAGAATGGGTGCACAGTAACAGATCCATCCAGAGCCATCCACAAAATGTATTTTTTGTTACAGAGAATCTTGGACATGGATGGGGCTGCCCAGCCGCATGAATGTATTTACATTGACGAGGCTGGATTCAACCTTAGCAAAAACAGACGACGGGGACGTAATATCATTGGCCAAAGGGCAATTTTGCACGTCCCAGGGCAGCGTGGGGGAAATATCACTTTGTGTGCTGCCATAAGTCTTCGAGGGCTACTGCACCATCATGCCAAACTGGGTCCCTATAATGCACAACACATAATAACATTTCTAGATGCACTTCATGATGCAGTTGTACAGGATGGACCAGAGCAGCCCAGGTTTGTTGTTGTCTGGGATAATGTCAGTTTCCATCGGGTTGCTCTGGTCCAGGACTGGTTCACAAACCATGATCAATTTGAAATTCTGTACTTGCCCCCTTACTCGCCATTTTTAAATCCTATAGAGGAATTTTTTTTCCGCTTGGAGATGGCGTGTATATGACCGCCAACCACATGCCCGTATGCCTCTTCTGCAGGCAATGGAACAGGCCTGCGGAGACATTCAGGTGAGGTCAATCCAGGGATGGATTCGGCTCACAAGGGGATATTTTCCCCGATGCTTAGCAAGAGAAGACATTGCTTGTGATGTTGATGAGATCCTGTGGCCAGACCCCAACAGACGGCAGGATCCATAAGCCCACTTGCGCACAATTGTGTTTTTCTGTGTTTATAGTAGTGTGTTGTTTGTTTTATTTTTGATTTAACTGAATTTACTGTACTGTAAAATATACTAATTTAATAATTTTGAATTCATTATTTCATTTTTTGGTAACTGTGAAAACATGCCCTCTATGGAATTGAATAAAACATTGACAACAAAAGACTGTAGTTTTTTATATATAGTAGACTAGTGTGTTGCTGCTGATCTGAAAGTGTATTCATATGATGCAAGTGGGTATCATTTTGTCATCAGAGTGACATTTTGACAAAGGATTGTTAGGTTTTGATAGTAGAGTTTAAATTTGACATAGATGTGAATGGTTTATTTTCCAATGTTGTGTCTTATTTGCTTGTGTGTAGAGTTTTGACACAATGAGCCAAATTTAGCAAAATGTGTGTAAGCAATGGGCAAAAACTGTAATACTGTAAAGTATGTTTCAAGTATTTAAGAAATGTACACCTACTTTGTATTTACAGTATTTTACTATTTGTTTGGCAGAACTGAAAGATTACCAAGACAGGGTGGTCAGGAATGTGTTCTGTCTCCTGAACAGGAAACTGAAATCATAAACATGGTCCTAGAAAACAACATAACATTACAGCAAATACAAAGAAAAATTAAAGCTGCAAGCAGCGATGGGCGGGCCCTCGCACCTGTAGCGTGTCGGGGTGTGAGGCGGCCGCGTTGCATATTTTGCAGCTCAGCCGGTGCGGCTGTGAATTTGCTACGCTGCTTCATTAAAGGTCACTTCCTATTGCCAGCAGGTGGCGCTATGACTGTGGGTGAATGTCGGCATGTAGATTTGTTCAGGGCGGGACTCTTGTCAAATGTGTAAAATTTTGTGCAGATCTGGGCATTTACAGCCAAGTTACTACAACTTCCTGTTTCATGGCGAATCTTCGACGCCACGGACACACCCATTGACGAAAACGCACAGATAGCACAACTTTACATTGTCAATGCCTTTAGAAGGCACAGCACAAATGTGAAGTCGATCCAACTAAAGCCCTAGGAGGAGTTCGTTAAAGTACGTAATGAGTAAATCATCCAAAAATGGCGGTAAATTTCGAAATGGCCGACTTCCTGTTGAGTTTAGGTTATCGCACCAAGAGACTTTTCAGTGCGTCTGGACATGGTAGATGTGCCACAGAAATTTCGTACATGTCGGTCAAACATGCGACGGGGGCTGCTTCGTTAAAGGTCACTTCCTGTTGCCAGCAGGTGGCGCTATTACTGTGGGTGAATGTCAGCATGTAGATTTGTTCAGGGCGGGACTCTTGTCAAATGTGTAAAATTTCGTGCAGATCTGGGCATTTACAGCCAAGTTACTACAACTTCCTGTTTCATGGCGAATCGTCGACACCACGGACACGCCCATCGACGAAAATGCGCAGATAGCACAACTTTACATCGTCAATGCCTTTAGAAGGCACAGCAGAAATTTGAAGTCGATCCGACTAAATCCCTAGGAGGAGTTCGTTAAAGTACTGAGTGTGTAAATCGTCCTAAAATGGGCGCCAAATTCAAAATGGCCGACTTCCTGTTGAGTTTAGGGTATGGGTTCTTGAGGCTTTTTTGTGCGTCTTGATATGATACACGTCGCCACCAAATTTCGTGTTTGTAGGTTGAACGTGGACGAGGGGCTAATTTTTTCCAATTTTCTAGGTGGCGCTAGGGAGCCATTTTGCCACGCCCATCCGCGAAACCCACAAAATACGAAATTTTTCACCAGTCCTGACATGCGTGCCAAATTTGGTGAGTTTTTGAGCATGTTGAGGCCCCGAAAATGGCGCTTACTTTGCAGAAAAAAGAAAAAAGAAAAAACAGTTTCAAGAGGGAACTCCTGGTATGTAATAAGTAGAACGCGGAAGTAGTTGTGCAAGTAGTCCATTGAGGGGTTTTGCCCATTGTGTATGCGTTTTTTTTTTTTTTTTTTTTTTTTGATTTGTGTGTAGAGTTCTTTCAGAAAATGTGTGTAAACAATCGTGAAAAACTGTAATTTCATAAATCCAGTATGTCAGACCCACCTGCACTTTTGTTTTGTTTTTTTACTAACAATCACTTAAAACACCTTCAGTGTATGGATTAGAATTGTTTTTATAAATTTAAACAATTTGAGGGCTTTCTAGACAAACATGACAGAGAAGCAGCTCTCTCCGTGACCTGTCAACAAAATCATTATCTCACCTGTTTGTAACCCTACCTCGGAAAGCATCATTGACAGACACTGACATCTCATCAAAATCTCATTCCAGTCTTGCGTTACCTCCTTATAAATTTTAATGATTCAGGAGTCGATTATTCCACGTACAATGCAGTTAAACAAACTTCATTTTTTCCTTCTCCTTTTCCAGTACTCAAGAACAGCAAGCCTCTTTCTTTACACTGATGATAGCTTGCGGACTGTCCCGATGGATCTTTCTATCAGCAAGGTGCTTGTGTTTGGTATGCTGGTGGGTGAATCTTTTTTGAAACAAAGCTTCTATTCAGGTCCATTACTGCACCATTGATTTTCGCTCTAGGAGGTGGGCAGGGACTCCTTACTGAATATTTATGAATACACTGTGTTTAAGGCCACATGGAAGAAGTACAGGGACAAAGGAAACTATTTTGAAAGGAATTTCAGCAACGTGGTCAGCTAAGTTTGCTCTTCTACTACTACTTTCTTAAAAGTATGTATACGAAGGTCTGGTGGCAACTGGCAACATAATCTGAAATGATCCAACAGTGAACCTGTGCAAATTAAAAAAAAATGAGCATTTGCCATTTTTCACACCTTAACAGCCCAACAAACACATATTTCAGTTGCACTGTGTGTGTGTGTGTGTAACAGGTCTGCACAGACAAAGCACTTTGAGAATAAAGACATGCTTTTCAAATGGAGTAAAATTGCAGTCTATTAGAGGTCTCATGTTGTGAAAACTAGCTTTAAACCTGAACAGTTGGCCATAGTTATAAGCACTACTTGCAAAGAGGTACCTTGTTAAGTCGGAGGAGGGGAAACGTTATCCCACCGTGCAATCTCAGGTTTTGCATAAATGGCCGTAACTGCTCTCCTGCAAATTATTCTCACAGACATTTGAACAGAATTACGTCGCTTTACGTTCTGACTTTGTTATGAAAACCAAATAAAGGTTTTCTGGGGAATAAAAACAGTAGCATTTAGACACTAACAAATCCAAACTATAACAAAGTCCATTTAATGCATTTCAAGGGTCTTTAAAAATAATCAGGGACTTGTTAATCTTCCATAATAATATTGTGAAATATTAGTGATGTATATGTTATTTGTTATATGGTGTAGTTACAACAAATAACCAGCAGGAGCAAACTGGCTCATGCTAATCAGCCAAACCTTGATCCGCTGTCAGAAACCGTTCAGAGAGACTGTGATTTCTCATTTAGGCCCTGTTTACACAAGAACGCTCGCGGGTGAAAACGTAAAAATATTTTATCAGATGCGCCTTTCGTTTACACGGCGACGGCGTTTTTGAGGCTTAAAAATGCAAAAAAGTGAAACCACCCTCCAGAGTGGAAATTTTAAAAACGCTCCACCACCGCGTTCCCGTGTAAACAGTAAAAATGCAAAGTCTGCTTGACAGTGAAGGTTGTACGCAGGCGCGTGGACTTTTTGTTGTAGTATGCACTCCTAGTCGCCTGGAGTGCATACTACATTAAATTTCACACACTTTTGCGTCACCATTTGCACGCGGATTTCCGACACAAAACGCTTGTCTAAACGCAGAATAAAAAGTGATGACACAACGCCACTTTTGCGTTTTCTCTTCAGAATCGTTTCCGTGTAAACATAGCCTTAGTTGTAGGTCTTTGGATGGAAGCTGTCACGTAAACCTGTTACGATCTGTGATTGGATATACGTATCTACGTATAAGTACGTACTAAAAGAAAACAACGCAGATCACGTGTGTTAAGTGACGACATGTTGAAATAAAGTCAAGCTAAAGACAATCTTCCGTCTCCTCATATATTTTACGAAGATGGTAAAACTTCACATGGTGTCAGAAGTTAACTGAAACGGCACGCGGACTCGAAGATTAGTTTTCACTAGAGGAAACCGCCCAGAATGGCAAAGTTTTCGGCGCCAGAGCAACTTAACTTCGCTAAACCGGAGGATTGGCCCGATTGGAAACAACGCTTCTCCAGGTACCGAATAGCAACGAAGCTTAACAAAGAGCCAGCCGATGTCCAGGTCAGTGCATTGATTTATTCTATGGGCCCGGAGGCAGAACAAGTGTACAAATCATTCGTCTTGGAGGATGAAGAGGAAGAGGATTTTGACTATGTGTTGAGGCTGTTTGACGAGCACTTTGTGCCGAAAAGGAACGTGATTTTCGAGAGAGCACGTTTCCACTCGCGGACGCAAGAGGCGAGTGAGTCCGTTGAACAGTACATAAGGCACCTGTATGAACTCGCAGCTCACTGTGACTTTCATGAGAAGGATGAGGAAATAAGAGATAGACTGGTCATAGGGATTAAAGACAAAGATCTTTCATTGAAATTACAAATGACAAGTGACCTCACTCTGAAAAAGGCAGTTGACATGTCCAGACACTCTGAGCTAGTGAAGCAACAGAACAGCGAGGCTGGCGCATCAGGGCACGTTGATGAAGTAAAATCAAAGCCTTATAAAAGTAAATGGAAAAAAACACAGTATGAGGCAACGGGAGGAAGAAAAGAAAATGAACGGAAAAACTGTGGAAGATGTGGGCGCAGACATGCAAGAGACAAATGCCCAGCTAAAGACAGAGAATGTAATAAATGCCACAAAATTGGTCACTTTGCAAACAAATGCAAAACCAGAATGGTACAGGAAGTGACTGAAGAAGTTGACAGCTTATTCTTAGGCTCAATAAATGAGACTACCACTAAGAATAAGGCTACAGTGGATGAAGTCATCACTGATACAGAGCCACCATGGCGCACAACTCTAGTTATATGCCATACTCCAGTTAGCTTCAAGATAGATTCTGGAGCTGACACAACGATAATAAATGAGGCTACATATAGCAGCCTCCGTGTTAAGCCAAAACTTAGTCCAGTTACCTCTAAACTGGAAAGTCCAGGAGGAAAAGTGGTCCATTTGGGGCAATTCCTAGCTAAAACACAAGAATTAAAAGGGAGAAAAATAACAGACTGTTATTTTAGGGTAATAGTGGCAAAGTCTACATGTGATAACCTACTCAGCAGATCTGTCGGTGCTCGCCTGGGTCTGATAAAACACATCGGAGAAATCAGTGTGTTTGGGGAGTTAGGACTGCTTAAAGGAGACCCTATAAAAATAGTCCTAAAAGAAAACGCTAAGCCATACAGCGTCGCAGCCCCTCGACGGATACCCATTCCACTGCTACCTAAAGTAGAAGAAGAGCTGAAGCGAATGGAAGAAAATGGCATAATAGAGCGTGTGACGGAGCCCACAGAATGGGTAGCGCCCATGGTGTCTGTGATTAAGCCGACTGGAAAAGTAAGAATCTGTGTAGGTCTTACAAAACTGAATGAGAACGTAAAAAGGGAAAAGTTCATCTTGCCGACCACAGACAGCATCTTGCACAAACTGGCCGGAAGTAAGGTGTACACAACTCTGGATGCTGCCAGTGGATTTTGGCAGATGGCCCTAGATGAAGAAAGTTCAAAGTTAACTACCTTCATTACACCAAATGGCCGCTACTGCTTTAAACGGCTCCCATTTGGAATAACATCGGCACCAGAGATATTCCAAAGGAGGATGCAGGAACTGCTGCAGGATCACGAGGGCACGGTAGTTTACATGGACGATATACTAGTGTTCGGAGCCACCCTGGAAGAGCACGACCGCCGCCTGAAAAGGGTGATGGAGACAAGCCGTGCATCTGGCCTAAAACTCAACCGCCAGAAGTGTAAGTTCAGGCAGGCTTCCCTTCACTTCCTGGGCCAGGTTATCAGTAAGGAGGGTGTGACTCCAAGCCCAGAAAGAGTGTCTGCCATCACCGCCTTAGAAACACCTACAAATGTGAGTGAGTTAAAAAGAGTACTTGGTATGGTGAATTATGTTGGCAGATACATACCCAACTTGTCACAAATCCTTCATCCCCTCAACGAGCTGTTGAAGAATACAGTGGCATGGGTGTGGGACTCGCAGCAAGAAGCAGCCTTCGAGAAGGTAAAGACACTGATATCCTCTGCACCTGTTCTTCAGTACTTTGATCCAAAACTGCCCACGGTAGTAGGTGCTGACGCGTCCAGTTATGGATTAGGTGGAGTACTACTGCAAAATCATGGAGGCGTACTCAAACCAGTAGCCTACTGCTCTCGTACACTAAATGAAGCAGAAAAAAAGTACGCACAAATAGAAAAGGAGTGTCTTGCTAGTGTATGGGCTTCAGAAAAGTTCTATCTATATTTGTGTGGTCTGGAAAGCTACAAGTTACTTACCGACCATAAACCACTGGTGACACTCATCAACCACAGAGACCTAGACAAAACTCCACTGAGGTGTCAACGACTTCTGATCCGCCTTATGAAGTTCAACCCTGTCGCTGAGTACATCCCTGGTAAGAACCTGATAGTACCTGACGTGCTGTCAAGGCACCCGGAGTCAAAAGTGGACGACACAAAACTGAGCGAGGACGTCCAGGCATACGTGGACGCCATCGAAGAGCTGGAAAGGCCTAAAACAGTGCTGGAGCGCATAAAGGCAGGGACAGAGAATGATGAAACCCTGCAGAAGGTCAGACTATACATTAAGTCTGGCTGGCCGCGATATAAAAGGGACGTTGTCACACCAGCTTTAGACTATTTTATGGAGAGAAGTAGTCTTAGTGAGCATGATGGACTGGTAAAGAGGGGAAACCAAATTGTGATCCCACAATCTATGAGAACTGAGATGCTGGAGAGGATCCACCATGGGCATCAGGGCTTAAACAAATCCAGGGAGAGATACAAAGATGCCATCTGGTGGCCAAAGATTAGCCATGCGGTAAAGGAAAAAGTCGTCTCATGCCCACACTGTAATGAACACAAACCAAGCCAAAACCGGGAACCACTCATCACAACGCCTTTGCCAGAGCTCCCTTGGCAAAAACTAGCTGCAGATCTGTGTGAGTTTAAAGGAAAGTACTTCCTGGTTGTTATTGACTATTATTCAAGATGGCTTGAAGTATTGAGTCTCACCCAGACCACAAGCGAAGCAGTTATAGGTAAGCTGATGAGCATATTCACACGGTTCGGGATACCTGAAGAGCTGATGACCGATAACGGCCCGCAGTTTACCTCACAGCGGTTCCAAGTCTTCACATCCAAGTATGATATCCAGCATACTAAATCGAGCCCATACTATCCCCAAGCTAATGGGATGGCAGAGCGAGCTGTCAGGACCGCTAAAAGCATCCTTAGGCAACAAGATCCCCAGCTAGCTCTCCTGATCTACAGGGACACAGCCACAGAGCCGACAAAAGAAAGCCCAGCCAGACTCCTTATGGGAAGGAGACTGCGAACCACAGTCCCCAAGCTCCACCATCAGCTGAGACCAGCATGGCCCAACCTGTCAACAGTCAGAAAGACAGATGCCAAAGCTAAGCAGGCCTACGAATACACCTACAACAGGAGATACTCAGCAAAGCCGCTTCCTGTCTTAGGTGTCGGCGACAGAGTGCGACTGAAAACAGACTCAGAGAAGACATGGAGAGGGACCGGTGTAATACAGGCTTCATGTTCCACTCCACGTTCGTTTGTGGTGAAAACGCCACAAGGAGACACCACCAGACGAAACCGGAGGCATCTGCAGATCGTGAACCAAGAAAGGAAGGACACTCCGACAAAGTCACCAGAAGTCTCCACCCCACAGGGTACCATGCCATCCCCCAACCGTCCAACCCAAACTGATTCTGAGACTGGTAGCATCACATCGCCACCCAGAGTTTTGAGGACACGCTCTGGACGTGCTGTGAAACCTGCTGTCAAGCTGACATATTAGTCAGAAGAAAAGAGTTAACTAGTAACGTTTACAGATGATTACAGACCAGTTAAAGAAAAAAAAGGAAGGTCTGAGCAGAGTGTTTGTTTGTTTATATCTGCTTGTTCATTCATATTACTGTTAATATCTACTTAAACAGGAAGTTTGAAAAGAATAATATTGATAAATAGAATAAGAGAAATTATGCTTATTTGATACATATGCTTTCTTAAAGGTATATGAAAATTATTTTGTTGGCATACAAAAGTAACTTCTAAGAAACAGTTGTTTTGTTTAATACTGTTATGAGACCCCAGACTAAAAGGGGGAGATGTCACGTAAACCTGTTACGATCTGTGATTGGATATACGTATCTACGTATAAGTACGTACTAAAAGAAAACAACGCAGATCACGTGTGTTAAGTGACGACATGTTGAAATAAAGTCAAGCTAAAGACAATCTTCCGTCTCCTCATATATTTTACGAAGATGGTAAAACTTCACAGAAGCATTATGCCAAATTGCCATCTCACCCTCATGTAACTTTAAGAGTTCTGTGTTTAATGTCAAATGATTGCTGTAATCAGCCTGTGTTGGAAATGGACAATGATCACTTAAAATATGAATGACCCTAGAGACGCATCGGATATAGTAAATTATGTGACGTCATTAATCTGCGCTCGCATTTAAAGGGTTATTTCACCCCCAAAAAATTCTGTCAGTAATTACTCACCATCATGTTGTTCTAACCCCGTAAGACTTTCGTCAATCTTTGGAACTCAAATTAAGATTTTTTTATTAAATCTGAGAGTTGTCTCACTACAGGCTTCTATGTAATTGGAACTAACTCTTTAAGTTCAAGCGCATCTTCAGGTGAGCTCTCGCCTGTTTGTTTGCGTTCTTTGGCCTGGCTGTGACCGTCCCGGGGTAAGAGGACCGATGGTAGAATGAGTGCAATCTCAAGTGTGTATGTGGCAACTAAATGGTTTGTTGATCTTGTTTAGTGGGCAAATGTCACTACAAACGTCTTTAACGGATGGCTGCTGTGTGGGTGTCTGTGTCCTTCAGGTGTGGGTATGACACGTTTTAATGAATTGTTGTTGCCATTTTAAATCATAGCCACTGGTCCGATAGCAAATCGCCTGTATTGGTTTCTAGTTTGTGATTGTGCGATTGACGACTGCTGTGAACTTTTTAAGGGACATCCTTTTAAGTATAAAATCCCACAGCTCTGTAACTGTAGGTTGGTAAATCTAAATTTCTCCTGTTAAGAAAATATTTAAATTGTCTTTTAATCATTTGTATGAAATTTAGGGGTATTTTAGTCCGGGTAGTGATGTTACCGCTGTTTTGACATAGACTGTTTTGACGATGTACTACTGTGCTCAAATTACATCCTCATATCCCTGCTTCACACACGCTGCCTACGTTAATGTTTAAGTAATATATAATGCCCATATTTAAGATTACAAATTGCCTTGTGCTCTGCCCAGTTTGTTTGGAATTTTGCTTGCTTTGTCGGTTTCTTTGGCAAAGATGTTACTGATGTGAATCTTGATTTATTTCTGTATATTGTACACCTATATACCTTCTTGGTGGTGTTTTCACCATGTGCCGTGACTGTTCACTTCACTGGGGTCCTTGTGCTGTGAGTGTGTGTGTGTGTGTTTGTGTGAATGGAATGCAAGTATCTTTTATATTTGCCTTGTTAACTGCCATCGGCTATCAGGAAATTAAAATGACATTTGCCGATGTTTATATGTGTCATGAACGCTGTGCTCAGGTGAAACTTTTTTCCCCTCTTTTTATTTGGGCGGGGCGAGATACCGAGATGGAAGAGGGACCCGTTTTTGAATGTTATTTTTCAGAAATAAGGTTATAATATCAACCAAAAAAGTGACATTAAAGCTTGTTTTTGTTTCATAAATTGGTCTGATTGTATTTGTTCTCATTCTAGGATAGTGTGATCAATAGCCGAAAGACTTGCATGTTTCAGTGGCATAAAAGAAGGAATAAATGTGTGATGTGATCTGGGAAAATCCACCACATGGTGACATTTGACATATTACAGGTTTTGTGATCATATTAAAGCTGGGTACAAGCCCTTTCCAAATCTGTTTTTTTTATTTTTCTAATTTGTCTGTAACAAAAGTAATGGTTATTTGAAGTCGGCTGATCGCTATGATTTTCAGAAACGGAATTTTGAGAAAAACAGGTTTAGTTAGTTACAACAGCCAAGTTGTTATGTTAAACATTGGTATCAGTATCGGCCCAGAATTTCCAACCCGATCTCACGGGAATTCGTACGAATTTTACGAGGTGGCTAATTCGTAACAATTCGTACGACCTCACTCGTACGATTTTGCTAAATCGTACATATTTTATGAATTAGCCAATTCATATGAATTCGTACGAATGACCTACCCCTGACCCCGCCCCTAAACATAACCGTCACGTGGGTTTAGACAAATCGTACAAATTCATACGAGTGAGGTCGTATGAATTAGTACGAATTAGCAACTTTGAATCACTCGTACGAATTTGCACGAATTGGTCGTGAGATAGGGTAGGAATTTCCCAATCAGTGCATCCCTATAATAAACTTTTGTAATTTTGCATAAATACCTGTGTCTCCATTTATTCCTGTCTTTAGTGGGGAACCTGTGTGAGGATAATATTCTCTGGAAGAAATTCCCAGGGTGGCGTAGTCAAAGATCAAAACTTGTTCTTTTTCCCTTCAGAGTACAAACTATTTCATTATTGAACTTTTTTTTTCATTTGTCTATTTCTCCAGGTTGCCACACAAATATAATGTGTTCTGCCATAATACCTTGTATAACCACATGTTTACTGTTTGACAGAATATGTGTTTTTTTCTTGGCTATTGAAGCATCAGCTCTGTTACAAAACCAAGTGAGATGCCTACCTCCTAGGCACCTACCTTTCAAATGAGTCATGAACTGCATTTTTTTATGTTTCCTGATGCACTTATCATGATAGTACTTTGTATTTTACATAAAAAAAATGTTCATAATTTAGAAATAGGCATTTTTTCAACCCTGATTTTAGTCCTTGGAAGGGGTGTGTCTGATGTGAGACTTCAATGTAAACGCCCACTGGCTAACATTTTTGCACATGAAATAAGTCTTACATGTGAAACTCTCTCAAAATCTTTTACTACGTTTTTACTATAACAGCTGTCATGATTAACTAATAAGTGTTGATTATAGCATTATATTTAAATGTACCTCCGTGGCAAGAAGGTTTGCAATAATAAGCATTGCATCAATGCAAATCGACTTCTGCACTCTCACAAATACTTTCTTCATAACTAACAGTTCAAACACAATGTAAATACAACATTCATTGTGCAGTGTAGACCGCATCATTGATTATAACAGGAGTTTTGGGGAGAGTCCAGAACTTAGTCACTGATAAACTCACTCTGATTGATTGACAGCTTCAGGGATTGTAAAGCAGGAATTAAAGAATTAAAGTGAAAAAAATTCTTCTGATGGATTTTCCAGGCCAAGTCATATTCCTTTAACTTTATTTAAATAATCGAGACCAATAGCGTTTTAAGTGGAGATGTTTTAATACTCTTTAATATTGCCATTTTGCGTATTTTAAAAGCTATTTTATTAGGGTGGTAACTATACGATTAATCGATTAATGGATTAATGGTCCGTTTCTGTCGAGTTTGTCCACGGATGAACTACTTCAAAAAATAATAGTAGCTGGAATACAGATCAACGATGAAGAGGCAAGTAGATTCAGGGGTAAAACCATATTTTTATTTTTTTGTTCATGCTTGTTAGCTATTGACAACTTTTACAATCATGACATAAGCTGCGTCCAAAAATCAATTGTAAATTAGCTGACTAGGCTAAGTAAGTTATGGCTTTGTTGGGTTATAGTTATTTTGTCGATTTACTAAAATATTTCAACTTGTCATTGCCATTAATTTGTTATTAAAGCAAGAGCCCCTGCAGTCTTGGTCAGTGCAACCCATTTTTCCCACGTCGTGCAGTTTGCTGTGGAATGACCTCACAGGAGGAGGAAATCCTGAAATCTTAAAAACTGTTCAAATTAAATAATATTGTCAATTTAGCAACAAATCTGACACGAGCTGTCCCATAGATCCTGTTTGTTATGTTCAAAACGCATTTCTGCCTAGACCACACAATGTGCATGTGCAATCTTCACATAGAACACATTTTTCTATTTAACCTTTTCAACTGTTTTTTTCTATGCAATCACACACTAGGTCGAGGTTTATAAATGTTCAGATCACATCTATTAGAAGCAAAAAAGCAGTCTGTGTGAACGGCACATCACAACACCGTTTCTATAGCAACCAGAGCTTCAATGGGCAGTGAATGATAACTTCATCAGTAATTGATTGGTATTTATTTAGATGTTTGTATTTAACTAACTAGCTATATTTTGCACTTTCTCTCATTTATAAATAATATAAGCACATCTTATTTGGTTTAGCTCAGTTTAGCAGTTCATAGATGTGTTTTCCACACATTTGGGCATAACGTTACTTGAGTCCAGGCCCGGATTGGCTAATCGGGAGCACCGAGAGAATTCCCGGTGCGCCGGTCTGTTTTATTGGCTAGGAGGGCCGGCGTTGTCACGGCACTGGGTGAATGTTTTCCCTAATAGGCTCCAGTCTAGGGCTGCAACAACTAATCGATAAAATCGATTATAATCGATTATGAAAATCGTTGTCAACGAATGTCATTATCGATTAGTTGGTCTGATCACGTCACGGGGATTGTTTACATGGAACATGCGCTTCTTACATGCGCTTCATGAGGCACACACGCAGTCTCTCTCCCTTGCCGCTCTACCCTGTCTCGCGCGCGCAACACGGACGGTTTGGAGCACATTATCTTCTGTCTCGCATGCGCGCTCTTGATTCCGTGAGTTTAAACTAATTTGCGGGCATCAGGTAACCGCTATCAATATGCAGCATACACGAAAATCATTCACCTTTCGGTAAATTCGCCGTTTTAAAACCAAAATAGGTGACCTACGTTAATCGTGTATACTTTATGAAGCCATACTATAGTATAATGTGAGATAGAAATGTATATTTAAGTCATTAAATTCAAGTTAACCTAAGCTTTTCCCTCCACTGCGGCTGTCAGTCATTCTCTATTCGGTGTTCAAACAGCGCATCGCGTTACAACAGTTAACATGATGATCTCCTTCCAAGATGATTCAATGTTATCATTATAATTGATCCGTAGATAAAGGTCTATGATGTTTTTTCTATCTTGCTAGACTTTTATTGCTGTAACTTAGTCACTTTCTACTGAGTGTCTGTTAGATCACAACACTATAGTACAGTCGGCGCAGTATAGCTAATTGTTCTTCACGTGCACAGTAGCCTCACTCAAATTTAAAACTGTTAAAAGAAAAGGCTTAATAAACTATTGCATAGATACTGTATAATACACAGTCAGTATGTCTTTCTCTTTCCTTGGTGCTTTTAACTTTAATGCGGCGGACACTGAAGAGCTGCGGGCCGCCCTGTGACTCCGTGTTGCTTCAAGGTCATCATTCAGCGCTCGCGATGCGCATAATTTGTGCAGCTCTTTCATGATCATGTCATAATACTTTTGCGCAATGAAAGCTTATTAATAGCCTTTCTTGTTCTGTCCTATCTATTATATTTTGCTTCCTCACTAAACAGCTGTGCTTTACATTTAAAACAGTTGTGCATCTGATTTTTACGATGTTTTTCATGAATGTATAACAAGAATACAAAGAGCAATGTGTACGTTTTACCAGAGTTAGTGCTACACTTATTGTCTCTTATTTGTTCCCCACTAAGGAATGTTTTTTTTTCACTAAATGTTCAGATTTTATACAATTATTGTGCACTTGTGATATTTCTAGGCTAAGTTTTGCTGAGTTATCCACTAATCTAGTTTACAATAGCATTTTTGTCATAGGTTATGGTCATATATTTTTTTTTATTTGTTGTTTTTCTTTATAATGAAGTTTAACACACAAAAGAGTGTGGTTTTGAGGGTTTTATTTTGTTATAATAAACAAAAAAAGGAGTATAATTTTTTATCCGATTAATCGATTAATCGAAAAAATAATCGTCCGATTAATCGATTATCAAAATAATCGTTAGTTGCAGCCCTACTCCAGTCACAGCGCAGCCCCACTATTTTTATTATTATTTTCTCGCAGCCCCACAAAAAAAAGTCAGTTGCTAGAGATGTGCGAACAAAAAAAATAAGAGATTCAAAACATGGACAATAGTAGCGCTTACGAGTCAGGGCCGTACCCACCACCATAACGCAACGAGAACCGACCTCATCATCAGCACACAACGCCGCTCGTCGGCAATGGCAAGAGATGACCGATCAAAGCAGGATTTATTTCCACAGAAGCGCGAGCCACGTACCACGAAACCCAACGCGACGCTTTAATAAGATGCAACGCGAAGATAATAAGATGCAAGTGGCTAAACTAAACAGCTGTTTTACGATAGAAGTTTTAAACGACCGACATTAATCAGATTGCAAAGACTATCAATCAAAGCTCAACTTCGGGAAGGGGAGATTTACAGGTAAAGATAAAGAGACTGAGAGAAGAAGAACGAGAGAAGGAAGCAGGAAGAGCAATTGCCTATTGCATACTGTGCCCAGAATGAGAATAACTTTATTACAATGGATTCCTATTTAACACAGATGTGAGGTCACCGCGAGGTTCGGACCTCGGTCGTTTTTTTACATTCAAAAATAAAATTTCATGCTCTTTGAATGATTAATTAGGCATGTTTAAACCACCTCACATGAGTGTTTCCAATTCATGTTGCTGTGAGAAGCTAGCGCAGTGAACAGCGCGTTGTGAATGAGAGCGCGAGTGCAGCATCCGTGTTGCCAGATCCACCTAATGTAAAGGTGCAGTAATCTCCTGGACCTGTTTTTATGATTTAACGTGACACTTTAAAAAGTTATTAAAGTGGAAACTTGCATGTTAGGGTTAGTGATATATTCATCTTATTTCCAAAACACAAGCTATTAACTAATTTAGGATTATTATTATTTTGTTTTGTTTTGCTTGTTTTTCGCAGCAATATCTGGCAACACTTTACTGTCAGAGTTAATAAAAAAAAAAGCTTATAGACAAACTGTAATTTCATAAAGCTACCACATTCGGTAAGACAAACGCAATGATCATCGTGATTTTCTGTAAGAAATGTAGGCTATAACACTATCAAAACAATAGCATTATACAGATCTGTATGTTACAGAATGAAATTTGCCAAATAACCTTACTGGCCAGCTGCAGAGGCTCATGCTGTTTAGTTAACATTTCACAAAGTCATTATAAATACAATAATTAAAGCAGTGTTTCTCAGCTAGCAATCTATTCAACCAGAATATTTGTGTTTATTCTGTGTGACTTGCAGAAATATAAGACTTTGCTAGGCCTACTTTTATTCTATATTTCTTTGCACAAAACGTCTCGGGTTATGACTATAACCCTTGTTCCCTGAGAAGGGAACGAGACACTGCGTCGATAAAATCGACTCTTTGGGGACGCTCCCTAAGCGTGCGCCTCTGAAGTATGAATGAAACTAATCGAATCCTGATTGGTGTTGCGTCGTGACGTAACATGTGACGGCATACCCGGAAGTATAAAAGTGACGCTGTCACAACACACAATAGCCTCGCGATGAAGCAAGACGCTCAAGGGTCTAAAAAAGGGGCGTGGCAACACGACGCAGTGTCTCGTTCCCTTCTCAGGGAACAAGGGTTATAGTCATAACCCGAGACGTTCCCTATCGAGGGAACTCAACACTGCGTCGATAAAATCGACTCTTTGGGGAACGAGTACCCACTAGGCCACGCACCGAACAGACCCGCCCCAGAGTGAAACTGATTAGGCACTCAGCAAGGGCCGAGTACATGTGCACCGGGCGTACTGGGAAGGTTGAGACTATAGAACCTGATGAAAGTATGTGGGGTAGCCCAGCCGGCTGCCTCACAAATCTCCTGTAGAGGTACTCCCGACCGAAGGGCCCTAGAGGAAGCCATGCCTCTAGTCGAGTGAGCCCTTAAGGCCAAAGGTGAAGGAACCCCGCGCACCTTGTAAGCTTCAGTAATAGCCTGGACAATCCAGTTACTTAGAGTTTGCTTGGTCGCCGGGAGCCCCCTCTTAGGTGACCCAAAGCATACTAACAACTGGTCCGATCTTCTCCAAGAAGCGGACCTTTCCAGGTATACATTCAAAGCTCTGACGGGGCAGAGCAAGTGAAGCCTCTCTTCTTCCGCCGACACATGAGGTGGAGGATGGAATGCCTGAAGGACTATGGAGCGAGCCGTATTCGAAGGAACTTTAGGCACGTAGCCCGGACTCGGGTGCAAAAAGGCCTTTACTTTGCCAGGGGCAAACTCCAAGCAAGCTGGCGTTACCGCCAGGGCCTGGAGATCTCCCACCCTCTTAAGAGAAGTAATCGCTAAAAGAAAGACCATTTTTAGTGTTAAGTTCTTAGGCGAAGCCGACTCTAAAGGTTCGAAGGGAGCGAGCGATAACCCTTCCAGAACTATCGCCAGGTCCCAGGCAGGAACCCTGGACCTGGTCGCCGGCCTCATCTTCCAAGCACCACGGAGAAACCAAATGACCAATTGGTGCCTCCCCAGAGGTCCACCATCTACTGGCGCGTGGAAAGCCGAAACGGCAGCCACGTACACCTTAAGAGTGGACGGGGAGAGACCCGCAGAGAAACGATCCTGAAGGAATTCCAGAACTGAAGCCACTGGGCAGTTTACTGGATCCAACCTTTGTTCTCTGCACCAAGTGAGAAACACATTCCACTTGAGGCCATATAATCTCCTGGTAGATGGAGACCTAGAGCTAAGTATGGTTTCAACCACCTCAGCTGATAAGCCAGCATTCAGGTACTGAACCCCCTCAGAGGCCAGACCCACAGCTTCCACAACTCTGGCCGAGGGTGGAAGATCGTGCCCTCCGCCTGAGACAACAGATCCCTCCTCAGAGGAATCGGCCACGGCGGAGCTATGAGGAGTGATATTATGTCCAAGAACCATACTCGTGTTGGCCATCTCGGGGCAACCAGAAGTAAACTGATGCCCTCCTGACGGACCCTCTCTAGGACTCCCGGGAGCAGAGCGATCGGGGGAAATGCGAACAGGCGAAGCCTCGGCCAAGCCTGTACCATGGCATCCAACCCCAGCGGGGCTGGATGTGAGAGGGAGAACCAAAGAGGACAGTGGGCCGTCTCTCGAGACGCAAACAGATCCACTTCCATTGGTCCGAACCTCTCCCATATCGACTTCACCACCCCCGGATGAAGTCTCCATTCCCCGGGCCTCAGCCCCTGCCTCGACAGGATGTCTGCTCCCCGATTCTGAACCCCTGGAATATACATTGCCCTTATTGACAATATCTTCCCCTGGGACCAAATGATAATCTGATGCGCCAGTTTGCACAGAGGGCGCAATCTGAGTCCCCCTTGTCGGTTCAGATAGGCCACCACTGACGTATTGTCTGTCCGTATTAGGACGTGGCGACCCTTGATGTCTGGGAGGAAGCTCCTCAAAGCCCTGAACACAGCCATCATCTCCAGGCAATTTATATGCCAAGTGCGATGATGGTCCTGCCACAGAACCCTGGCAAAGCGGCCGTCCATGACCGCGCCCCAGCCAGTAAGGGAGGCGTCTGTCGAAACGGTTTCCCGGCGACATGACACCCCCAACACTGGCCCTTGGGATAGGAACCAAGGCTTCTTCCATATTTGCAGAGAATGAAGGCACCTGCGCGCTACTCTGATCATACGGAACTGATTCCCTTTGGGTGAGAACCCCTTGGTCTTCAACCACCACTGGAGGGGCCTCATGTGAAGGAGGCCCAGAGGAATAATGCTGGATGCCGCTGCCATGAGGCCCAGCATCCTTTGAAAGTGTTTCACAGTGATGGCTTGGCCTAGCTTCACCCTGGATACCATCGCCAGAATTGACTCGATACATGCGGGAGACATACGTGCCTGCATTGTAGTGGAGTTCCACACGACTCCCAAAAAAGTTATGCCCTGGGACGGTTCTAGCACACTCTTTTTCAAATTGAGTCTTAATCCCAATTTTTGAATATGGCCAAGAACGACATCTCGATGCCGAACTGCCATCTCCCGAGACTGGGCCAGAATAAGCCAGTCGTTGAGATAATTCAATATCCGAATCCCCTGAAGTCTCAGTGGAGCAAGGGCTACGTCCATACACTTGGACCATACACGTCTTTCAGATCTATCGTGACAAACCAGTCCTCGGACCTGATTTGACTCACGATTGTTGGAATGGTCAACATTCTGAATTTGAACCTTCTCAGAGACCGGTTCAACACCCTGAGATCCAAAATTGGCCTTAACCCCCCATCCTTTTTTGGAACTATAAAGTACCGGCTGTAAAACCCGGACTCCCTGTCTACCGGAAGAACACGTTCTATGGCTCCTTTCGACAGCAGAGTCTGTACTTCTTGTTCCAGCACCCGAGCCTGCTCTGGGACCATTGCAGTGTGCACCACCCCAGAAAACTTGGGGGGGGGGGGGGCGGTGTGCGAACTGCAGTCTGTACCCAGCTCGTATTATCTGCAGGACCCATGGAGATATGTTGGGAAGATGATACCATCCCTCTACAAAATCTACTAAGGGTACCAGCCTCTAGAGGCTGGCCTCGGGTGTAGTCAGGGTATTCTTTTCGACTACCAGAAGCTGAATATTGGCAGGCTGTAGTCGATTCGGTCCCTGCGACCATAACCGATGTTTTAAAATCGTCTTTTTACTGGAAATTGATGCGGCCCGAAACGCTGCTAACGGCGGACATGCATCTTTTCCTAGAGGGCCCCGCTGTGAGAACAACCTCGGTTTTTTCACTGCGGAGGGGGCAGCCCTCTGAAGTCCTGCCGTGGCTAGGACTTCTTCTCCGAAGTCCTCCTAGCCTGAATGACGTCCCTCAGGTCACCCCTCTGGCCGGAGGACTTCGGTTTTTGGGAGCGTTTCCTCTGTTGCCAAGACCCCAGAGGGGGGGCTCTGGAGGAAACGCTCTCCTTTTGCTCTGCCCTGTGGGAGGAGCTGGCTGATGGCTGGGGCTGATCGCTTTGCCCCACCCTACTAGATTTGGCCTTCGCATTCCGGGGGAGGTACTGCTGGAACGCCGCAGATTGTTTTCTCGACTCCTGAAACCTGTCGACAACCGAATTAACGGCGTCGCCGAACAGGCCAGAAGCCGAAAGTGGCGCATCCAGCAGGAAGGACCTATCCTTCTCCTTAATACCAGATAAGTTCAGCCACAGATGCCTCTCCGTGGCCACCATGGCCGCCATAGAGCGGCCAATAGCGCGGGCTGTTTCCCTAGTGGCCCGGAGAGACAAATCTGTGGCCTTCCTCAATTCTGAGATGTCCTCAGGAGTAGGCCCCTCCCCCTCATTCAAATCCTTCAGGAGGTCGGCCTGGTATGCCTGCAAAATCGCCATCGAGTGCAGACATGAGCCAGCCCGACCTGCCGCCATGTAAGCCCTGCCCACTAATGCAGATGTTTCCCTGCAGGGCTTACTAGGCAACACCGGGGTCTTTAGGGAAGACGCCGATTCGGGAGAGAGATAGCTCGCTAAAGCCTCCTCCACCTTCGGCATCTTCCCATATCCCATATCTCGAGCCCCCAAAACATTGCTGTAATCTATTATACTGGGACTCGAAACACGGGATGAATGCGGTCTTTCCCACGATCTCGTGAACTCTTTATGGTGATCTGGAAAAAACGGCAGACCCCGGCGGTGAGGCTGTGACCTGCGCTGCAGGTAACGCTCGTCCATTTTACTTGTGACTTGTGTTTCCTGCTCATGTTGTGGCCAGCTGAGGTTTAGTCTGGCCACAGCGCGTGTCACAACCTCCAGCAGCTCCTCATAATTCAGACCGCGTGATGGCGCGCTGAGATCACGGTCGTCCGCATCAATGCTGAGCACGTCCACTTCCTCAGAAGCAGACAGCTCAAGCATCGGGACCTGATCGCGGGCAGGAGAAACCGCAGCGCGGGCTCCCACACCACTCCCACACCGCGGGATCAGCCGATGGAGAGCGAGACAATGCCTCAGCATTCTCACTCTCCTCTGCCAGATCCCGCTGCGAACCCCAGGATCTCAATCGCCGCATCGCCTCGACAAATGCGGGACCAGAACCCTGGGGAACGCGAGCCTGACCGTGCTCGTCAAAGCACGCCAGCCGGGAGCGCAGCACTCTAATAGGCATAGCCTCACAAAGTTCACAAGCAGCCCCCTCAAGAGCTGTCCGTGCGTGCTGCACTCCCAAACAATTCACACAAAGAGAGTGTGCGTCCCCACCCGTGATGAAACGAGGGCAGGGATGCACACACTTCTTGAACTGTTCACTGGCCATTCTTTTCAATAATAAGACAAACAACACCAAATAAGACAGACAGTTTCAACATAAAGCGCTTGCTGAAGAGCGAAAGCTAGTGTGTGTTGTGACAGCGTCACTTTTATACTTCCGGGTATGCCGTCACATGTTACGTCACGACGCAACACCAATCAGGATTGGATTAGTTTCATTCATACTTCAGAGGCGCACGCTTAGGGAGCGTCCCCAAAGAGTCGATTTTATCGACGCAGTGTTGAGTTCCCTAGATAGGGAACTTCAAAACTTTCAAAAAAAAAAAAAAAAAAAATCCTGGGGGAGCATACCCGGCTATTGCACTGAATAGAAAATAATATTTTTGAAAAATACAATGAATTACAAGCCTGTACAGAACACTATTGCTTATATACTGAGGTTTTAATTACATTATTTTAATATAGTCAGTCGGGAACTAAAGTGGGCCGGTCTAAGGCATGAAACTCCAGGGCTGAAAATGATTCCCAATCCGGCCCTGCTTGAGTCTGTGTTAGTCATACGTCTATATAACTGTTGTAATTTTGCGTTTGTTCAGAAAATGACATGGATGGAGAAACAGTGGACTGTGGACTCACTGATGCCATGGTTGGCTACCTGTTTGATGGTTCCTTCAAAAAGCAGCTAAAATTTCAACAATTTGTTCGCCAATACAAGGAGACTGAGACCATTGTTGTATTGGTACCAGTCGAAGTCACTCAGTCTACGGAAGAACTCCAGCCTCCATTTACTTTGGGCTTTTGCTGGATGAGTGATTTTTTTTTTTTTAATTACTCAAAATTTAAAGCTGAGACTGTTTCATTTCAAAAGTAAGCTTGTCCGCTCCAATGTATTTTTCACTGTGTGAGAACATGATGTGGCGTGAGAGAGGCGTGGCTTGTCGGACATAGCAACAGTAACTAAAGGGGGCTGTTTTTTTTGCAAATGGTCAATTGGTAATTGATTTTGATGTTGTATTGTAGTGGTTAAGCATCTCACAGGAGACTACCCCTTGTGACTGTCATTCCAACCTTTCCCAAAGATGTCCAGACGAGACTTGACAAAAAGGAACCGTGTCACACAATTCCAAAAATATGCAACAAAATAATCAGAACGTTGTATGAAATGATGGCAGAAATTTAATACACCCTGTAAGCATAACAATTATTACCACCTCCGCTACTACAACTGCACTACTTAAAATCAATTCACAATCTATGTAGACCACTAGAGAAAACCAAAAGATTGATCTCAAGAGGATTGATCTCATCTTAAGCATATTCACTTGGCTCTGCTGGTTCGTTATTCACATTTAAAAGAGTTTGATATGGACTTCATATTAAAACCATTGATAGATGACCTACTGTAAAACGGCTTTCAACTGAAGGCTTCACTGTAAGTGTCTGTGGAGCAGAACACAAAGTTTATGCTGCTTTAGCAACGGTTTCTGCTGAAAATCTGTCATCGCATATGATTGGTGGCTTCCGCGTGTGTTTTAACTCCGGCCAAATCTGTCGTTATTTTATGGGAACACATTCAGAAATTAATCAAAAATTCCAGGAACATAGTTTTGTTCTGAGAACAACTGAAGCCCACGACTATCATCTCCAGTGTGTCCAACATATCAAAGAAAATGTTGCTTTGTATGGTGTATATGGAACTTGTTCATTTGACGCTCTAGGTTATTTCAACCCGATCTCACGACCAAGTCGTACGAATTCGACGAATGATTAAAAAGTGGCTAATTCGTAACAATTCATACGACCTCACTCGTACGAATGAATACGATTTTGCTAAATCGTACATATTTTACGAATTGGCCAATTCGTATGAATTCGTACGAATGACCTACCCCTTACCCCGCCCCTAAAACTAACCATCACGTGGGTTTAGACAAATCGTACGAATTAGTACGAGTGAGGTCGTACGAATTAGTACGAATTAGCCACTTTTTAATCATGCGTCGAATTCGTACGAATTGGTCGTGAGATAGTGTTGGTTATTTTGATGTGACCAAGACTTTGCCCCCAAACATCATGCATGATCATTTGGAGGGAGTTTTTCCACTGACATTGAAACCTGTAAGTATAACTGAGCTAAATGAAGAGCTTCAGAAATTCTCTTTTGGTCAGAATGACAAGGCCAATAATCCTGTACTGTTTTCTAAACGACGACTTAAAACTTCAGGGATCATAGGAACACCTACTCAGAAATAGTGTCTTTTTAGATTTTTGCCATTTACATTGGGCCATCATGATTTTTTTATCATATCAACATGTATTGCCACTAAAATGTCATAATTATTGTGACCAATTTCATTATCACAAAAAAATAATAGTAGCTTAAGAAAATAATCTCAAGCTTACTGATGACAAGAGTCACAAATTAAAATAGAACAAAGGCACATAATAAATCGACCTACTTGAAAAACGTAAAGCACTGAATAATATTATATTATTTAAAGTAATCAAATATACAATACATGGTTTTCACTATAAATTCAACATTCATTCTTGATAATTTTGTAAAAGTAATTCAGTCAAGGGCAGTAAATTACTTTCTTTCTGAATGTTTGATTAACATTATTGACACACATGGAGACATTTAAGACCTAAGAGTCGGATTCAAGTGCGCTGTGCAAAACCGTCTCAAGTTCACCATGGCCTCAAAACGAGCATTTACAAAATGAATTCTCTCCCGCTGCTCACTGTGCCTGAGCAGTTTGAAATAATTTGTATCCAAACCACAATGTTTAAAAACACGTTTAAATGATAAACTTACATCATGATGGCGCAGCAAAATGTACATATTTCCAGCGGATATATTATCGCCAGCCCTTTAGGCGAATATAGAGTTTAATCAAACACGAAAAGCTAAATACATCCATCAAGTTAATATTCAAACTTACCGAAATTTGTGGGGTCGATGATGACGCTGTGTTTTAAGAATAGACTAGATTAGAATGAAGTGAAGAGTAAAGGCGATTTATTGATGGATGTATATTAGGGGTGTAACGGTACACACAAATCACGGTTCGGTACGTACCTCGGTTTTAAAGTCACGGTTCGGTACGTTTTCGATACAGCAAAAAGAAAGAAATGCCAGAGAAATGTCCTATTTGTTTAAAGAAAAAATATTTTTAAATAAGTGTGAGTTTTCCTAGATCTTGAAACTTTCAGGTTTATAAATGGGGGTCATCTTTGAAGGATGAACAAATAATGTTTTGGTCATCACATTAAAAAATAACATTTAAATATATATTTATTTATATAATATTTGAATTTTGAAGTGCTGGAAAAAGATGTGTGAAGTACTTGAAAGCATTTCACCATTCCAGCCAAACTGGTTCCAGTTAGCCAAACTGGTTAGTATAGCAGTGTTACTACTATATTAAACCCATGGTGAATGTTGCTGGTCTGTGGACGAAAGTATTACTAGTTCATTCACGGCACAATGTTTCTCCTGGTTTCCATGACAGCGCTGTTTGATCTAATAGAGATCTACGGTTAATAACGGAGAAATGTAAATGCTTCTCACTAGATCTCACAGCGACCTCAGTGGCGAATTCAAATGTTTTCTTTACCGGATCTCTCAGCGCTGTGTAACAGTGTTGCTTGATCGAGATCGGCTCGCACTGCACAGATGTTGCTGGTCCGTACTGATAAACGATCCATTAAGCACATAACGAGAAGCGCAGTTTTGTTCTGCTTTCATTACGCTTGCCATTTGATGTTTCGCAACGTTGTGTTGGCCGCGTCTGCACGAATTTTGCCGGCAGGAAAAATGGTCCAAGCAATCGTTCGGTTTGTATGCGTACCGAACCGTAAGCCTCGAACCGAAACGGTTCAATACGAATACATGTACCGTTACACCCCTAATGTATATTCTAATAAGGCGCAGGCAGCCATCATCTATAGGCCTACGTGCAGCAGCAGGTTGATCGTTCACAAGTTAAATATAGCCCTGCTTCCCACAGGGGTTTGATTGACAGGTGGCCTGGCCAATCATAACGCCGAATACGCAACAAAGCTGTCAGTAGATTAACGTCGGTGGACTTGAACTTGAAAGGTATTATTACTTAAATGACAATATTTGAAAGTTGAGACTTTGTTTCATATCAACAGTAAGCTGCTCTGAACTCTCTCTCGTAATCACTCAATGTAACCAGTGTTGGGTGTAACTAATTACTAAATAATTACTTACTGTAATTTAATTACTTTTCCCTTGAAAATGTAAAGTAAGGGATTATTCTTCATTTATCTGTAATTTAATTACAGTTACTTCTGATATAATTGAGGTAAATACTGTATATGGATCAATCCGATCTCACAGCGATCATATGTATTTTATGAGGTGTCTAAATATTACGACCGCACTCGTACAAATTCGTATGAATTATTGTAAAATATGTATGAAAAAAGTGTGAAATGTCATGACATCAGACATAAAACAATAATAGGTTTAACATCAAAATGTATTGTCTGATGCTAAAAAGTATGTTTTTATAATGTAACCTTCTCCACCTTGGTCAGTTTAAGGATAATTCATGCAGTTTTATAGTATTTATTTGAAAGAATTAAAACAGATTCATGTCTATCCTTGTATTATGGAGCTGGTTGAGATTGATATGGGATTTTGAAAGTAATTAGTAATTAAAAGTAATGAAATACTTTTTATAGAGAGTAATTAGTACAGTAATCTAATTACACTGTTGAAGAGGTAATTAGTAACTAGTAATTAATTACTTTTTTAGAGTAACTTACCCAACACTGGGTGTAACATTAGTCTTTGCCCCGCGATGTATTTTTCACTGCGTGAGTGCATGAGAACATGATGTGTCTGACTCGTGAGAGCTGCCTGGCTCGTCGCTTGTCACACAGTAACTAAAAAAGGCGGGTTTTTGCGAACGTCTCTATTAATGATAATGATTCCATGATAATGCATGGAATATAAGGCAAAGTGCCACTAAATAACAGGTCTAATTTGAGGGGGGTGTTGCATGGTAAGGCTTTGGTAATCAGATGGCTTGCAGTATCTGCTCCACAGCCAATCACGAGCCAACCTTGCACGGGCCCCGGGGCTTTAGCCCCGCCTAGCCCTATGGTTAATGCGGCCGTGGGTGTGATTGCTGATGAGCGACACTTGCGCAACGCACCGGTCTCGTAACTCTCACGGAGGGGCAGAATCATGAAAGGAGGAGCGACAATCATGAAGATCGAGAGAGGACCAGGCCTGGACTGTTTTATTTGATGTTTTGTTTTATTATGTGTGGTGGCAGTTGACCATGAGGGACTGCAGTTTTTCATTTTTTGTATTTGTTTATTTATTTTATCAAAATCTTCGGAATGTTCGCAGGTTCCCGCCTTCTTCTTCCCATAACGTCTAACTTCATTACAGTTACCTTCACATGTAATGAGATAAGGCAGCATATTTATTATACTTATTGTCTCAAAAGCACACCTATGATGCTTTAAAATGCTCTCTATGAAGGCAGACCACTAGGTTACACTAGGTACAGCAGTACAACAATATTGAATGTCAATAATGAACATAAACAAGCAAGCAGTCGTACACACAAATACTACTTCTATCAAAACTTGTATGTCTTTTCAAAATTGTACATCATTTTATTGTAAATTTAATTTAGTAATTATTTCTAGATAGCACAGACTTGTTGTAACTTTGTGAAAAGACGTGCACACTGAAGCAACAATTTAGTGAATTGTAGCCATTTTAAAAATTGATCCATGTCTTAAATGCTGAAGTTTCTTGGTAATTTTACTCAGAGTTGTGAAGTGGGCACCATGTGTTTATGAACAAAACATAATAATATGTTGTTGTTTTTTTTCTTGAGTCATCTCAAAATTATACGCACTGTTCATTTTGTTTGGTCTGGTCCAGTGACCGTCTAAACTGAAGTCTGTTTGAGCAACTGTCTATAGCTTCTCCAGACACACTGAAGTAAGTTATACAAAAATGGTACAATTTACAGTTTTAGCTGTTGAATGCTGATACAGTTGCCGTTTATGGTTTTTAAAGTGTCTTTCTCATGGGTGAACGCTGCCAGCTACTATCCGTTCCTTTCATGGTGTATGATGTGCCATCTGTTCAAAAGAACCTTCTGGTGTTCACATGCACATGAGCTCAATCTGGAAACAGTTTTAATTGGGAAAAGTCTTAGATCTCTTACAAAAAAATAAGCATACTTGAAGTTCAGTACTTTAGTAAAGATCACGTTTTTAAGCATTTACTTAATGTAAGTATACCAATATTAATGTACTAGAAGTATACTGGTAAGTGTACTGTTTCAATACTACTTTTCAAAACTAAATTGGCTCACTTTTTAGTCTATAAAATTATACTTTTAAGTATACCTTAAGTAGTAAACATCATGGGAAAGAGTAAAAGTAGATTTGAAGTAAATTCCTATGTAGGAGAAGATTGAAAACTAAAAAAGTATTTAAAAGGCTACTCAATCAAAAAAGTACGCACTACTAACAACCAAGTATACTTTAATTATACTTTTAAGTATCTCGATTAAGATTGAGTACAAGTAGGCCAAATATACTTAGACCTTTCTGTCAGCATAAGTTGAGTATACTTAAGTATATTTTTAAGAAGTACTGTATAACGTATATTTCTGTGAAGCACTGAAAAAGACTGAAAATATACTTTCTTATTTTTAGTTAAAAATAAGTATACCAATAGCACACTTGAATATACTTCTTTTTTTCGTAAGGGATATTAAGACAGCACTGCAGAATCAGTCAAGAAGCAGATTTAAAAGTTTTCTCCTGAACATTTTTCTCAAAAACAACACAAGAATTTGCTGCCGAATGACACATCTATCACAAAACTTCATATGTCATAAATTCAGAGAGGAAGCTGTTGAATGCTTAAAATATCAATTGCAGCAAAATATGGTGTTCCATTTGGGAAAATATGGTTTTTGAATGTGATTTGTGAAAGAGTGCATCCAAAGCCTCATCGTTTTTACCTGTCTAAGAAATGTTTGTGAGCATCCGGCGCTTAATGCTTAACTAAGGGTCAAGTTGAGGACTTCTACCAAACAAACAGATTTCCAACCGCATTTCCATACTTCTCCGCAAATAATTTGACTCCCAACTGTGTGGACAAGATAAGTAGAACCCTATGGCCTGAGAAGCATCAGAGACATTTGTTCAAACAATCATTCTCCTGCATGTCTCACAGCTGAAATGAAAAATAAATAAGATGAAACAAAGCAGGAAATTGCAGAGTCACTTTTCCATATGGGCCCACAGGCAAATCATTTGAAGAATCAATTTCCTAAAATTGATTCAAGCTTGTTTGTAGGATCCACGTTATCCTGAACCTCTTGGAATATATACTAGAGTTATTTATGTGTATTGTTAATATTTATGGTGCCATATGGGCAGATTCTGGCCAATCCTACGCAGTATGCAATAAAACGCCTGTACCTCAGAAACATGGTACAGCATTAAACACCAAATGCACAGAGCAAACACGCCAAATCCAGTGGACTAAATATAGGTAGAATACAGTAAACACAAAGCAACAGAAGAACGATAGATGTAATTTCTCTTTGAATTAAAGAGTAAATAGTATAATTTATTGTGCATGTGCATAATTTAAATAAGCACATACAATCTATAGTCTCATCTGATATTTCTCAACATAATGAAATGCATATATCTTAAATATTCAAATGAATAAATACAATTCCTTCTAGGACTCTTCATTTCTCTTCTTTATCATTTATTCATCCTTCACTTAAAATTAATTTAAGAACTCAGCACAAAATAAATGAACTTATCAAACAGAGAACAGAAAATAGAAAAACAGAGCACAAAGACAACACACTTGGGATTAAATAATAATAAATCTTGACTACTCTGAAAACTATTGACTTCAAATCATTAAAGCATGTGAGCTATTAATTGTCATGTGGATTAATATGTGTATTTAATATGTCTAAATTAATTTAAAGTTTGGAACACTGTATGAGGACACATCAGCAATACAAAAAGTGTATGACTGTTCACCACAGCTTTGCATCGGAAACTAAAGCAGGAAATCATCAGTCTAAGCAAATGGTCTTTGAAAAGGCATGGCCTCCACTTTAAAGTGAATGCAGCCCCCAGAATTAGAATACACAGAACTACAGGCTGTCAGCATTGGCTGCCCCTGTCTCCTACCTTACTCCATACAATATTTCAATGGGCCATTGATTGAGCAAGATTAGCCTTTTATGCAGCATGGTATTAAAAGATGCCAATCTCCAGCTACCATTTATGTCAGCTGTGATGCCCAGCTGTCTGGCCTAGTCTAGCGACCATTCAGACCCAAGGCACAGTAATTGCATGTAATGCCGTCAATTGTTAGGGAAGCAATCACTGAAACTAGGCCGGATTTACAATTGCATGTAAGTGTGTACGCTTGTGAAGATGGCAAGATGGCGAAGGAGGTTGATTCATATTCTAACTAATTTTCTCTGAAATATATCTCTGGAAAATATCTATGGAAAAAATAACATTTTTTAAAAAAAAAATATATATATGAATTATCTGAATATCTGAATGCTGTTCTTTTAAACCTTATTTTCATTGTATAATATTCTATTCATCAAATTTGAGCATTTTTACAACTATTTTGGAAGGGTCATGGGACGCCGAAGCCTGGAGTAATGGCTGCTGAGATTTCAGCTTTGCAATCACAAATAAATCATGTTTTAAAATATATTAAAACAGAAAACATTTATTTTGAATTATAATAATATTTTATGTTATTATGAAATTCGTTCATTTTGTCAAAGACTAATACACTAAGGAAAAATTCTAAGTTTGCCCCCTTTGCGGGTGGAAAAAGTGGAAAAAATTCATGTTAAATCATTTACTTGTAATGTAATGAGCCAAGCTAGTAAAGTATATAAATGTATTCTTATTCAAATCAATGCAATGAAAATGTACTGATAAATACCAGATTTTAGTTTGCAGTTGTCAACCCAGCAGGCTCAACAACACCAGCACAATGGTTAAATAAAATACAGACAAGAAACCTGTTGGAAAAAACAGCAGACACTGGAAAAGCAGTTTTACAAAACAAGAGACAGTAAAACTGACAACTATCGCACTGCTATTAGAGAAGGAACAGAAAGAAAACACAACATTGAAATAGAGGGGCCAGTGAGAAGGAAAGACAGACAATACAAGATGAAAAAAAAGACCATAGACTTTTAGACCAATAACAAACTGACAATCCACTTGCAGAACTCTAACAAATCTGTAACACACCGTGAAATGTGTTGCTGAGAGGCCTGGAGAAAAGCATTTTCACGAAAGCACACAGAGGATTCAGAAAATGCCGAGAAAGTTGGAGTACAAGGCCCTGTTTACACGAGAACGCTCACGGGTGAAAACGTAAAAAAAAAAAAATATATTTTATCGGATGTGCCTTTCGTTTACACCAGGGGTTCCCAAACTTTTTTGTGCCAGGGACTGGCAAATTCATAAAAAAAAAAAATTCCAGGGACCAGTTGTCAATTTGAATACCTCAATTTTAAGATGCATCGTTTGGATTCGGAACATATCACTGTGGAAAACAGTAACAGGATATAATTTATTTGCATATAATGAACTAGGTGGCAACAAAGGCTCCTTGCACACCAATCTTTTTAAACTTTCAGAAAGGTTCACAAAAAGTTTCTCATTTCTCCCATTCAATTAGGTCTACTTCAAAAGCAACTCACATAGCACTCACTCACTAGCAGGTGCATAGACGTTGGAACCCGCCGGGGCCGCCCCCTAAATTCACATAAGGATTCAATAAGGATTATGCATTAGCATGCATTGTGCATTATCATGCAATTTATACGCGAAAATTAGTTTTTACGTGCATTTGATACGCAGAAAACTTAATAATTGGTCAGAATCATGTCTGACCCATTCCAAATGTTTTCCGATATATGGTGACCCAAGCACTGATGGACCAAAGAGCGCACATTTCGACATGTGCAGTAAAAACTTGAAATATAAATTCTAATAGAAAATAGAAAATGCATTTTAATACTAATATATTGAAAAGGCTGTTTATATACTCCAAAGGAGTTCAGACAAAGGAAACATATCAGTCGACATGCGTTTTTATATTTAATATGAGGGAAATAGACATGCATGCGTGACACAAAAAATCTTTAACTTTTAGGTAGCAAAATATTTTTTTTGAAAATTCGACTAGACTAATATCACTCATAAATCCTGAAATTTCACACATCTCTTGAGTTTTATAAAAAACCTTTAACTTTTAGGTAGCTAAATATTTTTTAGTAATTCTCTCAATTACACTAACATTTACACCAGAAAACATCATCTGAACAAATAAATAACATCCACTTTTGTTCTAGTTCTGACATTAAATAATTAAATCGCGCTGATTAAATCTAAAAATCGTTTACCATCACGCAAAACCGTGGAAATTACACTTGTTCTCAACTTGTTAACCCTCTGAGGACCAAAAACGCGCCCCCACATTTTGATGTTTTTTTTTTTTTTTCTTTTCACATAGCTGCAACATAGACTTAAAAAATTCTGTCATTAATGGCCATATAAATAAAATCAATACATGATTATAAACTATAGAGGGTCTTCTTTTTGTGTACACTCTTATTAATATCAAAACCTTGTGTTTTTTGTAAAATAAATAAAATAAAGCTTTAAGCTCACTCTGTCTCCGCAAAAATCTTTCTGAAACGTGTCCGAAAAATGAACTGTAACTCATTAAATACTTGTTTTATGGCCTTATTTCAGAAACTTTCATTGTTAGTTTTTACAATAACCAGGCATAAACAATATTCTCTCAAAAATACAAACATGTACATACATGTTGCTCATATATTATGGTAGCCCTGTTTCTGCTAAATATAGTGCAATTTCACCTGTGCCATTAATATGTTTTTAAGCAACTGAAAAAAGTACAAATATCAGGACATGTCAGAACACCTCAAGGACCCCAAAAACACCTTGGTCCTCAGAGGGTTAATGTTAACAACGTCCGCATTGCATGACTACATGTAATGTCCTTCCGATATACCCTTGTTTTCGCATGGGTCCGGTTGCAGTCTCTTTTTTTCCTGTAGCCACTCCGAAGTCCGAACAAAGTCTTTTGCATTTTACAGTGGGTGAATCTGTTGTCACAGGTGATTGTCGTTTCAACCTTTCTGGATCCGCCATCAAATTAATAAGTTTAATAATTATATCAAGTTCTGTGAGAAAAGGCTATAAATCTCCTCACATGCAATATAGCCTACTAGCCAAGACTCATTCTCTATGTGTACAGATTAGTGTTGCTTTCGTCAACGAAAATTATGACGAAATATCATCGTCAACGAACCTTTATCACGTGACGAAAACGAGACGAGACGCAACGTAAATGCTGGTCGTGTGACGATGACTATAACTAAATGTATAATGCAATATCGTTGACGAATAAAAACGAGACTAAATGTGGTTTACAAAAATAAAAACTCTGCTAAAATGTCTCTTCATTTTCGTTGACCAAAACGAGACGAGCCGAAATGTTTTTTTAACGTTAGATTGTCTCGTTTAGCCTACTTGCATTATTAGTATGCAGCATTTCTGTTTCCTGTGTCACTTCAGGGGCTGCATTCGATCGCACTGTGCAAACGCATGCGACTTCAGATCCTCAAGCCCCACTCGCGGCATTATTTAGAAGAAGCAGTTGCGTGAGTTACAGCTGTTTCACACACACTCCGTGTGTAGCGTGTATGCGGTTCGTGTTGCAGTGTGTATGCAGGAGCAGCGCGCGTTATTGCTTTCACATGTGCTGCGTTTGCAGTGCGCAACTGATCTACGGCTGTACCACAATCACAACATTTATTCTCTATTTTTTATTTCAAATCAGTATTTTAGCCTACATCCATTGTGTCACGTTGTTGAGGTACTGTGTAGATTTCTGCTCTGCTGTTATGCACGCACCCGTCCTAGAGCGCGCGGTATGAGCGCTAATCTATAAGTCACATTCAAGTCAAGTCACATTTATTTAAATAGCGCTTTTCACAATACAGATTGTATCAAAGCAGCTTCACAGTGATAACATGAAAGTAGCACAACACAGATCAACAACATTGCTAAACACTAAATAACCCCAACTGAGCAAGCTGTAACTGTTATAACTGTAACATGGGTGCGGGAAACATTCGCACTGCAACTGGAGTATGTGTGAAACAGGCGTTAGCACACAACGACAACAAACAAAGTTAAGTCTGACAGAGAGAAAGGGATTCATCTTTGGGAGAAAAAGAAGAAATGACATTTGGAAAAACTTTCATTTCATCATGTGTGTAGGCTACTAACATGTTTGGTTGGTAAAATAAATATGTTGTAAATTAAATTCAGAGCGTCTTCCTGGATGTATTCTTGAGTCTATAAGCTAACAATAATATAAGAAGGAAACTATAAGAAGATATTGTTTGAAATGGGTTTGGCTAAAATAAAAAAAAAATTGGTTTTGTATAGGCTAGCCTACTACTAGGTAGGCTTCTTATACATTGACTGGGTTAAATAGAATTGCCTACTAAAAAGAGACTAAAATAAAATTTTCATTGACTAAAACTAGACTAAAATGGCATCAGTTTTCGTCGACTAAAACTAGACTAAAATGTCATCCGTTTTTGTCGACTAAAACTAGACTAAAATGTCATCAGTTTTCGTCGACTAAAACTAGACTAGACTAAAAAGAGTATGAAGGTGACTAAAACTAACAAAAACTAAAATGTCAGCTTGACACAAAGACTAGACTAAAACTAAAATTAAAACAGGCCGCCAAAAACAACACTAGTACAGATGTGACGTAATGACGCAAAGACCTGCTCAAATCTCCCACGGAAATCCACTGGAATTTAAATCAGTATTACAAGCTTACCACTTTGAATCGAGCTACGACAAGCAGATAGTTTTGAACACTGGCTGGTATATGTATTTTCTCAAATATGTATTTTGGATCATTTTTAACCCCCGGACTGCAGCTTTAATGTGTATACATTTTTAAAAATGTCAAAGTTAAGAAAAAGTGAAACTAAAAACCCACCACACAGCTTTTTCCAAACAGCAAAATCATTCTTCATGAGTGACAATCTGGCATGACATACAAGTGCCTACACTGTTTTGACTGGGAATAGTTTAAGAGGCCCAAAAGCAAACATTCTCGGAGAAGGACAGAAAACAGATACAAAAAGGCTGGTCTTCTGTTTTACAGCAAAACCAAGGAAAGCACAGTCAGAGGCAGTGCAAGAAAAAAAAATGAGGATTTTCAAAAGCAAGATGAAAACAGTCATGGAATAAGAGGGAACAAAGATATACTCAATGTCAAAAAAAAAAAAAAAAAAGAAAAAAAAATCCTTTCCTAAAGTTTAAGATGGAAAGTCTACTGGTGGAACTGTCATGTATATGCTTTAAAGAAATATTGTCCGTTTCAGGCTGTGATGCCAACTGCACTTGACAGAAACACTTGCTTATGCAAGATCTATTTGTGGGATACGGCTAGTGGTTCAAAACACGTCTGTAGGCTGAGCTGCTCATGCAGTATGTGTGTGTGCGGGTCAACACTTTATTTTGCAGTCATAATCATTGCAATATATCGAAGATAAGAACTTCTTTTCATCACTGTTGTTTAACAAGCCCAAAAGTTTACATATTTATCACAGCAGTCAAACACCACACAGACTTTTATGTGTGCATGATTCCACACTGTTATAATATTCAATGAGATCGTATTAGTAATCGTATGTATTTCTGTGTGATTCTGACATGTATATTTTCATACTTTGGCATAGACTATGAAACATTCATTATTGATGCACTGACCACTTCTAAAACTGAAATATTTTACGAATAAACAAAATTAGAAATGTACAAATGTTTACAAAACTTTGTATGTTAATATAACATTGAATTTATGTATTTTAACAATGAGATTAAATATGTTAAATGTCATCAGATTTATTTAATAATGCATTTACCTGATTTGACATTATCATTATTTCATTATTATTGCTGGTGCTGTCTTCAAAATTTTGAAGGATTTCATCACAAGAGAAATGTAACTGTAAAAATATTTGTAATATAAAATAAAGGAGTAGTTCACACACACACACACACACGCACACACACACACACACACACACACATATATATATATATATATATATATATATATATATATATATATAGCATTCTTTCTTTCTTGGAATACCAAATTAATGATTTTGGCACAAGTGAAAATCAACAAGACTCCTTTTTTTTGTCAGGGTAGGCTACCCCACACTTTCCACACGTAACTCGATTATGACCGGTTTAGTCATCATTTTCGAAGCATTTGCTTATCAGTGTAGTGACATCTTCCAAACTGCCATAGCATAATGTACCCAAAAGCCTGACTTCAACAACTATAACTTATATTCTTCTCTACCATCACCCTTATTGCTTCTATGCTCCTTGATCTTAAACTTCTTCCTACGACCTTATTTTTTGATCCACTGCCATCACTATTATGAAAATTTCCTGAAAAAAAAAAGATTCTATAAAACTTACTAGCATCAACCTAAAACACAGAAAATATGTATTCCCTAAAACAGGGGTTCTCAAACATTTTGGTGCCAGGGACCCCTTTCAGGGGAAAAAGATTTCCAAGGACCCCCCTTATATTTATAACCGTTATTAAGCACAAAGTTAATGTCTGAGCGGCTAATGAAATATTCTTGCACAAAATGAATGGTCTCCACCCAGGGTACTATGCAGGAATTTCTAAATAGCCTACTGAGGTCCCAAAAGTGATCTTACTAGGAATCACTTTGGATCCCTCACTTAGGAATTTTTGATGTTCTTGATCTACATGTGCATTTTAATGTGTTTTTAAGGCCCCACAATTGGATATAGATTTAGAAGCATGTCAGTGGGCAGTGGCATACTTTTTTTTTTTGTCAAGATGTCACGAAACAATCATATTCCAAACAGGAATGGCCTTAAAGGAGAAATGTTTCAATGATTAGGCCTATTCTGCACACAAATAAAGCCTATAAATACAATGATAATGGCATTATGTTTAAAAGGTGCGTGCGTTGTTAATTTGAGCTACTGCAATTAGCTAAAAAAAAAACATATAGTATATGTTAAATATATGAATCCATAATATTAATCTCATGGGCACAGTATGTTTCTCTTGACCTGCGTTTTCCTTGTTAAACTTGAGCTTGATTAATACTTTGCAAACTGATTGTTTCGGTCGTTTTTTAAAACTTTTATCTAAAACAGCTGTTTAGTTTATGTTAATGTAGGCCTACATTTTATCCCGTACTTTATGACCGTTGACTGATACGTCGTGCGGGGAACTTTGAGTTCACTCCGACTCAAACATTTTGACATTGAGATGTCGTTGTTAGTCTGCTGAAGCACCTCAGACGAGAAGGTCAGTTATCATCGCGATGTGCATCCTTGCAACCTCAATTGTGGGTACGGCCCTGTCACTATGCACTTTTATTTTGATAATGATCAGACTTCTAATGTCAAATCTACAGTAGCAGTGCTAGAACTGACTATTGTGCGCGCACGCGAGACGCCGGCGCGCGATTACGTGGGAATTTTTCCTCAGCAGTGGAAACAGGAATACTCTTATTTATGGTCATAGATAAGACAAGAGTGCATCATCCGAAACGGTAAAGTGTCCATTTTTTTTTATTTGTGTATAGGCTACATTATAAATGACTACAAAATGTCATGCCTTTTAAAAATACAGAAAACAACCGGATGCGGGTTCATGCCGTCTCTCTGTCTTCTTCTGGCGCACGTCGCGCAAAATCAATAGCGAATAGCCTAGTCTACTTGACGCACAGACATAGATTATCTATCTATAGAAAACTTAAGTGTTTAATTTGTATTCTTTGATGTTAAATGCATTATAAGTAACTTAGGAATAAACAGCATGTTTTCAGATGATAAAGAAAACATGAGATCATAGCACGGAAAAAAACGTTAGGTTGTTATAAATTATTTCGCGGACCCCCTGGCATTAGCTCACGGACCACCAGGGGTCCGCGGACCCCACTTTGAGAACCACTGCCCTAAAATATGTATTCCCTTGTCATGTTTTGTTTATTTTGTTGATGACTTATTGATTTTACAAAATGTGCATTAAAAATGACCAAACTGATCAAAAATGTTAATTTTAATATATATATATATATATATATATATATATATATATATATATATAATATATATATATATATATATATATATATATATATATATATATATATATATATATATATATATATATATATATATATATATAAACCATATATATATATATATATATATATATATATATATATATATATATATAAACCATATATATATATATATATATATATATATATATATATATATATATATAAACCAAAAATGTCAAGCACATGGAACATAGATTGTCATTTTATTGGCTGAAGGGGATGTCATTTGATAATACTAAAAATGCTGCTCCCAATAAAGTCATTACAAGTGTAATATATCATTACTACACATCTAATTGTTTGATTGTTTTAAAATGGATATTTATGCCAGTTTCCAAGAAAACACCAAATATTTGAATGAACTAAAAAAAAAAAAAAATGAATAAACAATCGCACAGCACATAAAACCTGCGTGAGGGCCACCATTAATTATAGGCATCATAAAGAGTGAACAAAGAGGAAACTAAAAATGTACATGGTATTTTTGCACCACTCATTATCCTTATTTATCCCTTCATAAATAACAAAAGGGATCGCTGAAATGCAGTCTAATTTTCTTCTCTATTGTCTCCAAATTTATTACCACCATTCTGTTTGCACTCTTCCCCAGTTTCTTCTAGAAGCAGGACTGACTTCAGGTGAAGCTTTTTTTTTTTTTTTTGAAGACAAAAGAATCTAACACTGAACACCGCTGATCCTGTTGACAATCACTCACAAATCATTGTTTGATTGCTAGGAATCCAGAATGCTCATAATTCTTGCAAACCAGTTGAACTTCATTTTAATGTGTAGCAGACAATCAAAAAATCAAGGTCACAAAGTTTTAACACGGCAGGGGCTCGAGACTGAGATCAAAATTCGAGAGTGTGCGAATGAATTTTTCATCCAGTCGTATGTGACCAGTAAATTTGCCACACTTTAAACACATGGTTAAACGTGGAAGGGGGTGCGTCAATGAATCCGGAATGAGTGAGTGTGACTAGAATAGGGAGCGCGTGTAAACGTCTGAGGGAAGGAGACAGAGACAAATATCACAACCTGCTATGTGCGCCTGAGCAATGAGCGATCTATCGACTCGTTACCGAGCAGCGAATGCAAGCAAAATGAAAGTGGAACGAAAATATGCTCATTTATGCTTCTTAGACCTTTTATTAGTTTGGACCAATAATAGACAGAGCATGTGACACTGTTACTAGGAGATCCAATGAAGAAATCCATTGAATTCGCCTCAGAATTAATAATATCATTGCTACGAGATTCAGTGAGAAACATTCCGACCCCCCCAAACAAGTCGAAAAATCTAAAAATATTTTTTAGATGACTTAAACAACTGACATAAATGAATGAATTATTATTCACAAATTATTTATTAAGTAACAAACAATTATTAAGTAATTAAAAATTAAAGACAAGAAAATAAAAGGTCCCTCTAGTGCCAAAAATAGAACAAAGAAAATGACAGAGGAGGAGAAAAACAGAGCAAGATTGAATTATGTCCTGTTATGTCAAAAGTATGTTTGCATGATTATTTGCGGTATGTTTTGTGCAGCAATTGAACCATTCCTATCTACAGCAAGCCCAGAGGGGAAACATAAACACACATATAAAACGAGCGCCAGCACATCATTACCGGTATTATAGTAACAGACTTTGTTGAATTCTGTCATGTACAATCTAACAAAATCTGTTACAATAATAATAATTTTTTTTAAAAGATTTTGTGGACAGTTGAAATGTAATGAGACAGATGAAAAATAGTACTATTTTTACAGTTTCCAATAATCTTTGTCATTGTTGAACCCTTGCTCTTATTGTTTTTGATTTCTCCGTTGTCATTATTTTAACAAATAATTTATTTAATATGTTTTAAGAAGTTTCAAAGAGTTAGTAAAAGAAAAAAAAAATCTAAGTAGGCTATCTATTTTTTTACTAAGTATTTATTTTGTATTTATACATATGGTAATTAATGGTAATATTTGTGTCATTAATCGTGAAGGTGACCCCTCGTAGAGGGAGGGGCCCCCAAATCAAATTCTGCTTATGGCCCCCAAAAGGCTCGGGCCAGCTCTAAATTTAGGCTAATGTAAGTTAACTCTAACCATAAATATAATAATGTGACAGAAATTCACAGCTGAAAGAAGAGTCATATATATGATTTTTTGTTCATCCTTCTCATATATATATATATATGATTTTTTGTATCATATATATATATATATATATATATATATATATGAAGAGTTCAGATGCAAAAGCCTCTAAGTGCCATTTGAAATTTTCTTCTAAAATGACCATTTTTATCAAGCTTGTATATCTAAGTTCAATAATTTCACTTAAATTACAAATAATAGGTAATCTTCATTGCCATTTAAGTGAAATTACTGAACTTAAATATACAAGCTTGATAAAAATTATCATTTTAGAAGAAAATTTCAAATGGCATTTAGAGGCTTTTGCATCTGAACTCTTCACACACACACACACACACACACACACACACACACACACACACACACACACACACACACACACACACATATAAATGTTTTCAGCTTTACAGACCAGAGAGCAAACGTTCCCTTCTGTGTTCTGCAGAAGAACATACAGCACATCTTTTTGGGTAAACTTTTCCTCTAAGTGACATGACATAAAATACAATAAACCTAAATTGACTCTGATGTCACGGGAGGGTCATTAGGGCTCATAAGAGATGTGCTGTGGTACATCTCAGTGGTGGTCCAGTCCTGCCGTGATTCCCATCATTCATTCTAGATGAGAGTCTATGCTGTGGACTGAGAGCGCAGAGAGATTCTTTGACAAATGACTGGTGGTGTAGAACAGATCTGGATTGAGCCCAGGATCTGTGTCCTGCTGCTGACATGCACACTCTTTGGACACACACACACACACACACAAACTCCTTCAAGCAGCGCTGCTCAACATGCAGCCTCGAGACAATTTTTGTTGCGTGATGTTGTCATCATTGTGGCAATCACAACTGCTATAATCACAAACATGTCATCCTACCATAATAACGAGCAGCAGCTTGGCAGTTGACAAAATATACTGTGTGACAGCACAAATGTACATTTTAATTTGTTAAATATTTATTACAGTGGGTTAAAAATACACATGTATTTGAATTATTTCCAAATTATCACAGTACAAAATATCTCTTGCTATTATGTGTGGTATGACTTCCTTAAATTAGTATCTGACTATTAACTTGATTGCAATATGGATGTCTTGCTTTCAACATTCGACTTTTGAGCGTAGGATATTCCAGCTCTGTAACATAATTTTGAGAGTTGCCTACTTAGGATTTGTTCTCACTTGTAGTTCGTTTCTCTTGGTTCTTTTGATCCAGATAGGTAACATCACGACTATGATGAGAAGAACCAAGAATCTTTGAGCATTGTGTCCTTATGGTGCGTTCACACCGGATGTGAATAGCGCGTAAGGCGCGAATGATTTCAATGTTAAGTCAATGCAAAGACACATTACGCACGTAAAAAATTCCTGCGGCACGAATGAGGCGTAGAGCATGGCGCGGAAGACGCAAATACGCCTCGATTGAGCATCTGGCGCATTACGCGCAAATGATTTAGTTAGTGCTATTTGTACATTCACGCGTTTGACGCGAATTCGTGTCTGCTGCTCGAGTTGAAAAATCTGAACTTCGGCGTCAATCAGGAGCCTAGCTGCTTGCTCATGTGGTGAAGTATCTGGATGCTTCAATAAATTATTTTGTAATATGACTAAACGCATGGTGGGATTATGCACAACAAAGCAAATATTTTATCACTTAAAACTGTTAATTTTGTATTGAATGTTATTCATTCCATATCTAGATTATATGAAATAGTATTATGATGTAAAGACAACCAACATACATGTGGATAAGTTTGTGTCTGGACATGAAAGAGAGAAAAAACAATCACAGGGCAGGTTAATAACTTTTGAAGGCTGGCTCTATTTATCATCAAAACAAAAATAAATGACAGCTAGATTAGATGGATGAGGGCGAGGGTGATCCTCGCTCCGATGCGGGACAACAGGTCATCAAACTGGCCGCGTGACAGGCAGAAATACCGCTGACAGCGGCCGTCATCCAGCGCAGCTCCTGGAGCGAGCAAATGGTGAAACTCGCCAAACGGTTCGCCTACGAAGGGTCCGGTGGACACAAATATACGCGACGATGATCCCCACGCCGCTGTTCTGTTCTCCAGAGTAAATATAGAGCAGTGACTCTCTCGATGAATGCTCGGTCGACATAAAACATGGCCGCCAACGGATTTCGATTCTGACATGCATCACGCGTGTAAATTTCGCTTTAAACTTTTGTTTTTACGCACGTCAGTTTCACTCTTGATATGCGAATTAACACAAAGTCGTCAAGCGTCAAACTAGACACACTAATTTGACGCGCTATTCGCGTCCGGTGTGAACACAGCATTAGAGTTGCATCTTGTGACATCACATCCTGTTTTTTGGTTGGTTTAAGAGTCTTTGGTCCATGTTGCATTCATATTTCAGTCGAATCGTACTAAAGTTCATTTGGAAGAAGACCAAGAGCCCCTGAAATGGTGGGATGATAGTGTTCATACTTGTTCAAATTACACCAGTTACACCAACATCTTACACCTAAAGATATCTTATTTTAACCTAATTTTAAAGCAGCATGTACTCTTCACAAAGAAAGCAATCCCATAAAACAATTACTGCATCCCAATGTGCCTCCTTATACTGTTCCCTAAAATGTGTCGTTTTTTGTGAAGAAAAAGTATATGCTTTTGAGTGAGCAACATAAGAGTAAAATGATAAATGATAAAATTGCGTCTTTAATGGACACTCTGTCACATAGTTACATCCATCCTGTCACCATAAACTGGCCTGTCAATCATCTTGCCACAGTTGGTATCCTCAACGTTTAATTTAATCTCCGAGTTAAGAATAACATCCCTTATGCATTTCATTTATGTTTGTAGTTCTGAACCGTAACCTCCTCCAAAGCACACCAGGTTGTGGGCAACATTAGCCGTTAGAGTGTGTATGGATCCACACTTCGAAAATCAACTGAAAATAGTAGACCATCCAGGGATTCTTGTACTCAATACTCTTGCACATTGGGATGCAGTGAATGCAATGGGTTCAGTGAAAAAAAAGAATTAAAAAAACATCCAAGATGGCAGACAAGTTTACAGTATATTGTATATATAAATATGTTATACATACTTTCAAATATATAGTGCTAACGTAAATCTCTGCTAAACTCATTCAGTACTACGGACATAAAAGCCCACTTACGATGACAGAGTCATGCAGGCTTTAACCAATGCCTCCAGACTAAATAACTAACAGCATAAATACACCACATTTTCTCTAGAGAAAATTGCACAAGTTCCCTGTTATTGGGCAGTATTCAAAGAAACCAATATTTTCTAAATGACCTTTGCTGCTGGCCATTACTTCTGCAGTCCTCCACTTAATGAATCCTCCTAATAGCTACCTGCTTGGGACACAGGTGCTCCGCAAATTGCTCCCTCTAAATGATTAACGAGCAGTGGCTCTTCTCTAGGCAGTGTGCGGCTCTGCTGGGAGCCAGGCGTTTGCCTGGTGATGACATGATGGCTCGATTGCTTAAGCATACACTAATAATTTAGACAACTTTTCAAAGCATGGAAATTGGGGGTGTGACCTTGGAAATTATAAACAAAGCATGTGCCCACAAAACGATAATCACATCAGTTTAAATAACTATTCAAGCGAACATGCTTGAGCTTCCGTTTACCACAACTGATGCGAGTTGATGAATGTTTAGGCAACAGGTTAGATTTACTGTTTTTAAATCACTCTATGATTGTATCAATCTTAGGTAATCTTACCACACAGACCTCTGTCATCTATTAGTCGAACAATGGAACCACATAAATTAGGTATTGCATTCTGGGAAGAAGGTAATGGAACTAAACAACATAATTTAATACCGAAAGTAAATCTTTGGTGTGTTGTCAGTATATTTTATAAATCTAAGTATCATTTTTCACAGTGTGACTACACTCCATATGGCATATCACTTATGATCATGCCGTAAAATAACTGCTTATTGTATACAGCAACACTATCTTCATTTGATCGCAGCCACCAAATCCGCTTTTATAAACTCAGATGTGTTAACAGCTCCGACCCGCTGACTGAATCACATAGACAGCCTGAAGCATAGCTGTCTTGCTTTCCTCATTGGCAATAGTTCACACCGCAGGCTACAGGTACTAATGTGTTGCTTTTATCAGATATTTCATGTGCACCTGTTTACTGGGTCCCACCGCTGCGTCTTGTTGCATTAGCCGAGTGGAGTTGGCCATGTCCTTGGGCTATTAACGACAGGATAATGAGGTTGTTCTACTCGGCTCTCATCTGCCTCTTACATTGAACGTGTTCAGGACACATTACCTTCATAAGCTAGACAGTCATCGTAAGCACTGATGTTCCCTCTCTTAAGTGGTTGAAGGAAACATGGAAAAACAGAATTTGTTTCCTCTAAATGGCTAAAATTCTTTCAACTGCATGATGTGAGTTTACAAGTATAGTAACAGTCTGGTTCTCCAATTACAAGAGCAAAGTATGAATAGTATTACTTTAATATATATATATATATATATATATATATATATATATAGGTTCTTGTAAAACTTTTCTCTTATCGTGATTCGTTAGTATTCATAGGTGTGGTAATTAGGACATGCACATTTTTTTTTTACATTTGGATATGCTGATATCAACTACCTACAAGACTAATTCGATCATCCTGCTTTCGTGCGACACATTTTCTACTTGTCAGTGTCCTAAAATTGTGAAAAAAACAATTTACTTTATGTATTTATCCTTTATCTGTCTTAACCATAGTTCAAACTTGCTAATAAGAAGGGTTGGGTACTGTAATGCGGTACCAATAGGGAACCGGATCCGACGTAAACAGCCCGTTCTCATCCCAAGACGTCATCTAACTAACGCTTTTGACCATACGTCAACATCCGACGTTTTAGGGGACCCTTTAAGGTCGATTAAATGATGCTATCTAACCCTACCCCAGACCTAAACCTACACGCGTCATCTAACCGGCGCTAAAGGTAAAGCGTCGGTTAGATGACGCCCTAGGATCGTCATCTAACTGACCCTTAAAACTGCACGCACTATACGGCTTGGAGCACTGTCTGTTCTGTGTTGCATGCGCACTCTTGCTCGCTTGCTCTAGATTCCGAGATATTTTCACTACTTTGCGGGGATCAGGGAGCCGGTATCAATATGTGGGACAACCCCATAACGTCTGCTGATAGCGAGGGGATTAATGAAGATGCCGAAGACAAAACCCTCCAAAGGTTTGGCCACATTTCAGGTGTAAAATTACGTGTCAGAGCGCCCTCTAGGTGTGCCGATTATCTGACGCCCATATAGAATCACAGCAATCCATTGGCTGATGGCGAGGGCGCTGCCTTGATTCTCTTACGTCGTCATATAATATAATATTAACACACGCATCATCTGGTCCTCAGATTTCTCTGCAGAGAAAGGAAGCTTGTTGGCGGCGCAAGGAGTTTGGCAGCGAATGCAGCGTCTCGTTCCCTATTCGAAGAACATGGGTTACACCAGTAACAAGAGATGTTCTCTTTCAAAGCTGCGTAGCTAAGACGCAGTGGGAACGAAATGCCAAACTCGCCAAGCTAAGCACTGCGTAACTAGTACAATGACCAGATAACTTACATGACTGGTTCAAGCTATGAAAATATGTCGCCATGTCGATATTAGATTACCCTGGTAGTAATCTATATTAATCTCCAGTATTATTACATTTACAATATTGTTTTGTTTGATATTATCTAAATGTGAATTTTTATTTTATATTGGTTTATTATTACTATGTTACTTGTATTTATATTGTTTAAGGATTTAAAGGAGAACTCCGGCGAACAATGAACCTTTGGTCTAATAAAACATCGGTACATAGTCAACCGTTCTCTGAGATTTGTTTTCATGATAATCGATTGTAAAGAGTTTTATCTCTAAAAACTGTTTAGCGTATAATGCTAGTACTGGGGGCATTGACTAAGTAAAAGAAATCGCTATTTTATACCACTAACAAGGCTCAAAATAGCCCCACACTAACACAGTAACATAATGAGGCTCCATACATACAAAACGAAGCATTGAGAACTTTGGAAGTGTACAGACCGTTTAATAAGAAGATACTTTATGAAGACAGTTCACTTCGCGTATACAGGCAGGAGCCATCTTAAAAAATAGTCTCGATAAGTCGATCCCCGAACGTCGTGCTGAGTGATCTGAGCTGTATGAAGTTCAGCGAACTTCTGAACTGTATGAACCGCTTTCGGGGATCGACTTATCACGACTATTTTTTAAGATGGCTCCTGTCTGTATACACGAAGTGAACTGTCTTCATAAAGTATCTTCTTATTAAATGGTCTGTACACTTACAAAGTTCCCAATGCTTCGTTTTGCACGTATGGAGCCTCATTATGTTACTGTGTTAGTGTGGGGCTATTTTGAGCCTTGTTAGTGGTATAAAATAGCGATTTCTTTTACTTAGTCAATGCCCCCAGTACTAGCATTATACGCTAAACAGTTTTTAGAGATAAAACTCTTTACAATCGATTATCATGAAAACAAATCTCAGAGAACGGTTGACTATGTACCGATGTTTTATTAGACCAAAGGTTCATTGTTCGCCGGAGTTCTCCTTTAAGTTAATATTGTGTCCAGTTTGGCCCTGTAAATAAAAGGGTATTGTTTTTTGACAAAGTGTGTGTGGTTTTGTTTTCTTAAAGGAGCTGTATGCAAGATTGTGGCCAAAAATGGTACTGCAATCACTTTCAAATTAGGGTGTATCCCCGCCTTCACCCATGACCGAAGGTTGCCAGATATGCTGCAGGATCCAGCAGGACCGTAGGCTGCTACAAGAAGCTTCCAATTGCAAGTGACGAGTCCGACACAGTGAGTTTTTCTTTCTGTTAATTATTTATTTAGGACTTTGTCACAAATTATTTCGGATTCATTTCGAGTCTGGGGTTTCACAACGTTAGAATTTTTATCCGATTCCGACACGTTTGTATCTGCAGCTGTAGTAACTAGAGAAGAGCTGGCAACCCGAATGTCGCAACACTACTGAGTCTGTGATTGGTAGATCGGTGGAGGGTGACACATCAGAACAAAACACAACATGACAACATCAACACCAGTCGAGGGCTGCGACTTCACTTTTTAAATGACAATATCCTGGCCGGACAACTGTTGTCAGTGATATAAGTATTTGAAATGAACTTGATTTCTTAATGTCTAGTGACATATCAGGGAAAATTTATGATTAATTGAAATAAATTTATTGCATACAGCTCCTTTAAGTACCATTTCAAGAACGGTTTAAGCACCAGAACCGTTTAAAAAATACAGAGGTACTGGTATCAGATAAAAGAAAACCCAACCGATACCCAACCCTAATATGGCTCGTTTCCACTGAGTGGTACGGTACGGTACAGTTCGGTTCGGTACGCAATTATTTGCGTTTCCACTGTCAAAATTTGTGAATGGTACCAAAAAGCCGAACCGTACCGTACCACTTTTTGGGTACCCTTCCGTTGTGGTACCTAGCACAGTGAAAGGGTACTAAAAGGTGGAGCTAGACTCACTGCAGAACGGTGATTGGTGGACAGAGTATCGTCACTTGCGCGTGCTTACATTTGAAATATAATACTACTGTTATTGTGTCATGAACTGTAGTTTTAAGAGTTTTTCAGGCGAGAAAGTAGTTTTTTAAAGCTCAAATCTGTGGTTTATTTATAGATTTTTGATAATTTGACTGAGATCCATTTCAAGCGATCACCGGACGCTCGCGCTTGTGTCCCCTGCCTGGAACAGCCTTTCCTCGGCTAGTCATTCTGATGTTTTCCGCTGACTCGGACGTCTCTTTAGTGGTTTTACATGAGATATAATTCGTCTTGTACAGATCTAACAGGCGATCTTTAGTCTCCTGAATCTATAATTCGTTCGCTGCCAATAGTTTAGGCAGAAGGCTAAGTGAAGTTTCATATCTTTGAGCGCTGAATTTGTATATTTGACTGACTGAATTGTTTCTTTATGTTATTAAAGCTTTACTGTAACATATCTTTTTTGTACCTTTTACTTGTACTTTTATAATGGCTATTATTGATAAACTGAAATTCAACAAAAAGAGATAGTTTTGTCATTTTTTTATTTTATTACAAGATCATCTGTAATGTTGTTTATTGCAACATTTGTACCAATGCGATATGCAATACATTACATATTGCCTGGAATATGTTTAATATTGTTAAATTTAAACGAAAAGAGGCAGGGTTGTGTTTTATATTTAGTTTTGTTATAAATAACATTACATACATGCAGTGAATATCATCAACTATGCGTTGCCTAAACCACATTTGTGTGCTTTATAATGTTTAAAATGCATTGAAATGAAATCGAAAAGAAGCAGAGTTGTGTTTTATAACATATTTCGCTTTATTTTTGCCTAAAATGTACATAAATCAGAGATAACCGGAGTAGCAGAGCGAACTGAGCGTTGTTCCATTAGCAGAATTAACGTTACTGGACTCGCGTCCTCGGGAGTCATTCTCCTGTCTCGGACTTTGTGTTGGCTACTTGGTATTGAGAAACGCCTAATGCCAGTGCTTGTTTCTTGTGACAAACATGCCGAGAAGCAAGAACAAGATCTGCTGTCTGTCATCCATTGTTGTTTACTATATCGCTTTCTTCACGCGTAAATGACGTCGATCGCTTCTTTCCAGCAAACACCACGCCTGTCAAGTAAGGGTACTGTTGGCCGGTGGAAACGCAAGCCGGATCATGGTGTACCAACCCGACCCGTACTGTACCGTACCGTACCCCTCAGTGGAAACGAGCCATTAATGAGACAGCCCAAACAAATACAAAACAGTAATGTAACAACACAAGCAAATCTGAAGTCTGAAATGTGTGTTCTAAACAGCTGATCTTAGCCAGGTCTTTGCGATCAACCAGGCTGTCAGTAACACTCCTTCGGGGATCTTCTCTCCATTCCTGTTTAGTTCTCAGACATAAAGCCACAGGTCTCCGAGACACATCAAAGAACTGTCTGAGACTAGTGCTTTTAGACACAGAGTAGACAAGGAAATGTATGTAAACACACAGTCAGACACAAACACACAAAGACTGAACAAAGAAAGAATGGTTAACCCAAAAATGCTCTGCCTATAAATAAATATATAAAATAAATAAAATATATTTAACTTTATGCATACCTGTATGACTTACTTCCTTTCCTATGAAACAAACTATGCAATTCGAAAGATCTTTTCCATGAAATTACAATGAAAGTGGATTAAAACGTTCAAGCTTTAACAGTATTGCACTGATTGAAGTTTCTGTGGAGAATCAAGAACTGGCTAACGATCAGAATGCGTTTTTACTGTCCAGTCTCAAAATTTTACAAAAAGTCAGTTTTAGATAAAAAGCTGGAATAATCTTTCACATTTTTTTATTCCATGGCAGAAACAAGCATCCATAATATGCAGTTGTTGGTGTAAAAAATAAGAAGTAGTATCTGATGGAAAGGTTGAAATAAGTACAGTAATTACAAATGGGCAACTAACAATTTCATTTGTAACTTAGAAATAAGAATTGCAGTCATGAAATATTCACTTGGTAATCTCAAATTGATCAAGATAATTTGACATGATTTGATGTCATATGGAGCCCTCGGTAATGGAAAAAAAAAATATATTATTATATTTCAGTTTTGTAAGCGAGTGAACACAAAGTTTCTTAGGAGAATGCAATAGTTTTGCTCTTATACTACCTACCTAACTAACTAAGTAACTAAGTAACTAACTAACTAACTAACTAACTAACGAACGAACAAACGAACTAACAAAGACTTAATGGTTCCATTTTGAACAAAGCTTTGATTTTCAGCCTGGAAGTATACAGAGGGTCTAAATTATTTACAGCTTTTAAAGCTTTGTTGTGAAAATGTTGAGTGCTAGTATGTGCAAGTGACACAAAGGTTTGAAATTGAATATTTCAAATGCATTAAAAATGCCCATCAACAGACAAAAAACAAAGGTAAAAAAAGTATCTGGATTATTAAATAAAACCCCTTTAACCTTAGCGTACCAAAACATGCCTAAAACACTACTACGTCATTTTGAAATACTCCTGCCTCAAAATGTAATCGAGAATTATATGAATAATGTATGCGCTCTGTAAAAGCAGAGCTGGCCACATAAACAACATAAATATGACATATCTCTGGACATCTCTGAGGGGCGGATCAATCTGCACGTCGATGAGCACTGCCGCCACACTTCCCTTATCATGCATTCCACCTCTCCAACCTTTCAAGGGGCTGGCATTTGCAAAATATGACACCAAGTAATGCTGATGATCAACAAGATCAGAGAAAACTGTGTGTTGAATAGGTAGATGCCAAATGGCTCGCCTAAGATGGCAATGCATCTTTTTTGCAACGCATTCTCATCCTTTAACGTCATATAGAACGCTATATGCAAAAACGACGCTATACTACGCACATGGCACCCGTTATCGTTAATATAACACGCCAAGTTTAGGTGTGGGGTAGGGTCTGCGTGTCATATTCACGCTAAAGGATTTATAACGTCTTGGGTTTGCGTGTTATATTAACGATAAAGGGTGCCATGTGCGTAGTATAGCGCCGTTTTTGCATATAGCGTTCTATCACGTTAAAGGATGAAAACAGGCTGCTGTTTTGATGTTCCCCTTTATATATTATGTTTATTATAGGCTTTGTAACGTTGCATCTACATATCAACAAACTTTCATTGCAGTATTAGTTGAGTGTTAGTATACTTTTAGGAGTATGATTAGGGTTTGTAGAATAAATAGTTAAGGCTTAGTAGAATAAGTTGGCATGTACTTGTAAAAGTCAAAGGAATATATGTTGGGGGAGTTTCGGAATAAAGTGTTAGAAGATATTAAGCAGACAGTCTACTAATACTATAATGACTGATAGTTAATAGGGATGGGGGAAAAAATGATTCTTAGATGCATCGCAATGTGGACGTGGACGATTCTGAATCGATTCACAAATGTCAAAAATCGATTTTCAAAAAAAAAATAAATAAATAAATTTTAGATATATGTTTATAATAACGTAATATTGACAGAACGCAAAAAACGGAACTCTGAAGCACGGAAGTGCAGTGGCCGGACCGTCTGTGGCGTGCACATAACAGACGTGATGGCTGAGGAAGCGTGAGATCCATTCCAAACACCCTTGTTAAAAGATGACGTTTGGAAGTATTTTGGCTTCTGAAGTTGAAGGGGGAAAGGAGCTGGACAGTCAAGAGCCACACTAGTTTTAAACTTTGTAAAATAAAACTAAAATATTTCGGAAACACGACAAATATGAGAAGCCATATGATGCGTTTCTACCTTTCCACCCAGAGGAGGAAAAACACTCGGCTCCACCGGTCGTTGTTATATTATTAATTTACTACAAGTATGCTGCTAGTTCAGGCACACATTTATTTTCCTGTTGGTTCTTTGCAATGTTAATCAAATATATTGTACGTTAATTCTTTATGGGTCATTACTTTGTACTTTTGAAGCAAAGTATTTATGGTCACACACACACAAAAAGATTCAGATAATTGATTTAGCATCGATTTGCAGCCCTCTGAATCGTAACCGAATCGAATCGTGAGGTGCCTAGAGATTCCCACCCCTAATAGTTAACGTGTTGGAAAGTTATTAAGTCAAACAGAATGTCTAAAGGGGACCATCAACATGTCAAAAGTGTTAAAGTAAGATTTGAAATGGATTTATTGAATCAAATAAAACAATCGAAATAGTATTTTCCATCACTTTTAAGCTTAATAAGACATGATACTTCGTCATTATAAAGACATTACTTTTCTAAATACATTAATAAAATGTATGTAGCCTGAACCAGACACATTAAGATGTATGTGTCTCAAATCACATCACAAGTGGTTTGTATCTTGGAGGGCATTTATGATAGTCATCCAGCCAGTAAACCCACATGGCGTAACTACTTCTGGAATCAAACCTGCATCCTTTCCGCCAACTAGCCCAAGAACTTCATGACTATGTTTCTGTGGTGTTTGTATTGCAACGGATTTAGGGAGCAAAATCCGCTCCCTAAATCTGGCTGAAATGCAACTGCATCTGCTTTGCGTGCTTCACACAAAACCAGTCATCCTTATCAGTGTTTTACAATATCACTCCACACTGCATGAAACACATTTTAACAGTACTTTTAGATAAAGTAAACAGCCCAAAGGCAACTGGCGGGAGTCATCTCTTCTCACTACTGTAGTTTCAAACCGTTCCTCAGAGAATGCAACAAGAAGTAGAGCAGCGAGAAGGTAAGAGGAGCTTGACTGATGCCTCCAAGGGGGAATACAAAATTCATCCCCTGGTAATCTCCCAGGATGCCTGTGTTTAAAAAGACAAGGTACTGTGTGCATATAAAGCTCATTCAAACTTCCAGCCTCCTGTTTGTGTTACTAAATCCAATTAGAGGCAAACTAATTCACTAAATGAGCTTAATTGGCCAAGGGACTTAAAGGGTGCTTCACATGTAATTGTCTGGCTTTGGGTTTCTGCTCAGCTTTTCTGATATTTTCCTATTTTCTTCCTTTAAATATCTTTCCTTGAAAGAAATGTCCTTAAGACAATGTCTATATTAAATTTGGGCCGTTATTGAAAATAAATCTCCCTCTCAGACGCTGCTCACAGAAGTGGCCGTCTATTGCTATTCTCTTACAATATAACTCATGCTTAGTGGTTTATTGTAAATCTCTTATATTATTGAGGGGGAACAAGCTTTGCATTGATCCAACCATTAAAGATTTCTATGGATCACTGAATAAGGCTGAGATATGAGATTGTGAAGTCAATGTAAAAGCTAGAAGCAGCAACTACAGTACAAGTTTAGCAAATCATTTAAAAATATATTAGCTCAACTTGACATTTACTAAAAATTAAGACGTTTAGAATATGATTAACATTAGTATACAAGTAAAATACTGACTCAAAGTTGTTGAAGCCACATACAGTACCTAAAACCAACGCACACATCTACCCACCTAATGATTCTGAAACTTGATTTGCCCGCTCATAAAACTATAGCAGTGAAGTCAATCAACCATTCTGTGCAGTGATATTTCAATTCAATTTAAAAAAAAGTCATACATATTCATGAACATACAAAACACTCCCACGCACAAATGTCCACACACATTCACAAACTCAAAGAGTGATGATAATGGCAAGAGTAGTGATTATGGATGACAGTGTATTGATGAAAATGTCCTGACTTTAAAGAATTAATTATTTAATTCAACAACTTCCATAATTTTTCCTCATCACATTTTCAGAAACTGTTCTTTACTGAGAGAAAAGAAAGGGAAACAAACTGCTCTGTTCAGTATATTCATACTAGTGTTGTAAAGTACAGAATACTTGTACTTGTGTTTACACTGCAGATAGGTTAACAATGCCACTGGATATTTAATGCATGTTCAAGCAAAGAGAAAAAAATGCAACGATATCATATAAGAAAATGCAGAGACTTCCTCGCTAAAAAGATCACAAATCGATGCCACATTCATGTAGTCATTTATGTGGGCTTGGCCTCGGATTTCTTAGTCCTTAAAGGGGTGATGAACTGAGAAATCAAATTTTCACATCTAAGTGGTCATCATATTATAAGAATATCCTGTAAGTTTCAGAACTGAAAACGTCCTTGTTAGTCCAATAAAAGCTTTTATTGACACCAGGCTCAGCAAACGACACGTTTTTCAAAGTGGGGAACGATGACGTCAAAGAGGATAAAACACCACCCCCACAGAAGAAGATCAACGCCTACTTCAACACGGCCGGTTTAGCCCCGCCCACAGCCCCGTCAACAGATTCTGGTTGTGGAAGAAGACAGAGGCTGCATATGATTCCTCTGGATTCCAATAGGACAGGATAAACTTTATTTGGTAACACTTTAGAATACGGTTCCTTCGTTAATGAATAACTACACAAGAACTAATGAGTAACACAATATTAACAATCTAGTAACTATTATTAACTAACAAGAAACTCTGATTAACGAACTAGTAAGTAATAGCGCACAGACGAAAGTGGTAGTTCACTATTAAGTAATCAATAACTTCTATTGTTTTAATTCTTCCCAGAGAACTACTGAAAAAGTTTATTAATAATCTAGTAACTACTATTAACTAAAATAAACTCTTATTAACGAATTAGTAAGTAATAGTTCACAGATGAAAGTGTTACTAGATACTTCGGTGGGAATTACTAATTATTTGGATTCGTATTATAAAGTGAAGATCATTGGAACTAACTAGTAATTACTCAAGTGTTACTACATGATCTAGTCATGATTTGTGCAAATGTTTGAGATTTTTGGTGAACTTTAGTATACTTTTAGAAAATGTCTTTAGTAACAATTGAGTAATTACTAGTTAGTTCCCATGATCTTCACTTTATAATACGGATCCAAATAACTAGTAATTAATAGCTCATAGATGAAAGTGTTACTAGATACTTCTGTGGGAATTACTAATTATTTGGATCCGTATTATAAAGTGAAGATCATTGGAACTAACTAGTAATGACTCAAGTGTTACTACATGATCTAGTCATGATTTGTGCAAACGTTTGAGATTTTTTGGTGAACTTTAGTAACTTTTAGAAAATGTCTTTAGTAATACTTTAGTAATTACTAGTTAGTTCCCATGATCTTCACTTTATAATACGAATCCAAATAATTAGTAATTCCCACAGAAGTATCTAGTAACACTTTCATCTGTGAGCTATTACTTACTAATTCGTTAATAAGAGTTTATTTTAGTTAATAGTAGTTACTAGATTATTAATAAACTTTTTCAGTAGTTCTCTGGGAAGTATTAAAAAAATAGTAGTTATTGATTACTTAATAGTGAACTACCACTTTCGTCTGTGCGCTATTACTTACTAGTTCGTTAATTAGAGTTTCTTGTTAGTTAATAATAGTTACTAGATTGTTAATATTGTGTTACTCATTAGTTCTTGTGTAGTTATTCATTAACGAAGGAACCGTATTCTAAAGTGTTACCCTTTATTTTTAACGAAGTTGATGAGGTAAAACATTGTCCGTCTGTTCGCTTCATTTCACTGAGGATTGTTTTGTAAACAAGACTGGATTTGCAGACCGATTAAGAGTAAAATAACGGTGCTGTGCCGTCTATATTGGATCTGACAGGAATGGTGCAACACACGGACTCTGGGTCGAACGTGTATTGGCGAATCTTTCCGGTTGCAATTTTGCAACATTTGACGTTTTCAAAACAATTCCCCCCAAGTGCATCGACGGGTGAGTCGAAACTCATTATAAAATGCAAAACTGTTATCCACTCACAGCAGTGGGCGTTTACTTCCAAGTCTTCAGTGCGAGACGCCCATAAAAACCGACTGTTTTTTCAGCTAGGCTCAAAACTAGAGTACAAAATAGCCTATTACTTATTCATTTTGAATGCAAAAACCAAGCGAAAGTCATAAGTTGACCTCAGACAACAATATAATAAAACTTAAAAAGCCAGTTCATGACCACTTTAAGAATTTTGATGGCAGATCTATCAACGAGGCTTCAACAGCCAACTTCGACCAGGCAAACCTTTGCTTTTCAGCCATGTTGTTCCACGTCGTCTACTAGCTCAGCATACTTAAGGCTCTTGCGTTTGCAGGCCTCCTCCAAAGCATTCTCTCAGGCCACAGTAAGTTTTATGATATATTCATATATTTTTGAAAAGCCTGCTTCAGTATTCGGTACCAATACCAGTAAAAATTCACGGTTCTCAGTACCAATTTCGGTACCAAAGCTTAGTTTAAATTTACATATATTTAAGTGTTTATCACGGTTACAAGTATGGAAACTGTAGCCTACATTTGCATTATAAACAGTTTAGAAAAAGATTAGATAAAATGAAGGATAAAGGGATAAAGGGAAGAATACGCCTAGAACTAGCACTGACATTAAATGACATAGGGATGCGTCGATACTAAATACCAGTTATACTCTGGTGTCGGGTGGATACTACTGTGCTCATGTACTCGTAAAACTCCCCCGAAAGCACTTTAGAGGCCGTTCACATATCGCGCGTGTTTTTTATTATATTTTTGCGCGCGCTTATTCTTTCCAAAGCGCTTGCTCTCACGCGGCGTCTGTCGTTGCTATGCAACGAGTTTTTATTATGAGCGCGCTTAATTGCCTCGCGCCTATATTTGAAATTGCGAATTTGCATGTAATCGGCCTCTTATGGCGACGTGACATTAGCCTAATCCAAAATATTTCCATGTGGCTCTTTCCTCCTTTCGTGTCAACAAGTGGATTCAGAGAGAGAGCATATCAGCGTTATGAAGAGGACGCAACTGTGCACCTTTCAGACAGCGCGTCTAAAACTGGATTAACCTGGTACTCGGTACCTAGAAAAGCTGGTACCGTAACATTTTTTTTTTTTTAGTACCGACTTGGTACCGAAGTACCGAGTTTTTTGACAACACTAGCCACCACATAGTGGCCTTGCATGCTTATGCAGCCAAACAATATTCACCAACCACACACAAGCCAACCAGGTGCTAAATGTGCAGAATTGGTGTTGTGCCATATTTAAATTAAGCAAATGGTGTCATTTTTCATACACACTTTTTTTATGCAAACACTTTTGTCACAAAACTCAGTGGTACTTGCATGATGAAATTAACATTACAGTATTACCAGCTGCAGGGTTACATTATTATAAAGAGGTGTTTGTGTATTGACCATGACAGCATTAATTCATCAAGGAAAGGAAAAGAGAGTTATAACCCAACATATATTGTTATGCACAGTAGAGTACACTTTGGGCATTTTAAATAGCCAATTCAAATGCGTGGACTGCAGAGCCGAAGTATACAGATAATGGTACTCTGCTGCATTCTCCACAACCTACTCAGAAAATATCTGCAAGATGTGAATTTGATTAATGAATAACAGAAAAATAACAATAAACCCTGGAATAAAACTAATTTTGAGGGCATGTTTGTACCCGTTTCCAATTCGCATAATTCCTTCTAATTAAATCTGGTGCAAAAAAAAAAAGCAAACATCATACTAACAATCACTATTCTTAGCGAAATATTCCACCAAAGTCGGTGATGATCAGTCAACAACAAAACCACACATTTCACAGCCATTACCATCGCTGTCCTGTACAGTCCATCTTTTTGCATGAAATGTGACACAGGCTCAAAACCCCAGTATAGAACAAGTGAGCACAGCTCCTCTCTGGCATTATTCACAGAGTCTGCAGCCCATTGGATTGGCATGCTGGATTTGTCCTCGCGTCCCCCAATTACCTCTGTTCACGCTCCGCAGTGCAGTCGTTGTCCTCCTGCTGCGCTTTTGTCTCAGTACAAATTTCACAGTATCCCTCTGTGAGTTACCATTTCAGTGCCACCACTGAGCACTTAAATGCATTTGTTTGTGTCCTGGGCTCTTATGTTAACATAGCTGTTCTTGTCAGCTCACAGAGAAGAGAGCAGTCATTCAGATGTAAGGGTTTAGACAGTGATCAGACAAAGTGGGTGGCTCCCGTTTTCAGAGCAGTGTAACAATTACTTCCCATCTATCTCTCTAAATTACGAAGAAATTCCTATCTGAAAACACTAAAGATAGCAGATACTGTTTCACCACACCTTAAAGAAATAGGAGTGTTTACAAATGCAATGGGGTCCGAAAGTCTGATTTTTTTTTTTTCTATTTAAACCTGGAAATAAAAAGTTGAAGGATGTTGAAAATCGAATAAATTATATTTAGGATTGTTTTATTACTTATGCTTTTTACTTGTAATGAAAAAGTTGGCTCATTGTATATTAGGGGGGGAAAGGAGCACAACGGAAGCATTTTCACTAGTGGCCTTGGACTTTAGATCTCTTTATTATTCTGTATTTGTGGTCTGATTTTAGTTCTGAGACATTTGTTCATTTATAGGAAAATTCTGTTACTGTAACGAGCAATTTCAGCTGAGTGAGAATAAAAGTGTCAGAATTTGCACAACACTTTCGAGCACCATAGTGAAAAGACTTTTCCGACTGGCATATTGCTTGCATTAATCTTCATTTGGATCTCTTGGACTCCCCAGAGGGGATATCCATATAAATATGCAGTATTTTCTCTAACTTCCTCTTCCACACACTAAGAAACACAAAAAGTATAAATTCCACTTAATGTTCGTTTTATGGAAATGGCTTGTGCTAGTGCCAATGAGTAAATCTCCTTTATTGCAGCCGATTGGCTTCTAGGCGCACAGTGAGATCATAACAACGAAGGCTTGCATTTTTATTGCTGGGGCTGATGGGACAGGAGTTTACTGCACCACTGATGAAAAACATGGACATATGTTACATATTATTCCAGTACATTATTACATAATTCCAGTAGATTGCTATAAAGAGCTTCCAGTATCATATATGAGATGGACTGGCCATGTTGTTTTGTACTTTCAAGATTAGATTGTGTATTATAGGTTAATGATTATGAAATAGGCTAAATTGTTTTCTTTGGGATGCAGACCAGGGTGGTGGTTCCTCTTTTTAAGAAGGGGGACCGGAGGGTGTGTTCCAACTACAGGGGATCACACTTCTCAGCCTCCCTGGGAAAGTCTATGCCAGGGTACTGGAGAGGAGAATGCGGCCGATAGTGGAACCTCGGATTCAGGAGAAACAGTGTGGTTTTCGTCCGGGCTGTGGAACACTGGACCAGCTCTATACTCTCTACAGGGTGCTGGAGGGTTCATGGGAGTTTGCCCAACCAGTCCACATGTGTTTTGTGGATTTGGAGAGGGCATTCGACTGTGTCCCCCGAGGCGGCCTCTGGAGGGTGCTCCGGGGATATGGGGTCCGGTCCCTGTATGACCGAAGCAGGAGCTTGGTTCGCATTGCCGGTAGTAAGTCAGACTTCTTCCCGGTGCATGTTGACTCCGGCAGGGCTGCCCTGTCGCCGGTTCTGTTCATAATTTTTATGGACAGAATTTCTCGGTGCAGCCAGGGGCCGGAGGGTGTCAGGTTTGGGGACCACACGATTTCGTCTCTGCTCTTTGCCATTTGAATATCAGATGACACACTATATAAATATATTGGTAACACTTTATAATAACTGCACTATAATAAGCATTAGTAAACAGTTAATTCATCATTTATAAAGCATTAATATACCTTAAGCAGTTTATAAATACAGCTAAATGCGTTATTCTGGTTTAAAAGCATATTTATGAATGGCTTCTTATTTCGATACATTATTAACTATTAATTTATCATGTCTAAATTAACTATTTAAATGTCCAGTCATACATCTTATTATGCAGACATATAAGTAATAGTTACTTAGTGTGCTAACAAATTCTTTATTAACATGTATTTCTACTTATACTTTAGGAATTATACTTTATTATATTGTAAATGTATTTATGTAATTCATGGTTCTTTCAGGAAGTTATGAAGTATTTAGTTAGTGGTCAGTTAACTATTTTGTGAGCTCATTTAGTGAGGTCTATTTATGGCTAGTAAGTATTTAGTATTTATTTAGTGATACAGAACATATTAATATTTAATATGTATACATATAAATAGTTAATTAATCCTTTACTTACACTTTCTAAGTGAACTTATGAACCAGTTTTTAAATAGTGCAATAATTTAGACAGGATTGATCATTAATAAAGTATAAAAATACAATTATTAAACATTATAGATACAGCTATAAATTATTTATTCTTGATTTATAAGCATAGTTCTAAACAGCTTATTAATTCATGCTTTATAAATGTTTAATTAACTGTTCAGTAATGCTTAACAGCATGCAGTTGTTAAAGTGTTATATGGGTTGTATAAAATAGCATATACAAGAACTATTATGCACAAATTTTTTAAATTAATCAATTTCAGTCTTAAAAATAGTTGAATACAGCACCTGTGATGTGTTCAGTTAAGTTGTGATGTGCTTCAGTCAAGTTGGTGTGGATTATCATTTATTCACAGATTTACGTAGATGATATGATATTTCCCATTGGTTTTACTGCAAGACATCAGAAATACCAAAGGCCATTCTTCAAGAGCTTCTGTCTGACCTAATTTCTAAGCTAATAAAACATGGCCCTGACATTATTGTAAAAACCCTCTCCTGCAGTAAATCTGATTAGAACATGCACCAACAGAATCTGAATTTGTTACCCATGCAGCTCTCGCTGTAATTCCAATGGGTGAGTTTGGATGCTGAGGAAATCAGATTTAAGTAAACTACTTGTTTTATTCTACCCTGAATGTTTCAGCTGGCATTGGAAGTATTTTAAGATGAAAGCAAAGGTTTCAAACGAGTACTAAGTTTATGAGTGCTATTCCAGTGAGCTTTTATGAAAAAAAGGCAGTGAAAAGGATGGTTGGTTTTATAATTTAAGACTTCATGGTTGGAGGCTGTTGAGAAGCACACGACGACGGAGGGAGTACAAAAAAAAAAATCTTTAATATTATTCAAACCGAACACTCAGCTGATAAACTCCGACATCGACAAAAACATTACTGGACAAAAAACAAAGGAGAACTCAGGGGTCCAAATAACATGGAGCTAATTGGAAGATCAGAAACAGTATTAAAACTACAAAGCAAAATTACTTTGCACATTTGAGATGCATCTACCTGGAGGTTTTGCCGTCATTTTATCATTTGACGTATGAATAGGGACAAAATCCCAGACTGTCCCCACTTAACATTCATCTTCACAGCTGGTGAAGATACAGACTCACCAAACAGCTTTCACAGGGAGGAATTTAGAGTCTGTCTTTTTTTAAGCCTTAGGAACTACAGCTTTTTTGATGTTTCAAGATGCTAACTAATATTCTTTTTTTTTGAATATTATTGATTTGATCAAACTGAAATAACCAAATTGACAGCAAAGACGAGGGCTGCTCGATTATGGCAAAAATCAATCACAATTATTTTCGGTCAATATTGAAATCACGATTATTTAACATGATTATTGGTGGGTGATGTGATCAAAGTATTATTTCACTATGTGAGTAATTTCAAACAATCAATACTTCAGCAAAAACTAATACTAGGTTAACTTATGTAAAAAAAAAAAAAAAAAAAAAAAAAAACATTTTTCAAAACAAATACCAAAGACAAGTAAAGCATCAGCAATAAAATAAGAACAAAGAAACTAACTACAAACAAAACAGACAAATTAATAATCAAATGAAAAATAACACTGCATAGTCTTACTGTACACCTTAAACATTGCTAAAAACCTTATTACAACTACTATATATTCATTCAAGATCAGTTAGTGATTATCCTTTGTCATTTGTTGTTTGATAATCATTAATGACAGACTGTAACCAGTATAGACTATTAGGCTGCTGTCACTTTAACCCTCTAGGCGCCACGGTCGAGTGTACTCGACAAGATGCGTCACTGAATAAAATGGCCGATTTTGTCAAATTGGTTGTCAAATTTCGTTCGACATCCCCTCCACTGGATGGCAGACATGTCATACTTCATCCCCGACTCAAAAAACCTCATGTTTCTATACAAAATGTTCGAGTTACAGTGCATTGAATCAGTGTGATCAAAAGCGGAGCTAGTGTGATAGTGAGCCATTTCATCAGAGCCTCTCCACGATCACGGCGACAGTATTATGGTGGAGACTTTGTCTATTATCACTGGGTATGTCAGACGAGGTGGAAGCATTCATAGTACAGATGGGGGTAGTGTGAAGACAGGGTGGGGAGTCGCAGTAGTGTGCATACTTGGCGCAAGCGTGAGGCAGATATGGCCGCGCTCACGTTGCTCGTATCATCACTTATGATCTGCGCTTTGCCGTAAAGAGTGATCTTTTGAACTAAACAGGTCTTGTCTACTTGTGTTTGTGTGTCATATGTATAATATGTGCCCCATACATGGAATCAGAATGCCTAATGTATGTAGTAAATGGAAAATCTCTACAGCAAATGGCCAAACAGTACATATAAACAGTTTGTTTACTACTTACTATATACCTGAGCATTCAGTATTGTGGAATATATAGAGAAGGTGATGGACATTTTTTTGGGGGAAAGAAGTGCTATATTTTATCATTTAAACATGTGACTTTTCTTGAAAATTCTATAATCCAAGATTGCTGCCACCATATGACGTCATAATATGCAAATTAGATGGGGAAATTTAATCCCTACATAAAATTTGGGTCATCCTTAATATTTCTCTAATTTACAGAAAGTATCTATGGTGTTCCATTTTTAAGATATAGTCTTTTGAAATTAAGATTTCAAAATCGAATGTTTTATGGTGCGTTCACACCGGACGCGAATAGCGCGTCAGGTGCGAATGATTTCAATGTTAAGTCAATGCAAAGATGCGTTACGCGCGTAAAAAATTCCTGCGGCGCGAATGAGGCGTGGAGCGCGGAAGACGCGAATACGACTGACGCGCGAATGGCGCTAATTAAAAATTTCGCTTCAAACTTTTGTTTTCACACGCGCCAGTTTCACTGTTGAAACGCGAATTAACACAAAGTGGTCAAGCGTCAAACTAGACGCGTCAGGTGCGAATTTGACGCGTTACAGTATTTGCGTTGTGAACGCAGCATTAGGAAAAAACCTCTGGCGCCTAAAGGGTCAAGAGCTATAATGCACTGATCCAATACACTTTTACTACGAATGAGTCGCGATCTTCGAATAGTCGAATAGCCGAATAGTCGATCTGTGTTCGAAATTCGATCATAAAATTGCTTTTTCGAATATCGTTAAATTTTCACGCAATTCCAATGTGACATACTGTAACTGACGGTGCCCCTACTGCCACAGATCGTGCAACAGTGTATTTCCCTGTCGGGGACACGAAACCCCCTACTGCGCGATCTAGGACAAATGGCAGAAGAAGAGAATTGTCGTGACCGTTAACAGAGGTGGGTAGTAACCTTTACTGTCTATGGTTGTAAGTAACCATCTAAAGTAACAATGTAGGCGACATTTACTTTGTTGCCTAGGGCGACATTCCTCTCGTTACTTTATTTTAACGCAATACATGTTGTTAAATGCGTTTATTCCAAGCACGCTGTATTTTTTATGGGCAGGAGCGATGCTTAATTTACGAATGGATCACTCTTTTGAGTCGATTCTGTTCAAAGACTTCATCAATCAAGTTGGCAGATCTGTCTAAATCGGTTCGCGAATCAGTTGATCTGTTCAGTTCCCCACGCACTGAATCGTCTGAAGTAGGCGACATTTACTTTGTTGCCTAGGGCGACGTTCCTCTCGTTACTTTATTTTAATGCAATACATGTTGTTAAATGCGTTTATTCCAAGCGATCTGTATTTTTTATGGGCAGGAGCGATGCTTAATTTACGAATGGATCACTCTTTTGAGTCGATTCTGTTCAAAGACTTCATCAATCAAGTTGGCAGATCTGTCTAAATCGGTTTGCGAATCAGCTGATCTGTTCAGTTCCCCACGCACTGAATCGTCTGAAGCGCTTTATTTCACACTCGACTCAGAGTCGTAACAGGAAAATTAAGAACATCAAGAGCGATGAATGAAGTGGCTGTGGACCAGTGGTGGAATGTAACGAAGTACAAATACTTCGTTACTTTACTTAAGTACATTTTTCACGTATCTTTACTTTACTTAAGTACAATAAATAGTGCATACTTTTTACTTTTACTTCGTTACATTTTGCAGCAATTATTATACTTTCTACTCCACTACATTTCTACAACTTCTGTTACATTTTCGTTACATTTTCTGATCAGTTTTTCCCCTGCCAAAACGTAATCTGACTGTCCGTTCGTTGCACGTTTGTCTCACCAGTGACGTTTGGTTGCCATAGATACAGTATATCAACCCGGTCACACTAAATGCATCTCACACGCAGTGTGTTATTGTTTTTACGTGCATAGGAAACACACCGTGTGTAATATATGTTTGGTTTGGTTAGGATTATGGCAAGCCAAGAGGTTCAGAATTACACCATAAATGAATCGCGTTTACTGACAAACATAGTTATTAACATATAGTAAGGATAAGCATGATATTGCCTAATTGCAAGCTTGTTTCAGAATTTTTTTTCCATCATTATTGAACATCATTATAGGAGTAGGCTATTAGGTTGAATGAGTTAGAATTAAATGTTTTATGAATCATTAGAAAATAGACATTAAGATAATAAATTGTTATGCAAGTACTTTTACTTTTAATACTTAAAGTACATTTAAAATAAAGTACTTTTTACTTTTTACTTAAGTATGGTTGTCATTGTGTTACTTCTACTTTTACTAAAGTAAATATTTATCTGGGTATTTGTACTTTTACTCCACCACTGCTGTGGACCTACAGTGAAAGCAAATCTGAAAATGCGTCATATTTTTGCCAGCGATGAAGACCTGTTTGAACCAAGCGGCAACATTCTAATCTAAAAAATGAAGCCTACCCGGAAGTGCGAAAAAGTGCAATACATCTAAAATCCGCTAGAGGCCGGTCTCAAAAGGGAGCAAATATCCATAGACCTCATGTTAAAATGTCCCTTTTCACAGAATAAATTAATGTTTACAGTCTGGTCCCACGGACTTTTATTGTATTTTTCGATTACTGATTCGATTACTTAACTGATTCGAGGTTCCGAGTGCCTGACAACTGTGAGGGGTGCGATCGTATTTAGATATGAAATGTATGACAAATAAGGGTGGATAACTTTGAGTGACAGCTGATAACGGGCTGCGCCGAGTGGAATTTGACGTCTCGGCCATGATCCGACACAACACGTCATACCACCTCTGTATCCTTTCTGAACATTTGTATTTTGTATTTCCCAACATTTTCCAGTATGGCGCCGCCCATACCCCCATAAACAGCCTCAAAACTGTTCTTCAGAAAGTCTATGGGTGACGTCACAGACGCTTTGTCCATATTTTTTACAGTCTATGGTTTGAACATCTTCGTATGCAGTCTGTGAATGAATGATTCCACTGTTCATTCATTTCATTCAGGTAATACATTTTACAACCAAACAGATTATTACATGACAATAGCACTATTAAAAGTATGATGACATTATTGGTGACATTTTTGGACATATACATTCATTTATAAGCTACATTAAATAAGCTACCATTGTCCAGTTTATGAAATGAACACCCGCAATCTCATGGGTAATGTGTGTATTGCGCAGTGGAATGACATGAATAGTCTTGATTGAAACTAATTTGTTTAAAAAAGTAGGCTATTGCAGTAACAAGGCAGGTTCACATAAAATCATTATGACATGAATGACTCATTTTTTTTTTTTTGACTCATTTTTTTTTTTTAACGAGCATCTGGATTGGTGATGCAAAAACGGACTGTCGTGCTTATTGTTTTTTTTTTTTCTTCTATGTTAACTACCGGTAAGTTAAAAAAAACGTCGAAAACATGTTACTTAATAATGTTAATTAATAAACATTTTGTTTGTTTTATGAAAAATCAATTGACCTTTGGCGACCCTTTATGTCATTGTGTGTGTGTTTTGTTTCTTTTCTTTTTTTTTTTTTTCGATTTTTGAACGATAATCGACTTTTGCTCCTCGATTTTCGAATGGCAGATTCACATCCCTAACTTTTACAAACGCATTTTCTTTCTCAACTGTGTACGTTTACTTCAGCCATAAACCACATGACATTTTTTGTGTACATGTTCGTGCATTTGTATCCTTAAATAAAGAATGTAAAACACATGAAAGGTGAAATATGCTTCTCCCAAAACAGCATTATGGTTTTCCAATTAGAAACATGAAATATTGATAGAACAGAACAAACGCTGAATTTTTCACTTGCCAGATGAATAAAATCTCAGGTTAATTTGGTAATTATCACCAAGCCTGGCACCATCTCCAAGCATAATTACAGGGGCCATTTATTTTACCTCCTGTCACTGTTTCCTTTGTCATTTATAGTCCACTCTCCCTTTTCAAGAAATGAAGGTGAAATACAGTTAATGTCCTTCCCACTCTAAAGAGTTTTCGATAGGATATGCTCAGAGATAAAGCTATCAAGAGTGCATCCTCTACTTGGTACCCACTGTGCTTTTCAATAACATATTTCAATTCAGCCAGCGGTTGTTAAAGTGTATTAAAGGAATACTCCACTTTTTTTTTTTTTTTTTTTTTTGCAAATAGGCTTATTTTACCACTCCCCCAGATTTAAACAGTTGGGTTTCCCCGTTTTCGAATCTATTTAGCCGATTTTCTGATATTTAGAAGAATGTCAGTAAACAGACTTTGTCTGGTCTCATTGACTTCCATAGTATATTTTTTTTCCTACTATGGAAGTCAATGAGACCAGAAACATTCTGGTTACTGATACAGAAAATCGGCTGAATGGATTCGAAAACGGTAAAACTCAACTGTTTAACTCTGGGGGAGTTGTAAAAATGAGACTATTTCCAAAAAAAAAGTAGTCTCTAAGGCTCTAAGATGAGGGCTATAAGATTAAGGCTCTAAAATGTAAACTGGTTGAAGTGTTTTGCAGTGTAAATGTTGTCATGCATTTTTGATAAAGCTTCTTTACAAAGTAGGCAAAATGTCTTCGCCTCAGTTTCAGTACAAAGAAAGTGGATGGTGATTTACATTGTACTGCCAAAAGAACACATACATACAGTATAAACACCTCTCAACGACTCGTGCACAGTCGCAAGTATTAATATTAAGGTAAACTAACATTAAGCACTATCAAACAATATGGCCTTTCATGCACACTGAACTTAGCTTCAGTTTGTCAGCTCTGATCATTCAATTTGAGTATAGGAGTCTTGGGTGAACTGACTTCCTGCTGTAAGCTTTGTTTCAAGTTCCAACTAATTATGTTTCACTCTTTTTTCCAGTTTGAGCTACTCAGTTTCCACACTCCAAGGGATCAAGCACCCAGTGAAGAGCACAAGCTCTTCTGTTTTCCCTTTGGAGAAAAGAGATGGATACCCTTCAGGGGTCAAACTTCAATTGCTCTTAAAATTGCAGTAAAAAATGGGTGGATGTCCATATCATATTTCAACCCAAATGGAAAAAAAGAGAAACATCTATGAAATAAAATAAAAAAATAAGATTTTTTTTATTATTATTATTTTGCAATGTGACATTTTCACGTGAATTAAGTAATTTTCATCCCATCTTTATTTTAATGCATATTACTTACATATTACACATTACTTGAATATTCATTAATGTTTTATTTTATAACATAAATTAACCACAAACAAAAAAGTACCTAAATACATAGGGAAGCTTTTTTGTTAAATCAGACAAATCCATATATATATATATATATATATATATATATATATATATATATGCATTTGTCTGATTTAACAAAAATGTGACTGACTACAAAGTCTGCCTTAAGTGTATTATCAAATCTACTCACTAAAAAATTCACCACTAAAAGCTTGTCGTTGTAAAAAAAAAAAAACATGACTATTGTCACTTTACATATATACTGTTTATTTCACTACATACAATATTAAGACTATTCTTGATTGCTGTTCGTTGTATCATACAATACCCCACCCCCTCCCCCTTCAATGGATTTCACATTGCAAATAATACCTCACATGCTGATGATAACCTCAGATTTTTTTTTCCTCACTCCAAAATAGGAAATTATATTTCTAAATGGCATACCGAGGAGGGGAGTTCAACTGCTGCAATTTTAGCAGCTGTTCCATGGGGGCAAATGAAATGTCAAAAGAATCTCATTTAGACTGAAGCATCGCGCGCTGATAAGGGAAGTCCTTCTCTCTGAATTTCCTAATAAATTAAAACACTTTTGAATAATCCAGCCTCGCATACTCCCTCTGGATTGCTTTATGATCCTTAAAAAGTCATCAGTCTCTCGCAACACTCGGTTCATTCATTACCACACTGAATAGATGGATTACTAGAATGGATTATTTTTCTTCAGATAATGAAAAACCATGATTGTTTACGGATTCACTTGACAGGCATGCCCCACTATTCAAAAGAGTTGAATGATCAAATGTTTGAAGACTTTAGCTGGCCATATCGACTCATTAATCGCCCGATGACACATGATTATGGCTGAGTCCTAGCACTGATAAGACATTAGAAAAACAAATCAGAGGAATGGCAGACGGTGGGGGAAAGCGAGCTGAATAAACCCTTAAAGTAATGCTAATGCAGAAGACTGCCTTGTTCTCTCACAGGCGCTTCAGTCACTCATCTACGGGATATTGTTGTACATTTCATGCTCTGATTACATTTAACATGGCTTTCAGACTGAAACCCAATGGTTTAAACATTTGCAAAAGGACAGTAACATTTGCTCTTTCTCTATTTTAACAATGTTGCGTATGCTACAATGTTAAAAGAAATAACTGTCATCTGTCTACCATTGTGTCCAACTGACCTAAACACTATTAATATGGGATTTTATTTGTTTAAACGTAAACGACTTCAAAATGTGGCATTAAACATGTTATATAGGCCTATGTAATTAAGGTCACAAATTAATTAGGTGAGTGTAATATCTGATGCTGTTTGATGTATCTTTGTTTGTACATAAAATCTACTGTTCAAAAGCTTGGAGTTGGTAGATTTGTTTTTGTTTTTTAAAGAAGAAATTAATATTTTTATTCATCAAGGATGCATTAAATTGATCAAGTGACAGTAAAAACCATTTCAAATAAACTTTGATCTTTTGATCTTTATACTCAAAGAATCCTGTGCTGCTTAATATTTCCACAAAAATATTTAGCAATGCAGCATTACTGTTTTCAACTGTACAGTATTGAACAGCATTATCAGAGACTATTTATATAGGGCTGAGTAGGGCTGGGTATTGAGACAAATTTCACAATTCGATTCCGATTCACATGCTTGCAATTCGATTCGATTTCGATTACGATTCGATTCAATATAGATTATTTTGGATATCAGTTACAATAAATGGCCATTTTTCTCAAGGGAATCAAATCTCTTAAATGCTGTAAACTATGGGAGTCTAGTTGTAGCCTATAGACTTCATTAGCCTAATATGGTAATAATGAACTGTTTGTATATATTGTATATATTTAGCAAAATGCTCCTCTCTGGAGTTATTTTTTTCTAGCTGACTAACGAGTTTATGTGGGTTTTCTGAGGTAAATATGACGATACATGACATTGATTACAAGCTGTTTAACTGACGTCTTTCCACGGTTGAAACGCTGATTGAGTGAATCAGTGTGACATGATATGGATTTCGATAAGTTGTACTCTATCTTTTAACACACTTTCAGATGCTCATTCATATTTATTTCGCGCTGTAACTGGTATTATTAACCCGGAAGAGAGATCAGCGCTGCTGCTTCTCCAGAGCGATCTCACGCCACAGCGCCAAAAACTATTTATGTTTTTGAATTTCTAAAGAAAATGGACGTAATATGAAAATTGAGACTTTGTTTCATATCAATAGTAACAAAGGACAAAGATTATTGCGATTTGTTTGGATGCGCGCAGCCGCGATACAATGTCCCATTCATTCAAATGAAACAGGATGACTAATCGATTCTTGAGATTTAAGAATCGATATCAGTTCGTAAAAATGAGAATCGATTAATATCGAGAAATCGATATTTATTACCCAGCCCTAATATAGAGACATGCCACTTCCTCAATCCTTAATACAAATGCATAGGGAAAACCCGTAACACCAAAGATGGCGATTGTATGCAAATGCCCCGCCCCTCCCGCTGGACAGCCAATCGTCTGCTTTTAACGGTCAAGTTGGGAAACATTTAAATATGATACTGTTTGAAAAGGCGGCAGATTTGATATGCAGTGTATGTGTGTATTGTGTAAATATCAGACATCCCAAGTCTCCCAGAAGTTCCGGGAGTCTCCCTTGCGAGAGAACCCTTGCGCATACACAGTAAAAGTATAACCTGTGGGGCAAAGTCATCAAACATTTTCAGCAATTTTTATTATATTTTACTGCTGTTTCTATACATGCAGTTTTTATGTCCCGGTGACCAGTAAAAATGCAGTTCTTGACTCTCTGCCCATTCATTTAGATAGAGCCTAGTCTTGTTAAGCCCGAAATAGCTGCCCGGAGGCGTTGCCAAGATGGCAGCCGAGTGGCATGACTTGCCTGAAAGGACTTTGGTATTATTCAACTGTTATACTAATAAGAAGAAAATTAGCATATTAGAATGATTTCTGAAGGACACTGAAGATTGGAGTAATGATGCTGAAAAATTCAGCTTATATGAAATATATTTTATTAAAAATACCAAAACCAAGTCAAATAATGACAGCCTTGGTGAGCATAAAACACTTATTTTAAAAATATTACTCAAACTTACTCTAAATCTAAAACATATATTTACACATATAGCAATATAGTCATACAGTTGAAAGGCTATGGTAATAAGTAGTCCTGCCAAAAATGTTAGTCTACACTAACCCACTTATTCACTGTACATCTAGTCGCACAATGAATTTTTATAACAGTGCTCTCTTTTTGAACTCTTTTTGGACTCACTGCCCTTCCATTAAACTCAGGGAAAGACTTCACCACAAACCACAAACAATATAAAACATCAATTTAATAAAAACAACTGCTTGGGGAAACACCTTATGTCGCTCTCCACACAATTCAATTCAAAAGTCACCTACTGAGAGCAACATTATAATATTTGATCAAAATCTCAATATCTACATAATGATGACTGACATCTTCCAAACGATGCTTTCAACTATCAAACAGAAATCAAATTTTTATTAAATGGAAGCAGCCCACAATGGGCTTTAGATGGGCAATGGGCGTTTAAAAATACACAGGCTCGAGAAGCTTTTGTTGTGTGTGTGTGTGTGTGTGTGTAATGCACTAAGGGTTCCACCACTATCCACACTTCCATCTTCCCTAACTAAACTAGCTCAGGTGTTTATTCAGCCCCAGGGGTCTTTGGAAGAGACTACTGCAATGGTCCAGACAGTCAGGATAATACAAGGCGCAGAAAGTAAAAAGTGCTAATCAATATGATACAATCTTAAAACTATATGCATGTAATTAGAAATAAGAGCACCATTAATTGCTTCCGTTATCATTTTACTCCTTCAGCATGATCGTTAGAGAAGTTGGTATAGACAAAAAAAAAAAAAAAAAAAAAATCTGATAGTGTTCTTTTATTTACATATAGTGAGCATTCAACATTGTTTTAAGCAATACTGGCCATGTTGCAAAAAAGAATGAAAGAATGATATACAAACCCAACACAATTCAATGAAAGCCGACCAGACCAAAGCAAATTTGCGGCAGACACTTCCACATCAAAGACAGTGAATTTTCACATAATTTGGGGGGAAAATGTCTCTGAGAAGGGAACGAAACGCTGCGTCGGAAATCGAAACATTGGGGAAATGCCTTCAGCATGAGCGTCTGAAGTCAACTATTCAATCTTGTTTGGCGTAGCCTAATCCCGTCACTCGTGACGTCGCATGTGACGGCGATGCGGAAGCTATAAAGGACGTCGGATTATCGTAGCGTCAACTTCTGATTGGTCGAAGCAAGGTGTTCTCAGGAGCACCATGACGCCCAAAACTCTTTGAAAGTGTTTGACAGTGATGGCCTGGCCTAACCTAATACTCTTTATTGTGGTTAAAATAGTATTTAAATGAACAGGAGACAATTGTGCCCGCATCGTGACTGAGTCCCACTCTACTCCCAGGAATGTACTCTTCTGAAAAGGAGTTAAGGAACCCTTCTTCACATTGAGTGTCAACCCCAAGCACTTCAGATGATGCAAAACAACATTTCCATGTTGAATCACCAGTTCTCCTGACTGAGCCAGACTGAGCCAGTCAAATATATGAATTAGAATACGGGTCCCCTGAAGTCTCAAATGAGCAAGGGCAGCATCCATGTATTTAGTAAAGGTGCGAGGAGATAAGGCTAGGCCGAAAGGAAGAATCGTATATTGATGACCTTTAACCCACAAAAGCGAATCTCGGAAACTTCCTGTGTTTAGAGATAGAAGGGAACAAGGAGTTAAGGAGCCTGTGGATCTATCACGACAGACCAGTCTACGGAGCTGGTTTGACTGACATACGGTATCCTGAATCTAACCCCCTCGGAAGTTGATCCAGTAACCTGAGATCAGCACCCCCTATAAGCAGGACCGCCTAGGCTGTATTTGAAGACCCCTCGGCGTCTAAATATGCCATTATGGGGAGCAGTCCCTCGAGACTGGCCTCGACTATAAATTTCCAAATGGCTTCGGTGACCTGAAGCAGCTAACTGGCAGGAACTAACCGAAATATGCTCTACAGACCTCCTGAGAGGTGGCAAACTCGACAGGGCCTTCTCCTGGCGGACACTGCGATTTGTGTTCGCTGGAAGCCGATGTTTCCCGAGGTGCCATCGGCGGCAGGAGCAAACATCGATTTCCTAAGAGCTGCATAAGAGTGCGAGACTCCTGTACTCGCCCTCCTGGGGGAACACTCATAAGGATCCGCATTTTACGACAAGACCTCTTGGACTGACAACTAGGGATATCAGATTGCGATTTAACCATAATTGTCTCTCTGACATGACTAGTGCTGCCATAGAAAGACCAATGGCACGGGCCACCTCTTTAATAATACAGAGAGATAAGTCAGCCACTGTACTATAGAACAATGTACTGTAGAACAATACTGTCGAGTGAGACCTCACAGTTATCATCTACCTCTTTGAAGAGGTCAGCCTGGTATGCCTTTAATAAGCCCATCGTGTGTAGGCATGTACTAGCTTGACCCACCACCATATATGCTTTCCCTAACAAATTCGATGTACGAGATTTGGAAGGAAGCGTCTGAGCTATCAGGGGTGACGCAAAATATTTTGCTAAATATTCCTAATATTGCCAAAATATACCCAAGGCATTGCCTCCTAACCATTCTTATTAGATTCCCTAATAGATGTATAAAGACACACCTG